>CM069132.1:88979972-89709972 GCA_035221665.1 Okamejei kenojei
TCACTACACCACTCCCACCCTCCCCCCCCCCCCTCTCACCCTCTCCTCCCCCCTCCCCCCCCCCCCCCCGCCCCCAACCCCCCCCCCCCCCCCCCCCCCCCCCCCGCCCTCCCACAGGCGGCAACTCCAACTCTACTGCGGCCAAGGAGGTCCCATGAAGTTTTTACAGGGCCTGGTTGACCGCATCCCAGTGTATTGTGTGCAGTTTTGGTTTTCTCCTTATTTGAGGAAGGGGACATTCTTGCTATGTGGGAAGTGCAGCCCTAGGTTCACCAGGTTAATTCCCGGGAGATGGCGGGGGGATGACATATGTTGAAAGAATGGGTCTAGACTGGGCTTTTACTCACTGCAATGTCGAAAGCGATGAGTGGGGATCTGATAGAAACATATAAAAATTCTTAAAGGTGTGGACAGGCAAGATTGAAGGAAAAAAGTTCCTGAATGTTGGGCGGAGTCCATGAAACCCAGGTCACAGTTTATGGAATTAAGGAAAAAGGGGTTGGCCAATTCGGACTGAGATGGAGGAAAAACTTTTTCACAAGGTGAGTGTGGAATCTGTTGGAATCTTCTGCCACAGATGGCAGTGCAGTGGAGTGGAGGGACAATTCACTGGATGGTTTGCAGAGGAGAGTAGTTAGAATTTTACTCTGATGGGCTAACGCAAATTAAGGGATTCGGGTAGGGAATGCAGAACAGGGAGGTATGATTCTGGATGATCAGCATGATAAAAATTGAATGGCGGGGGTGCTTGGCTTGAAGGGCCAGAATGAATCCGAACCGTAATGGTCTCCTCCTGCGCATAAGAACACTAGGGTCAGCACGTGGGGTGGATGCAGTGGTTGCCGCCTCACAGCACCGGAGAAACCGGGGGGTTCCATCCTGACCACCGTGTGCTGTCTGTTCTGGAGTTTGCACGTTCTCTCCGTGCCTGCGTGGATTTTCTCCGGTGCTACCGGTTTCCTCCCCGCACTTCAAAGACGCACACGTGTGCAACGTTGAACCTGTACCGGAATCACCCGTGTCCACTAACGGTCAGCAGGTAAAATGACAGATTCCCCAAGTACCGCTGAAAGCAGGCGGCTCCCGTCCCCATTCAACAGCCCATCACGTATGGGGGAGAGAGACAGAGAGGGGGGTGTGAGGTTGATGGGTGTGTGAGGAGGGGGGAGAGGCGCGGAGGAGGAGGGGGGTGGGGGAGGAGAGGAGGGGTGTGAGAGTGTGGAGCGAGAGAGAGAGAGAGTGTGAGAGAGAGAGAGAGAGATAGAGGGAGGGGGGAGAGAGGTGGTGATGGGGTGAGAGGGGGGAAGGAGGGGAGTGACTGGATGAGAGAGAGAGAGATGAGAGAACCGATGAGAGGTGAGAGACGAAAGAGAGAGGAGCGAGAGGAGAGAGTGAGAGAGAGGGAGGAGGGAGACGCGAGAGACGGTTTGAGAGAGTTGGGGAGAGAGGGAGAGAGAGGAAGAGGGAGATAGGAGAATTTAGGAGTGCTGAGAGAAGTGAGTGATGAGGAGTCGAGGAGGAGAGAGATGTGAGTAGTGGAGTAGGAACGGTCTTGAGTGAGGCGAGAGGGGGGGGGAGGGGAATGAGAGAAGGTAGGAGAGAGGGGGAATGGAAGAGGAGAGGAGAAGAGCGTGAGGAGAGTGAGAGGAGAGAGGGAAGAAAGGGGAAGGAGTGGAAGAGAGAGAGAATAAGAAAAGGGGGGAGGAAGAGAGAAGGGGTGAGAGAAGTGAAGAGAGAGTGGGGGGGGTGGATCTGTGAGAGGGGTAGGTTGAGAGGGGGTAGGAGGGGGGGGAAGAGGAGGGGGAGAGGGGGGAGAAGAGGGAGAGTGTGGGGAGGGATGGGAGTAGGGAGGGAGGGAAAGAGGGGAAGGAGCGGTGAGGAAGATGGAAGAGAGAGGGGAGTGTGGGGGGAGTGCACGGCGGCTGGAGTGCGGTATAGAGATTTTATTGCCAAAATGTCCCCACTCACAATTAAGACATTTCCACTAACAGCAGCACAACAGGTTTATGGGAAAACATGGATAGGACAGAGTGCTGGAGTAACTTCAGCGGGTCACGCCCAGCATCTTGTGGGACATGATGGGTGGCATTTCGGGTCAAGCCCTTCTTTCTATCTTCGGTTT
The DNA here is from genome assembly GCA_035221665.1 of Okamejei kenojei. Lineage (NCBI taxonomy): Eukaryota > Metazoa > Chordata > Chondrichthyes > Rajiformes > Rajidae > Okamejei > Okamejei kenojei. Next base: position 88,982,095 of record CM069132.1, read on the forward strand.
GTTAAACCAGCTTCTACATTTCCTTTCCTTCCCACAAACATGCATATTATAAGATACATATACGCAACATATACATTACATACGGCACCACACACGCACACCACACACACACACACAGTAGGTGAAAAATCGAGTGACCAGAGGAAATGGGTATTTAAATGTGGGGGGGTTAAGATTTTAATGAAACTTGGAGGGGAACTTTTCCCACACGAGGGTGTGGTTGGGTGTATGGAACGAGCTCTGAGGGTGAGGAAGGAGGAAGGAGAATGATGGGGTAGTTGAGGGCAGGGACTATCACATCGTTTAGAGGGACATTTGGACAGGGTTACATGGATAGGATGGTTTGAAGGGGGAATGGCCCAAAAGGGGGCAGGTGGGGGACTAGTTGTTAGATGGGGCCATGTTGGTGCCCGAAAAGGGCCTGTTTCTGCACTGATGTGAACCACCTGACATCGACCCTGTTGTGGTGGGCCATCGTTTCACATGTCATGTGTGTGACTCCCACACCCCTGGAGGGAGGGGAGAGAAGTCGGGGCGGGGGGGGAGGGGGAGGCGATGGGGTGAGGAGAAGAAGAGTGGAGGGCAGGATGAGAGGGAGGATGTGTTGAGAGGGGTCGAGAGGAACGGAGAGGGGGAGGACGGAGAAGGGGGAGAGCAGGGGAGGACGGAGTTATACAGAAGTGGGGAGGGAGGGGGAGGGGGAGGGGGGGGAGGGGGGGAAGGGGGGGGAGGGGGTGGGGCGAGGGGGGAGGGGGAGAGGCTAAGTGGGGAGAGCGAGGATGGTTGAGGGAGATGAAGGGGGAGAGAGAGAGGGGAGAGAGGAGAGAGGCGCGACGAGAGAGGCGGAGGAGAGAGGGAGAGTGAGAGGGGAGGTAGAGAGAGAAGTGGGGTGGGGGTGGGTAGAGAGTAGAGGGTTTTTAACCAGCCACAGTTTGTTGCTGCTTTCCCATCTCACCTCATATTCCACCTCCAATTCTCCCACCCCTCCTCGCTCCCCCCTTCCACTTCTCCTTCTCCTCCCACCCCTCTCGATCCCCCTCTCTCCTCCATCGCCCTCCCCACACTCTCGCTCCCTCTCTCCTCTCTCCTCCCCCCCTCTCGCTCCCCCTCTCTCTCCTCATCGCCCTCCCCACCCCTCTCGCCTCCACCTCTCTTCCACCAGCGCCTACGCCCCCCTTCTCCCCCTTCTCTCTCCATCACTCCCTCACCACTCTCGTCCCCCTCTCTTCCTCCATCTCTCCCCACCCCGCTGCTCTCCCCCTTCTACCTCCTTTGCGCTAGCGCGCCCCCTCTTCTCCTTCGCCCCCCCTCCCCCCCCTCCCCCACCCTTCTCGGCTCCCCTCTCCTCTCTCTCCCCCTTTTCCCCCCCCCCCACACTGACCGGAAGTGGGGGGAGGGATAGCAGAAAAGTAGTTCTGTCAGTTAAGTTTTATAAATGAGTAAGTAGTAGAGTAAGTAGAGTAAAGGAAAGTAGAAGTAAGAGAGTGAGTAGTAAAGAAATGTATAAAAAATAATAGTAGGCGGCCAGAATCCGGCCGCTGTTGGAGACCTATGGACAGAAGCTGACCACCCGCCCCAACTCTCTCTGTAGTGGGACAGCTGTCTCTGTGGCCAAGTCCCATACCTGGGGAGTGAAGGGAGGGAGAGATAAGAGATAGCAGAGGGGGGGTTAGAGAGAAGATGGTTTAGGGTAGTTTAGATGAGAAAGTAAGGGGAGGAGCGGGGGGGCGGGGGGGGCGGGCGGGGTGTAGCAGGAGGGGGGGCGGGGTGTGGGCGGGGTGGCGGGGTTTGTGGAGTTGTGGAGGAGAGACAAGGGGGAAAATATGGTTCCCAATGAATGTGTTCCAAAATAATCAGACTCTCTGTAGCCTATCCCCCACTGTATCTCATTCCTCCTCGCGCTTATCCTATTCTCTATATTCCCTCCCCTGACCCCATCCTTCTCTCTCTCCTCCATCCTCCCCTCGACTCATTTCTCTTCCTCCCCCAACCTCTCCATCTACTTGTCCTTCCTCCCTTCCTCCGCCTCACAGCACGGCTCTTGGACACGCCCTCTCCCCCTTCACTCCCTCTGCCTACATACCTCTCCATCTCTCTCTGCCCTCCCTCCCCTCCCCCTCGCTTTTCCCCCCTCCCCTCCATTCTCCATTTCCTTGCCCCCGGCTGGTTGAGGAGGGCTCATCCTTCGGTCCCGGCTCTAGGTGGAGCAGCAGGGCACAGTTGCCGGCTCTCAGCGACAGAAGGCCCGGGGGGTTCCATCACCGTCCACGGATGCTGTCTGTGCCGTGTTGGTTTGCACGTACTCCCCGTGACACCGCGTGGGCTTTCTCCGGGCGCTCTTGTTTACTCCCACACTCCAAAGACGTCGGCGGGGTTTTAGGTTTACGGGTTAATTGGCAGCAATATAGTTCGGAATACCTAAGAAGCGGTCCCTCGTGTGCGTAGGAGGATGTGAAGTGTGCGGGGATCGCTGGCCCGCCGCAGACTCGCTGGGGACGGGGCCTGCCCCTCCAGTCGCGCAGCTGTATCTCGGAACTACATACATCTACTCTTTCAACTGGGGGGTTGTCAGTTGGGACATCTGAACCAGGGTTGCTCCCCGAGAAATATCCAGGAGATTGTTGTTGTAACTGGAGGGAGAGTGTCCGGGTGGGGGAGAGAATCTGTCACATCCCGGTCGCTGGTCGGGGGGAGAGAGGGGGGAGTGAGAGATGAGGGGGGGCGGGACGAGAGGAGTTGGGATGAGGGGGTGTGAGAGAGGGGAGAGAGGGGGGGGGAGGGGAACGGAGTGAGGAGGAGGGAGAGGGGAAAGAGAGAGGGAGTGAGAGGGGATGAGAGAGAGATGAGGTGAGTGAAGAGAGAGGAGAGGAGAAAGAAAGAGTGAGGGGGGGAGAAAGAAAGGAGAGATAGAGGGGAAGAGAGAGAGAGAGAAGGGGGGGTGTGAGATAGAGGGGGCGGGAGAGAGAGGGGGGTGGAGAGAGTGAGGAGAAAAGAGAGGGGGGGAGTGAGGGGGGGAGAGAGGAGAGTTAGAGGGGGGAGTGAGAGCGGGGGGGTAGAGAGAGAGAGGGGGGGGAGAGGGGGGGAGAGAGGGGGAGAGGAGAGTAGAGAGGGGGGTGAATTTGTACATTTTTACTGACCATTTTTTCCCTTTGTTTTTTTTTTTTCTCCCCCTCTCTCTCCTCTCTCACCTCAATCACCGTGTGGTAGGAGTTAGGGTCTACCGTCCACACAACTACTCCACTCTGGACAAGCAGCAGCCAGCAAGCGCGCCACAGAGGGGGGACTTCCAAGCTAACGCCCACACAATCTTTGTAGTCGATGTTTTAGTGTTGGTACAGTATCACTAGTGGGGAGAGAAGAGCAGGGGCGACATGGGTAAAAAAAATGGTTAGTGTACGTCCAACAAACTCCCTCTACCACGCTCTCTCTCTCCCCCCTCACCCTCCTCATTCCCCCTCTCTATCTTCTCTCTTTCCATCTTCACCTCTCCAGCTCTCTCCCTCTCCTCTCTCCCCTATTCTCCTCTCCACTATCTCTATCCCCTCCTATCTCTCCACCTTCTCCCTCTCTCTCCTCAAGTCTTCCCACTCCCCCCTCTCTCTCTCTCTCCCCCCCCCTTTCTCTCCATCTCTCTCTCCCCCCTCCACCCCTCCTCTCCTCAGTTCCCCTCCCCTCTGTCTCCTCTCTCCCCTCTTTCTCTCTCTCCCATCTCTCTCTCTTCCCCCCTCCTATCTGTCTCCCCCTCCCCTCTCTCTCTCTACCCCACTCTCTTTCTCTCCTCTCCTCCCCCCCCCTCAGTCTCCCCTTCCCCTTCACCTTCAGCCCTGTAAACTCGGATAGAATCGTCGATCAACGCTAAGGCACATTTGTTGGTGTGCGGATGCCAAGAAAATACTCGGAGAGAAAAACAATTCTTCCTGTTGTGAGGCGAGAAGGAAGAGGGGGGAAGAGGGAAGAAGGCGAGAGGGTAGCGAGAGAGAACAGAGTCTCAGAGTGATGGAAACAGCATGGAAAACAGGCCTTCAGCCCATCTGCACACGCCGGCCAACATGGCCCCATTTACCTAGTCCCACCTTCAGGCGGTTTGGCCCGTATCCCTCCAAACCTGTCCTATCCATGTACCTGTCCAAGTGTCTCTTAAACGTTGTGATAGTCCCTGCCTCACCTACTCCCCCCGGCAGCTCGTTCCCACACACCCGCCACCCTCTGTGTGGAAGTTGCCCCTCAGGTTCCAATTAAATCTTTCCCCCTCACCTTATAAAACCATGTCCTCTGGTCCTCGATTCCCCTACTCTGGGCAAGAGACTCTGTGAATCTACCCGATTTATTCCCCTAATGATCTTATACAGCTCTATATGATCATCCTTTTCATCTCATGGTCAGCAAGGAAGCAAAGTCCTAGTCCTGCCCCACCTCTCCCTCGGTTCCTGCCACATCGTTGTAAATCTTTTCTCCTGTGCCTTTCAGCTTGACGACATCCTTCCATACTAGCTCTTAAACACAATGCTAGCCTCCACAATCTCTAGACCCCCCCCTCTCAGAACCCTAGGGTGCAGTCCATCCCGTCCCGGGGGACTTCTCAACATTCTGCCTTTCCGCTCCAAGAACTTAATCCCGTTGAACAGCCAGCCCCTCTACTAACTTCCACCGCTTGACTCTCTTGAATTTCAGGCACGTTGCTGGTGTCTTCTCTGTAAAGGACTGTGCTAAAGAGTCTTCAACTCTCTGCCATTTCTTTATTCCTCAGTATCATTCTGCATCGTTCTCAAACGCCTCTTTCTTACATAGAAAAATAGAAAGTAGGTGCAGGAGCAGGCCCATTCGGCCCTTTTGAAGCAGCACCGCATTCAATGTGATACATGGTGGTTATCTCTTTTTCACCCATATCCCCTTGGATTCCTTTAGCGCTAAGAAGCTAAATCTAACTTCTCTTGAAAACATCCAGTGAAATGGCCTCCACTGCCTTCTGTGGAGAGAGTGCACAGCTTCCCCTTCTGTGTGGAAAAGTTTCTTTTTCAGTCCTACATGGCCTAGCCGTATTCTTAAACTGTGAACGCCCTGGTTCTGCGACCGCAAGCACGGGGAAATTTTTCCTGCTCCTAGCTGTCCAATCTTTTAGAATTTTATTGTTTTGATCAGATCCCTCTCATCCTTCGAAATTCCAGTGAGTACAAGCCCAGTCGACCCATTCTTTCATCACATGTCAGTCCCGCCATCCCGGGAATTAACCTGGTGAACCTACGCTGCGCTCCCTCAATAGCAAGAATGTACTTCCTCAAATTAGGAGACCAAAACTGCTCACTACAAACAACAAACCCACACGTCTTTGGAGCGTGGGGAGGAAGCCGGAGCAGCCAGAGAAAACCCACGCAGGTCACGGGGACAACGTGCAAACTCCATACAAATAGCACCCGTAGTCAGGATGGGTCTCTGGCGCCGTGAGGCGGCAACTACCGCTGCGCCACCATGACAGTCCTTTTAGATACCTTCTGTTGTTCTTTAAAAGCTTCCCAATCCTCTGGTTTCCCACTAATCTTTGCTGTGTTATATGCCATCGCTTTTAGTTTTATACTGTCTGATTTCGCTCCCCCTCCCTCTCCCCTCTCACTCTCCTCCCTCCCTCTCTATGCCCCGTCTTTCTCTCTCTCCCCTCCCTTGCCCTTCCCTCTCTCTCTCTCGCCCCCTCTCCTCTCTATACAACCTCACCCTTTCCCCTCTCCCCCTCCCCTCTCTCTTTCCCCCCCCCCCCCGCACCACCCCCCCCCCCCGGTTCACCAGCGGTGACCTGTGTGAACTGTGAGGGAAGGTTGTCTGTGTTCAGCTGTGGGACAAGAGGGGAGAGAGTGACCACAGTGACCCTGACCCCTCCGGGACAGAGCTGAACCCTAACCCCCCACACCGACCCCGATCCCCCCACACCGACCCCGGACCCCAGTGACCCGACCCCGTGACCCTCAGAGTGACCGTCTCCTGACCCACCAGCGATGACTGATCCCAGAAACTGACCTTAGTGCCTGACCCACAGGTTCCGACCCCTGACTCCAGGCTGACCTCCCTAAAACCAAGTAACCGCCCCCAGGAGCGGAACTGACCCGATCCCGTGACCCCCAGCCTTTTCGAGTTCGTGGGGGAAAAAAAAAAAAAAAAAAAAAAAAAATAAAATAATAAACAAAAAAAAAAAAAAAAAAAAAGAGCAAAGAAAAAAAAAAAACAAAAATAAAAAAAAAAAAAAATACAAAAAAAGAAAAAAAAAAAAGAAAGAAACAAAAAAAAAAAAAAAAAAAAAAAAAAAAAAAAAAAAGTAAAAAAGAAAAGAATAAAAAAAAAAAAAAAGAGAGGGGAGAGAGGGGGGGGGGGGGGGGTGAGGGGATAGACGTACCGGGAGGTTGGGGGAGAGGGAACGGTGCAGGGAGGTGATCCAATGACAGACAGTCAGAGCGAAGCCCGAAATTCTCTCAGCATCTGGGGCACTGAAACAAAATGAGGGTCTGAGAGCAAGAGGAAGGTGGGGGTGGCGGGGTGGACGGGGGGCTAGGAGGGAGGGGGGAGAGGGCGAGGGGGGGAGGGGGAGAGGGGGGAGAGGGGTGGGGTGGGAGGGGGAGAGGGGAGAGGCGGGAGAGGGGGGGAAGAGGGGGAGAGGGGGAGAGGGGGAGGGAGGAGAGGGGGAGGGAGGAGAGGAGGAGGGAGGAAGGAGGAGGGAGGAGAGAGAGGAGGAGGGAGGTGAGGGATGGGGGGGGTTGGGGAGGAGTGGGTCAACTTCATCTGCAGATTTGTTGATCTCCTGCATATCCATAGATGCCAGAGTCGTTGCCGGTAAACACAACATGGTCAGACAGTGAGTTTCGTTTAGTGATACAGCGTTTGAACAGGGCCCTTTGGCCCCACCGAGTACCCACGCGCCCGCCCCCCCCCCCCCGGACCAGTACCCCACACACAAACATACCTAACAAAACACTACGGACAATTTACAATCTTACCGAAGCCAATTAACCTACAACCCGCACGTCTTTGATGTGGGATGAAAAACCGGAGCGCACGGGAGAACAGCCCACCAGGTCACGGGGAGAAGGTGCCAAACTCGGTACAGACAGGCAGCTGTGTCAGGATGGATGCCGGGTCTCTGGCGCAGTGAGGCGGCAACTCTACCGCCGCCCGAGTCACACAGCGCGCGCCAGCACAGTCTTTTCCTCTTCTCCTCACCCTGGTCAATCCTCGAACGCAAGACCATCCCAGGCCACAGCACACAAAGCAGCTCCCTTCATCGCTCCACCTACACCTCCCGCTGCCTCCGCAAGGCCAGCAGCATCATCAGGGACCAGTCTCACCCCGGTCACTCCCTCTTCCCCCCCTCTCCCATTGGGCAAGAGGTACAGAAGTGTGAAAGCTCACACCTCCAGATTCAGGGACAGTTTCTTCCCGGCTGTTATCGGGCAACTGAACCGTCCTCTCACCAACTAGAGAGCGGTCCTGACCTCCCATCCACCTCATTGGAGACCCCGAGACTATCTTCAATCGGACTTTACCTGGCACTACACGTTATTCCCTTTATCCTGTATCTGTGCACTGTCAGCTGCTCGATTGTAATCATGTATAGTCTTCCCACTGACTGGATAGCACGCAACAAAAAGGCTGTTCACTGTACCTATGTGGCCATAAACTAAACTAAACTGTTCCTGTGGCCATAAACTAAACTAAATATTGATTTACAATGATTTAGTGTGAATATTGATTTCTCTAACCATAATCCCTGCATCCCCTCTCTCTCCCCTCTCACCAGGCATTAGCTCCACGTTTCCACACGGGCTCACTGTGAGTCAGGAAACGCAGCTCTGCTGCATGCCCGAACGTCGTGCGTTTACAGACTCTCCTTGTTCACGGGATGATCGGCGGGAAGCCAGAACAGAATCTGGGGGTGAGAGAGAGAGAGTGAGGGGTACAGGGGATGGGGGGGGGGGGGGAGAGAGGGGGGAGACAGTGAGAAACTGCGCACCTAACCCAGTTCATTTCCCCGTCTCTCCCCCTATCCACAGCCTGGTCCCTCTCTTCCCCTATCTTTCTCACCCCCTCCACTCTCTCTCTCTCTCTCTCTCCCCCCCCCTCCCTCCCTCGCTCTCCATCTCCCCTCTCTCTCCTCTCACCCTCTCCCTCCTCCCTCCTGCATTGGTGTAAGCTGTGGCATTCTTCATCGCTCTGTGTCCCAGGCGACCCAGTTGTTTATTCAGCTCGTAGGATGTCGTTCCAACTTGGGGCGCCGGGAGGAAAACTCGAGAGGAGATCATAGTGGGTAGAGTGCTGAGGCGGGCGGGGGGGGGGGGGTGGGGGGGAGAGAGGAGAGAGAGAGACGTGAGTGTCACGTCGAACCATCCTTGTTCGAGGTGTGCCGTGAGCCCTATCCTGAACTCTCTCCGCTACATTGACGACTGCATTGGTTGGCATCCTCCTGACCCATGCAGAATTCATGACTTCATCATTTCACACTAAACTTCCAATTCCAGCACTCAAAAATACACCTGGGGACCATTTCCGACATTCTCCCTTTACGTTTCTAGCCCTCTCCATCTCCATCGAAGGAAAACAGTCTACTGACCGACATCTACTACAATCCCAGATATGTAACTTCCACAGCTATCTTGACTACCCTTCTTCCCACCTGCTTCCTGTCAAAGACTCTACTCCTCTACTACCATTTCCTCGTCCACGCCGCATTGCACCCGGATGAGGTGTTTCCATACCTGGGTACCGGAGATGTCTCACTCTTAGAACGGGGCTTCCCCTCTTCTATTATAGATGAGGCTCTCTCGATTATCCTGCAAACTCTGCTCTTGCTCCCTCGCCCCATTCCTACAAGGACAGAGTCCCCCCACCTTTGTCCTCATTTCCACCCCCATCAAGCCGGTGCATACAACATATCTTCAACCGGGAATTTTCGCACTCAACACGGGTTCCCACTATTGGCCATATCTTCCCATCTCCTCCCCTTTCTGTTTTTCGCAGAGATCGTTCCACTCCGAAACTTCCCTGGGCAACTCGTCCCTTCCCAACCAAACCGCCCCAGTCCCAGGTACTTTCCCTGCAACCGCAGGATGCTTACCCCCATAAAAAAACCTGTTGCTTTACCTCCCCCTTGACTCCATCCAGGACCCAAACAGTCTTTCCAGGTGAGGGCAGAGGTTCTCTTGCACCTCCTCCAACCTCATTACTGTATCCGCTGTTCTAGGTGTCAACTTCGCTACACGGTGAGCCCAAGTCGCAGGCTTGGCGATCGCTTTCGCCAACACCTCCGATCGGTTCGCATTAACCAACCTGATCTCCGGTGCCTCAGCGCTTTCAATTCCCTCCCATCCGAAATCTGACCGTTCTGTCCTGGGCCTCCTCTATGGTCAGAGTGAGGCCATCATTAAATTGAGGAACAGCTCTATATTTCGCTTGGCAGTTTACACCCCCACGGTTATGAACATTGACTTCTCCTATTTTCTGATGGTCCTGCCTTTCCCTCTCTCTCTTTCTCTCTCTCCATCCCTTCCCAGTTCTCCCACCTTGTCTTCTTTACTGTCTCTGGCCAACCACCCCCCTGACACAGTCTGAGAAGTCTCGACCCGAAACATCTCCAGAGATGCTGACGGTCCGCCCGCCGCCCGCTGTTGCTCCAGCGCCCTGTGTGTCGTCCACCTGAGGAGAGGGTTCCTGTCAGCGAGGGGGTAGGGACGGGCCAGGGGTGTGGAGGGGGCATTGAGGGCGAGGGGGCTGAGGGTGTAGGGAGAGTGAGGGGGAGGGGGGTTTTGAGGGGAGGGTGGAGGGTTGTAGGGAGAGTGAGGGGGTGGGTGGAGGGGTAGGGAGGAGTGAGGGGGAGGGGGTTGAGGGAGGGTGGAGGGTGTAGGGAGAGTGAGGGGGAGGAAGGTGGTGAGGAGGGGGGGTAGGGAGAGTGAGGGGGAGGGGGCTGAGGGAGGGTGGAGGGTGTAGGGAGAGTGAGTGGGAAGGAGAAGGTTGAGGGAGGGTGTAGGGAGAGTGAGGGGGAGAGGGTTGAGGAGGGTAGTGAGGGGGCAGAGTGGGTGAGGGGATTTAGTGAGGCAGCAGAGAGTGTGAGTGAGTGTCGGAGGGGGGTGGAGTGAGCTGGAGGGGCGAGGGAGGGCGGGGATTGTAGGGAGAGTGAGGGGGGAGAGGGGTTGAGGGAGGGTAGCGAAGGGGGCAGTGAGTGGGTGAGTGGGTGAGTGAGTGGGTGGGTGAGTGAGGGGGCAGTGCGAGTGAGTGAGTGAGTGGGTGAGTGAGGCGGCAGTGGTTGGGAGGTGGAGTGAGGCGGCAAGTGAGGGGTGATGGGTGTGAATGTGGTGAGTGGGTGATGTGGTGTGAGTGGTGAGTGGGTGAGTGAGTCAGTGAGGGGGCAGTGGTGGGTGGGTGGGTGAGTGTGAGTGGGTTAGTGGGTGAGTGGGGTGAGGAGGCGGCAGTGAGTGGGTGAGTGGGTGAGTGGAGTGAGTGGGTGAGTGGGTGAGTGAGTGAGTGCGTGGGTGAGTGAGTCCAGTGAGGGGGGCAGTGAGTAGTGGGATGAGTGGGTGAGTGCCCCCCCCCCCCCCCCCCCCCTAGTCAGTGAGGGGGGGCAGTGAGTTGGAGGCGGCAGTGAGTGGGTGCTGAGTGGTTGGGTGAGTGGGTGAGTGGGTGGTGGGTGAGTGGGTGGGTGAGTGGGTGAAGTGAGTGAGTGACGTGGGTGGGTGGGTGTGAGTGGGTGGGGGTGGGTGAGTGGGTGGGTGGCGTGAGTGGGTGGGTTGATGTTGGGTGAGTGAGGGGGCAGTGAGGGGGTAGATTGGGTGGGTACTGGGTGAGTGGGTGAGTGGGTGGGTGAGTGGGTGAGTGGGTGAGTGGAGGTGGGTGAGTGGGTGAGTGGTGTGAGTGAGTGGTGAGTGACGTGAGTGGGTGGGTGAGTGGGTGAGTGAGGAGTGGTGAGTGGGTGAGTGGGTGATTGGGTGAGTGGGTGGGTGGGGGAGTGTTAGTGGGTGAGTGATTGAGTGGGTGAGTGGGTGAGTGAGTGATGGGTGAGTGAGTGAGGTGGTGGGAGAGTGGGTGAGTGGGTGATTGAGTGAGGTGAAGGGGGTGAGTGATGGTGAGTGAGTGAAGTAGGGGTGGAGGAGGGTGAGAAGATGTGGGTGAGTGACGTGCGCGAGTGGGTGAGTGGGAAGGTGAGTGGGGTGGTGAGCTGTGAGTGAGTGGAGTGGGTGGGTGGAGTGAGTGAGTGGAGTGGAGTTAGTGGGGGTGGAAGTGAGTGGTGTGAGTGAGGAGTGGGTGGGTGGGTGAGTGAGGGGGGAGTGTGGGTGAGTGGGTGAGTGGGTGAGTGAGTGGCGTGATTGGGTGAGTGTGTGAGGGTGTGTGAGTGAAGTGAGTGAGTGAGTGGTGGGTGGGTGAGTGAGTCTGGTGGGTGGGGGTGTGAGTGGGTGGGTGTGAGTGGGGTGAGTGGGTGAGGGGGTGAGTGAGTGAGTGGGGTGGTGGGTGAGTGGGTGAGTGGGTGAGCGAGGGCAGCATCAGCCGGCACCTGAGGCGGTTTTTTCTTCACTCACCGGCTCGCGCTCCAGGGACCGCCTGCGCTTCCGGTCCCGCTTCGTTGGTGCCCAGCGCTTCCGGTCCCGCCCCCTCTCCCCCCATTGGACGGATTCAATGCCAGTCAGTAAGCCCCGCCCCTGCGGCTCCGCATTGGACACCGGGACGCCCCGCCCCCTCCCGCCCCAGCTAGGCCCCGCCCCAGCTAGGCCCCGCCCCTCCCGCTCAGCCCCGCCCCCAACCAGGACAGAAAGGGCGGATTGGGAATGGGAGGGGGAGTTGAAGTGCTGAGATCAGGTTGGTTATTGTGAACTGAGCGGAGGTGCTGGGCGAAGCGATCGCCAAGCCTGCACTTGGTCTCACCGAGGTTGATCATACGCTGAATAACCATATTTTTGTTTGGAAGTGGAAAGAGAAAATAGAAATTGCATTCATTGCAATGTGTAAAAAGAGATGAGATACTGTATTATAATTTTGCTGCATGTCATTGTGGTATATATCATGTCTTGATTGGTGAATATGTTTACTTTGTGACTTTATTTGAAGCAGAAATAATATGTGAATGTTTCATTGAGCATAATTCCGACTGGTAACTACGCACTTCGTCCGAGCACATTATCGCACGCGTCATGCAAACCATCTTAAATGACCACCTAAACTGTCATTTGGCAACCTAAAAAGCTGCCAAGGTTGCCTGGCAGGCAACAGGGAAAAAAAGGTTAAGCGAGAGCTTAACTTGGTTTAAGGTGAGGGGGGGAAGGATTTAATTGGAACCTGAGGGGCAACATTTCCACACAGTGTATGGAACGAGCTGTCGGAGGAGGTTGTTGAGGCTGGGACTATCACAACGTTTAAGAGACACTTGGGACAGGTACATGGATAGGACAGGCACCCTCGGAATCCGACGGAGAGTCACGACCCGAAACAGCCCCTTCCCCCACCGCACCCAGGGTACACCATCCAATGGCATCACCCAGAGAGTCTCCACCATCAGGGGAGTAACCTCACAACGGCCCACTGAAGGAGCCAGTGTTTCTGGAATCTCCCATTCTACCTCAGCTAGTTGGGCAGCACGCCCCTCAGCTACTCTTGTGACTCTAATGAGCACAGGCTGCGAAACCGCCCTTACACTTGACTCTCCCTTCAGGTTGTCTCTGCTCATCCTCCGTCCCAGGGGACACGTTTCCAGGGGAGCCAACCAATAACTGGTGCGATAACACCCTTGGAAGGCCCCTGAAGCGAAGGGATAACCTCCGGCCCAGAGGACACTAGTCCTGGGCCACCAGCCTCGACAGGGGTGGAAGGTCTCGAGGTAAGCTATTAGACAGAGCTCTTGAAGATAGCGGAGTCAATGGATATGGGGAGAAGGCAGGAACGGGATACTGATTGTGGATAATCAGCCATGATCACATTGAATGGCGGTGGTGGCTCGAAGGGCCGAATGGCCTACTCCCGCACATGTTGTCTATTGTCTATAGGCTGCCCCCTGACTTTAGGCCCAGGGCCTTGCTCTCCCTCACAGGGCCACACCTGTTTGTCCCGCTGAATCTCCCCAGGTGCCTCCTGGACTCCTCTGGGGCCACAGGTCTGGGCATGGGCCCATCCGCTTGGACTGAGATCCCATGTTCGTTCCCATCCAAGTCAACATAAGGCTCATCCTCGATTGACCCCCGATGCTGCAGCCGAAACCACAGCTGCATAGTTCCGAGCCCGAGTTGCCACCATCCTGACAGGGACGCAAACCAGCATCAGAGACACCAGCAGTCTCAGCTCAAAGAGCGAACTCAGCCCAAAAAAAAAGCAACTGAAGCAGTTCTTTCTAGCCGAGCAAAGAATTACCTGCGCTCAACTTCACAGCCGAGAGCAACTCTTGGGAGGCTTTTCACAGGCCTTCCGAGCCTCCGTAAACTGCCATATGCGAAAAGTACCTTCTCTTCGTTTAAGCCCATGCGCCTGCTCTGGGCAAAACTGTATAGGTTCAGGGTAACGGTGCTAGGAACAACATGACCACACACGTTCCTACTCCTGGTCTCCAGGCATGATTGGCAATCCGCCAGCCACTGCCGCTCCGAATTCCTCACTAAATGGAGAAATCCTTTAACAAAGGAAAGTTTCTGCAATCCGACGTTGTCAAACTTTGAAATCCCACTGCCTCGGTCCCTCTTCGTTCGACAAATACCTTTAAAAGTTTACTTCGGATCTTCTCAGCCTTCGGAGCAGAGAGCCACCACCTCTCTCTTGCCCTGGCAGTGGGGTTGTGATGGAGGGTGTGACCTTTAACCCTCGTCGCCCTGACCCTCTCCTTTACTTTCCAGAACTTTCAACTGCAACCTCTGACCCTTAGGTGCTGGCTGAACTCACTCTGCGCAAGAGCATGACCCCTGAACTCTGACCTACCCAGTGCCCGGCAATGACGTGACCCCCGTAGATACTGTGACCCCTAGGAACAGGGGTGACCTTTCCCCAACCTCTGACCCCTGGACTCCATGGGTGGACACTGACCTCTGTAACCCCCGAACTGTGACCTCTCACCCGTGTGACCCTAGGATCTTTGACCCAACCCACTCCCCGAGTGCCATGGGGCCACCTTTGCCTCTCACCATGACCCCTGCGGGGAGGCCGCGACTCCCCCGGTGACACAAGGCCTGGACCCCGTCGCCGGGCCTGACAACCCTAGCCGACCTCTCACATGCGGCCTCTCCCTAGGCCAGGGGTGATGGACGGGAAACATAGAAACATAGAAACATAGAAATTAGGTGCAGGAGTAGGCCATTCAGCCCTTCGAGCCTGCACCGCCATTTCAATATGATCATGGCTGATCATCCAACTCAGTATCCCGTACCTGCCTTCTCTCCATACCCTCTGATCCCCTTAGCCACAAGGGCCACATCCAACTCACTCTTAAATATAGCCAATGAACTGGCCTCAACTACCCTCTGTGGCAGAGAGTTCCAGAGACTCACCACTCTCTGTGTGAAGAAAGTCTTTCTCATCTCGGTCTTAAAGGATTTCCCCCTTATCCTTAAGCTGTGACCCCTTGTCCTGGACTTCCCCAACATCGGGAACAATCTTCCTGCATCTAGCCTGTCCAACCATTGGAACGGGGACTCTCCCCGCGACCCTTTCTCCTGCAGCGTTCTGCAGCTCCTGGAGACCAAGGACCCCGTGGCGGCCCCGACACCAGGCCTCAGGCTCACGGTCTGCACAGGCCCCGCGGCCCCTGCTCACAGAACGGCCCTGGGTTCTTCTACGGCCTCTTTGGCTGCCTGACACCAATGTGGACAATCCTCGGCAAGGTCTATAGTACTGAACACAAAATACAGGCCGCAGGTGTGACAATACCCCTCTAAACCCAACTCCCCCTCGCTCTCCCTCCTTCCCAAACCCTCTCAACCCAATCCTGGGTCTAATCCATCATTGGCAAGGCCTATAGTACCAAGCACAAAATACAGACAAAATCCCTCTCCCCCAGAAACCTCTCTCTCTTCACCTCCCTCTCTCTCTCCCCAGTAATATATCTCTCTGCTCTCTCTTCCTCACTCCCCACTCTCCCTCTCTCTCTTTCTCCCCAATAACCCCTCTCTCCCCCCCTCTGTCTCTCTCCCCCCCATACAGAGTGTGAGTGCTGGGAGCGGAGGGCACCGTCTTCCTGGGGAGACTTCACGGGGAGGAAGTGGCGGTGAAGAAGGTCCGAAATCGCAAGGAGTCCGAGATCAGACACCTCCGGAAACTCCGGCACCCCAATATCATCATCTTCAATTATGTGTCTCTCCCCCTTCCCTTCTCTAGTTCAGTTTATTGTCACAGGTCCAGTCAGCGGAAAGACTACACATATAATCTCTCTCTCTCCCCCCCCCCCCCCCGCTCTCTCTCTCTCTGCAGGGGAGTATGTACCCAGTGCCCATGTTACGGCATCATTATGTTGTACTGTGCACAGGGACAATGATACAAGGTGCTTCGATCTGGAAGGAAGATTGCCCCCTTGCTGCTGGTTGACTGGTCCATGGGCATCGCTTGTGGGATGAATTATCTTCACCTGCACAAGATCATTCATCGCAACCTGAAATCGCCAAAGTACCGACTCCCCTCAAAAAACCTCCTCCAATATTCCCCCTCAACACCCTCCTCACATCTTTCAACTCTCCTCTCCCTCCCCTCCTCTCTCACCCCCTCTCAAAACCTTCAAACACTCCCTCAAAACAGATAAATATCAGCGTCCAAGTCCATAACTCCCTGAAAGTGACAACATAAGGACAGGAGCGACCGTGAAAAGAATCATTTCTCAATTTTTCACAGGTTCACGAGTGGTACCGAAGGCACATGCTGTGCTTGCCTTCACAGGCCAGGGCATTGAGTATAATGTAGAGTTAGGAAATGATGATGCAGCTTTATAGGCTTTTGGTCAGGCTGCATGTGGAGTCTTGCATGCAGTATTGGCCACCCCGATACAGAAAGCATGTGGCGAGGGTGCAGAGGAGGTTGACCAGAATTATGCCGGGATTAGACAACTTGAGCTACAAGATGTCGGACAGATTTGCATTGTTTTCTCTGGAATGCTGAAGATTGAGGGGAGACCCGATAGAAGTTTATAAAATTATGAGAGGCATGGATAGGGTAGATAATCAGAACCTTTTTCCATGGTGGAAAAATCAAATATTGGAGGACAAAAGCTTTATGCTGTGGTGGGACAAAGTTTAAAGGAGATATACAGGGTAAGTTTATTACATGGAGGGTGGTGAGTGCCCAGAACTCGCTGCCGGGTGTGGTGATGAGGCTGAGAGTGGCATTTAAAAGGCTTTTGGATGGGCGTATGGATACGCAGGTATTCATATTGGTTATGTGCAGGCAGATAGAGTTGGTCTTGACGTCATATTCAGCACTCACTGGGCCAAAGGTCCTGTTTTTGTGCTGTACTCTTCAATGTTCTGTTGAAAGCCTTGTGACATTTTGTATGGATGGATGCTATTTAAAGGCAAATCATGACAGGTTTCTTTAAAAAAAGAATGTCCAAATCAATGCAAAGCAACGCCCTTTGCTATAATTGCATTTCTTTTTTTTTTTTAATTCAGTGACATGAAAGCACAATAATTTTATTAAGTTATTTAAAGATGTATCACCAATTTTGGAAAAAGAAACTGATTGTGGCAAGCAATCAAATCTTGCACCAACTAGTTAGCAACAAAGGTGAAACGGAATTTTTTTAATTAAAAGAAAAGTGTGCTGTGTTCATGCTGAAAAATGTAATACCAGGATCGGTTCCAAAAAGTGTCAAACACAGAGCTTACAGCCATAAAAATTGAGGAAAAAACCCATTATTCATTGCAGTTTTAGATCAATTTCTAGCACAGTATATTGATACATAATGAAAGTTCAAAAATTGAAAATAAACATTCTTTGGTTTACGTGACATACTCTTACATGGAACACAATCAAATCAAATCATCGAAAGATATATCAACAACTAATTGCAGTTTCACTCCCACAATGATGTTGTTCTTAATCGTTGATACCAGCAGGTAATACTCCATGTGAGTAATGCACCCCAAGAAATTAATCTACTTACTTAACTTAAAGTGTGACACAATTAAAGTTAGGAAATATCCCATTCATTATCCATGGTGTGATTATTTCATCCAAAAGATTGGGCAGTGGTCAAACAGAGGAATCCACTTTGAGTTCACTCCCAATCCCTTTAAACCTTTCTGAATGGAGATTCCTATTTTCCTAGGTATTTGAGCCTTCCACGGTAGCTTTTGTGACCCAGTAGGATATATTGAAAGGAAATATTACTCCCACAGGCCTTAACGGTACAACTAAAGTCTCTCTACCCAGTGGGGAAAGCCTTTGCAAGTGCAGGCTGTCCCCATATTTACCACCAGTTGACCAATCACTCACTGAAGCTCCAAAACACAAATGTTTATCAGTTCTCCTTTCACTAATCTGCTGACACCCGATGTCCAGAGGGCATCTCCCAAGTTTATGTGTAATTATCTTTTCATTACAATGATTAACCGATTATTGTCCAAAGCAGATATACTGACGTCCATCTAAATGGACCATCTCCATATTGAGGGGGAAAGTGATGTCCAGCCTTAATGTTTGTGAGCACAACTGTTCAGCTTGGCATAAAATAGCAGTAAATTGTTTTTACATTAAACTTGCTTGATAATATTTGTTTCCACTTTTTCACTTATCAAAGGCATGGAACAAACCAACAACAACCAGGCAGAAGACACATCATAAATGCTGTCAAAGGCAGGAGTAATGATGAAAATCTCGGACTCCAATTAAAAGTTGTTATGCAGTGAAATCTTAACACCAAGGTAATAATTGTGTTGATTCAAATGTGTGGCAAAATTCTTGAGTTCCAAGTATTTCCTGGGAACAGAAAGAGGGATTAAATTTGTAAGTCTGCTGAACTGTGGCTTTGAAAGAAATAATACTTCAATCTCTTATGATCATGTGATCCAAGCAAATCTATTTTAATGAACAACATAATAAAATGTACCTCAGAATAAAGTCGTCAAAGTAATTTGAACAACCATAATTTGTGGCCTATATTAGGGCTAATAATACAGGAATGGGTGGAGTTTCTGCAGCCAATCTTTCAGAAATGAGAGGAGCAAACACAAAAGGAATAATTTCTTGATTATTTGCATATTCACAAATTTGTGGTAAGACAAGGCAGGCATATACATGACAGGATTGTTGATATAAATGAAGGTCTCCAGATCCTTGGCACCAAAGGATCATTTCTGGGGCTGAAACAAACTGTATACAATGAATGGGCTTCAGCTCAATCGAATGAAGATTTGTTGAAAGATTAACGAATATTATGAGGGACGGATATTAGTTTTAGACTTATCATTGTCACATGTATAGTGAAAAGTTTGGTATTGTATGTTAGCCAATCCAAAAAGATAATACTAAAAATAAATACATTCAAGCCAAACTCAAGTAGATAGCTAGGGGCAAAGGGAAAGATACAGAGAGCGAAGTATCATTCTCAGTGGGTTAAACTAACATAGGAATGGCAGGGAGACTAAAAATAAATCATCGGGGAGAGGGTTTGTTCTTCTGGGATGCCGGGATGTGAATGCATTGTGTGGGAGAATGGTTGTCTTCATCAACTAAAGACAATATATATGAAAATTCAAAGAGTCTGCCTTGTAGAAATAAACACCTACGATTTATTATTTATTAAAGAAGGAACTGCAGATGCTGGAGAATCGAGGGTACACAAAAGGCTGGAGAAACTCAGCGGGTGCAGCAGCATCTAAGCAGCGAAGGAGATAGGCGATGTTTCGGGTCGAGACCCTTCTTCAGACTGGTTAGGGATCAGGGAAACGAGAAATATAGACGGTGATGTGGAGAGATAAAGAACAATGAATGAAAGATATGCAAAAAAGTATCGATGATAAAGGAAACAGGCCATTGTAAGCTGTTTGTAGTGTGAAAATGAGAAGCTAGTGCGACTTGGTTGGGGGAGAGATAGAGAGAGAGAGAATGCCAGGGCCCGAGGGCTGAGGGAGAGGTGGGAAGGGGAGGCTTGGCGATCGTTTCGCCGTACACCTCCGCTCGGTCCGCAATAACCAACCCGACCTCCCGGTGGCTCAGCACTTCAACTCCCCCTCCCATTCCGTATCCGACCTCTCGGTCCTGGGCCTCCTCCACGGCCAGAGTGAGCAACACCACAAGTTGGAGGAACAGCATCTCATATTCCGCTTGGGGAGTCTGCATCCTCTGGGCTTGAACATTGAATTTTCTCAATTCTGTTAACCCTTGCTGTCTCCTCCCCTTCCCACCTCTCCCTCAGCCCTTGGGCCCTGGCATTCTCTCTCTCTCTATCTCCCTCCCCCACCCGTCGCTCTAGCTTCTCATTTTCACGCTACAAACAGCTTACAATGGCCTGTTTCCTTTATCATCGATACTTTTTTGCATATCTTTCATTCATTGTTCTTTATCTCTCCACATCACCGTCTATATTTCTCGTTTCCATGATCCCTGACCAGTCTGAAGAAGGGTCTCGACCCGAAACGTCGCCTATCTCCTTCGCTCCTTAGATGCTGCTGCACCCGCTGAGTTTCTCCAGCCTTGTGTACCCTCGATGTATTATTTATTATTCACCTATGATCGTAAAACATCCCAAAGTCCTTAAATTATTGTGAAACAATGCATTTAATTAAGTAACTTTAAAGGTATAACAGTGTTGTTAGGTAGGAAATTCAGCAACCTATTAGCATCCACGGAAAAAATTAATATTAAAATTTTGGAAAGGCCCTACATCCCCAACAATCAAAATGTGGAACATAGAAATGTCGGAGACACTTCATCTGGAGAGATTAAGGCTTGTCCTAATGGACAGGTTAGATCTCTTCAGAGGGATTTGGTCTCCATATATTAAATATTTACAGGGTCATAATGGTTCGGCACGAGGACTTGACTGAGGCCTGAATATTTGAATGGATGAAGAAATATATATAATAAATCATGAATATATCTCCAAGGACGGATTAATGATTAATATTCCATTCTCCATCAAACTTTTCACACTCTTTCTCTCTATTTTTTCATACTTTTATAAAAAATTAGAAAAATGTATAAACACATAATCTTAAATTTTCAATATCAGTACGAATATAAATATCACTAACTTTATGAAAGTATTATTAGTATCATGTATTTTCAATTATATAAAATATATATAATTTTAAATTTTAAAATCAATGATAATACAAATATTATTAACAGTGTGAAAATATAACGAATGTCATAAAAGTTTTACTAGTATTACGTATTTTTAATTACATAAAATTTGGTTCTACATTTCAAAATCAGTGACAATACAAATATTATCAACAGTATGAGTATATTACTAATATTATGAATCTATTACTAGTACCATGTATTCTCAATTATATAAAATATATAATCTTAAAATTTATAATCAATAATAATACAAATAATATTAATAGTACGAATATATCATTAATATCATGTATTTTCATCATTGTAAAATAATGTACTTTGTTATTATTTTGTTTCTATAATAAAAATATTTTTAAAAAAACAAACAAAAACCTATTAGCATCCATGAGAATCCAGAAGTAACGCTACAATAATGACCAGATAATCTGTTTCCTTGGGGACATTTGTATGAGCGACGGTATCAGTGTGATGTGGGCTGACGCTTTACCTACAGGCGGTGTGAATGTACCGTTAAGGCAAAGATTCATCTCCGAGGAAAACGGAGTACACGGTTGGCGCTGTGAAGGAGCCGCCAATCCGATGGAAGACATTTAACTGTGAAATGCCTGCCCTTTAGTATTGGATAGATTGAGTGAAGGGTCCGTGCTGTTTCAAGTTTGCAGTGGCTGCGGTGTGTTCCCCCCAGCCATCTCGCCCAGTGCACGTTGACCAGCACAGTTCGCCAACCCTTGTTAGCAGAGGCTCTTTGTGCAGGTGTTACCCAAAGCCCAAAGGTTTTGAGCAGGTTAGGATCGGGCACGCAGCGAGCTAGCGAGCGGGCTGTCCGATCAGATCAGCCCAGGTTGCCGAGTGGCCGAAGGACGGGTTTTAATGGATCGTTATTAAACTGTTCCATCTGTGCGGCACCGCCAGCTCTCGCTCTCTGTCCCAGATCCCCCACCCCAACTGTTGACAAAGTCTGACTGAGAAAATGCTCACACTCATATTATGGGTTGGCTCCGCATTTGACACTCGCTGGGGAGCGAGAACAGGTCCCGTCAGCTGTGGAGCTGAGAACCACTCCTGAGTGAAGCCACTAGTTTGGCTGCAGTTCAAATGGCTGCAAATTCTCATAATTATCAGCGCCAGGTCACCCAACGGTGTGCCCTGACAGACTGGAACCAACCCCAGAGGTTAAAGCGACAGTATCTTTATTTAAGCCAACCCACTTCGAAAGTTTAACCAGCCTGTTCGAATCCAATCTGAACTTTCCAACCTACCTCCCAACCCAACCTACACAGCACATTCTCCTAGTTTCCTTCAATCCATGAAGATTGTTTAGATAGGAATGTAAGGACTGTCTCATATTGGTTGACCACACAACTTGTAATTCGTGTTAATCAATATCGAATTGAAATGTGTGTGACCCAGGCTAATGCCAGGGATTTGATAATTGACAGGTTCGTTCCAGGCATTCTTGCATTTCCAAGGCTGGTGCTGTATTGAGTCAATAATTTAAGTAGACACAATTGTGGATTTGTGCAGCCTGCAGTACGCTGTAGCCTACTGCTGACATATTTGACGGATACATTTATTTATAAATCTAATTGAAATTAATACGCAGATCTGTACACACACAGTAGCTCAGCCGGCGAGAATGTTTATCCCAAATGACCCATGACCTGGGCATGCGCAGTTGTAATACCAAACTTGCTTATTATTCCCTTTTAATACATACCATTTCGGCTTTAGTCCAAGATGGCAGCAAAATCTCGATGAAGAGATGGCTGGGTTATGTTCTGCAGCATCTGGACTGTGGAGCATGGTAGAATCTTTTGCACTTTGGCCCTGTCTTTGAACAGTAGCAAGGCAGTCAAATTTTGTATCTCAACTTTTTATAGATATGCAGTAAAATCATGGCAAAAAGACAGCATCGCACAAAAACAACACAGCTGAAGAAGGGGTTTGGCCCGAAACGTCGCCTATCTCCTTTGCTCCATAGATGCAGCTGCATCCGCTGAGTTTCTCCAGCATTTTGTGTAAACCCTTGATTTTCCAGCATCTGCAGTTCCTTCTTTAACACAGGAAGTACAGCAACATCCAAGGAAGTTATAGTGCGTGACAGGTTCTGTTGTGCGGCAGCAAGTAAGAATTTCATTGTCCTATTTGGGACATATGACAATAAAACACTCTCGACTCTTCAGCAGGTCACAAGAGTTCATTTTAATCTGTCTCCCACCCAATATCCTAATCCCCATTGTACAGCTCCAAATTTCAACTCTCAAATTCTGTCCCAGCTGGATTCAATTGATCAGAAACCTAGTTACATACACATCACAGCCTGTGCCTTCATTGCTGTCCATTTCAGACAAAATTCTCAGTTCTCCAAGCAGCGTCATGCTATATAACTCTGCTTTCAACAGCATGGGCGCACAGTGGCACAGCTGATGGTATTGCTGCCTCACAGTGCCAGAGACCCAGGTTTGACCCTGACCTCCGGTGCGCTCCGTGTGGAGTTTGCACGTTCTCCCTGTGACCACATGGGTTTCCTGTGGGTGCTCCGGTTTCCTTCCACATCCCAAAGATGGATGGGTTTGTAGGTATAATTAGCCTTTGTAAATTGTTTGTAATGTGTAGGGAATGAATGTAGAAGTGGGATAACACAGAACTAGTGTGAATGGGTGATCAATGGTCAGCCTGGACTCAGTGGGTCGAAGGGCCTGTTTCCATGCTGTATCTCTAATCTAAAATAAGCTTTCATTACACCTTGTCGCAATCATCTTGACTCCAGCCGTCAGACCCTAATCTATTCTCCATATCCAATCTACTGTTAATAACTAACCAATACACACTTTGCCCGCTGATTTTTTTTTCTCCAAAAACACACTCATCAGAGGTTTAAGCAAAAGATTTTAGTCAACATAGTCATTTATCGTCCGGTGAAAGAGGATGCCTGCTCTGTTTCTATTGCACGTCCCTTATGGGAAGGTTGGGGAAAGCAACCTAATGAGATGGTTCCATTGTGACCTTCTTGAGCACTAATTTGCAGTCATTTCAACTCCCCTCCCCATCTGCGCATTGTCCTTGGCCTCTTTCACTGTCAGCATGAGGCAAAATGCAACAACCTCATATTACACCCGAGTAGTTTACAACCTACGGCATGAATATTAAATTATCCATTTTCAGGAAGGCCCTATTCCTTTCCCTCTCCTTCTGGGCTGGCCAGTTCCTCACCCTCACCCCCATCTTTCCTCACCCTACACCGTCCCGCCAACCCCCTGCTACCTGGTTCGTTTCCCCTCCCTTCACACTCTCATCGGCCCCTCATTGCCTCCCCCCCCCCCGCCCCGCCCGCCATTTCTAACTGTCCTGCATCTCTCTCTCTCTCATCTGTTTCCATTCCCTTCTTATTATGTTCCAGAATCAGCAGCCCTTTGCTGTCTCCACTAATCCTATCCCAGCCTCTGTTGTGATATTCACCCCTACACCACCCTCGTGGCTCCACCTACCCATCAACCCCTTGTCTCTAGAAATCACCCATCAATTGCTAGCTCTGGCTTCATCTCCCTCCCGATCAGTACCCTCCTGACACCGGATTAACTATCCCACTGCCACCTACGGACACTGCTTGACATGCTGGGTTACTCCAATTGTTTGTTTTTGCTCCAGATGCCAGCATGTACAGTCTCCTATATCTCATCATTCATAGATATTAAAAGAATTTCACTTCACTTAGGTATACGTGACAAAGTATAATTGAAAATGTTTGCTCAGTAGGTCAGGCTGCATCTGTGGGATTAGATTCAGGTTCAAGACACTTTGTCAGAGATTGTTTTTATTTTCTATTTGATTTTGAAGTTTAAATGCAGTTACAAACAAGTAACTTTATTTCACTTGGAGAAGTTTGAGTGTTTGTCTGAACTTGAATTGGATGACACAAGTGGCAGAGTGCTGGAATGGCCCAGTGGTGTGTGCGTGTGTCAGGCTACAGCAGAGATAAGCTAGAGAAATACACAGCAGGTCTCAGGAAATAAACAGCCTCTCATGAAAT
Source organism: Okamejei kenojei (assembly GCA_035221665.1). NCBI lineage: Eukaryota > Metazoa > Chordata > Chondrichthyes > Rajiformes > Rajidae > Okamejei > Okamejei kenojei. Next base: position 89,006,357 of record CM069132.1, read on the forward strand.
AGATAATGTGGCTCCAGAGAGATGAAGGTAACAATCATCAAGTGCTGATGTGTGCTCCAGCGAGAGGCTAATTCTGAACAACATTTACCTGAATAATTAGGATTACTGCCTACAGGATGAGCAAAGATATTGGGGAGATAGTCAGAGGAGGAAGGGATACTGGACCCCTGAAAGATAGGGTTAGAAAATAATTGATAAAATTATGCAAGCAATTGAAAGGTGTGGAACAATAGCTGTAGGAAAGGCAGGAGGCACAAGGTGCATTGGTAGACTAGGTGTATTACTATGACAGCAAAGAAAATGGCTGATCCAATGCAAAGAGATAACTGGATGATGAATGGAGAAATCTCTGAGTGGGACTGGAATATGGGTATTGGGATAGGATTTGATCAATGCAGTGCTTACACCAGGTCTGCTAATTGGACTTGGATGATTACCCTAACAGAAGCAGGTACAATCAAAACCTGAGGAGAGGCCGAGTTTGTGTGTAAGTAAACAATTGCATGCACTGAGTGTCAACACAAGTGCTGCAGATCCAACCCTGCTTCACCCATTCAAACATTGCTGTGTGAGGTAGATGGATCTAACGTTTTTTCAACAAGGCAATCCTGCCCTTATCCAATGAGAAAGATTTATTTTTGTCCCAATTCATCTCATCCCACCCCTTTGTAAATTAAAACTATCTTTTTTTTTCTCTCTCTCCCAGTTCTGACGAGAGTTCTACAACCTGAAACAATAATTCTGTTTTGCTTTTCACCGATGCTGCCTGACCTGATGAGTATTTCAAGCATTTCCTGTTTTAGTTGTATTATATAGAGATTTTGGTGGTTCTAGCATCAATTAAGGTTTTCTCCCTGTTGCCACAATATAAAGCAATCAAAGTGTGTATATCGAGGGGAGATCATTATACAACTCTGGATCCCAATGCTGTCAAGAATGATAGTATCATAAGAGACTCCCTGATAGGGCGAGGTCCAAATGGACTAGTGGGTGTAGGCTGCCCGAGGTATAAGTGACGCATTGTCCACAAGGGGACTAAATTCTGTATTATCACAATACCACACAAGAGGGGATGCAATACAGGTCACATTCAAACACATGAGAAGACTGGAGGATTTGGTAGATGACCTAGACATACTCCAAGGGACACTCATTCCTCATCCCCCAGATAACAGGATAATGCTTGGATGCCAAGTTACCGAGCTGATCAAGAAATTCCACATGTTTGAAAAGGAGATTGGGTTACATTGGGAAGAAACAGGCAGGGTACTGAGAGCTGGATATGGAATTAGAGAAGGAATGCGAACACCATCACTGGTGCTAAGTATTCACTGAAGTAATCATAGAAACATAGAAATTAGGTGCAGGAGCAGGCCATTCGGCCCTTCGAGCCTGCACCGCCATTCAATATGATCATGGCTGATCATCCAACTCAGTATCCTGTACCTGCCTTCTCTCCATACCCCCTGATCCCTTCAGCCACATGGGCCACATCCAACTCCCTCTTAAATATGGCCAACGAACTGGCCTCAATTACCTTCTGTGGCAGAGAATTCCACAGATTCACCACTCTCTGTGTGAAAAACGATTTTCTCATCTCGGTCCTAAAAGACTTCCCCCTTATCCTTAAACTGTGACCCCTTGTCCTGGACTTCCCCAACATCGGGAACAATCTTCCTGCATCTAGCCTGTCCAACCCATTAAGAATTTTGTAAGTCTCTATGAGATCACCCCTCAATCTTCTAAATTCCAGCGAGTACAAGCCGAGTCTATCCAGTCTTTCTTCATATGGAAGTCGTGCCATCCCAGGAATCAGTCTGGTGAACCTTCTCTGTACTCCCTCTATGGCAAGAATGTCTTTCCTCAGATTAGGAGACCAAAACTGTACGCAATACTCCAGGTGTAGCCTCACCAAGACCCTGTACAACTGCAGTAGAACCTCCCTGCTCTTGTACTCAAATCAGTGAAACCTATTTCACCGAGAACAAATGCTGAAGGGAGCTGCTGCAACACATGTTCTAAGAGCAGATACCTTTGGAAACTATCATAATTAATCATAAATAAGAAATTAAATGCACGTCAAAACATAAAATCAATATGTTTTTCAGATGGGGAGGTTAAACGAAACTGACACTGTGAAGTGAGAAAAGAGAAGATTGAGTAAAACACAAGCTTGGTTCCACCAACCCTGGAGAGAGCTTTTCTTTTGTTTTTCAGAAAACTGATCAATGGAAATTCCCAGCTCTGAGTTAACTGCATCTTTTATAATAACAGGAAATCCATCATGTGCAAAGGGGAATGGTTAATGATCACAGAGATGGCAATTAGGTGCCATCTCACCTTTATAAAAAGCAAACTTTTTTTCTGAATTAAATGATCCAAAATTGATCTAAATGGCACTTATCGCAGCAGGGATGTAAATATCAGTCTGAGCTCTGCACGAGTATGTCAGATTACAGGAAGAATTAAGATACCAATTTGCCTACAAGTATGGTAGGATGATTATTTTGTATGGCCTGCATATACATCTCTGAATAATGATCATTTAAATTACCATTACAAGAGCAGTTATTTGAGAGTTAATATTAACTTAAATCTGAAAAAAAAAATTGAAAATACAGAAGGTGCTAAAAATACTCATGAGTATCATTACAGCAACTGATCAAATTAGCGGAGGTTCCCTCCCCCTTCACATGCTGCTTGGCGTTTCCTAGCACTGTCTGTTTTCACTTTCAATATCCTGCATCTGTCCAATTGATTTTTTTTTATAGATATAAATGGCAAGTTCTCCTCTAAACTCATTCTGATAACAGGTAATCAAGGAGCTACCTGGAGAAACATATAACAATCTCTATCACAACAACAAAAGATCTCTATCACTACTATGCAAACTGATAGGGCATCAAGCACCTAGCAATGATTGCATGTGCCCTTAGGCCTTAAAGGTAATTGCTGCGGGGAGCTGTTGGTTGTAAACTACCAAAATCCTTTTTATTGTGAAAAGGCTTAAGAATAAGGGATAAGTCATTTAGAACGGAGATGAAGAAACACTTTTTCACACAGAGAGTTCTGAGTCTGTGGAATCCTCTGCCTCAGAGGGCAGTGGAGGCCGGTTCTCTGGATATTTTCAAGAGAGAGCTACATAGGGCTCTTAAAGATAGTGGAGTCAGGGAACACGGGGAGAAGGCAGGAACAGGGTACTGATTGAGGATGATCAGCCATGATCACAATGAATGGCTCGAAGGGCCGAATGGCCTACTCCAGCACCTATTGTCTTTTGCAGGGGTGGGGAACCTGCGGCCTGCTAGGTCATTAAGTGCAGCCTTTTGAATGAATCCAAATTTTGTAGAACAAATCCTTTTATTTTTATTAATGTTTCTGTTCGTCTTTTATTATTTTTATTTTTATCTTAAAATGAACGTATTCAAAATACCAAAGAGTAAAAGAAGATTCAATGAAATAATCCTCCCCAACTGACGGCCACAATTAAAACATTAGTAAGTCATGAGGGCTATTTTAACAAAATAATGTACGTATTGGAGTATATTTAATTGAGGTTTCTTGGATGCGGCCTTATTAGATTACAGCTAACGGGAAAGCGACAGCTAATGCGGTATTCCAACATGAAAAGGTTCCCCACCCCTGGTCTATTGTCTATTGCCCCAGAGAACTGAAAAATTACATAATGTATCATCACTATTCGTAAAAGAGAGACAAAATGCCGGAAACTACAGGTCAGTTGGCCTAACATTTATCTGTGCTATAATCCATCATTAAGGAAATGTTGGCAGACATTTGCAATATCGTAATACAATCAAGTCCACTCAAAGTGAAAGGGAAATCATAGTTGGCAAGATTGTTGGAGGTTTTTTTGAGGATATGAGAAATCAAGTGGTGAAAAATGGAAGTCGGTGATAAAATGTACTTCACAGTGAATGTGAATACAGCTACAGCCATGTCAATCACTAACCATTCTGTCACAAATGGCATACCAACAATTCAACTTCACTTCCACCGACTTAAATAAACACAACGTTAAAGTAATTAAAAAACAAGGTAATATATTATTAACTTTCAAGCGCATGGACGAAAGCAAGAAATTAACACATTTATTTAAAAGAAGGAGGGTTCCCACCTGATGACCCCGATGACGTACCTACCCTACCTTTCACCACCAATCCCACTGCAAATAGCAAGAGTGCCGACTTATTCCAGGGATTGAAACATCAAGCCCTATTAGCTCTACTGATCTTCTGGAGGAAAAAACAGTGACTGCTGTGAAAGTGCAGCTAACGACAAGGGAAAGACCGTGTGACAGCTTGGAGAGACAGCTGACAGGAGGAAATAGACCCAAGCGGGGCTGTTATGGGCTAGCTACACATGACAGCTGGCTCCGTCACCTTGTTAGGGCACAAGAGCCACCCTCACTTGGCTACAAAAAGCTCAAAGAGAAGAATAGCCCCAGAGTCTGCGAGAGCAGGGGCGCAAGATGACTCATCGACTGACCACCTGGTAACAAACCTTGGAACGGACACAACATTGAATCAGGTAAGTGGCAAAACTCTTGAAAAACAAGCAGCTGGACACATTCTTCAGACCTGTAGGTGTGGCTGGACTAAAGTAACATCAACTTGTGCTCTCAAAATTCATCAGGGACGGAAGAAATGCTTGAAAATCCCCAACCCAGGGCCCCGCATTGACCAGATTCTGTCAAGAGGAAGGTTAAATCAGTCAGATGAAATTCAGCGGCAGGAAGAAATCCATAGTCCACAGAGCATCAGCACCCTACGGGATGTGGCAAAGGTTTCAGGCAACAGTCCAAGACGCAACCAGGCACATCGTAAAGTGGAGAATATGCAAGGACGTAAGGACAAAAGGACAAGTTTGGTGAAATGGCCAAAGTGTAACAGCAAGGAGTGGAAACCATCAATGCAAATGTGAGCTTAATCTTGAGTGGAATCTAGGGATCAGCAGAAAATGTTGGAGAAAATGGGAGATCCAATCTACGGCTATGGAAAGGAGCAATTTGGTGAGAAGGAACAACTCAACAGGAAAGATAGGCATCCTCCCCCCCAAATCCCGTCATCTCCAGGAAATCCAACAACTTGTTAAAAAAAAGAAGAGGCCTGAGGAAGGTGTGGAAAAAAACAACAGCAGACGAAAGGGAGGGCATCAATCTCCTTCAAGAGGACCTAAAACAGAGGCTCTCGAAGCTGCGCAGAGCTGAAAATTTAAGGAAACAACACAAAAAGAAGGAAAAAGCAAGAAAAGACTTTACAAAAATCCCTTTAAGTTTGTGAAAGGCATTTTCATAAAAGAGAAAAGCGGATCCCTGAAAGCGTCAAAAAAGGAGGTTGAAGGACACATCAGAACCATCCACACTGACGAATTAAAAGATGAACCGATTTTTGTCCCCGCTGACATCCCACCAATCTCATCCCCACAACATCAATTTGACATCAGCCCTCCCAAGCTGAGTGAGGTAAAAGAAGTCATGAGAAAGGCAAGAACGGCCTCTGCACCAGGCCCTAATGGTGTTCTGAAATCCCTCTGGAGGAACATGAGGGTTGCGTGGGGAAAGCAAGTCATCCCCAAAGCCTGGTGAAGAGTGGGGGGGAGTACTGATCCCCAAGGACAAAATGTGTCCACCATCAAACAGTTTCGGCAAATAAACCTTCTTAACATAGAGGGCAAGATCTTTTTCAGTGTGGTGGTGAAAAGACAAAGCATCTTGAAAAAAAAACATTTTATTGATACGTCAATCAAAAAGGCTGGCATTGCAGGCTTCTCGGGATGCCTTGAACATACCAGTGTCATATGGCATCAAATCCAGACTGTTAAGAAAGAATGAGAGAATCTGCATGTCACGTTCCTCGACCTGGCCAACGCCTATGGATCAGTTCCTCATTCGCTACTGTGGACTGCTTTTGAATTCTTTCAGGTGCCTGCAATAATAACAAATCTAGTAAAAAACTACTTCCAGGATCTGCAATTTTGTCTCACAACATCATACTTTACCACAGCGTGGCAACCACTGGAAGTAGGCATCATGGCAGGTGCACCATGTCCCCATTGACCTTCACTATGGCAATGGAGCTCATTATCAGAGCATCAAAATGGGTTGTGGGAGGAAAACGGCTACAGTGTGGTCAGCGATGGCCACCTATACGAGCCTATATGGACGATATAACAACACTAACAACAACTGTCCCCTGCAAATTGGAATTACCCATTGCAGGACTTGTGGAAGAGTTCAAATGCACTAAAGCAAGGTTGGGCATGACGCTCACTGAATCCGAAGATACTGTTATTCGAACAGCGGCCCCCAGTGTGGCAATGGGGAGGAAGTGGACTCCATCTGCAGCTGTTCAGAGTGCTAAGCCTGCTCTTCATTTCCAGGATGTGGTTGGCCAAGTCCAACACGGGAGAGCCGGGCTCGGGCTCATCCCAAAAGCTCCTCAATGGCACAAGGCAACATCAGTGCAGAAGAGACGGGTCGTGGTGGAGGAGATGAGAAGACGGGAGGAGGCAGAGCGACACGCCAAGGCCGTCTCAATGGCCAAGCAGGATCAATGGACTAACTGGGAGAGTCTGGAAAAGAGGAAACTCAGCTGGCGGGACATCTGGCAAATGGAAGGATCGCGTCTAAGTTTTGTCATCAGAGCCACTTATGATGTTCTACCATCACCCCAGAACCTGAAGCAGTGGTTCGGAGAAGACCCCGCTTGCTCCCTTTGCCAAGCACCTGCATCACTAAGGCACATTTTAACAGGATGCACTATGAGCCTCGGTGGCATAACCAAGTTCTCAGACAGTTGGCATCAATCCTGGAACAGAGGCATGAGATCACAAATGCTTCCCCACAATCATGGCAGGAAATGTCCACTTCACAACATTTGTACCAGCAGGCCAACCTCCAGAGCACCAGATAACATCACAGTTCCATGGGCAGATGGTGCTGAAGAAGCTTATGAGAGGAAAAAGACCAAGTACTCTGAACTGGCAACTGAAGCTGCCCAGAATGGCTGGAAGACCAAGATTTTCCCTGTCGAAGTGGGATGCAGGGGATTTGTTGCTACATTTATGACCAGGCTATTAAAGAAAATGGGGGTGAGGGGTCGCCCCCTCCAACAAGCAATCAAGTCATTATCAAATTCTGCAGAAAAAAGCAGCAATTGGATTTGGATCAAAAGGAGAGACAACAATTGGGCTGCAAGATGAAGACAGGAGGGTATGGAATTGAGGGGGGTGTAACTGGGACACCAGGTAACACCGTTGAGCCCTCTGGAGATGTTGTGGGCTTATCAATGAAACGTCAAAGAAGGAGGGTGCCCACCTGATGACCCCAATGAAGTACCTACCCTACCTTTCACCACTCCAATCCCACTGCAAATAACAAGAGTGCCGACTTATTACAGGGATTGAAACATCAAGTCCTATTAGCTCTACTATTCAGTATTAGTATTGATTAACTCAGTTTTGCTTTACAGGTCTGTTCTATCGCTGGTGCTTATTTGTTTTATTCCGTGGACTTTCTTAATTACTTTCTATCTGTCCCATCAGTTTCAAACAATGTTTTAAGCATTTAGAGTATTGTGATCAGTTCTGGGCACCATGTTATAGGACAGATGTTGTCAAGCTGGAAACGGTACAGCGAAGATTTACAATGATGTTGCCAGGGTTAAAGGGTCTGAGCTGTAGGGAGAGGAGGAGTAGGTTGGGACACCTTAGAGGATGAGTTGATCTTATTGAGGTGTATACAATCATGAGAGGACTAGATCGGGTACATGCAGAGTCTCTTGCCCACAGTAGGTGAATCGAGGACCAGAGGACATAGGTTTAAGGTGAACGGGAAAAGATTTAACATGAATTTGAGGAGTAACTTTTTCACACAAAGGGTGGTGGGTGTATGGAACAAGCTGCCAGAGGAGCTAGTTGAGGCTGGGACTTTCCCAACATTTAAGAAACAGTTAGACAGGTGCATGGATAGGACAGGTGTGGAGGGATATGAACCAAACGTGGGCAGGTGGGACTAATGTAGCTGGGACATGTTGGCCGGTGAAGGCAGGTTGGGCCAAAGCTCCTCTTCCCACACAGTATCATTCTATGATGCCTAGAGTAAAAATAATAGATTATCAATATCTGGGAGGCAATTTGTGAATAATACTGATCAGACATACTCAGCCTTTACTTAACAGATTGTTTAATTTAATATGTAACTAAATCATTTAATTTCCATCAATCATATTTTCCAAATGATAGTGGAGAAAGCAATGCGAAATTAAGACACTGTTCAAATGATGGTACGATATATCTTCACCAATATTTACTTACAGGTTTTCAAAGGTCCCAGTAGGCACTTGTAAACAGACTTGTGATTGGACAGTTTTATGGTGAATGCACCAAAGCAGAGCCATTGGGAAGCTTCAAAAGGAAAAGGGCCAGAAGCATCTTTGGAACCTAAAGAAATCCCTGGAAAGAAAATAAGATTTTTGTTTTGAAACTATTCTTTAAGAAATCAGGAAACAGATGGGGCTTTGCAATATATTACATGCAATAATATATAAAACAAAATTAATGACTGTGCTTGCATCTATGTTATTCCTTATGTTTTCAATGACTTGAATACATAATTTTATTAATTCTGAGATCATTATACAAAGTCCCAGACTTTTGCAAGGTAAACATTGAATAAAATGTGTAAAAATACTGATGCAATTATTTTTGTTCTCCGAGTAATATCTTTGAATAACTTTGGTTAATTTAGTTCCTGTTCCCATCATGCATTTAAATTAAAGTTGAAGTACATTGACATAATTTACCATTTACCAGGTGTTAAAACAGTCTATTTTTAAGAATGTGGAGGCTTCAGCAAAGTTAAGTGGCCTGAGATATATTTCACCCTTACATTTTCACCAAGGCAGCCATTCTGGAGGAGATAAAACCCCATCCCATTTCATGTAAAATGGCCAGCTACAGGAAAACAGCTGTATAAATGCTGCAAAGATAAGCAGGTTAACATATTAACCCTGCATTCCTGATAACCCTGATTCACAAGCTACCCTCCACTTTATATAAGTTTAAAACTCTCACCTCGGTTTTTAGCTTTAAGAATGGCGTAGCAATAAGCAGCAATGTCTGAGATGACATCAAGGTAAAACGAAGGGTTGTCTTTTATTTTTTGCCCAAAGGGGAGCCGCAACACACAAGCATGGAATCTGGCCATGTGAGAGAGAAAAGTCAAATCAATGGAGCAACAAATGTCCCTCAATCATTTCACAGTGATGGTGTATAAATTCACTGTCTAGACGCAAGCAACTAAACTGTGGCCCTCTCTCTTCCCAGGTGGATGAAAATATCCTATGGGCACTCTTCAAAGAGCAGAGTTTATCATGGCATCAGTGAAAATTATCACTCATTATCAAATTATTTCTTTACCATTTGCAAAATGGTAAAACATAAAAGCAAAAATACACCAGGAGCTGCTCCCTCCCATTAGGTTACAGAATGGCAAGTTGGTGATAGTAGTTGCCAGATATGGGCAGCTGCCAAAAATTATGATTCGTACTAGTGAAAGAAAACAAAATCCATTTCCTTTTTTCTGGATGTTTAAAAACCATGCAAAGTAGGATACAGTTAACATGGTACATTACAACAAGTTTGCATAAAACATTACATTTCAGAATGTTTTTTCTGTTTATAGAACCTTGCAATATGTAAACTGGAAACAAAATGTGCTGGCAATATGCAGTGGGTAATGTGGTATCCATGGACAGAGAAACACTTTCAGGCTGAAGATCCTTCGTCAGATCTAGGAAAGAGGGATAACCACAGACATTTTCAGGTCGAGAGAAGGTGGTCAGACTTAAATGACCTAGACATAAATGTGAGGTAGACAAAAAAGCTGGAGAAACTCAACGGGTGAGGCAGCATCTATGGAGCGAAGGAATGGGCGACGTTTTGGGTCGAGACCGTTTAATTGTAGATGGGTTTGTGAGTAAACATAAGTTGTAGGAGCTAATTCTGCTCCTACAACTTATGAAGATACAATAGGATATAGATCAGCAGCAGAAATGGGCAGAGAAATGGCAGATGAGGTTTAACCCGAGCAAGTGTGAGGTGATGCACTTTGGGAGGCTGAACGCAAGGGAAAGTATACAGTTGACGGCAAGACCCTTAACAGCATTGATGTGCAAAGGATTCTGGGAGACCAAGGTCATAGCTCACTGATGGTAGCAGCACAAGTAGAAAGTAGTAAAGAAAGTGTGTGGTATGCTTGCCTTCATTGCTAGGGGCATTGAACATAAAAGTCAGGAAGTCATTATACAGGACTTTGGACATGACTTTGGTTAGGCTGCATTTGGAGTATTGCATTTAGTTCTGGTCATTCCATTATAGGAAAGTTGTGGAGGCTTTGGAGAGGGTAAAGAGGTTTACCTGAATGCTGTCTGGATTAGAGGTTTTCAGCTACAGGGAGAGGTTGGATAGACGGAGTGTTTCCTCTGGAATGTCAGAGGTTGCGGAGTGGCTTGATATAATAAAGTATATACAATGAAGAGGGCTATAGTTAGGGGATATAGTCGATGTTTTCCCCAGGGTGGACATGTCCAACACTAGAGGCCATTGCTGTAAGTAAGGAAGGGGAAAGTTTAATGGATATGTGCGGGGCTGGGAGTAGTGGGGGCCTGGAATGCATTGCCAGGGATGGTGGTAAAGGCAGATACAATAGTGGCATTTATGAGGCTTTTAGATAGGCACATGGAAGTGCAGAGAAGAGAGGGATATGGATCATAAACAGGCAAATGACCACAGTTTAACTTGGCATTCATGTTTGGCACAAACTCTGTGGACTGAAGGGCCCTTCCCCGTGTTCTACTGTTCTGAGTTCTGTGTTCTATGAGCTGGCTAAACATAACAAGGTTCTAGTGCCGTCCCTAAACTGACAGGCTTGACAGAAGTCCCTCAGGTGTTCTCTCAGATTATCCAAAATGTCCCAAATATAAATGAGCACATTGCCGAAGTGGAGTGCACAAACATAACCGATGCAAATTTCATACCGAAACAATCTCAACAGCTTTCATTTATCCCTATATATGGTTCCAAACTATACATGTTAAGAGTGTATTTCAGTTTAAAGCAATAAAATTAACCAAAAGTTATCCCACTTTTAACAGTACCTGTAGGCCTGGAGAAGAAATATCTTATAGACATTGATGGCAACTGTTCTCAGTGTATTGACCTGCATAAATTTAAATAACACGGTGAGCAATTTCAAATGGGTCTACATATCTACATATTTGCTGGCAGGAACAATGCAAAGCATATTGCATTTTTTCTTATGTATGAAGGAACTGCAGATGCAGGTTTACACCGAAGTTAGACACAAAATGCTGGTCAGCTGGTCAGGCAGCAGCTCTGGAGAAAAGGAATAGGTGATGTTTCAGGTCGAGACCCTTCTTCAGACTTTTCTTATCTGGGCAAGTACACCAAGTTTTGAAACAGAAGTGGAATTGTATTAACTATTCCAAACATAGCAGAGGGAATATTGGAGACCAGTTTTCTCATTTTGTACTTTAGCTACGTCTCAGGCCTTGCAAATATTTTTGAGTAAATGTTAAGTCTATTGCTTGTTTAGATATCTTATACCGGCAGTTGGGAGTCACTTCCCGATACAAGCTACCTAAAGAAGCAATTTATTGAAAACAATTTGCAAGGCCACCCAGTAAGGTACATTGTAAGCAAGTAAAGTTACCAATTAATTTAAAAAAAACTCACAAGACTCCAGTTCATGTTTATTAGTTGAGCCAAGATCAAGTTCTGGACAGGATGATTAACAAGCACTTTATCCAAAATGATGTCAGCAAATGATAGACAGCAAAACCCTGACACAATTTTCAGTCTTAATCCCCAGTGTTAATGTACATCAGAAGGCACTTGTCTACCACAACACAGCATCTACTTTGAGGGGTACAACAATTGGTGTCAAAGGCACTGGATGTGTTTAATGGAAAAAATAAATCAATAGTAAGGATACAAAGTGCTGGTTAACTCAGCAACAAACAGTCAGGCAACTGTTTGTGTAAATCAGCATCTGCAGGTCTTTGTTTCTACATCATATAGATTGAACAGCAAGAAAGTCCAATGAGAAAAAGTAGTTGATATAAAACTGTACCATTTTATAGGCACACCACACCTCACCTCCAGATCCAGGAAGATATGGTGACATTTCAGCTTCAGAACAGCCAATAGCTTTTTTTTCATATTTTGTCCAGGTTTTGAACTAAAATTGAAAGTGAGGCTTGATCTGATGGAACTATTTGCATAACTAAATTAAAGAAAATAATTAAGTTATAGTGAGCATCATTGAATGGTTAAAAAAAATTCCTCATCCAGAAAACTATAACAACCACAACTTATAGGAACACCTTCCTCAACAGAGCAGTTAGCAAAGAAGGTTTGCTTTTCCCATGGACAAGAGGAAGATCTCAGTCTTCCTATAGAATCAGCAGTATACTAGTTATGTACAATTTAAATAACAATTAGTAAGGGTGATGGATCCTGTGAAATTACTATTTAACACCAATGCAAACATTTAAATGAATACTTCTGAAATGAAAATGATACCAATTTGGCATGCAACCGTAATTTGATTTATAGAGCTATAGCCACATAAAACTTTCAACAAATCACATGAGGATGTGGAAAGACAGTTGACTGTAATCATCCCAGTGAGGGCAGTGAAAACAAGATGAAAAAGTGTAGGTAACCTTTCTAGTACCAAACCTTGGCTGCAAATGTAAATAGAAAACCTGTTTGTGAGATGGGGTGATACTGGTGATGAAGAGGAAAATCCTGCTCTAAATGATGCCTCAGTGATTGCCACGGGTGAGGGCGAGGAACCCTCTGCTGAGAGTTAAAAAAACCACAGAGATGTCATCAATATCAAAGCTCCAGTGTACTGCAGCAAAACATCCATCCAGTATGATAGCAACATTTACATACCATTTAGAGGCACATAAACAGGCAGGGAATGGAGGGACATAGACCACATGCAGGCAGATGGGATTAGTTTGGAATGGTTTCATGGTCTGCACAGAAGCGTGGGGCCAAGAATCTGTTCCTGTTCTGTACTACGAATATCTAAATATTGATTTAATAATATTTTGCTTCCATCAATATCTACCAATTCACTGACAAGATTATTCTATCTCTTAGATAAATGTAATATTTTAGTAAAATAATTGATTAATAACACACAACTATTAAAGACATTTGTACAATTTGCTTAACAGAACATAGGTATGGCTACAAGAGTTCAGTAACCAGTGCCACACAAAATACACAGACGCAAAGTCCTAGTGCAAAAGACAACATGCCCACATTTGGAAATGAAACTCACTTTTGAGTTCAGTTTAGTTTAATTTAGAGATACAGCATGGAAACAGGCCCTTCAGCCCACACAAACCATCGATCATCCGCTCCCATTTGACAGCACTGGCCTGCACTCGCTGGAGTTTAGAAGGATGAGGGAGTGATCTCATTGAAACTTATTGTATAATGAAAGGCCTGAATAAAGTGAATGTGAGGGAATGTTTCCACTAGAGGGAGAGTCTCGGACCAGAGGGCAGAATAAGCTTCAGAATAAAAGGACATGCCTTTAGAAAGGAGATGTGGAGGAATTTATTTAATCCAAGGATGGTGAATCTGTGGAATTAATTGCCACAGAAGGTTGTGGTGACCAGGTCTTTGGGTATTTTTAAAGCAGAATTAACAGGTACTTGATTAATACTGGTGTTAAAGGAAATGGGGAGAAGGCAGGAGAATGGGGTTGGGAGGAAAAGATAGATCAGCCAAGATTGACCGGTGGAGAAGACTCAATGGACCAAATGGCCTAATTCTCACGAATGACTCACGAACATATGAACTTATAAATAAGGATTAATTCAATATATGGAAACATTTACACACAGTACCACCCTACATTTCCCCACCGTCACTACACAAAATAAAAGCAGCCATTTAAAGATGTCAAATTTAATTTTTTATTGAGTTCAACCCTGTAGCTTATGTAACTAGAGTTATAATTCAGCTCATGACTGTTAACTTACAGCTTCAGAATCTGGCCCTTTGTGAACAAGGCTGATATGATAAAGCTCCCACCTGGAATAGTCACAGTAGATTTCCAGTGTCTGTGTGTCAAATAGCAGACCACACCACGCAAAGAGACAGTGTTCTGGCAAGGATCTGGCCGCACTGCAGGCTGGAAGGTCCACATCAAGTGGAAAGTTGACAACTGTTTTATTTGGGCTTATGAAGCAGCCATACTCTGGAATGCCTGTGGCCAGAATCCTTGATAAAGAAGGAACATCAACACATAATGATTCAGTACAATGTTCTCAGTCATCTTAAATCATTAATTCATATCAATGAAAAATAAAAATCCGTCACTATGTCACGATGTCAGCAGGTCAGGCAGGATCCCTTTCTTTGGACTGATGGAATAAGGGGAAGAAAGCTGAAAAAGCGTGGAGGAAGGGCCAAGCCTGGCAAGTGATAGGTGGATGCAGGTGATGGGGGAGGAGGGGGCTGATTGGCAGATGGATGGAGATAGTGACAAAAACTAGAGCAGAAAAGGAGACAAAAGGGGATCAGAAGATGAAAGAAGGGGAGTGAATTCAGTGGAGCCATAAAGCTACAGGGAGAGATTCGAATGGAAGAAAAAGAGGGGAAAAATAACGCAGCAGCCTAACTGTTTCATCATTGATGAACATCACAGGTAAGTGATGGAGTGACTCCTCAATAACGGCTCTACAGAACCATCAGCAATAGACAAGTATGTTTCATGCCCACATGCTAAGTGATTGACCTGGTGAATTAATTTTCTATTTTTTCCTCTCCATTGTTTGCTTTGATATGGAACCATTTTCCTCCTTCCTGCACACAAAGTACATTCAAGCATTTTATTTTTATTGAGGTAGGAATCATGCCCCATAATCCTTGTGATAAATTCCCCATTCGACTGGCTTGGCCATACAGCTCAGTCAACGTAACATCTAATGGGTACTGACGTTATTTGGGGAGCTGTAGCATTAGGTGGTTAAGGTCATTAACTGTCCATAAAGTCCACTATAATCTCCACTGATAGCAACTGTCACCAATAAAATATATCCAGCCAAACTATAAACTCCAGAGGTGTTAATCAACATCCACTAACTGATCCGATAACTGGTGCAACATCAACTCTCACAGATGCAAAGTACCCTCCTTTACATAGAAAAATAGGTGCAGGAGTAGGCCATTCAGCCCTTCGAGCCAGCGCCACCATTCAATATGATCACGGCTGATCATCTAAAATCAGTGCCCCGTTCCTGCTTTTTCCCCATATCACTATAAAGTGCATGACATCACCATTTTGATCTGAAGATCACACATTACCCACTTGGGACATGAACATTTACTTCCTATTCCAGTAATATCTCTGCAATTTATACCTTGGCTGGACTACACCAGGTTACTGTTTCAAGTAAGTTGTCATCTGCAACCTAGCAACTAATGACCATTCACAGTGGATGTTATGCTGCGATGTTCATTCAACCACTTGACTGTCCCTGTTCTCTTCAGGATTGATGCATCCCTGTCTAAAGTCAGAAAACATGCAAGATGGAATTGAAATTCCACTCCACTCTTCTGTTGTACACAGAATCAACATTCATGTTGTACACAGAATCAACAAATATCGTTCTTGCAGCTCCCAATTACTGCTCTGTCTGACGTACCTTAGAAACTTTTTGGCATGTGACAAATGTGGCGTAACCAGCAAAAAGTCATCAATCAATCGCAGCATCAACCTATGGAAAATAAAGGAAAGCTGAAAGTTAAAGCCAATGTTCAAAAACATAAAAGTAATTTTCTTCCACATTAGATCTTTGGCTATGTAGTCAGAAATGTTAAGTTCTTTTTTTTAAATCCAAATTTAGGGATCAGGAACAAAGTACTTACCCGTCCTGCTGAATTCCACTGAAGAACTTGTTCTCCATATCCCCGTAACACAAGCTACAAAGCAAGGCCGAGACCAGAGAACCTTGTGGTATTCCACAGCCCTGGACATAATATCTGGTACAACAAGAGGAGCCTTTTTGAGGTTAAATTACATTCTCGTGCACTTGGCAGATATTTTAATTATGCACAAAATTAATTTATATAAAAACACACAAATTATTTTCATTACTATATTTTGGAATATTGTACTTTTGATTTTCAAGATGAGG
This sequence comes from Okamejei kenojei, assembly GCA_035221665.1. Classification (NCBI taxonomy): domain Eukaryota; kingdom Metazoa; phylum Chordata; class Chondrichthyes; order Rajiformes; family Rajidae; genus Okamejei; species Okamejei kenojei. The sequence continues at coordinate 89,022,625 of CM069132.1, forward strand.
AAATTAGGGCGGCACTTTGGCACAGTGGTAGAGCTGCTGCCTCACAGCGCCAGAGACCCGGGTTCGATCCTGACTTTGGGTGCTGTCTGTGTGGAGTTTGTATGTTCTCCATGTGACCACATGGGTTTTCTCTGCGTGCTCTGGTTTCCTCCTACATTCCAAAGATGTGCAGGGTTCTAGGTTAATTGCCCCTAGTATGTAGGACATAGTGTATGGGCGATCGATGGTCGGCATGGACAGGATGGGCTGAAGGGGCCTGTTTCCACACTGTATCTCGAAGCTAAGCTAAATGCTTTTGCAGTTTTTGAAGGAATATTTGTGGAATCATTTCATGAAAACAAAAACAAAAAAAAAATCAATAGAGGACCAAAGACCTTTCCCACTGTTTGAAGGTACTTGGAACAATGACAGATTAATTGTGGGAATGGAAGAGACTAACTATTTTACCTGCCCCCTATGGAACAAAACTATTTAATACTGCTAACTTAGAAACTTGAGTTTGTTCAGTACCTCACCGATGGAAAATTATCCAATTAATAGACAATAGGTGCAGGAGTAGGCCATTTGGCTCTTCAAGCCAGCACCGCCATTCAATGTGATCATGGCTGATCATCCCCAATCAGTACCCCGTTCCTGCCTTCTCCCCATATCCCCTGACTCCGCTATCTTTAAGAGCCCTATCTAGCTCTCTTTTGAAAGTATCCAGAGAACCGACCTCCACCGCCCTCTGAGGCAGAGAATTCCACAGACTCCCAACTCTCTGTGTGAAAAAGTGTTTCCTCATCTCCGTTCTAAATGGCTTACCCCCTATTCTTAAACCGTGGCCCCTGGTTCTGGACTCCAACATCAGGAACATGTTTCCTGCCTCTAGCGTGTTGAATCCCTTAATAATCTTATATGTTTAAATATGATCCCCTCTCATCCATCTAAATTCCAGAGTACACAAGCCCAGCCGCTCCAATCTCTCAGCATATAACAATCCCGACATTCCGGGAATTAATCCTTCGTAAACCTACGCTGCATTCCCTCAATAGATTTCCACTGGACTATTCACAGTTCTCTGCTTCAAAACAAAGGCTACATTTTATTTGAGCTTGACCTTACCACTTTTGCAGTAGATGAAAATGGCAAAATTAGTATCATCTGCCCCATTCTTTTGTGCAACCTGGTATCAGGCTACATTGAATGCTCCTTAAGATCCTCACTCTGAGCTAACTAGAAAAGGGTTTCCCTATGTGTTCTGCTTTTTCCAACATTTGTGTGCATCTCTTGGCAGTAATGTGAGTTATTTAAATCAGGATGCAAAGGTCCCCAAGCATGAAAATGAGGTGGCAGCATCCAGTCCTGTTGATAGAAATGTCTTATGGTGCAGTGGAATTGCTATATTAGCATAAATTCAACAAGCTCGTTTAGCACTTTTAACTTTTAAAGTGCAAATTGCCATTTTGAGTGCCACAGCTCACGCATGCGCAGGTACTTGCAATCATTTTTTTTTACACAAGGAATAACCTGGATTGGATTACCTTAGTAACAGTGCATATAGAGTAGCATTCAATACTGCAGTCTCAGATAATGGAACATTGTATTATCTTGACCATCAAGCGGTAAGGCACAGATACCACCTTGCCTGCAGATTCAGTGCACTCACTATCAATGGATCTTTCTGAAAGCATGTAGCTCATGAAATGGTGAAACTGACAGTCAATCAAATTTTCCAAGAATATTTCACTTACTTGCCTCCTATGTTGATAATGTTGCTTTTGATCATTTGCTTGAAGTAAGTGAACACATCTTGAGAGTTCGGATTCAACGTTAAGCCCTGCATTAAAGAACAACTATGAGATATGGATTGAGGCAACTATTCGGGTATACGTACACGTCACATTCAACAGGAATAACACCAGATTTGTCAGAGTAGATTTTAAAAAAAATTTAAAAATTAAGGTGGTCATTCAACATCGTTATATACAATGTGCACTCATGGGAAAAAAAAGGACTGAATCTCCATGAGTGGTTTTGAGCAAAAAAAGGCCTGAAAGGTAAATGACCTTTCCCTTCCCGGGTAAAGACAAAGTGCAACACTTGTACATTGAAAAGATGGATGTAACCATGGCTGGCTTCTTTACCTGGTTGACCAGGTATAGTATTTTGCAAGGAGCCTTGCTGCTGTAGATGAGATACAAATTCCTTCATGGTTGGCATTAGATCCATCAAAGTGGAAACCTGAATAAATTAGACAGAAGAGCAAGTTTCATTACTATTCATTTAATGCAGAGAAAAATCAATGTGAGAGATAGTTGTAATGGACCAATGTTCTGATAAAGGGCACCAGGTTGGTCAGGAAACCAATAGGTGAAAAGACGTGGAAATCAATGACATGATGAGGTAACTTTAAAATCGGGTTTTTAAAGGCAGTTTCTCACATTTTTTTAGCCCTTTGTTCACACCAGTGGAAAAAAGGGGTAGGTGATGCAGCCATCACTACAGAATTATTGAACTGTTGGAAGGACATGAAATCAATGGAATGGTTCAGTGCATACTGATAAGATATTAATGATTCAGCAATCAAAATTAAATATTTTGACAAACTTATCTGGTTCATTTGGTCAACCACAAGTATAAAATCTACATGTAAGCATATCTTAGTTTTCTGTTATTTAATAAACCTGTACAATCACATTTATCAATGTAGCCAATCAGGTCAAAATGTGACTGCAATAAACTTTGCCCGAACAATTCTGGGTCTGAAAAGCGTAAAGGACAAAATATTCATGAAAACGTATCACTTTCAACATAGCACCAAATGTTATACATTCTTCTGATTAATTTAAAAAAGCAGAAAGAGAATTGCAAGTTGAAAATTGAAGGGAGATGCTGGAATCCTGCATGAAACACAAAGTGCTGGAGTAAATCAGCGGGTCAGGCAGCATCTGTGGAAGGAATGGATAGGCAACGAAACTGTCAATGACCTTTCAAAACCTCACAAGTCAGTGAGTTCTCACAAGTCAGTGAGTTTTAGTGTTTTGTTTTTGGATTCTAGTATTTTTTATGTGTGGGGGGGGGGGGGGGGGGGGGGGAGGGGGAAACTACAGTTCAGGGTCCCTACCTGGTCGGAGAGGCAGCTTTTCTCCGGGCTGCACTTTCGACCCATCCACGCGGCCCACCAGCGAGCCTGGAGCGGTGTTTCCTGAGGGGACCGCCCAGAACATCAGCGGTGGCACAGCGCTAGAGCGCCATCGCGGAGCGGACGATGCCCTGTCCGGGTCGCTGCGCTGGAACCGTGAGCTGAGTCCGCCGAGAAAAACATCGCGGAGCTGCAGGTCTGTGGAGCGGCCAGATGCGGGCGGCGGCGCAGAACCTTTCATCGGGAGCCTGGGATCGCCAGTGGTGAAGCTCCATTCAGCGCGGCCTTGTTGGCTTCGGAAGCCGCCGTCTCCAGTCAGGAAGCGGCCGTTCCAGGTGTCCCAAGCCGCTGAGAGGATTCTCCCGACGACAGAGCACCATCATCCGGGGAGAACGGCCTGGAACATCGGGCCTCCGTGAAGGCGACTGCGGAGGCCTAAATAGGCCCGACTATTGGTGGACTTCAGATGGGGACTGAACTTTGTGCCTTCCCTCATAATGGGAACCATTGTGGGGGATGTTTTTTATGTTTAAATCTCTTTATTATTGTTATGTCTATATTCTTTTTTTATGTGCTGCATGGGCAAGAAGCATTTCACCACACCAATTGGTGTATGTGACCAATAAATAACCTTTGAACCTTTGACGACAAAAAGTTGGAAGTAAGTTAATAAAACATAATAAATTTTTCCTGCAGATAGACACAAAACGCTGGAGCAACTCAGCAGGTCAGGAAGCACCTCTGGAGATAAGGAGTAGGTAGTGTTTTGGTGGGAACCTTTCCTCAGACTGAAAGTAGAGTTGGGAGGGGAGGATAAACTGGAGGCGAGAAAAGGCCAGAACAATTCAGAGCCCGCAACAGGTGACCTCAGGAAGGGTGGGTCCATAAAGGCCCATTGTTGGCTGGAGAAAGTGCTATACTACAAGGATGCGACCAGTGGAACAGGTAGGACAACTGGGATGGAGGGGGCAAGGGAGAGACAAAATGCAGTAGTTACTTGAAATTAGAGAAACCAATGTTCACACCACTGGGTTGAACGGCTGATTTTTCCTGGTTGAGATGGAAGTCTCTGAACTAATTCTCTCTCCGCTGGCAATGCATTACATGCAGAGTATTTCCAGCATTATTTTTTTAATATAAGGGACTAAGTATCCTTTTTGTGCATAAGGAGAAGGAGGCAGCAGAGTTCACTTCTGAAAACACAACAGAATCAACAACAGTGATACTAAATAAAACAAATGAAGAGAAGAATCCTTTGCACAGATTATGTGCAAAGCATCATAACTCTGAATAGTAAGAGGCACAGATTTTATGGAAACAACCAAGTCTATATAATTCTGTTCAAATGAATGCAAGGATTCCCATGGCTTTGAATGAACCTCTCCTGCTACATTGGCCGATACTCCTCATTCAATCTTCAGCAATCATCAGTCATCACATTTGCAGTATGGGTACAAGTCAGCTGCATTAAGTAGGTACCTTTTAAAGCAAAGCAATGACTTTCTGGAAAAGAGTAATACGAATGGGATTAAATTGTTTACACTTGGGGAAAACAATGCATACAGACTTTGTCGATCAAATGGCCTGACTAGCATGATTCCTGACCGCCTGTCTCTTCACTTTACTCACAGGGACAGGGAAACCAGCAAAAAGACGGCAGCTAGTCATTTGAAGCTGTACACATAGGACTTAGAAAACTTCATTTTAATACACAGCAAATGCAACTAAGATTGGATATTTCAAAATATCGCGCTGCCCTTAGGCTAAATGCCTCTAAGTGACCTAAATCTACATTCTAGAGACAGGTGATAAAATAGTATTTAAGAAGGGTCTCGGCTCGAAACATCACCCATTCCTTCTTTCCAGAGATGTTGCCTGTCCCGCTGAGTTACTCCATCATTTTTTGCCAATCTTCAGTATTTAGAGGCGGCCAATTTAACTTTATCTCATGCATTTTCAAGCAGCTGTTTTAGGAAGTTCGATCACCTTCCCTTATTAAGACTCAAACACAGAAAACAAAACATCTTTACCTGTCTTTTAAACGTCTTTCTAACTTGTCCGACAGCATCCACCCAGATTTTTGCATAGCTTCGGATACAATAGTTCTCTGGTACTTCAAAATTCAGTATGCCTGAAATGACTTCTATTAACTTGGCATGAGGAATGGCATCAAAGGCACCAGTAACGTCTGCCTGTGAGAAGAATGGATTAAAACCTCATTCTCCAGCACCCTTGCACCAAGTGAGAAAGTTGCAGGTTTAAAAACATGTCATCCAGGCTGTCAATTCAGTGCTAGTCAAAGGTATTGTCATTTGAGATGAACACCACCCAAGGCTATATCTATCTGTTCAAGTGGATGCACTTGGCTTTGATCAGAATGCTTCTGATGTCTTGGCCAATATTCCGCACACAACTTACAGCAAAATGGGCTAAATGATGAGTTATCACAATCTATGTGCACTCTGCTGGCGTAACCTGTCTCAGTTATTAATCCCTGAATGATTAGGAAATAAGAATACAACTGAGCAGTGAAGCCAACATATTGGCCTGGTTTGAACATGGGATGGGATATGTCGGGAAGATCACGGAAGCTCTATAAATAGCCTCCACTCTGTTTCAGTATAAGATATCTAGCAAACAGACACAAGACACAATATGGTCTAAAAACTCAGCGGGTCAGGCAACATCTCTGGAGAGAAAAGGATAGATGACATTTCAGGTCGGGACCTTTCTTCAGACTAATCCAGAGATGCTGCCTGTCCTGCTGAGTTATCCCAGCACTTTGTGTCTTTTTTTTTGTCATCCAGCACCTGCATTTCCTTGTGTCTACATCTTAACAGACACATTTATTATAAATCATTACAGAAAAGTGAAATATCACTGGGAACACGACTGCCTCGAGATGCCAAAGTCTTCAGTACATTATAATCTCGCAATTTCCAAATATACCATTTCAGTTTGGTCCAGTATAAAAACCTTACTTCAAAGTTAGAACATCGATGAAAGTACACATTATGCCAGAAATGGATTGCTAATTGGTAATTAACATGTCTTCAAATTTAATATGCATACTGTATACATTATTAAGAATTAATGAGCTGGAATTTTGTTGTCAGCCCAAAGTGAAACTCAGAGTTAGTAAGGATCTGTATGGTAGGCTGTTCTGGAACATTAGATCGCATGGGATCCAGGGAGAGGTAGCTAACTGGATAGAGAAAAAGACACAGTGCTGGGGTGAACCAGCAGATCAGACAGCATAGCTGGAGAACATGGACAGGTGATGTTCTGATGCTGAACCTTTCACAACAGCTATCCATGTTCTCCAGGGATGCTGCCTGACCCACTGAGTTGTTCAGCAATTGTGTCCTTATTTGTACACCAGCATCTGCAGTTCCTTGTCACTACATTTCAACTGGATACAATTTAGTTTAGTTTAGTGATTCAGCGCGGAAACAGGTCCTTCGCCCCACCGAGTCCGCACCGACCAGCGATCCCCACAGAATTGGCTTCATGGAAGGAAGCAGAGGGTGGTGGTGGAAGGGTGTTCATTGGACTGGTCTGTGTCGAGTGGTGTCCCTGAGAGATTGGTGTTGGGCTCTTTGCTGTTTGTGGTGTATATCGGGGGTGATCTTATAGAGGCGCATAGGTTCACGAGGGGCATAGATATGGTAGATGCACAGAGTTTCATTTACCCATAGTAGGGGAACCAAGAACCAGAGGACATAGGTTTAGGATGAGAGGGGAATGATTTAATAAGAACCTAGGGGAATCTTTTGCCAACAGAGGATGGAATGTATATGAATGAACTGCCAGAGGAGGTAGTTGAGGCATGTACGATAACAACATTTAAAAGATATTTGGTCACGTGCATGGATTGGAAAGGTTCAGAGGGATATGGGCCAAACACAGGTTGGTGGGACTTATGTTGATGGGACGCTTTGGTAGGCATGGGCACGTTTGGCCGAAGGGCCTGTTTCTGTTCTGAATGACTGACTATTCCTCAGAATATTTGCTGATGCATTTCAAGAATATCATGAAAACACAGAAGCCTCCCAAATTTTTCACCTGAGTTCCACAGCTGCTCACTGTGTATGGATGCGAGGGAGAAAAGCAAGAACCACTAAATTTTAATTATTAGTGTTTAGTTTAATGTTTTAATTACTGAGAAAATGTTTTTATTTATTCTTAACTGTTATTTTCATTGATAAGTATAAAAATGTGACTATTTCATTTTTAATGGGGTTTTCAATATTTACGAATGTTAGAGATAGTCAAAAACTGAAATTCCTTGATATTATTGGTGTCATAAAAACTGCAGGTGCTGGAAATCTGAAATAAGAACAGAAGATGCTGGCAAAAAATAGCAGATCAGACTGCATCTGTATAAAAAAAAAGTTTCAGATCCATGTAGTCGGAGCCAGAGCACTCTGCTGTTTCTCTTTCCACTGATGCTGCCTAACCTGCTGAGCTTTGCCGGCATTTTCTGTGGCAGTTCCAGTAGAGAGAAGCTCTGCTGTCTGCCAGGGGGTTCCAGAGGACATTCTGGGGGAGGGCCCATCCATGTGACTTGGTTGTGTGGTTCGAGGCACTTTGAAAATGAGCTGCAATGTTTAGCTCGAGGGCCATCTGGCCAAACAAGACCAGCCTTCTGGAGAAGGTAAATTCTGGGCAATGTGGGACACAATCGATTGGTTAATCTGCTTCACCAACTACTTTAAGGATGCACAGACCATTACACACTTTGTCACCAAGTCACTCCTGGAATTGGTTGAGACTAATGAAATCAACATAATTTAATCTGATTTAATGGCAGGTCACTGAACTCACTTTGACAAAATAATAAGGGCATCCCTTGCTCACTTTTCCAGCTTTCAAATTCTGCAACACAAACTCCCTCCATGCTTTGTAAATGTCATCAAGTCCATACACAGAGGAGCTCTTTAGGGCTGGATTCCGTTGATGCTCATAATTCAGTACATCAAAAAGGATCTTCATCTGAGTCTGATAGAAAAAATATATTATTTCAAAACTTTTTATAGCCATAAAACTGAACTGGCTTGCATTACTTATTCTTTTATTCATTTATTCTTTGTTAACTGTGGTGCAATAACTTCCACAGAAATGTAATCCTCTGCAACAGCAGAAATGTTGCTATCGGCAGTGACAGTTTGACCCACTCAGCACCTCTTCAGTACTGCACTGAAATGTTAATTTGGACTATGAACAAAACATTCTGACTTCACGAGTAACAATAAACCAATTCTGATGCCAGGCTTGTCAGCCATGATGCATTCTCGACTAATTTTCAACACAGACAACATACAAAAGAGAAAAGGAATTGCTAACCCTGTTATAGTTTTGCCATTTCCCAGACGTTTTTAGTCCTGCTATATTTCGCATGTTCACAATTGGTCGCAAGCCATTTTTCTTCGGAATAAACCGTAAACTGGAAGGGGGTGCTGTGGTCTTCTGCTGAAGTTTCTGTTTCACATCCTTTTCCGAAATTGGTTGTAGCTGCACTTTCGCTAGATGATTTCTGTAGTTGCAGGGGAAACAAAGATATTCTTTCTTATACATTATCACTAGTTCAAGATATGGCATTTAAAACTACTGCTTTGACACTCTCCAGGCTCACCAAAGGTAAGGTGAATTGGCCTCCACTGCCTTCTGTGGCAGAGAATTCCACAGATTCATAACTTTCTGGGTGAAGAAGATTTTCCTCATCTCAGTCCTAAATGGCCTACCCCTTATTCTTAAACTGTGACACCTGGTTCTGGACTTCTCCAACATCGGGAACATTTTTCCTGCATCTAGCCTGTCCAATCCCTTAAGAATTTTATATGATTCTATAAGATCCCCAGGTGGATTTATAAGTCTCTCCAAGCCTTTCACTATTCTGTATGTTTCAATGAGGTTCCCCCCTCATTTTTCTAAATTCAGGCGAGTACAGGCCCTGTGCCGACAAACGCTCATCGTAGGCTAACCTAAGAAAATACAGAGTCACGCCAGCTGTTTTTGTCCAATCACAGACTAAACACACAAATACCCTACCTCTACAATAATAATTAAACTGAACATCTCTTGGCCAGATATGATGTGCAGCTTTGGGAATCAAACTAGAACATAATGTCCCTACAGCCTGTTGAAGTGCATCAAAAACATCCAAATTGTGTTATCAAAGCTCAGATTTCTTTTTTATTTTTATTGTTCTCTTCATATGAAGCCTCAAAATCCAACTATAAAGGACTATCAACCTCCCTGTACAAAGAACACATCAGTTATCTTGCATCGAACATTGAACTGTATAGCACAGGAACATGCCCTCCAGCCCACAATGTCTGTGTCAGCCATGATGCCCAATTTAAACTAATCCCATCTGCCTGCTCATAGACTATGGTTCTTCATTTCCTTCATGTTCATGTGCCTGTTTTTTTAGATGCCTCTTAATGTTGCTATCATATCTATTTCCACCTTACCTAATAACACGTTCCAAGCACCAACCACTCTGTGTGTAATGCCATAAAAATGCCTCGTAAATCTTTTCCCCTCTCATCTTAAAGCTATGACTTCACGTATTTGAATTTTCCATCCTGGAAGAATGAACACGAGTCAAAGGCAGTTAAAAAGAAAGAAACAATAGAATTGTCCCTCAGACCTCAAGGCATAACTGCGGTGACGGCTGTTTTGGAAATTAACTCAGCATTCATTCATAATTAGCAGAAACTGCAAATGAAACCCAAAGCCTCCCTCATGTTTATTATGTGGTAGGGTAGGGAGGGCAATACATAGAAACATAGAAATTAGGTGCAGGAGTAGGCCATTCGGCCCTTCGAGCCTGCACCTCCATTCAATATGATCATGGCTGATCATCCAACTCAGTATCCCGTACCTGCCTTCTCTCCATACCCTCTGATCCCCTTAGCCACAAGGGCCACATCTAACTCCGTCTTAAATATAGCCAATGAACTGGCCTCCACTACCCTCTGTGGCAGAGAGTTCCAGAGACCCACCAATCTCTGTGTGAAAAAAGTCCTTATCATCTCGGTCCTAAAGGATTTCTCCCTTATCCTTAAGCTGTGACCCCTTATCCTAGACCTCCCCAACATCGGGAACAATCTTCCTGCATCTAGCCTGTCCAACCCCTTAAGAATTTTGTAAGTTTCTATAAGATCCCCTCTCAATCTCCTAAATTCTAGAGAGTATAAACCGAGTCTATCCAGTCTTTCTTCATAAGACAGTCCTGACATCCCAGGTGGATCGGTTGCTACTGGTGCAAGTGATGTGCAACCCAAGAATATTCTAACCTGTGGCGAGCAGATATTACCTTACTTTTTGATTTACAAAGTTTTTTGGGACAAAAACGTTAATTAACTAAAACATAAGCAAAGTAGACAATAAAAGGTAAATCAAGTATTATGCAATGTTGAATTATCAGGTTTCAAACAGGATATTTTATGTGCAATTTCTGCAGGAACTTTTATTTACTTTTAGACATTAATAGAAGCTTTGCAGCTCAATGAAGACACCTTGTGGTAGAAGTTGGAACTACATTACCACAGAAGTGCGGAGATTCAGGTAATGGAAGAGATGCTTGTATGAAATCTGATAGCAATGTACCGATCTCCCTCCCCAATCTAATTTTGCCTCATGTATTCTTCCGGTCTCTGCTTCAACGATGGCAATTCATGCACCAATATATTTGCATGGTTTTTTTTCTCCAAATGATTTCCTCACTTTAAAATAAATGGCCATGTATCATTGTATCTTAAACTCCAGATTTACCAAGCAAGAAGCCTTCATAATCTTGTAAGCCTGCATTGATGTACTCGTCACATGCAAGTGTTCCAGTGAAACTAGTCTCACTGATTTAAAAGTCCTCAGGACGACTTTCCCGACCAGTATCAGCAAAATTACTACTTTGTATAGTTTTCATAAGTGTACTATTGCTAATGCATAAACCAAATCTGCCACGAATATTCCAAATACGACTAAGTTAATTTATTTTATCAACATGCTTTCTTTTATAAAACAAAGAATAGCGCTGGCTTTAAAAAAAAAACCTGGACCTGCACATTTGGGGAAATTATGTGCTCAGCTCTCCAAAGTTCCACTTCTGCATCTTCCATTCAGTGTCCCAGACCGATCCACTTTCAGCTGCTTCATCAATAACCATCCGTCCGTCAGTTTGTTAATGCTTGCACAATGTTCAATTCCACTGGAAATGCCCAGCAATAGAAGCAGACCATGTAATAAGACCAACATTCAGGCATGGAATGATTAGTGCCATGTCACAATTGAACCACAAAAGGGCCAGGCAGAGATGATCTCCAATACTGTGTTGTATATAACCAGTGTATGGGTGAGTGCTGGTTGGCACAGACTCAGTGGGCCGAAGGGCCTGATTCCATGGCACGGCGCAGGTCAGGGGCATCAAGAATGTTTAAATGACAAGGTATCACTGCATCCTTGAGAACAAGATTGACAGGTATTTGAAGGAGATTATTTTAGAGATATAACATGGAAACAGACCCTTCAGCCCAAAGACCACACTGACCACTGATCACCCATACACTAGCTACATGTTGTCTCACACCCTACACACTAGGGGCAATTTACAGAACCAATTAACTTTCAAGCCTGCTCATCTTTGGCATGTGGGAGGAAACCGGAGCACCCGGAGAGGTATAAACACGCATGGTTCCATCTGGTACTATAGGGGAGAGCGTTCTTCCAATTTCACTGGGGTTCACTTATTGTGAAACATTAACAAGCATGAAAACTTTTTCTTACCGGATAGCAATCCTCTGCACTTCTGTCCAAACACATTTCCTGTAGTAGAAAAGCGTGTTTTTCATGAACGTTGTCTCCGTTATGTAAAAAAAAGACTTGAGCAGATGCACCACATAAACCTCCATTAACCAAAATAGGAACCTGGACAGAATATCTTCACGTAACTGGTGTTCCGATGCTGGGACAAAGTGCTGGGCTGGAAAATATAAACATTTATTTATATCTAGTTCCCAGATATTTATAATTAGGAAAAGCTTTTAGCGGTGTTTAAGTAGTGACTAGGGAAAGACTCTTTCATTTGGGTATCAGTGAAATTGGTGAGTTAAATTAACAATCACCAATAGGATATGAAGAAAGGATTGAAAAAAGGGCGACATTTTCAGTAACCCTCCTGATGTTTGGTTTTCCTTTCCGTGTATAGTAATGAACGGGATTTACGTGTCTTTTTTAAAGTTAAAGCTTCCAATTTTGAGCTTTTTGAGAGATATTTTGTTCGAAATACTAACCTCAAATTAACTGATGACTTGACACACACTATTGAAAAGAACTAGATTATACATATATAAATATCACCATTCCCCTTGACTCGGATGAACACAGAAACATGGAAAAATAGGTGCAGGAGAAGGCCATTCGGCTCTTCAAGCCAGCACCGCCATTCAATATATGGCTGATGATCTAAAATCAGTACCCCGTTCCTGCCTTTTCCCCAAATTCCTTGATTCCGTTATCCCTAAGAGCTGAACCTAACTCTCTCGTGAAAACATCCAGTGAATTGGCCTTCAATGCTGTGGCAGAGAATTCCGCAGATTCACAACTCTCTGGGTAAAGATGTTTTTTCCTCATCTCAGTCCTAAATGGCTTACCCCTTATTCTTAAACCGTGACCCCTGGTTTTGGACTCCCCAACATTGGGAACATTTTTCCTGCAACTAGCCTGTCCAATCCTTTAAGAATTGTATATGTTTCTATAAGAACCCCTCTCATCCTACAAAACTCCAGCCCAGTCGACCAATTCTTTCATCATATGTCAGTCCCGCCATCCCGGGAATTAACCTGGTGAACCTACGTTGCACTCCCTCAATGTCCTTCCTCAAATGAGGAGACCACAATTGCACACAATACTCCAGGTGCGGTCCCACCAGAGCCCTGTACAACTGCAGTAGGACCTCTTTGCTCCTAAGCTAAAATCCTCTCGCTATGAAGGCTTTTTTCACTGCCTGCTGTACCTGCATGCTTACTTTCAGTGACTGATGTACAAGGACACCCAGGTCTCGTTGCACCGCCCCTTTTCCTAATCTGACACCATTCAGATAATAATCTGCCTTCCTGTTCTTGCGACCAAAGTGGATAACCTCACATTTATCCACATTATACTGCATCTACCATGCATCCACCCACTCACCCAACCTATCCAAGTCACCCTACAGCCTCATAGCAACCTCATCGGAGCTCACACTGCCATCCAGCTTTGTGTTATCCGCAAACGTGAAGATGTCACATTTAATTCCCTCGTCTAAATTGTTATATATATTGTAAATAACTGAGGTCTCAGCACCAAACCTTGCGACACCCCACTAGTCACCGTCTGCCATTCTGTAAAGGACACGTTAATTCCTACTCTTTGCTTCCTGTCTGCCAACCAGTTCTCTATTCATGTCAATACCCTACCACTAATACCATGTGCTCTAATTTTGCACACTAATCTCTTGTGCGGGACCTTGTCAAAGGCTTTTTAAAAGTCCAGATATACCACATCCACTGGCTCTTCCATAGCCTCAAAAAATTGCAGAAGATTAGTCAAGCATGATTTCCCCTTCATAATCCATGCTGACTTTGACCGATCCTGTCACTGCTTTCCAAATGCTCTGCTATAACATCTTTAACACCCGACAAGTTCTTCCCCACTACCCATGTAAAGCTAACTGGTCTACAATTCCTCATTTTCTCTCTCCCCCCTTTCTTAAAAAGGGGGGGTTACATTGTCTACCCTCCAGTCCACAGGAAGTGATCCAGAGTCCAGAGAACATTGGAAAATGATCACCAATGCAGCCACGATTTCTGGAGCCACCTCCTTGAGTACCCTACCCTGGGATGCAGACCATCAGACACTGGGTATTTATCCACCTTCAGTCCCAACAGTTTACCTAACACCATTTCCTGACTAATGTGGATTCCCTTCAGTTCCTCCCACTAGATTCTCGGTCCCCTAGTATTTCTGGGTGATTGTTTGTTTCTTCCTTAGTGAAAACAGAACCAAAGTACTCGTTTGAAGGGCCTGTCCCACTTATGCGACTTATTCATGGTGAAAATCCAGCAGCGACCAGAACAAGTTACGACTCTTTGGGCGACTACTCACGACCATACAGGCTTCACCCCGCGACATGTCGCCAAGGTGTCGCCATTATGGTCGTGAATTGTCTCCTTAGTCACCCAAAGAGTCGTAGCGTCTTTCTGGTCACCGTTGAATTTTCAACATGTTGAAAATTTTCGCCGACCTGCAACGACCTATGACGGGTGCCGGCAGTCGCCGAAAAAGTCGTGTAAGTGGGACAGGCCCTTAACTGTTCTGCCATTTCCGTTTCCCATTATAATTTCACCTGTCCCTGAGTGTATGGGACCTACATTTGTCTTCACTAATCTTTTCTTTGTTACATATCTAAAGAAGCTTTTAGAGTTTTTATATTACCTGCAAGCATTTTCATGCTCTTTTTTCCCCTCTTAATTAACCCCTTTGTCCCCTGTTGAGTTCTAGATATCTCCCATTCCTCCGGTTTGCTGCTTCCTCTGGTCAATTTATATGTCTTTTCCTTGGATTTGACACTATCCTGGATTTTCCTCGGTAGCCACGGTTGAGCCTCCTTCCCTGCTTGATTTTTTTGCCAGTCAGGGATGAACAATTTTTGGAGTTCATCCATGGGGTCTTTAAATCTTTGCCTTTGCCACTCCATCGTCAACCCTTTAAGTACAATTTGGCAGTCTATCCAAGCCAATTCCCATCTCATACCTTCAAAGTCCTTTCGTTAAGAACAGGACCCTACTCTCTGAATTAACCATGTCACCTTCCATCCTAATGCAGAATTCCACCATATTATGGTCACTGTTGCCCAAGGGGCTTTGCACAAGAAGATCGCTAACTAATCCATCCTCATTACACAAAACCTAGTCTAGGATGGTCTGTCCCCTTGTCAGTTCTTCTACATAATGATTTAAAAAACCATCCCGTTTACATTCCAGGAAATCCTTCTTCTCAGCACTGTAATTAATTTGATTGGCCCAATCTATATGTAGATTAAAGTTACCCATGATCACTGCTGTACCTTTGCTACACGCATCCCTAATTTCCTGCTTGATGCTATCCCCATCCTCCCTACTGTTGCTTGGTGGTCTGTATACAACTCTAACAAGCGTTTTCTGCCCTTGGCTATTTTGCAGTTCTACCCATACCGATTCAACAGCAAACAAGCTAATGTCTCTCCTTGCTATTGTATTAATCTCCTCTTTAATACCAGCAATGCCACCCCACCTCCTCTTCCTTTCTGTCTATTTCTCCTGAATATCGTATACCCCTGCATGTTTAGCTCCCAGCCTTGGTCACCCAGGAGCCAGGTCTCTGTAATTCCAACTATATCATATTCCTTAACAACTAACTGCACATTCAATTCATCCACTTTATTACGAATGCTCCTCGCATTAAGACACAAAGCTTTCAGGTTAGTTTTTCTTATCTCCCTTCTACCTTTTGCGTCTGTCCTCCTTTTATGTCCATCTGTCTCCTCGCATTGGTTCTCATCCCCCTGCCCTGTTAGTTTAAATGTGACCTTTCCTTCATTCGCTTTCCCGTTAACCGCACGCTTACGTTTCCACGATGTTGACTCCACCCCCAACTGTTTAGTTTAAACCCACCCGTGTAGCACTTGCAAACCTAGTTAATAATATCCAACACAATGATTTAACTGTAGTAAAGCTGCCAATAATATGCAATCATATATTAAGGAATATGACACCTCATGCATAGAGCTTCTACATCTTAAACATTGATCTAAATGAAGAAAACAGTAAGTCTTTCACCTTTGTTGAGTTGAAGCCACGCACAGTCATTCACTCTCATTTTCCACATCATTTCACTGCATGAGAATTTATCAAACTTCCCCAAGGAAATGAACTTCTTTACGTTCTTCAGGAATCGGAATCTATTGTGATTTGAACCCCAGAGCTCATCTGATACAACCCTGAGCAAACACTCCCTCACAAATCGATAGACCTGAAGTGGACTGCTGTACTGCTTAAGCAAACACAGCATGTCCGAGTTACTTGATCCTTCACTACTGTTGAAGTCCACAGATGTTCTGGTCTCTTCATTTGCTTTCTCTTCACCCGCTGGACCTTCAGGAAGATGACTCTGCTCAGGACAGGCACCAGGGCATTCCAAAGCTCTCCAAGAATGCGCATGCTCTTCCAAACGTGTTCCTATTGTCAAATCGTGGCCATGAAGGTCAGTGCTCACAGACAAATTATCCCTTAAGCTGTTGTTTAATATAGGTTGCTGTTTTTCACTTTGGTGGCCACAGGCCCCATCAGGAGTACGAGGTTCCAACCCTGCAACACAGCTGCTGAAAGGCCTAAAAGCCATCTTTGTAACAGAGATTGGTGCATTATTTAGTTCAACACTTGAAGCACCATTGACCTTTCTTCCTTTCTGAATGTTTACATAACAATTTCTGATCAATATTTGCAGATATGGACAGCGTTTATGATTCCTCAACAATCGAAGGAAAAGATTTCTCATTTGCCAGTAGCGCTTTGGAAACTTTTTCCTTCTCCAGTGATTACTAAGCTGCTGCTGCGCCATTTTAGTTCCTAATACATTTCTATTCAAGAATATGGCTTCTACAAGCCTCTGGCCACCTGTGCTGAAGTCCTGCAATTGATTCAATATAAATGTCTTAGGTAAACATTCTGCATTATTATTGCAATACATTATACTCCCTCTTTCTATATACATTTCACTCCATGGTCTTTTCCTGATTGCCGGAGCATCTTTAAATGGATGTAGTGATGACCCAGTGAATATAGGCTTTACGAAGCCACCAAACTCTGCGTGGCACTGTCCAGTTTTCCTGGCATTTTTCCAGTACGTGTTCTCTCCGCTGTTGTTTGTGCTCAGATTTCTGCTTGCTTCTCTGCCATTTTGCTTAAACTTTTCCCTTCTTACGCATTCTATTTCCTTACATTCAGCCCATTCACCAATTTCAACTGTGAAATGATCACAACTCTTTCCACATTTGTGGTACGTCGATGTATTTCTATCCTGCAGCCCTGTGAATGCTGTATCTAGAGTCGACAGAACATCGTTGTTAGAAGACACTATTTCTGCACCATGCAAGAAATGTTGATTTGTTTCGCTTTCAGTCAGCTCCTGCGTCTTGGTATCATTCCCTAGATCCTGCCTTTTCCAGGCTGCACTGATATTTCCCTTCACTCTGCTCTTCAATGAAGTGAATTTGTGATCCTTTGCAGTACATTCATTATTACTATCTTCTCCATTCCATTCCATGACTCCTTCAAATGACTGATCAATTAGACCACCAGATTGCTCACTTGCTTGTGGAGACTCGTGTGACTTACCTTCCACAAGCAATCCTTCATGTTCTGTTACTTTATTTTCCACCAGCTCTGACAGCTGTCTTACTTTTAATCTCTTTGCAGAAGCCTCCACTCTGTCATCATCCAAAGATCTTTTTCGCGACCGACCATCTTTCATGCCCACATCCTTTAATGTCCACCTTCCAATATCAACTTCAAGCCTGGCCCTCTTTACAGACTTGCATCGAGGAACATGAGGTGCTTTTCTAACATTATGCTTAGTGGGCTCTGCACCAAGTTGTCCTTTTGCTAATAGATTTCCAGCTCTTGATAATCGTTCCTTCCATATCCTCCTCTTTGAAGAGCTGAGTTTCATTTGAGCATTCCTTAGTGCGAGGCAGGGCCGATATTGAACTGGCCTCTGCCTAAGCCAGGTAGACTGGAGTTGACTACCACCTGAAAAGAGAGTATAAATGGGCACTCCACATAGCTGAAAGCAGCAGCATGGTGGGACTAGCCTAAAGAGGGAGCAGTGCTCCAGCAGATACATCATGACATCATCCCCAATCCTGCTCACCAGTGTTTTCCACAGCACACTGGTCTTGATAATAGACGTGGTGGTATTTATCTGGTAACTACGTACATTGGGAGTAGACCTCACAGGGATGAAACTTGCTTCAGTTGCATTGCTGTAGCCAAAACTTAGCACATTTCTTTTCCTTTTTTCACAAATCCGTTGGATAACTCTCATTACCACGTCACTTTGTGCAGATAACTGAAAAGAAATGAGAAAAATCTTGTTTATTCTGTGGTCAAGAATGTTTTATTGTCATATGTCCCAAGTGGAACAATGAAATTCTTACTTGCTGCAGCACAACAGAATAAGCATCGTACAGTGAACAATATAATAAATCAGGGTGTATATATACGCACACACTCACAAGTACACACACATATATATGCAACAGTCAATATGCTCTCTACTGTACACCTGTCGAAGTTCAAAAGAATCCTCTTTGACATACCGAATCTCTGTAATCTTCTCAGAAAGTAGAGGCATTGTTGATGTGCTTTATTTAAAATTGCATCTGTGTGCTGGGTCCAGGGAAGATCTTCAGAAATATACACGCTTTTGACTCTCTCCACCATCGTCCCGTTGATAAAAACAGGATTGTGGATCCTTGTAATCTACAAGATAGCAGAGTCAAGGGATATGGGGAGAAGGCAAGAACGGGGTACTGATTGGGGATGATCAGCCATGATCACAGTGAACGCCGTGCTGGCTCGAAGGGCCGAATGGCCTACTCCTGCACCTATTGTCTATTGCTTCATCCAAAGTCCACAATCAGTTCATTGGTTTTACTGATATTGAGAGCCAGGTTGTCGTGCTGGCACCATTTGGTTCATCGGTCACGGTACACTACGATCAAGCATTAAAGATATGAGCCGTTTACGGTATTTAACAGCTGATAACTTTGGGTTGACAACTATTGCAAGTAATATGAAGTCTAGCTTATTGTGTGTAATCAAGAGCCAGTGGGAGAAGAGATGCTATTGAAAGGCACCCATTTAATATTGGGAAAAGATGTGGTTTGGATTTGGCTGGAATGGAGCATCTGTCCACAAGTACTTTCAACCTGCCCTCAGCTCTCCCCAATCCTCCAGTGATAAAATTTGGTGGGTGACAAACTCACTCGAATACATGACAAGCATCATATTTAAGAGTAACATTTTAACATTTAAGAGTAAAGTGGATAGGTATATGGACGTGAAGGGAATGGAGGGGTATGGTCTGAGTGCAGGTAGATGGGACTAGGGGAAAACAAATGGTCAGCACAGACTGGAAGGGCCGAGAGGGCCTGTTTCCGTGCCAGGAGTAGGCCATTCAGCCCTTCGAGCCTGCACCGCCATTCAATATGATCATGGCTGATCATCCAACTCAGTATCCCGTACCTGCCTTCTCTCCATACCCTCTGATCCCCTTAGCCACAAGGGCCACTTCCAACTCACTCTTAAATATAGCCAATGAACTGGCCTCAACTACCCTCTGTGGCAGAGAGTTCCAGAGACTCACCACTCTCTGTGTGAAGAAAGTCTTTCTCATCTCGGTCTTAAAGGATTTCCCCCTTATCCTTAAGCTGTGACCCCTTGTCCTGGACTTCCCCAACATCGGGAACAATCTTCCTGCATCTAGCCTGTCCAACCCCTTATATGGTTATATAAGATGCAGCAATGTCAATGTCGATACAAATCAGACTTGTATAAATGGTAGACAAAAATGCTGGAGAAACTCAGCGGGTGAGGTAGCATCAATGGAGCAAAGGAATAGGTGATGTTTCGGGTCCAGAAGGGTCTCCACCCGAAACATCACCTATTCCTTCGCTCCATGCATGCTGCCTCACCCGCTGAGTTTCTCCAGCATTTTGTCTACCTTCGATTATTTCAGCATCTGCAGTTCCTTCTTAAACAAGACTTTTAGAAATAGTCATTTCAAAATATCCAGATTCCTTAGTTATGTTCAACCTCAATCTCCACATTTAAAAAAGTGATCAGCAGTATAAATGCAGGAAATGCCAAAATTCTCACCTCCAAATTTGGTATCATGATAGCTTTCACATTATTAATGATGGTAAAGTTTATAACAGAACGTCTTTTTGCTGATACTGCATGAAGTTTTAATATAATTTCCATTTGCTTAACAAATACCAAATTATACTTAGGAAAAATGATAAGCCTTGCCTGACTTGCACGATAAGCAGCTCGCTATTTCTACAAGCCTTTCTAAAATCCCAGTTGCAGTATCAATTCTGTTGAGCAATCTTGCTGTGGTCTTGTACCGGATTGTTTGTGCCAGGATTGAATTCCTCTGTCATGGAAAGAGTCTGGAAAACTCCAAGGTGGTTCACCTTTCAAGGAGCAAAGGAAATTTAAGATTTCACAAGAATTTCAAAAATTGTAAGTATTATTTAAAATATATTATTTAAAAATTTAAAAAAATTGTAATTATTAAAGGTGAATTGGTTTCCAAAGGCAGGGGTATTTGTAACCAAATCATTTAAATTTAAGATTATTAATGAAAAACCCAGAGTTGATATGAGGTTACTTTTTTAAGGAAAGTGTTGTTTTAATCTGGGATATACTTTTGGAATTGTGTATGTCGATTCAATAATGACTGCCAAAAGATGATGTGTTTAATTACTCGAAAGGGAACAATTTAGAGGGTTTTCGGGTATGGGCACAGGAGCTGGACTAATTGCAACCTTTCAAGCAGCTGATCTGTCCAGCTAGCAGCAAATTACTTCTTTATAGAAGTGCACCTGTAGAGGTTTAGGAGAATCCTCGTCGACATGTCGAATCTCCGTAATCTTCTCAGGAAGTAGAGTCGCTGATGTGCCTTCTCTATAATTACTTCGGTGTGCTGGGTCCAGGAAAGATCTTACGAAATATGCACGCCCAGGAATTTGAAGTTTTTGACCTTCTCCACCATCATCCCATTGATATGAACAGGATGTGGGTCCTCATCCTACCCCTACCAAAGACCACAATCAGTTCCTTGGTCTTACTGATGTTGAGAGCCAGGTTGTTATGCTGGCACCATTTGGTCAGTCGGTCGATCTCACTTCTATACTCTGACTCGTCCCCATCTGTGATTCGTCCAACCACAGTGGTGTCGTCGGCGAACTTGATGATGGAGTTCGCACTATGACCGGCTACGCAGTCATGGGTATAGAGTGAGTAAAGCAGGGGGCTGAGCACGCAGCCTTGAGGTGCTCCCGTACTAATTGTTACTGAGGATGAAGTGGTTCCTCCAATTCGAACAGACTGGGGTCTGTGGATGAGGAAGTCGAGGATCCAATTGCAGAGGGATGCGCAGAGGCCCAGTTCCGTGAGCTTGGTAACCAGCTTGGAGGGGATGATGGTATTAAACGCCGAGCTGTAGTCTATAAACAACAGCCTGACGTAAGTGTTTTTATTGTCCAAGTGGTCCAGTGCGGAGTGGAGAGTCAGTGAAATTGCATCTACTGTTGACCTGTTGTGGCGGTATGCAAACTGTAGTTGGTCGAGGTAGGAGTTGATGTTCACCATAACCAACCTCTCAAAGCAATTCATCACCCAGACGTTAGTGCCAATGGTCGATAGTCATTGATACATGTCACCTTACTTTTCTTGGGCCCTCTTGAAGCAGGTGGGAACCTCAGACCTCAGAAGTGAGAGGTTGAAAATGTCTGCAAAAGCTCCCACCAGTTGGTCTGTACCGGTCTTGAGAACTTGACCGGGTATACCATCAGGTCCATGCGCTTTCCGAAGGTTCACCCCCCCTGAAGGATCTTCTGACGTCGGCCTCTGTGACTGTGATACTGTCAGGGCGAATGGGGGCTTGGGAAGGCACATCAGTGTTCTCCCTATCGAACGGTGCATTGAACGCATTGAGCTCGTCAGGGAGTGATGCTTCGCTGTCGTTTGAGCCGCCTCCTGATTTTGCCTTGTAGGAGGTGATGGCATTCAAGCCCTGCCACAGTTGCTGAACATCCGTCTCATCTCCAGCTTGACAGAAGTCCCTTTTGGTCGTTTTCCACTGGTGGGAGTCTAGGACTAGATGTTATAGCAACATCTTCTAATTCTGCTATAAGAAGATGAGGAAGAATTTCTTAAGTCAGAGGGTGGTGAATCTGTGGAATTCTTTGCAGACATCGATAGATTTTTGATTAGTATGGGCGTCAGGCGTTATGGGGAGAAGGCACGAGAATGGGGTTAGGAGGGAGATGGATCAGCCATGATTGAATGGCGTAGACTTGATGAGCCGAATGGCCTAATTCTGCTCCTATCACTTAAAGCCCTGTCCCACTGTACAAGTTCATTCAAGAGCTCTCCCGAGTTTACCCTGATTCGAACTCGGAGATTTACGGTAATGGCCGCACGTAGGTACTCGGGGCCTTCGTGGCCATTTTTCAACATGTTGAAAAATCTTCACGAGTCTTCCCGAGCTTACCGCGTTTCCCTAGTACCTGCCGTTAGCGTTACGAGCCACTAAGAGACGTCCCCGAGCTCCGACGTACCCGCTACGTTCATTCTACGTGCTTCCACGAGTTTGATTTTTTTTTTAAACTCGGGGGAGCTCTTGAATGAACTCGTACAGTGGGACAGGGCTTTCATGACCTCGTGAGGGCTGCGCCATGAGCTGGTTTAGGGGAGGGATTACAACGCAATACAAAATACGCCAAATTACACTTGGGTGCAATGTCACATGGTCCCTTCACCTCCCCCCTCCACTCCTTTCAGGGACCCAAGCAGTCCTTCCAGGTCCGACAGAGGTTCACCTGCACCTCCTCCAACCTCATCTACTGCATCCGTTGCTCCAGATGCCAGATGATCTATATCGGTGAGACCAAGCGGAGGCTTGGCGATCGCTTCGCCGAACACCTCCGCTCGGTCCGCAATAACCAACCCGACCTCCCGGTGGCTCAGCACTTCAACTCCCCCTCCCATTCCACATCCGACCTCTCGGTCTGGGCCTCCTCCACGCCAAGTGAGCAACACCGCAAGCTGGAGGAACAGCACCTCATATTCCGCTTGGGGAGTCTGCATCCTTTGGGCTTGAATATTGAATTTTCTCAATTCTGTTAACCTTGCTGTCTCCTCCCCTTCCCACCTCTCCTCAGCCTCGGGCCCTGGCATTCCTCTATCTCTATCTCCCTTCGCACCAGCTTTCATTTTCACACCACAAACAGCTTACAAACATCACCGTCTATATCTCTCGTTTCCCTGATCCCTGACCAGTCTGAAGAAGGGTCTCGACCCGAAACGTCGCCTATCTCCTTCGCTCCTTAGATGCTGCTGCACCCGCTGAGTTTCTCCAGCTTTTTGTGTACCTACGCCAAATTACACTTGGGTGCAATGTCACATGGTACAAATCTTCAGACAAACCTGGAGTCGATTATCTGGCCCGGATTGAAAGCTTGCGACATCAACTTTGTGACAATTAACTTTTAAAAAGCCTTACCTTTCATGCTTTGTCAAGCGGGAAGTTAGTCAACCAATTAGATTGATTCACAATAACCTTTTAGAAAGTTTGCACCAGTCAACAAAATGTTGCTTCGACTGCAGAAGGCGCCAAACATTCATTTCTTACACGCTGCAAGAATGTGATATAGTACAACGCAATGCAGTGCGTTTGCTTTCGGGTCCAACAGCCTTCCTACCTGCTGAAATGTGACCGGCTGCCACAGAGGCTTTGCCTCCGCGGGGATGCACACGGTGAGTTGGGGGATGAAACGCTTGTAGTTATCGGTATCAGACGCCTCCACTAAAGCTGGTGGCGCAACGTGGTCGATCTGGGAAATGAACGTCTGTATGGAAGTTACGCGGGGATAGAGAGCCCCCAGCAACCGGTACAATCCGCTATCATTCATAATCCGCGTCTCCGGCAATAGCGGGGCACTCGCCGTCCGCTCTGTTTGCAACCCATCGTCAACCATCGTCGGCGACCACACAGCGCGCTGGGCTGGAGACTGAGGAGAGAGGAGAGGTTACATGTGGTCCCGCACCTCCCTCTCGCTACCGAAGATCATAGAGCGGACCTTTGATCCCTACCTCCCTCCCTCCCCCACCCACCAATCAAACTGACTTCCCCTCTCTTCCAAGTGTTGAAGAAGGAACTGCAGATGCTGGAGAATCGAGGGGACACAAAAGGCTGTCTCCTTCGCTCCTTAGATGCTGCTGCACCCGCTGAGTTTCTCCAGCCTTTTGTGTACCCTCCCCTCTCTTCCAAACTCGCGTAGATTGCACCTTTGGATTGCATGGAATTCACAGCACAGCACAGAAACATAACAACTGGGCATTAAGTGCAAGAATTAGGAAGTCAGTCTGAAGAAGGGTTTCGGCCCGAAACGTGGCCTACTTCCTTCGCTCCACAAATGCTTCCTCACCCGCTGAGTATCTCCAGCATTTTTGTCTACCTGCGATGTTCAAGCATCTGCAGTTCCTTCTTAAACGACCAGGAAGTCATATCGGTTTTAAAACTTTGGTTAGGCTACAATTTTATTGTGCAAAACGTGTGCAGCACGGTGGCGCAGGGGTAGAGTTGCTGCCTTACAGCGATATAATCCCAAACAGGGAAAAAAACTAAAAGCTTCCATGCCAGCAAGAATATTACAATCCATTAGCAGTAATACATTGATAAAATAATTGGACGATACAGCAGCACCAGTACTTGATTTTAAAAGTTGGTTAGTCAAATTGCAGGATAGCATAAATTGTTAACAAAGTGCGATTTCTCCAAGATTTCTAGGGCGCGGCCCAGCGCCAGAGCCCGGTTCAATCCTGACAACGGGTGCTGTCTGTATGGAGTTTGCACATTCTCCCCGTAACCGCGTGGGTTTTCGCTGGGTGCTCCGGTCTCTACCCACACTCCAAAGACCTACTGGTTTGGAGGTTAATTGGCTTTGGTAGATTGTGAATTGCCCTTAGAGTACTGGTAGCGCAAGTCATTGCAGACTCGGTGGACTGAAGAGCCTGTATTTGTGCTGTATCTCTAAACATAGAAACATAGAAATTAGGTGCAGGAGTAGGCCATTCAGCCCTTCGAGCCTGCACCGCCATTCAATATGATCATGGCTGATCATCCAACTCAGTATCCCGTACCTGCCTTCTCTCCATACCCTCTGATCCCCTTAGCCACAAGGGCCACATCAACTCACTCTTAAATATAGCCAATGAACTGGCCTCAACTACCCTCTGTGGCAGAGAGTTCCAGAGACTCACCACTTTCTGTGTGAAAAAAGTCTTTCTCATCTCGGTCTTAAAGGATTTCCCCCTTATCCTTAAGCTGTGACCCCTTGTCCTGGACTTCCCCAACATCGGGAACAATCTTCCTGCATCTGCCTGTCCAACCCCGTTTCTATAAGATCCCCTCTTAATCTCCTAAATTCCAGAGAGTATAAACCGAGTCTATCCAGTCTTTCTTCATAAGACAGTCCTGACATCCCTCAGTCTGGTGAACCTTCTCTGCACTCCCTCTATGGCAATAATGTCCTTCCTCAGATTTGGAGACCAAAACTGCACGCAATACTCCAGGTGTGGTCTCACCAAGACCCTGTACAACTGAAGTAGAACCCCCTGCTCCTGTACTCAAATCCTTTTGCTATGAAAGCTAACATACCATTCGCTTTTTTCACTGCCTGCTGCACCTGCATGCCTACTTTCAATGACTGGTGTACCATGACACCCAGGTCTCGCTGCATCTCCCCTTTTCCTAATCGGCCACCATTTAAATAATAGTCTGCTTTCCTGTTTTTGCCACCAAAGTGGATAACCTCACATTTATCCACATTATACTGCATCTGCCAAACATTTGCCCACTCACCCAGCCTATCCAAGTCACCTTGCAGTCTCCTAGCATCCTCCTCACATCGAACACTGCCCCCAGCTTAGTGTCATCCGCAAACGTGGAGATATTGCCTTCAATTCCCTCATCCAGATCATTAATATATATTGTAAATAGCTGTCCCAGCACTGAGTACCCCACTAGTTACTGCCTGCCATTGTGTTTACTCCTACTCTTTGCTTCCTGTTTGCCAGCCAGTTCTCTATCCACATCAATAAACCCCTAATACCGTATGCTTTAAGTTAATTTACAGGTACACAATGACAGTGAAATCACTACTCTAAGGAGACATGATCTAAAATGAGGATTATTATACGTATCAAACCGAAACTTCCATCTGTGAAGCACTCAAGGTCCTTGAGAAAGCGGCCAAGATGCCAGTGGACACTGCATCCTCCCTCTCCAGGAACACCCAGGCACGGATGTAAGATTGAAGGAGGGGGGCAGGCAGTCGGCCTGGATTGAGCTCTTGGCTGGTCGCTGCCATAACCCATAAATGTCTAGCTTGGCCAGAGAAAGGGAGGGGTTAGCGGTTACTTAAAATTGGAGAATCCTATGATCATACCATTGGGTTGTAAGCAAGCAAAGTGGAATAAGAGATGCTGTTCCTCCAGTTTGTGTGTGACCTCACTGACAATGGAGGTGGTCCAGGACAATAGGGCAGTATAGAAACAGGAAGGCGAGTTGAAATGGCTAGCAACTGGCAGATCCAGTAAGCCTTGGCAGACTAAGCGCATGTATTCAGCAAAACGGTCACCAAGTCTATGGTTGGTCTTGCTGATGTCAGTGCCCACATCAAGAACACTGAGGTTAGATAAAGGAGGTGCATGTGAACCTCTGTCTCACTTGGATCAAGAAACCCCAGCAGTCATCCAGGTGAAACAGAATCCAGCATCTGCAGTTCTTTGGTTCTAGAACATAGTGGGTGTAGTCCAGGAATGCACTTTGTTGATGGTTTCTCTGTGACGACCCCACAGTTCAGACCCCACTTCGCAACAAGTACAGCCTGGGCCCCAGGACACCACCGAACCTTCCAGCACCCAACTGACCAAGGCAAAATAAAACAGGGTGGGGAAGTTCACCGAAGGTAACAACGAAAGTCAATTCTGTCCACCCCATTCTGACTCTGTCTCACTCCCTGCGATAGGGTGGGAGATTGCAACCTTCACGTGGCCCGCCCTGTTTTTGACAAATGCAATCAACCCGACATACACAATCAAATAAGATCAAATAGAACAAGTTGTCCTGCAACTTTAGGCTGTGCACTCCATACGCAAGAAGAAGACTCCCTGCGATCATGCAGCCATCACTGTCTCCGTCAAACCTTCCTGAACTTCCTTCAGAAAATAGTCACAATCCTTGTATTAACTTGTAGATGATGTGTATTCACTTATATAAGACTTTGGTGAGGCCGCCGAGTATTGTGTTCAGTTCTGGGCACCATGTTACAGGAAAGATGTTGTCAAGTTGGAAAGTAACAGAAGATTTACGAGGATGTTGCCAGGACTCGCGTTCTGAACTATAGGGACAGGTTCAGCACGCTGGGACTCTATACCTTGGAGCACAGGAGGGTGAGGGGTGATCTTACAGAGGTGTATAAAATCATGAGAGGAACAGATCGGGTAGACACACAGAGTCTTGTGCCCAGAGTGGGGGAAATTGAGAACCAGAGTGCACAGATTTAAGGTGACGGGGGAAAGATTTAATAGGAATCTGAGAGGTAACTTTTTCCACACAGAGGGTAGTGGTGTATGGAACAAGCTGCCAGAGGAAGTAGTTGATGCAGGGACTATCGTAACATTTAAGAAACAATGATAGGACAGATTTAGAGGAATATGGGCTAAAACACAGGCAAGTGGGACTAGTGTTGATGAAACATGTTATTCAGCGTGGGCAAGTTGGGCCGAAGGACATGTTTCCACACTGTATGACTAACTAATCTACTGATGAAATGGGCACTGCACTTGAATGCCCAATCATAAAAGCTGTCTTTTTGTAATAAATCTCTATCTGCAGTCCCAACCTTATTTTGCCAGTGCATTTAGAGAGCTCCTCTCTGTGCAAAACCACAGGAGTATTGTATGCAGTTCTGGTTCTCCAATTATTAGGACGGAAGTGGAGGCTTTGAAAAGGGTACAGAAAAGGTTTACCAGTGCAAACTCTGTACAGACAAGCACTCGTAGTCAGATCGACACCGGCATTAAGGCAGCATCTCTACCTCTCTGCCACTGTCCCGTCCAAAGTTCTGGACCCTAGAGCCATGCTGCTTATAACTAAAATATTGTTGCTATTCTTAACCTTACTAATTGCCATTTGTGCAAATTGTGCCGGGTTCCATCGTGTTTATTTTGCTTTTTTTTAAACCCTTTGGATTGGTACTTTCCATGCATACTTTATTGTCATCACTACAAATAACAAAGTGCTGTTGCATTTATGTAGTTACATTGTAGTTTTACCAGATTCAACTTCATAACATAATACAATGAGTGAGGAAAGTCTCAGTTCCTGCAATTGTCCTTCTATGAGTTACACCAAGACCAAGAGGCTGTAACACAGTAACCTTTAAGAATTACTATCTGCAACATGAGGATCAATTATTCATGCCGCCCATATGAAAAGATTAACATCTCAATGTTCAGCAGCATAAGCATCATACTTGAAAATGATGCACCAACTACACCAAGGTAAATGTAAAGGCAGCAATACCAGCACAACCAGTAAAGCTGCTGCCTCGTGGTGCCAGAGACCCGGTTTGAAACCTGACCTTGGGTGCTGTCTGTGTGGAGTTTGCACCTTCCCCCTGCGACTGCATGGATTTTCACTGGGTGATCCTTATTTCATCCCACATCCCAAGTAGTGGTAAATTAATTGGTCACTATAAATTACCACGAGTGCGTAGATGAATAGTAAAATATGTAAATTGATGAATATGAAAATATTAAAAAGGGGATTAATGATTAATGTAGGATTACTGTAAAATAGGTGGTTGATGATCAAAGTGGACTGAATGGGCTGGTGCCTGTTTCTACACCACATCTAAGATTTCATAAAACCTGAAATAAATTTTCAGAAATAAACATTATCTGAGTGTTCAAAATAACTTTATCTCACTCGCAGAAACATGAGCTATCACACTTGTTCAGCAAATCAAAATTTACAGGTTAATAAAAATGAGAAAGTACTATTTTAAGCTGAGCCAATGAACTAAGAAATTATGTTTACTTTTAACTCAAAATTACCATCTTAAGTCAAAAATAAACCTGAATCTTCAAAGAATTTAAATTAATTTTCCATATTTGGCCATGAGAATTTCTTCCATTATATGCATTTCATCTTATTCAGCTTTCCTTTAAAAAAAAGAACTTTTCTATTAAAATAATAGAAAAATAGGTTTGCTTCCAATATATAAAAATCCAGTCCAACAAATTCAAGCAAATTATTTTCTCTTTCGAATGGTTAAGTTTTCTTGCAAAATAGATGGAACTAGGCAAAATTTAACATTCATTAGTTTTTCCACTTTTTCCCCCAGGGCAACAGATTTTAAAACTAGAGATGATGGAAGAGATACAAGAAGGAACATGGGGGCAATCTTTTCCCTCAAGACGCTATTCTGTATTTAGAATGAGCTGCCAGAGGAAGCTATAGAAGTGGATACAATGGTGGCTTTTAAAAGACTTTTGGACAGATATATGGATAGAAAGGGTTTAGAGGATTATCAACCAAATTGCAGGCAAATGGGACTAGCCACGTATGTCAACTTGGTCGGCATAGACAAGATGGGCTGAAGGGCCTGTTTGCGTGCCATACAGGTTTTTGATTCTAATAACTACAGTTGCACAAAACCAAAAACTTTGACTGAAGTTGGCACATAAATCATTCACATTTTAGGTAATGTACACAAAGAAAGAAAAATTGGAAAGAAATACTGAATACTTCAGTCCTTAATGAAGTAGATCAACAGTGGCAGGCGTTCTGACTGGTTACTGCCGCAAAACATCTCTCAGTTGAATGGACTCTTGGAACAAATGACAATTTACAAATCTAAACTGTGCTGTCAAACAGCAACTTTATTGTTTATAATTTCTATCTTTGTACGTGTAATACTGTTTAAGTCAGAAGTCTGGAATTATAAATCCAAGGAGATTGGCACTGCTGGAGATACTGCAGTCACAGTAGGAAAGGTCAATTAAGTCACTGTGCTGCAGGCAGCAGCGCATAAAGATTGCTTGCAACTGAACAGACACGAATTGCAGAGTAAGTTCAGTCTGAAGTCATTCCTTATGCAGTTTTCTTTTTTTGTCTTTTTCATCATATGATTCACCAAACTCATTTATTCTTGTTTTATCCACTGGGTA
This sequence comes from Okamejei kenojei, assembly GCA_035221665.1. Taxonomy (NCBI): domain Eukaryota; kingdom Metazoa; phylum Chordata; class Chondrichthyes; order Rajiformes; family Rajidae; genus Okamejei; species Okamejei kenojei. Next base: position 89,052,862 of record CM069132.1, read on the forward strand.
AAGCCTGCAATGAAAAATAATACAGAATTTCAGAATTAAGTCATATGTCTGTTTATCATGATACAACAACATGGCACAAATGTAGTCAAAGGGAAAATCAAGGGTCAATTGTCTCTACATTTTTAAACATTGTTTTGACGCTTTCTGTGCACAGTGGTGAACAAAACCATCTTGATCAGCAAGGCACGTGGGCTGAGGAATGACAAATGAAATTTGATGCAGATAAATGCTAGGTGGTGCATTTTTTGGAAGTTAAGCTAGGGTAGGACCTTCACAGTGAATGGCAGGGCCTTGGGGCATGTGGAGCAGAGAGATCTAGGAGTACAGATACATAGTCCTTTGAACCTGAGGGAAAATGTTTTCACACAGAGGGTGGTGGGTATATGGAATGAGCTGCCTGAGGAAATAGTTCCTGCAGGTACTATAACATTTAAAATACATTTTGACAGGTGTATCGATAGGAAATGTTTAGAGGCAGCTGGGACTAGCATAATGTGGCATATTAGTTGGTATGAAGTAGGGCCGTTTCGTATAACTATGATTCTGAAACCTCAGATAGGTTATATTTAGTGTCAGCTTTCCTATTTCACATCTCTGTCTGATGTTCCATTTTCCTGAAAACAAAAACTGTGGGTAAAAGTGGTATCCCCAGCATTTACACCCAGCTGCAGTTTACAGAAGGAAGTGGCCATCTTGAAGACAATATGTGTTTTGCAGAGGCACAATACGTGTTTTTTTAACAAGACATTCCAACCCAACAAAATAGGTTTGACTAAATTCAAATTCAAGAAGTGAAAGGATTTATGTTTCTAATGAAACTGTTGATTGATGTGCAGAACATAGTATGTATAAAAGGTTTAATTTCAAAATAATATTTTGAGTAATCTTACCATCTCTGATACAGGTAAACAAGGAACACCACATCATCTCTGAAGCAAGCTAGTCTATGTGATGTTGGCATGGTGATGATGAAGGCAAATACGTCATCTATAAAGGTGTTGAATGCCTGCAATGGAAGATAGATTGTGATAGTAAAAGATAAATAATATTTTCAAGTTGGAACTTTGGAAAATAACACTGTACATCATATTACTATGTATATGTAATGTGGAGAGAATGGATATGATAATAATACAATGATGTCAATGTTTGCAATATTCCATATTCGGATGTGTGTTTGTTTGCACTGGTTGAAAATGTAACAGTGATGCGATTTTTGCTTTAGGCACAAATGGTAATAAAACAAATTACCTGCCTGCTCTTATTGAAATAATTTATTTTACTACATTCATATAATATCTATGTACTAATGCAATTTGATCAACAACCTCATTCCTCTAAACGTGTATAACTCTGATATACTCCAAGGATTTTTCACGGTAATTGAAATTGGAACTACACATCAATTCTGCAGAGTGAATGTGTTTTGGCAGCACATGAACTAACACATAAATTAATGAGCAATGTGGAACAAACTACTGAGATGAGAAAACAAAAATGAAACCACAAAGTAATAGAAACACCATCGTATTTTCACTAGCTCCACACTCAATAATTTTCAATGTAAAAATTCCAGGAATAAAAATCAAAAACTGGATTTAAATAGTGAGCATTTTAATAAATTATGAAAGGTGGCAAAGAAGCTAAACTTTGACACTGCCTTTGTAATGGTTATACATACAACTACAAATGCTTGAGGTTATACAGAATATGGGTAATACTCTCTGGCTGCATTTCAAGACGCCCAAGTAGCAACTTAACGGCGACACAAGTAAATAGAGTGGTAAAGGTAGCATATGGTATGCTTACTTTTATAGGTCAGGGCCAAAGATCATATAGCGGAGCAAGATAGGCCACTCCTGCGAAATGCAATGGGCTGAAGTGTAGTACGCAACAGAGAGGAACATGGGCAACCTACCCGACCCACAGTGTAATCAACTTTTGCGTGTGTGTGTGTGTGTGTGTGTGTGTGTGTGTGTGTGTGTGTGTGTGTGTGTGTGTGTGATATATGGTTAGATTCATATATCTGTTCATTCTTGTTAAAGAATAAAATGTTTATAAATTTTGATTCTGGTAATTTTTTTTTTTTAAAACATTGTAAACCTCCCCGCTGATCCGGGCCAGACTCCCCGCCGGGACAAAGCCTCAGCCCCACGTAGGGCCGCTCCGCCTGGACAAAGCCTCAGCCCCGATTCGGGACTCAGCCCCGAATCAGGCCGCTCCACCGGAAAACCGCTTCAGACCCAGCCCCACGTCGGGCCTGAGTCTGAAGCGGCCCGACGCCGGCCTGAGTCCCAGACTCAGCCCCGTATCGGACTGCTCCGCCTCAACCCCGAAGATGGAGGTGGAAGTAAGATGGCGGAGCAAGATGGCGGAGGGTGGTTGCTGAAATGGGTCCTATAATTATCCATGAATCTGCCCATGACTGTACTACGCATTTTTCGTGGGAGTAGTCCATCTTGCTCCGCTATAGGATCTTTGGTCAGGGCATTGAGTACAAGAGCCAGGAACATCCAATCTCTGTCTAACTGGTAGAACCTGTACTCTGGAATTAAGCAGCTGCCAGTCCCTCCCTTAGCCATGTTTGTGTAATGGTTATAACCTCCCAGTTGCAGGTACCTATCAATGCAGTTCATTCATCTTACCCATCAGGTCTCTCACATTGAAATAAATGCAACTTAAACCAACAATCCTGCCATGCTCCTGTCAATCCTGTCAACTGAACTTCTTTCATCATCCTCCATACTGTCTTCTAGCCTCTATCTTCATTTTTGCTTCTATCACCAAGAAGAGGCAACCTTAGTCACCAGAATGGCTCTGGGAGGACGCTAGTCTCTCAAACAGCGAGTGGTATACAATCATTCATACTTTTTGTTTAAAAAGTGCTTTGAAGTTAAATTATCGGTTAATCCAGTAAAACTTCAATAACTAAATTATGTGCACTTTTCTGCAAGGGTACAACAAAATTCCGATCTCTCAGATTGGAACGGCAATCGTTGAGAGAAGTACTTTTTTTAAATGTAAACCATAGAATCATAGAAAATGGGTGCAGGAGTAGGCCATTCAGCCCTTCAAGCCTGCACTGCCATTCAATGTGATCATGGCTGATCATCCAACTCAGTATCCTGTACCCGCCTTCTCTCCATACCCCCTGATCCCTTTAGCCACAAGGGCCACATTTAACTCCCTCTTAAATACAGCCAATGATATGGCCTCAACTACCTTCTGTGGCAGAGAATTCCACAGATTCACCACTCTCTGTGTGAAAAATGATTTTCTCATCTCGGTCCTAAAAGACTTCCCCCTTATCCTTAAACTCTGACCCCTTTTTTTGGAGTTCCCCAACATCGGGAACAATCTTCCTGCATCTAGCCTGTCCAACCCCTTAAGAATTTTGTAAGCCTCTATAAGATCCCCCATCAATCTCCTAAATTCCAGCGAGTACAAGCCGAGTCTATCCCGTCTTTCTTCATATGGAAGTCCTGCCATCCCAGGAATCTGTCTGGTGAACCTTCTCTGTACTCCCTCTATGGCAAGATTGTCTTTCCTCAGATTAGGAGACCAAAACTGTACGCAATACTCCAGGTGTGGCCTCACCAAGACCCTGTACAACTGCAGTAGAACCTCCCTGCTCTTGTACTCAAATCCTTTTGCTATGAATGCCAACATACCATTCGCTCTCTTCACAGCCTGCTGCACCTGCATGGCTACTTTCAATGACTGGTGTACCATGACACCCAGGTCTCATTGCATCTCCCCTTTTCCTAATCGGCCACCATTCAGATAATAATCTACCCTCCTGTTTTTTCCGCCAAAGTGGATAACCTCACATTTATCCACATTATACTGCATCTGCCATGCATTTTCCCACTCACCCAACCTATCCAAGTCACCTTGCAGCCTCCTAGCATCCTCCTCATAGCTAACACTGCCCTCCAGCTTCATGTCATTCGCAAACTTGGAGATGTTGCATTCAATTCCCACATCCAGATCATTAATATATATTGTAAATAGCTGGGGTCCCAGTACTGAGCCTTGCGGTACCCCACTAGTCACTGCCTGCCATTCTGAAAATGACCCGTTTACTCCTACTCTTTGCTTCCTGTCTCCCAGCCAGTTCTCTATCCACATCAATACTGAACCCCCAATACCATGTGCTTTAAGTTTGTATGCTAATCTCTTATGTGGGACCTTGTCGAAAGCCTTCTGAAAGTCCAGATATAACACATCCACAGGTTCTCCCCTATCCACTCTACTAGTTACAACCTCAAAAAATTCTATAAGATTCGTCAGACATGATTTACCTTTCATAAATCCATGCTGACTTTGTCCAACGATTTCACCGCTTTCCAAATGTGCTGCTATCCCATCTTTAATAACTGACTCTAGCATTTTCCCCACTACCGATGTTAGACTAATTGGTCTGTAATTCCCCGTTTAATCTCTCCCTCCCTTTTGAAAAAGTGGGGTTACATTAGCCACCCTCCAAATCTCAGGAACTACTCCAGAATCTAAAGACTTTTGAAAAATTATCACTAATGCATCCACTATTTTTGGGGCTACTTCCTTAAGTACCCTGGGATGCAGCCTAGCTGGCCCTGGGGATTTATCGGCCTTTAATCCATTCAATTTACCTAACACCACTGCCCGGCTAACCTGCATTTCACTCAGTTTCTCCATCTCATTTGACCCCCGGTCCCCTGCAATTTCTGGCAGATTATTTATGTCTTCCTTTATGAAGACAGAAACCAAAGTAATTATTCAATTGGTCTGCCATGTCCTTGTTCCCCATGAACCATCATCTGACTGACAGACAATAATGCCACTGGGCGTAGCAGCAATTATAGCTTTCATTCAGTTATGCATGCAAAGGTGTTCTACAAGATTCTGAATTAAACAAACATGCCAAAAGAGAACATGCAGCTGCAGTGTGACATGAATTAGGTTTCAGTTTAGACATGCAAATATAATTAAAAATAGCTTACTTTATACATAAAAGCCTTCCATGGTAAGTGTGCCACAGACTTCAACTGTAAATAAATTAAAATTATTAATTCTAAAAATTCTCATTATTAATATCTCATTTTTAAGCTTACATGTGGAATCCACTTTAGTGTGCGATGAGAAGGGCACCCGTACATCAACCCAGTACATTTTATGAATTCAGACCAAATTCTGAATATTTGTCACCCAGTTTGCCAATGAAGAGCTTGACCGAGAACATAACTATTCTAACAAAATACATTATTTGAGAAATATGTTGAAAGCAAAATGGAACAAATAGCATATGCTGTAACAGATTTGTTTATTAAGCATTTAGTATATGGTAAAAAACGTCATTAGGAGTGGCAAGACTATCAAGCCCAGTCACTTCCATGACAGGTGAACCTAGCAAATTAATTATTTAGTAAAGTTCACTCTATTGAAAACCAATGTAGCTATATCACAAATATTCCATTGGGTTTTAAAACTTTATGAGAATATTATTTTTTTATACAATTTATTTTCAGAACTTTAAAGTATTCACTTCATAAAGTGTGTTACATAGTTGTGAAAGTAATTATACGTTGTAAAAACACCAGAATTAGATTTATCATGTAAAGATGAAATTTGGATCATGGAGCATCTTATTTAATGGATACACTTATTACGTGAAATTGTACTAACTAAACATATAATTTTTATGTTGACCACAAATTTCATTTCAGAACAAGCTTAATATGCACAGATGTAATTGTTGATCCATTCAGGGGACCGGGATACTATTGTTTTAGTATCCCAAGCAAGAGAGGTTTTTTTTTTTGTGGTGCTCATGTGCAAGGAGGGCTTTTAAAAAAAATAAACATGGTGTTTCAAAATCTAGTCTCCTGAATTCTTAGCCTCTTGGGCTTCAATATGCCAACCCAGTCTTGCTCACTTCAAAACATTCCCTCTGTATGATCTGAGAGATTATGCAAACAGAGAATCATAGCAAAGATAAAACCTTTCCAAATTAGCATCGACTCGCGTTTTCCACCATATTTGCATGAACACTGGATGGTATTTCTCTAGCCACTCCATTTCCCACCCCCCACCACTCAAGCTCACTGTTGCCAGGACTATAATGTGATGACTGAGTCACTACTCAGCAGGTCAGATTGTTTTTGGGCAGAAGGGGGTAAATTAATGGAGGCAGGGTGGGAATAGTGATGAATATTCACTTAGGCTACCACCAAAAGGCAAATTTATCATTTGCTCTTCAGAGAAACTTTAATGTATATTGAAAAGTATGATGTCAGGTTCAGACTTATACAAAGCAAGACAAAAAACAAGAGTAATTGAAAGTAGTGGACTAAAGGTTACATCTCACACTTCTATCACCCTGTCAGTTTAGAATGAAACAGCACACATTTTTTATCAATTGAAAGACACACACTCACACAGGATATAATACACAACACAAATGGGTTTGTGGCTCAGAGCTCAACAGGAGAATAATCCACAAGATAGTATCTGGATAATTATGTTTCCAATTAAGACCTGTTAATCGCCACTGAAATAGCTTAATCACAAGTCAGAATAATGATCTTTTCACCAACCTTATAATTAACAAATAGTTGAGGCAGCATAAACAAGAATCCAAAAGCATAGACACCTGCAATAACCACACATGTATTTTAATGACTTCATTACACAAAAAGCATTTCAGCAAAGATATCAATGATTTAAAAAAAAAACTTGTTTAAAGCCAAAAAACATTGTTAGCACTTACCATTAACTAAACTGTTGATCAACCACGAATACCAGCTGAAAATACATACATTGTAAATCTAATGTAGTAATAATTCCTTGAAGATTCAAATTTAAATTTGACTTAAGGGGCAATAATAATTACCTTTTGTACTTCATATTTAATAAGGAATATACAGCTCCGCCAAAACAAAGTGGATAAAGTATGTAGGACAAATATTTCATTGCCTAAAGACAAAAATTACATTTGATGAACAGACAATTTTAACAGATAACCATATCTATAATAAATTATAAAATCGAACATACATTTCTTAAAAATTGCATCAGCCTCTTAAAATGTTTGGACCTTATAGCGTTGATCACAAACATGAACAATTTCCTCCTGCCCCCATAAATGTTGCTCAACGATTTTTGCTCTATTCTGATTTTATTTAAATTTACTAACTACTCTTCTCTCAATGAAGCAACGTCTCACACTAGTAATGCATCTTAAATGTGACCAAATACAATATGCGAGGCCCAAACAAGTTCAGATTTATTTCCTGAATAACCACATGAAGCACGGTAGAACAGCAAATAAAACAAGCCAAATACCTGAGTATCATATTCTTCAGTCTTTTTTTCAGACTCATCAAATGTTCCAAACTGCAGAAAAAATAAACAGTAATCTATTTTGCTTCATATGAATATATATCTTTATTTAGGCAACTTGAAGCAACTTTAGTCTCGTCCAAATTAATTTAGGATGATCTGCAACAAAATCTTTCCTCAGGGACTAAAGGTTCAGGAGAAAATCCACCAAAGTTAGGAAGTTAGGAAGTTAGGAAAAAAATACTCTGGCAAACCTTCACCCTCTTTTCCATTTTCAATCTGCATACCATCCACACCCTATTCCAGCTCTAGCCACCCCTCAATTTCTAATATATCCCATCTTTACTTCTGAGATGTCTTCTTTCGTTCACGGTTTCCCCCCCTTTTGTCATAGATGGTCTCGCACACGTATCTCCTCTATGTCCCATAGTTCTGCTCACACTCGCCCCAGATTGAGCAAGTTGGGTGTTCCACTGGTCCTCGCCTTTCACCCAACAAGCTTCCGCACAGAACATACCATCCTCCGACATTTCAGTCACTTCCAAAGCGATCCCACCACTAATCTCATCTTCCAATCACCTCCCTCCGCAATACCTTGGTTCACTTACCCCTTCCCACCAATACCACTCCCACGGCAGGTACTTTTCCCTGCAACTGCAAGAGGCAAGAGATGCAACACCTGCTCACATGATATCTTGATTTACTGAAGCCATCAACATCACCTCTGCAGATAAAACCTCCCTGGTAACCTTTCTTTGAAAATTACCACTTGACAATCTATCTTTCTTCATTACATTTAATCACATCATAGATATGAGAGCAACTTCCCCCCAGTTCCCTATACAGTAAATCCGCATTATCACAAACCTCTTTATAACGGATTTTGGTTATAGCGGAATGTCACTTTAAGAACACAGGCTGCTAGTTACACTGCGGAGGCCATATAAATTGACAAGCTATTGCTTCCATCGACACTTAACTCTATTAAATAATGTAACAAACAGCCCTTAATATTTTCAGCTTGCAGTAACAAAAATATTTTTTTAGCTGTTAAAAATAACTTTATCTACTCAGCAGGTTAGTGTCTTTGGAAGTAGAAACAGAGTTAACGTTCAAGGTCGATGTCCTTTCACCCTAAACTCCAGGCCAAGGGAGCCTCACATAGAGTGGGACAGAGTTTCTTTACCTCACCACATTGCCACCCCAACAACCATGACTTCCGATTTGTTCTCAATCTCGGACTGCGGAAATGCAAGTGCCATTCCCTAGCTGCAGAGGACAAGGTGGGCCACTGCGCTCCATGTGGTGAAGGAGGTCCCACTGCTCTCTCAGTGATGGGGCTCCAGGATTCTGACCCAGTGCTCGGATAGTGATGTCAATGGGGAAAAAACAACCCGGACTTGGCTATTGGGGACAATCGGCAACAAAGGATACCATTCCCCCCCCCCCCCCACTGATCCGTTATAACAAAGGTTTTACTGTTTGAAGCTTAGAAATCTAAATTCCCAAGCCTGCTTTAGCATCAAAGCAATCCAATTCAAAGTCAGGATGCAGCTTCACTGGACGTTGGTTGGGCTGCATTTGGAGCATTGCTTAAAGTTCCGGTAGCTCCATTACAAAAAGGATGCAGAGGCTTTGATTACTGAAATGCTGCCTGGATAATAGGGTATTAGCTATAAGGTTGAACAGGCGTATTTCTTTCTCCAGAACGGTGGCTAGTTGAGGGGAGACCTGATAGAAGTATATAAAATTACAAGAGCCATAGATAGGATAGACAGTCAGATCTTTTATTTCTTCAGGTTGGAAATGTCAAAGACCGGCGGCCACGGTGGCACAGCGGTAGAGTTGCTGCCATACAGCGAATGCAGACCCGGGTTCCATCCCGACTACGGGTGCTGTCTGTACGGAGTTTGTACGTTCTCCTCGTGACCAGAGTGGGTTTTCTGAGATATTCAGTTTCCACCCACATTCCAAAGACAAACAGGTTTGTAGGTTAATTGGCTTGATAGATGTAAACATTTTCCCTGGTGGGTGTAGGATAGTGTCAATGTGCGGTGATCGCTGGTCAGCATGGACTCAGTGCGCCAAGGGCCTATTTCCGTGCTGCATCTCTAAACTAAATTAAACTCAATTAAAAGACATAGCTTTAACGTGAAAGGGGAACAGTTTAAAGGAAATGCACAGGGCAATTTTTGAAAATTGTATGTGCCTGGAATGCGCTGACAGAGATGGTGGTGGAGGCAGATAACAGTGGCATTTAAGAGGCTTTATAAGGTAATAAGGAATAGGAGTAGAATTAGGCCATTTGGCCTATCATGTCTACTCCGCCATTCAATCATGGCTGATCTACCTCCTAACCCCATTCTCCTGCCTTATCCCCATCACCTTTGACACCTGTATTAATCAAGAATCTATCTATCTCTGCTTTGAGATAAGCACATGTTCAGCACGGACATTGCGGGGTGAAGGGCCAGTTCCTGTGCTGTAGTTTTCTAAATTCTATGTAAATAGATGACTCAAGCATCAGTAAATACAGAATAGTGTGAAAGGAGAATCGAGAGCAAGGTTTTTTTTTTAAATGCAGAGAATGGTTTATGATCTGAACTCACCTGCGGTGAGTTACAGGATTTGAACTCAACTGAGGTGAGTTACAGGGAATTACAGGATTTTCAAAAGGGAACTGAATAAAGGCGAGAGAAAGTAATTTGAAAGTCCAAAGAGAAAAATCAGGAGTGTAGGACCAGACTACCATACCAATCCCTGCTATCATGGACATTTACAGTGCCCCCAATAATGTTTGGGACAAAGACCCATAATTTATTTATTTGCCTTTGTACTCCACAATTTGAGATTTGTAAAAGAAAAATCCCATGTAGTTAAAGTGCACATTGTCAAATTTCATTAAAGGCCATTTTTATACACTTTGGTGTCACCATGTAGAAACTACAGCTGTGTTTATACACAGTCCCCCCCCCCATTTCAGGGCCCCATAATGTTTGGGACACATGGCTTCACTGGCGTTTGTAATTGCTCGGGTGTGTTTAATTGCCTACTTAACGCAAGTAGAAGAGAGCTCTCAGCACCTAGTCTTTCCTCCAGTCTTTCTATCACCTTTGGAAACCTTTATTGCTGTTTATCAACATGAGGACCAAAGTTATGCCAATGAAAGTCAAAGTAGCCATTATGAGACTGAGAAACAAGAATAAAACTGTTAGAGACATCAGCCAAACCTTAGGCTTACCAAAATCAACTGTCTGGCACAACATTAAGAAGAAAGAGAGCACTGGTGAGCTTACTAATCGCAAAGGGACTGGCAGGCCAAGGAAGACCTCCACAGGTCAGGACAGAAGAATTCTCTCTATAATAAAGAAAAATCCCCAAACACCTGTCCGACAGATCAGAAATACTCTTCAGGAGTCAGGTGTGGAATTGTCAATGACCACTGTCCGCAGAAGACTTCCTAAACAGAAATACAGAGGCTGCACTGCAAGATGCAAACCACTGGTTAGGTACAAAAATAGGATGGCCAGGTTACAGATTGCCAATAAGTGCTTAAAAGAGCAACCACAGTTCAAGAAAAAGTTATTGTGGACAGATGAGATGAAGATTAACATATCAGAGTGATGGCAAGAGCAAATTATGGAGGAGAGAACTAACTGCCCAAGATCTAAAGCATACCACTTCATGCTGAGAAACACAGTTGTGAGGGTGTTAAGGCCTGGGCATGTATGGCTGCTGAAGGTACTGGCTCACTTATCTTCATGACATTGCTGTGTCCAAAACATTATGGTGCCCTGAAATTGAGGGACTATGTATAAACACTGCTGTAATTTCTACATGGTGAAACCAAAATGTCTAAAAATGACCTTTATTAAAATCTGACAATGTGCACTTGAACCACATGTGATTTTCTTTTCCTATTACAAATCTCAAATTATGGAGAACAGAGGCAAATGAATAATTTATGGGTCTTTGTCCAAAACATTATGGGGGGCACTGTAGGTCTGCGCTACATTAGGTGCACGGAACAATTTGCAAACTTTAATCATTTTTCACAACTTGCTACAGGATAACCAGGCATTGAACACCTGGCTTTGTTGTTTTCATCCAATTCCACAACTAATAGTCAATTATGCATTTGTGGTTAAGATACAAAATCAGTTGGCTGCAACAAGTTTTTTTTAAATCAAGAAAGGTAGATGGGACTAGGGGAAAACAAATGGTCGGCACGGACTGGAAGGGCCGAGAGGGCCTGTTTCCGTGCTGTAATTGTTATATGGTTATAAAAATGTCAAGAACCATGTCCTGCATGGATTCATTCAGCATGAATGAAATATAACATTCAGGTTGAATAAATTATAACATGAATTAACTATAACATTTAAAGGATTTAGCGAACCTCGCAATTTAAGCACTTGCTAATCGTAACTGCTTCAATGATATTGGCTATAATTAAAGCATTATTCATTGCATAATTAAACATGCATTCCAATTTATTGCTATACTTCACCTGAAATACTGGCTTTAAACCATGACACTTCACAGTAATTTTGAAGGCTTTCTTAACTTTCCAGACCTGCAGTGCAGACAAACAGATTCATTTAATGTATATGCAAACAGAGAAAAGTATCAGTGCAAAATTAAATTCAAATATTTTGAGTTATTTAAGGTTGAAAGGGATCTTGTCTGTAATTGCAGATTTTTATATTACCTCAATGATAGCACCTACTGCAGCTGGAATTAGTACTAATAAACTGGTCTTTTCATCCAAAAGGAAAAGAAATACCACTAGAGTACTAAAGCATCGCCAAAGCACTGCAAGGAAAGAAAAAAATATTACTTCAAATTGAATTCTTTACCGTCATGAACAGGTCAAATGCTGCACTTTGTACCTTCCTTTTTGCTCTCTCTATTGATTGCATTTATGTATAGTGTATCTGATCTATTTGGACAGCATGCAAAGCCAGGAAGCCATAAGAGACTTTGGTTAGGCCGCATTTGGAGTATTGCATGCAATTCTGCTCGTCCCATTACAGGAAGGCTGTGGTGCCTTTCGAGAGGGTGCATAGGCAGAGGGGGCATCCGGAAGTGGTGCCGCTGCCTTGCAGCTGCGGCTCGCCTGCAGTCCGTTTCGTTTTTTTTTTTTTTCTTTTTGTCCAGTTTCAGTTTATTTTGGTTTGTTGGGTTGTGTGGGGGGAGGGGGAGGTAGAAGCTTGTTTTTGGTCTCTTCCTTCGGGGGGATGCGACCCTTTGTCGTATCCCCCGTCTCCGTCTGCGCTGAGGCCTAATGGTGGAGCTGGCGGCCTCCAACGGGGACCGACCTCAAGGCTCCGGAGGCAGAGTCAGGACTTACCGGCCTGGCCGACTTCGGGGCTGTGGCGGCCTTCCGGCGGCAGCGACCTGACTTCGGGGCTGTGGTGGCATTGCGGCGGCCTTCCGGTAGCCCGACTTCGGGGCTGTGGCGGCGTTCCGGCGGCCCGACTTCGGGGCTGTGGTGGCATTGCGGCGGCCTTCCGGTAGCCCGACTTCGGGGCTGTGGCGGCCTTCCGGCGGCAGCGACCTGACTTCGGAGCCTCGGAGGCTCGGCCGCGGGCCCGGTGGATGATAGCGTCGGGAGCTCGCAGGTCACAGGTTGGTGACCTGTTTTTCCGGGGCTCCCGCAACAACAGCTTCGTCCGCTGGACTGGAGGGCGGCAGCTTCGACCGCCCCGGGCCGCGGAGTTTGAACCGGCCCGTTCGCGGAGCTCGGATTCAGCCGCGGGACTAACTTACTTACCATCACCCGGCGGGGTCACAACATCGGAGGCCTGGATCGCCTCAGCGCAGAGGGAGAGCAAGGAGGGAAGAGACATGGACTTTGGGACTTTTGCCTTCCATCACAGTGAGGAGGTGTCTGGTGGACTCACTGTGGTGGATGTTAAACTGTGTTGAGTGTGTGTTTTGTTATTTTATTCTATGTTATGACTGCAAGGTTAAACCATTTTGTTGTATTGTGAATGTGCAATGACAATAAAGTTGAATCTAATCTAATCTAATCTAATCTAATAGGAGGTTTACCAGAATACTGTCAAGATTAGAGGATGTCAGCTACAAGGAGAGGTTGGGTAAACTTGGATTGTTTTCTCTGGAACGTTTGAGGTTGAGGGAAGACCTGATCAAATTATGAGGTGCAATAAAAACAGTAGATAGTCAGAACCTTTTTTCAAGGGTGGAACTATCCAACAATAGAGGGCATAGCCATAAGGTGAGAGGAGGAAAGTACGGAAAAAGTTAAATGGAAGTTAGGGGCCCTTCATCAGACCCGAAATGTCACCCATTCCTTCTATCCAAAGATGCCGCCTGCCCCGCTGAGTTACTCCAGCTTTTTGTGTCTATCTTCAGTGTAAAGCAGCATCTGTATTTCCTTCCTACACAAAGTTTAATTTTACACACAGGATAGTGGGGGCCTGGATTGCATTGCCAGGACTGGTGCGAGAGGCAGATAGGATAGTGGAACTTAAGAGGCTTTTAGATAGGATCATGAAAGTGCAAGGAATTGAGGAATATGGGTCAGGCATAAGGAATGTACCTGCTTATACATAATTCTTTTTAACATTGTATCAGAAGTTATGTTTCAAAATGGTTGGCTTTAAAGAAAAACAGGCGCTTTAGAATACAGTTGATAATCCTTCCTGAGGTCGTAATGATTTGCTGATATCAGAGTATTTGTCGAAGGTCATTGAATTACCCTTAATGCCTACCTGCTTTTGTTGACATGCCAACCATGTTTTTCTTTCGCCTCCAAAAGGTAATATCATTTTTAAAAGCCAAGAAATCAAATAGGAGCTGCAAACAAAAAATCAAATATTTCATGTAACCAATACAATAATTTAGTCATGAAGTCAGAATTGTACAGCACAGAATGAGCCATGTGGTCTACTATCATAACCTTTTTACCCATTCACACTAGTCCCATTTGCTTGGATTAGCTCCATACAATTCTGTGCCTTGCTATTTAAGCACCCACCCAAATATGTCAAGTGTGGTGATTGCATCGGACTTCACCACTTCCTTTGACAGACTTCCAGGTATCAACTCTGCACATAAAACAAAACTATTCCCTCACATCCCCTTTAAAACTCCGTTCTCTCACCTTAAATAGATGCCCTCTTATTTTAATACCACTATTACGGGAAAAGTGATTTTGATTACTTAGTCAAAGGTAGACTAAAATGCTGTAGAAACTCCGCGGGTGAGGCAGCATCTATGGAGCGAAGGAATAAATGACGTTTCGGGTCGAGACCCTTCTTCAGACTGATGTGGGGATGGGGGGTAGGAAGAAGAAAGGAAGAGGCGGAGGCAGTGGGCTGTGGGAGAGCTGGGAAGGGGAGGGGAAGGAGGGAGAAAGCAAGGATTACCAGATATTGGAGAAGTTGATGTTCATACCGCTGGGGTATAAGCTACCCAAGCGAAATAGGAGGTGCTGCTCCCCCAATTTGCGGTGGGACTCACTCTGGCCATGGAGGAGGCCCGGGACAGAAAGTTCAGATTCGGAATGGGAAGGGGAGTTGAAGCGCTGAGCCACCGGGAAATCAGGTTGGTTAATGTAAACTGAGCGGAGGTGTTGGGCGAAGCGATCGCCAAGCCTGCACTTGGGCTCACTGATGTAGAGCAGTTGACAGCGGATGCAATAGATGAGGTTGGAGGAGGTGCAGGTGAACCTCTGCCTCACCTGGAAAGACAACTTAGGTCCTTGGATGGAGTCAAGGGGGCAGGTAAAGCAACAAGTGTAGCATTTCCTGCGGTTGCAGGGGAAAGTACCAGGGAAGGGGGTGGTTTGCGTGGGAAGGGACAAATTGACCAGGGAGTTACGAAGGGAGCTGTCTCTGCGGAAAGCCGAAAGTGCAGGAGATGGGAAGACGTGGCCAGTGGTGGGATCCCGTTGGAGGTGGTGAAAATGTCGGAGGATTATCTGTTGTATGTGACAGCTGGTAGGGTGGAAGGTGGGAACAAGGAGGACTCTGCCCTTGTTACGAGGGGGGGGGGAGGGGGAGATGGGGAGAGAGAGCAGAGTGACGGGGAGAGAGAGCAGAGTGATGGGGTAGAGAGGAGACCCTGGTGAGAGCCTCATCTATAGTTGAAGAGGGGAACCACGGTTCCCTAAAGAATGAGGCCCTGGTTTGGAACACGTCATCCTGGGTGCAGATGCGGTGTAGACGGAGGAATTGGGAGTAGGGCATAGAGTCCTTACAGGAAGCAGGGTGGGAAGAAGTGTAGTCCAGATAGCCATGGGAGTCAGTGGGTTTATAGTAGATGTCGGTCAGTAGTCTGTTGTCTGCGATGGAGATAGTGAGGTCTAGAAACTGTAGGGAGATGTCGGAAATGGTCCAGGTGAATTTGAGTGCCGGATGGAAGTTTATGGTGAAATGGATGAAGTCAGTGAGTTGTGCATGGGTGCAGGAGGTTGCACCAATGCAGTCGTCAATGTAGCGGAGGTAGAGTTCGGGGATAGGGCCACGGTACACCTCAAACAAGGATTGTTCGACGTACCCTTAAGGGGTTGGACAGGCTAGATGCAGGAAGATTGTTCCCGATGTTGGGGAAGTCCAGGACAAGGGGTCACAGCTTAAGGATAAGGGGGAAATCCTTTAAGACCGAGATGAGAAAGACTTTTTTCACACAGAGAGTGGTGAGTCTCTGGAACTCTCTGCCACAGAGGGTAGTTGAGGCCAGTTCATTGGCTATATTTAAGAGTGAGTTGGATGTGGCCCTTGTGGCTAAGAGGATCAGAGGGTATGGAGAGAAGGCAGGTACGGGATACTGAGTTGGATGATCAGCCATGATCATATTGAATGGCGGTGCAGGCTCGAAGGGCTGAATGGCCTACTCCTGCACCTAATTTCTATGTTTCTATGTTTCTATGTTACCCTACAAAGAGTCAGGCATAGCTAGGGCCCATGCGCATGCCCATAGCTCTACCTTGGATTTGGAGGAAATTACCTCATCAATCTGTCTCTGATAATCTTATATATGTCTATCAGGTCACCACTTCACTCCAACAGTAGAAAATCTAGCCTGTCCAATCTCTTCCTATAAGTAAAGCCATCCAATCCAACAACATCCTGGGAAATCTCCTCCACACTCTCTCCAGTCCAACCTTTCCCTTTCTATAATCCAGCAACCAAAACTGCACGATATTTTATAAAGTTGCAACATGACATCTCAAAGTTTCTATTTCTATGCTCTGAACTATGAAGGGAAGCCTGTCATATGACTTCTTCACATGGTGCTGCCATTTTTAGGGTTCTCTGTAATGAATCCTAAGGTCCTCTGTTCATTAACATTCCTTAACACCCTACCATTAATTGTAAACACCCACCCCTGATTGACTTCCCATAATGAACCACGTTATACTTGTCAGGATTAAATTCATTCTGCCAGCACTCCATCTGATCTATAGCCTCCCGTAACCTCACAGAAATGTTCTTGCTATCCGCAAAACCACTAACTTTCCTGTCATCTGGAAACTTGCTAATCATGCCCCCCCCCCCCCCACATTTACATCCTAGATGTTAATATATATCACAAGGGTGGTGGAGACACACAGCAAGGACCAGCTCCATGCTAACTTTTGTATCTATCTATTTTCATTCCATTCACCCTTATAAGGTTTTCAGCCTTCAATGCCTTAGTGATTCAAGCGTTTGTCTTGATGCTTCTTAAATGTAATCTCCAGCGGCTCCTCCAGAAGCACATTCATGATTCCAACCACTTTGTGTGAGGGGAAGAACCCTCAGATACCCTCTAGAGCTCCTAACTCTCACCTTAAGTCTATGCCCTCTTGCCTCAGACATCTCCATAATAGGAAAAATATTTTTTATTCTTACCCTATCTATCTTCGTCATATTTTATACATCTGTGTCAGGTCACACAGTTAGAGCAGGCTCATGATCCACTGGGCAAATGGGCTGAGGAATGGCGAATGCAGATGTATAAGATGTTGCATTTGTTTACTTCAAAACAGGGCAGGATCTTCACAGCGAATAGTGAAGGTCTGGAAGTTGTTACAAAACAGAGGGATCTAGCAGCACATGTACATAGTTCCCTGAAAATGGTGTTGCAGATAGGGTACACTGGCTTTTAACACGTCAGGTTATTCATGGAATTGGAATGTTATGTGAAAAACGTTAGTGAGGCCACATTTGAGTACCGCGTGCAGGTTTGGTCACCCTGCTATATGAAGGATGTCAATCAATCTGGAGAGAGTCCAGAGAAGAGTGGATATTTCCAGGACTGGAGGTGCTGAGTTATAGGGACAGCTTCTACCCAGCATCCATCAAACTCTTGAACACTGCACACCACTAGCTCAGCAACTACCATCTTCTGGACTGTGTTTCTGGTTGCACTATGGACTTCAATTTTGCATTATTGTGGCTACTTCCCATTACTGTAATTAATTTATTGCACTGTTAATTATATATTTATGTGTGTGTTGCTGTGTTAATGGGCTTATTAAACTGCAGCAAGAAAGAATTTCATTGTTCCACTGCTGATACGTATGACAATTAACACTCTTGACCAATGTTTTATAATACTATAACATGACATTCCAGCTCTAATATTCTATGCCAATTAAGTAATGGTTTAAATTAGATACATGATATTATGTTTTTAAAAAAAATGCAACAATACATGGCATTTGTCTTGCTCTGAATGGGAAGTATCCTTAAATCTAAACATATTAAAGTCCGGTCCAAAACGGTCCCCAATAGAATAAAGATTGTATACTATCGATAACTTACATGGAATGCTGCAACAAAGAATGTTAAAGCCAAGAAGTAGAGATTAGTATCCACAAAGATCCCTTTTACTTCATCAACATCTTTTTCAGTGAAACCTACAATGTGCAAAATTAGAAAGGTAAAGAAAATTAAAAATGCAGATAAACCAACTTTGAGTGAGGTTCCTTTCTATTAAGATACTGCTGACAACAATAAAATAATTACTGGCAAATAATACAAAATTCAAAAAGTTAGCATAATTACAGCACAAATAGAATAATTGAATAGCTAGGTCTTTACATGATTATGCACAGGGATTTTCTGTAGCAGATGAGGATGTGCCTCTCAGTTAAATTACTACAATTATTTCCCAAGACATCAAAACTATGCGAATTTGTCATTTTAATATTCCATATTTATAATGATTGAAAATCTGACTACATTAGCTTTCTTTTTCCGTTGATGCTGTCTGACCTGCTGATTGTACCCAGCATTTTCTATTATATTCTATGTTTACGTTTGGTTGTCATTCATATCCAATTAAGCATTGCATTAACTTATTATTAATCATGAGTAAACTAAGATCATCTCCGAAAACTGCTGATCTCAGGATACCAATTTTTCACCAGGAACACATTACAATGTAAGTGTAATTGAAATAGTATATATTGCAACCCACAGAGCTGCAAAAGCACCTCAAACACAGAAAAATATATTGTCAAGTGCAAAGCATTTATCATATTATTATGCAATAAAGACTTAAATATTGGGATAATTTCAACCCAGGTCCTACTTTGTAGAGCTTACAGCGAAAAACCAATGTTGCAGTACAATATGGAAATGTAATACTAATAAGTAAAGATGCAACAATCTACTTAACATTAGATATAATTTAACTCTGAGAAATAGGTTTTCCAAAATGTACATATATTTACACAACCGACCAAAATGGAAGAGTTCAAATTTCTGGGACCTGCAACTCTCACATGACTAGATTGAGAAATGGAAAATCTAATAATTTTCAAGTGCGCACAGCTTACCAAACTGTTGCAATGAATAGACAGCCTCTTGCATGTGTGTCCAAAACCGCAGCTTTCCAAGTGAAATAGCATCATAGCAGATAGTAAGAGGTAATGCCCCTGATGTACCATTTATAATCTGCAAGGAAAAGTTTCTAAATATTAGATTTTAGAAAGAATATATTGAACTGGTTGTTACAAAGCTGTTGTAAGTATTACAGGACCTAGTTCAACAAGCCTGGAATTTTGTATTTAAATTAAAATGTACAGCCATTCAATTCAGGACAATTTCATAAAATGGACTGCACAAAATACAGCAGAATCGAGATGAATCCAATTATCACTTAATTCAATTCACTCATTATGATAATTAGTTACAATTCTCTGGGCTTCTCGACAGCCAAATAATATAGGTGGTTATAACTTATTTACCATGTGGTTTGGCATTCATGTGCATAAATTAAATAGATGTGGGTTAATTTTTGGAAATATTTTGAGCAGTAATGGGGAATATAAGAGTTTGGCACCAAATTAGCCAACTTATCTTCACTAATACACAAATACATTATATCGGCCGGTCAAGTAAAGCAGACAGAAAATGAATTGCTGTAACTTGGGACTTTAAGGTAGCAAAAAAGTTACTCACTTTTAAATCTCTTACTCGATTGCTTAGCTCGTCAACAAACAGTATAGGAAGGTACTGCACAGTCTTTCCATGCTGCATCCTAAAATATCAATCGCAAATGAAGCATTATAAAGCAGCACATTGATGATATAAATTTGATCTGTTTTTAAAACAGTACTACTCAGCACATTTCTTCTCCCAATTCGTCTTTATGTAATACAGGTCTACCACTGATTTACCAGCAACTGGTGGTCCACCTTCCTAAATCTGGACAAAATTACAAGAGAGCGCATGAAATCCCCCCCCGAAAACGTGACGCCGAGGCCGGGTGAGGCGGTCGATCTCAACTGCATCGGGACTACCGCGCCGATCAGAGGGTGGACTTTTCCTCCTGCAAATGGAGCTCTGGAACACCAGTCCAGCCGGAATGGCAGATCCCCTCCCACAGCCGACTTCCACGGTAGACTTTGCAGGCCTATATCTCAGCTCCTCGGCTGCCTCTCAGAGGCCATGACCTCTGTAGGTCCAGCAAAACGGATAATCCACAAAGGATCCGAGACCAAGGATGCTGGAAAATCAGTGGTGGACCTGTACATCACCTAACAATTTCATCTCTCTTGTGGCTAACCAAGCTTGGTCAAACCAGCAAACTCACATGCAGGACAATGCCAAAACGGAGACCTTATTACCAAACACAATCATCCAAGTGCGTCACTTCATAATCACTGCCATCAGCTGTATACTATTAGACCAGCAGGGCAGATCCACTTATGGTAATTTATTATTAAATATCATTAAGTAAGGTCTAAAATCATCAGAGTCCTTGTGCATGATATTTCAAGACATCAGATCAAAAACAAAGATTTATCACCTGCCAGCCTTCCTCAGCTTGGATGACCAATGCAGTTGACACTATTGGTAAATTACCAGATTATACCAAATTTGGTGGGATAGTGGACAATGAGGAAGGATATCGAAGATTACTACAGGAGATATCTAAATTCACTATAGGATCTAGATCAGTTGGTAAGGTGGTCTAGGAGTAGCAAGTGGAATTAAACTTTGAGAAATGTGAGGTGTTGCACTTTGGTATTTCATCCCAGGACAGAACTTAGACAATAAATGGTTGTGCCATGGAGTGTGTTGTGGAACAGAGATCTGGGAGTTTGGGTGCATAGTTCCCAAAAATTGGCAAGTCAGTTGAATTGTGTGGTGAAAGTGGCATTTGGCATGCTTGCTTACGTTGGGAATGGTATTGAATACATGATGCAGCTGCTCAAGCTGTTGGCAAGAACACACTGGTAGTATTGTGTGCAATACTGGTTGCCCACCTATAGGAAAGTTGTCATTAAGTTGGAAAAGAGATTCAGGATGTTATCTGAGCTTGCAGGTTTGCGTTCTAGGGAGAAGTTGGATAAACTTGGACTGTTTACTTTAGAACGTAGGAGGCTGAGGGGTGACCTGATGGAGGTGTACAAGATCATGAGGAACAGGAATAAAGTGTATGCTCACAATCTCTCCCCACGGTAGAGGATTCTAAAACTAGAAAACTAGGGCGGCACAATGGCACAGCAGTAGAGTTGCTGCCTCACAGCGCCAGATGCCCAGGTTCGATCATGACTCCGAATACTGTCTGTAAGGAGTTTGTACATACTCCCCGTGACCACGTGGGTTTTCTCCGACTGTTCCGGTTTCCTCCCACATTCAGAAAACAAGCAGGTTTGCAAATTAGTGCGCTTCTGTAAAAATTGTCCCTAGTGTATAGGAGAGAACAAGTGTATGGTGATTGCTGGTCGCCGGGGACACGGTGGGCCGAAGGGGATGTGTCCATGCTGCATAACAAAATTCTGCTCTACAACACACCTCAGAGACCTGCCATTTACTGTGAAAGCCCTGCCCTGGTTCGACGTCCCAAAATATAACGGCTCACATTTATCTGCATTAAAATCCATTAAGATCTTCTGCACCCTTTCCAACGTACAGATATGGATAGAAGGGCTTAGATTATACGACAATTGCAGGCAAATGGGTCTAGCCCAGTACGTCAACTTGGTCGGCATAGAAAAAAATTGCCATAAAGCCCGTTTCCATCCTGCATAGCTTTATGACTCTATGATGATACAACATTGCATACTGAAAATTGTGCGGAAGAACAACTTAGAACAGCATTGGTACAAAACCTGTATCGAATGGGAGCACTTAACAATCTCCGTAAACAAGAACAGCCGGATGGTTACATTATCCATGAAGTTGTTGTTTATCTGGAGATCAGTGCTGCCAGGCATTACTTAATACTGCCTACTTCCAATTAGACAAACTCTTTTACACAACAATCTGGCTCCAAGTTGCTTCACAGGAGCATTATTTTTGGCTTGTACTCGCTGGAATTTAGAAGATTGAGGGGTGATCTCATAGAGACTTACAAAATTCTTAAGGGGTTGGGCAGGCTAGATGCAGGAAGATTGTTCCCGATGTTGGGGAAGTCCAGGACAAGGGGTCACAGTTTAAGGATAAGGGGGAAGTCTTTTAGGACCGAGATGAGAAAATCGTTTTTCACACAGAGAGTGGTGAATCTGTGGAATTCTCTGCCACAGAAGGTAGTTGAGGCCAGTTCGTTGGCCATATTTAAGAGGGAGTTGGGTGTGGCCCTTGTGGCTGAAGGGATCAGGGGGTATGGAGAGAAGGCAGGCACAGGATACTGAGTTGGATGATCAGCCATGATCATATTGAATGGCGGTGCAGGCTCGAAGGGCCGAATGGCCTGCTCCTGCACCTAATTTCTATGTTTCTATGATCAAACAAAGGATACCGGGAGCTATGCCATACTTAAAGAGTTGGCTAAAATCTGTCTGAGGAAGGGTCTTGACATGACATCTTGTGCAAGGATGCTGCCTGAGCTGCTGAGTTACTCCAACACTTAAATTTTACTCGACACCAAATGGACAAGTATAAAAATTAGCAAGACTCAGCAATGATTGCAAAGTTTAGTTTTCCAATTTAAACTTACAACTTTAAATATCTGTGCACATCAGCAGGAAGTGCTGAGCCATCAAAAGTGAAGTTGTCTGCCATGATATTGATGGTGAGTCGAGATCTCCAGTGTGCTACAGGCTGGTCAGGACCTTTAGTTTCAGCACCAGTCACTGCTTCCTGGTTTAATGAAGAAAACAAAAACATTGTTAGTCTTGGTCATTGAATCCCACAATGATAATCAGACTATAGGCTACAGTAGCGTTGCTGCCTTACAGCGCCAGCGACCCAGGTTCAATCCTGACTTTGGGTGTTGTCTGTACAGAGTCCGTACGTACTCCCTGTGACCGTGTGGGTTTTCACTGGGTGCTCTGGGTTCTCCCACATCCAAAGACTTGCAGGTTTGTAGGTGAACTGGCTTCTGTAAATTGCCCCTAGTATGTAAGATAGAACTAGTGTACAGGGGAATCATTGGTCAGTGCGGTCTCGGTGGGCTGAAGGACCTGGTTCCAAGCTGTGTTTCTAAAAGTAAAGCTAAGAACTATAATAAATTGAAAGCCTTAACATTACTTAATAGAAACACTAAAATGAGATTAATGCACAGTATTTAAAACAAATATCAACATACTGGTTAATGCACCTGATCGCAGTCCCAAATGCTTATGAAGATGAACTATCATAATACCATACATGTCCACTGGATTTTTAATAATCTGTGCAAAAATACAAGGTTTTTCATTTCTCCCGTTATTGATCTATGATTGCCAAGATGTAGCTAGTATTACTAGTTCTCTGAAATTGATGATCGGAACATCCCCACAGCTCTTAATCCAAACCTGCAATTTTTAATACAATTATATAAACCTATCACAAATAATTACATTGCATTCTTGCCAAAATTAAGTTCCGTCCTGAAGTGAATTACTGCTCGCTCAAAAGTCACCCAATGAACCATTAGGATATATTTAAAATACAAAATAAAATTGATGAAACTAAAATGTTGACATCAAGCAGCATCAGTGGAAAGTGAAACAGAATTCTCCATAGACGTTTTTTGATCTGCTGAGTACTGCCAGCATTTAAACAAACGATTGCTTAAGGCTTATGTAGAATTTTTAACATTGCAAAGTCAACAAGCATGACAAGTGCAGCAAAACATTTTTAAAAGAGAGGCTTTTGGAAATGTAACACGGGGTTTGATAAAACAAGTTTCAGACTGTGACCTCAAGATAGGTGAAGATACTGCCTTTCAATTTAGGACATGAAACGCAGGCAAAAGTTGGAAATGAGAAGTTTCCTTGGGAGTGGGTTGGGGGAGAAAAATCTAAACGTTGATGTTGCTGTATATTAATGGAGAAATTTAATGGCAAGGATAGTCAGAGTCATTGTGCACGGAAACAGGCCCTTCGACACAACACATCCATGTCAACCAAGATGCCCTGTCTAATCTAGTCCATTTACTTGCGTTTGGCCCATATCCCTCTAAACCTTACCTATGCACATACATTACTTTTACTATAACAGGATTTTAAAACCTTCACAAAAATCAGAAAGAAATAACATTAGCTTTGGCAGTTAAATAAAAAAAGTATGTGGAAGACAGGCTGCATCCTAGGGTACTTAAGGAAATAGCCCCAGAAATAGCAGATGCCTTAGTGATAATTTTTCAAAACTCTTTAGATTCTGGAGTCGTTCCTGAAGATTGAAGGGTAGCTAATGTAACCCCACTTTTTAAAAAGGGAGGGAGAGAGAAAACAGGGAATTACAGACCAGTTAGTCTAACATCGGTAGTGGGGAAACTGCTAGAGTCAGTTATTAAAGATGGGATAGCAGCGCATTTGGTAAGTGGTGAAATCATTGGACAAAGTCAGCATGGATTTATGAAAGGTAAATCATGTCTGAAGAATCATAGAATTTTTCGAGCATGTAACTAGTAGAGTGGATAAGGGAGAAGCAGTGGATCTGTTATATCTGGACTTTCAGAAGGCTTTCGACAAGGTCCCACACAAGAGATTGGTATACAAACTTAAAGCACACGGTATTGGTGGTTCAGTATTGATGTGGATAGAGAACTGGCTGGCAGCCAGGAAGCAAAGAGTAGGAATAAACGGGTCCTTTTCAGGATGGCAGGCAGTACCTAGTGGGATACCTCAAGGCTCGATGCTGGGACCCCAGCTATTTACAATTTATATTAATGATTTGGACAAGGGAATTGAATGCACAATCTCCAAGTTTGCGGATGACACGAAGCTGGGGGGCAGTGTTAGCTGTGAGGAGTATTCTAGGAGGCTGCAAGGTGACTTGGATAGGTTGGGTGAGTGGGCAAATGCATGGCAGATGCAGTATAATGTGAATAAATGTAAGGTTATCCACTTTGGTGGCAAAAATAGGAAAGTAGACTATTATCTGAATGGTAGCCGATTAGGAGAAGGGGAGATGCAATGAAACCTGGGTGTCATGGTACAGCAGTCATTGAAAGTAGGCATGCAGGTGCAGCAAGCTGTGAAGAAAGCGAATGGTATGTTAGCATTCATAGCAAAAGGATTTGAGTATAGGAGCAGGGAGGTTCTACTGCAGTTGTACAGGCTCTTGGTGAGACTACACCTGGAGTATTGGGTACAGTTTTGGTCTCATAATCTGAGGAAATACATTCTTGCCATAGAGGGAGTACAGAGAAGGTTCACCAGACTGATTCCTGGGATGTCCGGACTTTCATATGAAGAAAGACTGGATAGACACGGCTTGTACTCGCTAGAATTTAGAAGATTGAGGGGGGGGGGGGGGAAATCTCATAGAAACTTACAAAATTCTTAAGAGGTTGGGCAGGCTAGATGCAGGAAGATTGTTCCCAATGTTGGGGAAGTCCAGAACAGGGGGTCACAGTTTAAGGATAAGGGGGAAGTCTTTTAGGACCGAGATGAGGAAAAAAAATGTTCACACAGAGAGTGGTGAATCTTTGGAATTCTCTGCCACAGAAGGTAGTTGAGGCCAGTTCATTGGCTATATTTAAGAGGGAGTTAGATGTGGCCCTTGTGGCTAAGGGGATCAGGGGGTATGGAGTGAAGGCAGGTACGGGATACTGAGTTGGATGATCAGCCATAATCATTTTGAATGGTGGTGCAGGCTCGAAGGGACGAATGGCCCACTCCTGCACCTATTTTCTGTGTTTCTATGTTGTAACCAGTTTCAGAACCAATCAATAGCTGCCAAATTTGAATTTAACTTTATAAAAAGCAACCATAATAATTCCTTTCTATCTTACTTAAAACAACACTTACTTGGCTGTTGGTCTCTCCTGTAATTAAGTTAATTTCCTCAGGCTTAGGAATCATGTATGTTGTAAGGTGTCCAATGGCATACACGTGTTTGCTGTCATGCCAAGGTAGCATGCCAACATGGTGGAGAAACATATGAGTATACAGTGTCCCATTACTACGGGTTTTCTTTGGTAATGAAACATTGACATCCCTTTAAAAATATAAATATCAACATGTTAGAATGAGTAATTTAAGAAATAACAGTTCATATATGCATATGTTTATATAGCATGCGTGTGGTCTGCATATTTTAATGCATATTGCCCATGTTGTAAGAACATGAATAAACAATTGCATCCATCCGTTTTAAATGTAGAATTCAAAATAAACCCAGGATATTGCTAAAATATAATTCAATCTGAATGACAATTCATTCCACTTAATTAACTATAATGATATCAACAGTTGTTGCAAATTGGTCACAAAAATTGAAAAGGTGATTACATTTATCGGATCATCTTACACTAGCAGACATTGATATCTGTGCGAAAACAAATTTTAAAGCAGTGTACAAGATGCCCAAAATGTTTTCCTGAACATGTCTCATTATTAACACTATTTCTCAGAGAGCGGAAGATTTTTAGCTAATTCAGTTAATCTAGAGCTCGAAGACATGTCTTCATAAGCACAAAGGCTCCACTCATCAAGCGCCACACAGATTCTTGAGATTATAGGAAATCAATTTCAAGATCTTCTCTTTCAAATCTACTAGATTTGTGCTAAAGACTTAATTCAGAGAATTACCTTAAGCCAATTTAGTTGGTCACAAAGGATTTGAATAAAACAAAAGTGGTTTTGCAGTTAAGTTGAATCGAATACTCAAAAATGCAAGGTTCAAAAGCTGCGGTAGGAACTCAGAATGGGAATTAGTGACTTTGACTAGATTTACACTGGAACTTGAGTCGTTGGTCTGGTTATTTTCCTTTTATCAGCATGGATACACTTGCCACTGGTTACATGGGCTTTGTTCCTTAGATTTTCTACCTTCTGACACAGGCTGTCACCCAGCAACAACAAAGCCAACAAGTCAGCTTTGCAGCCCATCATATGGCACAATTTTCTACAAGAGCTAATTTCTCAAAGAAAAGCAAATAAAGGCTGGAACAAAGATAAATCATGCGAATAAAAGCTGAAACAGCAAGTGTTAAAAATTACTGTTTTAACCATGAAAATATCATGTCATGTTATGGTACTAACCACTTGTATCCACAAAATACTTTGAAATACCTGTAGCTGCAGCAGAAGTATTCAGAAATTGTTAAAATTAACTGACCAAAAATTAAATTAAATTTTGTAAATTAAGTTCAAGTTCAAGCTTCAAGTACAAGTTTACATTTATTGTCACATGCACCAATTGGTACAGTGAAATTTGGGTTACCATACAGCCATACCAATAAAAAGGAACACCACACACGATAGAATTTAACATAAACATCCGCACACAGCGGAATCAACGCTTCCCACTGTGAGGGAAGGCAACAGAGTTCAGTCACCCTCCTCTTTGTTGTTCACCCGTGGTCGGGGCCCCCCGAGCCCTCCGCAGTCGCTGCTACGGCGGCCCGATATTTAGGCCCTCTCGCCGGGATGATCGGAACTCTGACGTCGGAACGGAAGAACATTCTCAGCAGCTTGGAGTTCCGAACTGGTCACTTCTTACCAGAGACCGCGGCTCCTGAAGTCCACAGGCCAAGTTGGGCGGAGCTCCAACACTGGCGGCCCTCGGCAAAGGGATCCCAGAACTCCGTGATGTTGAAGTCAGCATTGATAAAGCAGCAGGCCCAACACTCCGGAGCTTCCAACGGCGATCCCCGGTAAGGCACCGCCCGCTCCGCGATGACAAATCAGTGCTGCGCCGCTGCTGAAGCTCTGGTCGGTTCCGGCAGGAAAGGCCGCGGGGCGAAGACGCGACTCGGAGAATAGTCGCATCCTCGCCAGGAAGTGACTGAGAAACGGTTTCCCCCTTACCCTCCCCACCTCCCCCACATAAAAAGACAAATAAACCTCTGAAGAAGGGTCTCGACCCGAAACGTCGCCTATCTCCTTCGCTCCTTAGATGCTGCTGCACCCGCTGAGTTTCTCCAGCCTTTTGTGTACCCTCGATTCTCCAGCATCTGCAGTTCCTTCTTTAACACAACCTCCAAAACATGTTTTTTAAACAGACTAAAAATAACAAAAAGATGAAAATTAAGAATGGGGTAATAAATAATGGGAGAGTTCAGTATTATTCAAATTACTTTTGCAAGTTTAAAGAAACACATATGCAAAGATAATTTTTTCTCCTGATTCACTTGTCCCCACCAGAACTAAACATCCACCTACTTACTCCTGGAGACACAAGAGACTGCAGTTGCTGAAGAATCAAAAAAGTCCTGGAGGAACTCAGTAGGTTATGCAGCATTTGTGGAGGAAATTTGGGTCGGAACCCGTTCTGCAGCTCCACCATATTCATACTGATTTCATATATAGTTTTTTTTAAACTGTTCCATTTAACCGTACAAATATATTACAAGGGTGTTTTATTGTCATTATAGAACAATGAAATTCTTACTTCCAACAGCACAACAAAATATGTAAACATAGTCTGTTTATGTAAAGATATAAACATAATTCTGTGAAATAATTACCAAAGGAACTGACATTTATTTTCTAATTTGCAATAACTTACAGGAAAGACCAAGTGAGTTGGAGCAATATTTGTTTTCTACTTTGTTAACCAAAGCCAACTGTGAAGTACTCTCGGCTGGTAAGATGCGATTTACATGTTTTTAACATATACTAAATATCCAAAAATGAATGATAGAACTCAAAAAGGTTACCTCTCAAATTTAAAGTTGACGTCAAAGTGTTCGATAGTAAGCATAAGGTTTAGATTGGCCCCATCGGTAACACTGCTTTTTGTTGAAGTATAAATGCTCAGCTGAAATACAGTTTCAAGATCATTAGCACAATTTACAAAAATATACCATTGCACCTTTAAGGCTGCCAAGCAGGATAAATGCTTTTGAAAATAACCCTTGAGTGGAATTTCAATGTTATCAATTTCAGATGAAATGTAACAGTTTACATGCCTTTTTAGAGTGAAAACATAGCACTGAGTGGCAGAAAACTGAAACATGTTTAAATCCACAGTACAACTGCAGATGATAAATATCAGAACTGGAACATTTGTTTGTGGAATTAGTTATTCGCATTCACACTGTACATCGATTGGGATTTGGTGTAAGTAGCAGTGATGGGGATTAAACTCTGGAGACACCATGACCTCTCAATCCAGGGGTATGAACTTCAAACATAAAAGTGTACAACACAAGAACAGGCCCTCTCTGTGTCGGTGGCAAACACGATGCCAAGACCAACCCTTATTTATCTGCACATAATCCACATCCCTTCATTTGCTGCATATCATTATCGAGTCATACAGAATGGAAATAGGCCTTTCAGCCCTACTAGCTCATGCTGACCAAGAAGGCCAATCAACGGTAGTCCACCTGCTTGCAATTGGATACCAAGATCCTGCTGTATATCAATGCTGTTAAGGATCATGCCATTATATTTTCCTCTACATCAAGTGCTATCGTATCGTATTTGACCTCCCAAAGTACAACACTCCACAATTGCTTGGATTATACTTCATCTGCCTTTTCTATCCCCATTTTTGTAGCTGATTTATACCCTGCTGTATGTTTTGACTGCTATGTACTTTGATGCTGTGTACTTTGACAGCCTTCATACGCTACAAACCGACTAAGCAATCCATCTACGTTTACGTCCAAGCCATTTCTATATATCACCAACAGCAGAGGTCACAGTATTGATCCCTGTGGACCTTGTGTAGGAAGGAACTGCTGATGCTGGTTTCCACAGAAAATAGACACAAAAAGCTGGAGTAACTCAGCGGGTCAGGCAGCATCTCTGGAGAAAAGGAAGCAGTCTGAAGATGGGTCTCGACCTGAAATGTCACCTGTTCCTTTTCTCCAGAGATGCTGCCTGACCCGCTGAGTTACTCCAGCTTTTTGTGTCTATCCCTGGGGAATTCCACTGGTCACAGACATCAAGGGAAATTAAAAAGTTAATAAAGCAACTTGGAACAAAAACTAGTATCACAAATCATGATGATGACATAAAAATTGTTTACAAACACATCTTGTTCCCTGGCAAACGTTAAGGATCTTTCAGCCTGGGGAGATAAAGTGAATGGGTACTATCTATTTGAATTTTCAAAAGGAATTAGATAGGGTTACATTGAAAATATTGTTTCAAAAACTAACGGACCACAAGGATGGAGGCAACATAAAAAAGGACCAGCTAAAAGAAAAACATGAAAGAGATAGTTTTGACTATTTTTATGCTACGTGTTATTACTCGGTAACATGATCTGGTGGTAACATGATATGGATCAACTCTGTGGCCTCAGCCAGATCTAGCATTAATATTTAGTAAAACACAAAGTGTTGAAGTAACTCAGTGAGTCCAGCCACATTCCTGGAGGCCAGGAGCCTTCTTTGGCCTGATTGTAGACGTGGGGGGGGGGGGGGGGGGAGAACTGGAAAAGAGGTTGGCGTGGATCAAAAACAAGCGAGTGTATATAGGTGAGCTGAGTTTATTTATTGGCAGGAATCAGAGGGGGAGCAGTGAGAAGGTCTTATGTCTTACAGAAATCCCAGAGAGAGGAAAAGTAATTCTTCAAAATAGGCTCATTTTGAGGAGATTTAAACCCCTCTCTCGTGTATCCACCTATTACCTGCTGGACGTTGTCCTACACACCACTTTTCCAGCTTTTTCCTCTCTACAATCAGTCTGAAGAGACACAACACATCACCTATCCACTCTCTTCACTCATGCTGATTTACTCCACTATTTTGTGTCTTACTCAAGATTCCAGCTTCTGCGATTACTCGTGGCTCTGTAATAGAGACTAATGCCTTTGATGAAAAACAAAACAGTATTGCAGTTTGCTGACAGTAAGAATGCCAGATGGAAAAGTGAATGCTTACAGGAAAAGAATTGGAACAGATTATGAGAGAGGGCAAGGAGTAAACATGGAGGAAGTAAGATTCACACTAAAGAAAGAAAAATAACAGAACAATTTCTTGACCTTCATTAAAAAAAATTGATTGGGAGAAAAAAAGCGACTCAAAAAATGATGTTGACCTGAGCGCATGGCAAAGAATTGAGCAGGTGAATGACCTCTATTGTAAAAATGTTGGAGTACAAAGGTATTTAAGTCTTTCCACAAAGGCACAGGGCTGCAATGAGGTTACTCTTGATCTCTGTTAGGAGACTGATCCACTGGGTGGGTTTTATCCTATGAAAAGACATAGTCAGAAAACGTACACTAAATTGGAATTTATTTGAAGAGATTGTCCCATTGAAAAATACAGGATTCTGATCAGTATGGAAACAGGCCCTTTGGCCCGGTGAGTCCACACAGACCATCAATCAACCGTTCATATTAGTGCCGTTACCCATTTTCTCATCCACCCTCTACAAATACAGGGCAATTTTGGACAGAGTCCAATTAACCTCTAAACCCGCACGTCTTTGGGATGAGATGGGAAACCGGAGGAAACCCACGTGGTCGCAGGGAAAATATGCAAACTCCACACAGAGAGTACCCGGAGTCAGGATCAAGCCCAGTTCTCTGGCTCTGTGAGGCAGCAGCTCTATTAGCAGCACCGCTGTGCTGCCAACAAGGAAATGATCAGAGATTAGAACCAGGAACCAAAATACAAGGATGAGGAATTTGCCTTGTCAGAAATTAAGCGAAAGAAGGTCGCCGCTTAGTCACTATTTCAAGATTGAATTAAGTGAGCAGATGATCATTGAAGGTAGACAAAAATGCTGGAGGAAGTCAGCGGGTGAGGCAGCATCTATGGAGAGAAGGAATAGGCAACGAACACATAGAAATGTGTTCTATTTTGGATGTGCCGTGAGAACATGATACAAGTAGAAGGTAGACTCAAAAGGCTCGAGCAGCTCAGCGGGACAGGCAGCATCTCTGGAGAGAAGATTTCTCTCCAGAGATGCTGCCTGCCCCGCTGAGTTACTCCAGCATTTTGAGTCTACCTTCTACTTGTATCATGTTTTCACAGCACATCCAAAATAGAACACATTTCTTCATTGTGATCATTGCATTTTGCAGTCCTGGGTGTTTGGGAAGGATGATTTTTAACACTCTTGGTTTGAAACAGATGCTTATTTTTTGAAAGAAACGTTACTGGCTTGGAAGGAGTAATTTGCACTGGTTAGTTTGAAGCCTCTTGTTTTGGTAAAACTGGTTTACTGCTTCCCACCATAAAGCTGCAGCTGTTCTCACAAATTTGAAATACTTCTTAAACTCATAATAACTGTAGAATCTTCCTTAGTAAATGGTCTAGTATTCCTTTTCATTAAAAGGCATTTTGTAGCTTCAAATTGCATTTAACCAGGATCTCAACCGTTCGGTCTCATTCTTCTCACAGATCCAGTTTCCTCAACATTTGAAAACACTAGCAACATGAAAATTGCCAGAACAAATAGGATCTTGGGGAAGTATTTCATTAAATTGAAAATATGCTCCAGGCTAGGTTTCCTTCTCACAATATTGCAGACCAGTAACTATAGCAACAAGTGATAGCGAGGGAGTTCATGGCTTTGTGGCCAAGTTTGCGGATGATACGAATAAAGGTGGAGGGGCAGGTAGTGTAGAGGAAGCAGGGAGTCTGCAGAAGGTCTTGGACAGGTTGGGAGAATGGTAAAAGAAGCAGCAAGAGGAATACAACATATTAAAGTGCGCGGTCATGCACTTTGGTAGTAGAATAAAGGCGTAGAATATTTTTCTAAATGGGAAGAGGATTCAAAAATCTGCGGTACAAGGGGACTTGGGAATACTGGTGCAGGATCCCCAAAAGGTTAACTTGTGGGTTGAATCAGTGCTAAGGATGGAAAAAATACAATATTGGCATTCTTTTCAAGAGGACTAGAGTATAATGCTGTGGAATGTAATGCTGAGATTTTATAAGGCACTGGATTTAGAGTATTGTGAGCAGTTTTGGGCCCATATCCGAGGAAAGGGATGCTGGCGTTGGAGCAGGTCCAGAGGAGGTTTACAAGAATGATCCCAGAGATGAATGGGTTAACATATAATGAACACTTGGTGGCTCTGGCCCATGCTCGCTGGAGTTTAGAAGAATAAGGATCTCATTGAAACTTACCACATATTGAAAGGCCTGGATAGAGTGGATATGGAGAGGATGATTCCACTCGTGGGAGTCCAGGACCAGAGGGCACAGCCTCAGAATAAAAGGACGTACCTTTGGAAAGGGGATGAGGAGGAATTGCTTCAGCCATATGGTGGCGAACCTGTAGAATCCATTGCCATAGACAACTGTGGAGGCCGAGTCTTTGGGTATTTTTAAAGCAGAGATTAACA
This sequence comes from Okamejei kenojei, assembly GCA_035221665.1. Classification (NCBI taxonomy): domain Eukaryota; kingdom Metazoa; phylum Chordata; class Chondrichthyes; order Rajiformes; family Rajidae; genus Okamejei; species Okamejei kenojei. Next base: position 89,086,287 of record CM069132.1, read on the forward strand.
GGTTATTGATTGGTAAGGTGTCAAAGGATAGGGGGAGAAGGCAGGAGAATGGGGTTGAGAGGGAAAGATAGAATGGCGGAGCAGACTCGATGGGCCGATTGGCCTAATTCTGCTCCCATGACTTATGAACTTATCATTATTGTAAGAGAATCAATGATGTGGCACGGGGGAAGCAGCGAAGACACTGACCTGGATTCTCGGGTTCCCGGCCAGATAGGGTTTGATGCAGTTGTGGGTCTTGGGGCTCACACAGGGCTTGGTGTAAACGATGCCGTACATCACCCAACATGTGTGCAACACGTAGGCAACGAACACTCCCACGATTAAGGTGGTGAAGGAGCTCGCCTTGAACCCAAACATACTGCCGCAACTCAGGCCCGCGGCAACGGCAGCAGCATATTAGAGCACCAGAGAGAGGATCAGCTCTCAGCTGCCAGCCTCCCCGTCCCTCGCCCCCATCGCTGCCGGAGCCGGGGGGAGGGAAACCGCTTCCGCCTGGATGTGACGTCACCCCGCCGCCGGAAACAGCGCGCGGCGGCGGGGATCGTTACTGTTCAAACGTGAGCACGTGGGCCAGTCCCCCGCAGTGCGTTGTGGGAAATGTAGTCCCGCCTCCTCCTCGCCCCCCACACCATTGTGGTCACGTGGCTGTCCTCCTCCCCCAACTCAGCATCTCCCTCATCTATCTCCACCATCACACTCCATCCTTCACCTTCACCTTCACTAGTTAGAATAAATATAGATCACATTGAATTGAATACATTTTATTAGCCAAGTATGCAAAGCAACAAGAAATTTGACTTGGTTGGGGGGGGGGGTACACAAAAGGCTGGAGAAACTCAGCGGGTGCAGCAGCATCTAAGGAGCGAAGGAGATAGGCGACGTTTCGGGCCGAAACCCTTCTTCAGCAATTTGCCTTGGTGCTTTGCTCACGAGTCACAACACGATATAGGTTGGTTTCACGGCAGTCGGGTCACGACCCATGACCTGTACTGTTGCTACGCTACGCCAAGTGGAGTACAGGCGATGAGCTGCAAGTAAGCACTGACCATTGTTTCCAGCGCAGCGGGCCCGTTAAAACCCGCCGAAATTGTCAATTTTTGCGCTGTAAATAATTATGGAAATCGGGATAAGCGTGAGAGACATTTAGCCTACTTCACAATTCCAAAAGTGAGGAGAAATGACGGCAGATAGAAGCGAGAGCTGAAGGGACAACAACAGCCAAAGTGCTTGACGAACGTTTGCTCACTACATTTCATCAACTAAGGCATTATTTGTGTTTTTTCTTGATTCCTTTGGCATCTAAAAAGTTTCAGAAGTGATAAATCTGGCTGTAAAATGTTTAAATCGCCCATGGTTCTCAAGTGGGTTTTTACATACAAAAGGAAAACGCCTCTGAAGCAAAATTTACAGCCAGATTTATCACTTCTGAGACTTTTTAGATACCAAAGGAATCAAGAAAAAACACAAATAATGCCTTACTGTTGATGAAATGCAGTGAGCAAACGCGATAATTCCCAATATTTTCAATTCCGATATCTGCACAGCCAATGTTCGCCAAGCACTTTAGCTGTTGTTGTCCTTTCAGCTCTCACTTCTCTTTACCTTCATTTCGCTTCACTTTTGGAATTCTGAAGTTGGGTACATGTGTCTCACACTTACCCCGACTTCCACAATTTTTTACAGCGCAAAAAATCAACATTTGCCGGTTTTTAACAGGTAGGAAAGTACGCGTTTCTTGCATTAATAACATATACCGGAAGTTACGGGTGCCCTCCAGATGGATTGAGCGGCTTCGTGCGTCTAGCCCTATGACCCAGTGACCTTACGTGCAACCCCCCTATACAGTAGACGATTAAAAATAAAACATTATAATTTAAACATGTGAAGCTTGAAATAAAATACCAGAGCAAAAGGAGTCTACAGACATTTGGCTGTTGAGTAGAGCCGCTGCTCATGGGGAAAAAAAAGCTGTTTTTATGTCTACTTTCCAGAGGGAAGTGATTCCAAGCATTTGTAGCCAGGGTGAAAGGGCCTATTTGCCTCCTGGCTCTTGCAGTGTACAGTTCGTCACTATCAGTACTATTATGGGTGAACTTATATTATATGCCATGATGTGCCATATCTTAGCAGTCAGTTGCTTGTGGTCATGGATGGATTTACTTCCCCCCAGATTTGATAGGTTCTGAAATGAACGATTAAACTGAAATATGACCTTGCAACATATAGCAGGAAGAAATGGTTGATGGGGTGTAGGGGGGGTGGTATCTTGGAAAGTGTTACACATCTTCTGTTGCTTTAAATGGCTTCTCTCAGATCTTAATGAATGGACAAGCTTCTCAATGGTATCCCAAGTGGTCTTCTGAATTTGTATCTGTTACTAGAGTAATGTTGGGCATTGCCTATGATGTGACCTGCTTTACAGAAATATGAGTCTTATTAGGCCTAGTATTGTGGAAGTTGACCTGGGAGCAGACATTGTCATTGATTTGTTTTTCCTGCCGGTGGACTGCCAGGATTTTATAGAATCAATATTGGTTGTATCTCTCCAGTGCTCAAAGGTGCCTGCTGAGATACTACAAATGTGTAGGAAGGAACTGCAGATGCTGGTTCACACCAAAGTTAGCCACAATAAGCTGGAGTATCTCAGCAGGTCAGGCAGTATGAATAGGTAACGTTTCAGGTCAAGACCCTTATTCAGACTGAAGAAGTCTCCACCCGAAGCTTCACCTATTCATTTTCTCCAGAGATGCTGCCTGACCTGCTGAGTTAATCAAGCTTTTTGCATCTATCTTCGAGGTTCTACATGTCAAAAACATACTGGGGAAAAGGGATCACTGCTGCCCTCTAGAGCACAAGCTCAGGTTTGCGTCTGGTTTCAAGGTTTCATCATCAATTTGGTGTAGCGAGGGCAATGATGAACCTCAATATCAATGTCTGCCTTTCTTGAAAGATGCCTGCCAAAATAATGAAGACTGTTTGTGTTTTGCAGAGACTAATTGTGGACCCTCACAGTGAAAGTGTGGTGACCTTTGCTTGACAGATGTAAAGATCCATTCTCCTGTATTTCTCAGCGAATGAGTCCATGAGGACCTAAAGCCCACTCACACTGAAAGTACACATTACTTCTCTCTGCACCATTGGCTCCAAGATTGAAACCTACCAATTTGAGACGTAAAAGTATAATCAAGAGATAGAACTCTGCTATAAAATGTAAAATTGTCCTTTCCATCTTCTCAGCACCTCCCTCTCACCCCTTCTATCACTTTACTTTTCCTCTCTAACCTCCCTTTCTCCAAACTATCTATCCCTCCTTAGTCTCTACCTATCCGATCCTTTACTCCCATACCTATATCCCCTTTGTCTAGTTTGCATTCTTTTTAATTTTTCTCCATTCTTGTCACATCCTTCTCTCCAGTACCTTTCCAACATCCTTTCCAACTGTCCCACCTCATATACTTCACAGCCTGCTTTACGACTATTTCCTATCTTCTCTCTTCCTGCTTTCATTGCTCTTCTTCCTCCACTCTCCAAACAACATCTCATGTTCCCCACTATTTCAGAGATCCCCCAGGCCTTGGCTGAACGAGCACATGGCCAGTTGGTTAGTCTATGCTTGGTCTTGCCGTAGTACAGGAGGCCACGTCAGGAGAACCAAATGCAGTAAATAAATTTAGGGGAAGTGCATTTAACCTGTCTTACCTGGAAGGGCAGCTGCGTTCCTGGATGGATGTGAGGGAGGAGGTGTAGGGACAGGTGTTACATCTCCTGCGGTTGCTGGGTAAAGTACCTGGGAGTGGGTGGTTTGGGATGCGTGAACCAAGGCGCTACGGAGGGAGTGGTCTCTGCGGAAAGCAGATTGGGGTGGGAATGGGAAGATACGACTGGTGGTGGTATCCCGTTGAATTGTTGGAGAATTACATGTTGGATGGCCCAAGCTGGTGGGTGAAAGGTGTGGACCAGAGGAACTCTGTCCTTGCTCCTTCTCAGGGGGGGAGGGGAGTGAGAGAGAGAGAGCAGAACTATGGTACATAATGATAAAGGTGTGTGTGTATGTGTGAGAGGGATCCATCTATGACTGCTGGGGGGAAAAACACATTTACTAAAGAAAGCCTCATCTTGGGAGCAAATGCTGCAGAGATGGAGAAATTGAGAGTTGGGGGTGGCGTCTTTGCAAGAGGCAGGGTAGGATAAGGTCTAGTCCAGATAACTGTGCAAGTGAGTGGGTTTAGTAGACATCAGTTGATTGTCTGTTCCCGGTGATTTGAAACAAGAGATCATAAGAACAACAGGGTGACCTTAACTTCCTCAATATTGATTGGGACTAACTTCACGCAAGGGAATTAGACGAGGCAGAATTTGTTAGGAAGATTCGATAGTGGCGTCTAAGAGGCTTTTAGATAGGCACATGGAAGTGCAGGGAATAGAGGGATATGGATCATTGCAGCAGATGAGATCAGTTCAGCGAGGTAACATGTTCAGCACTGACATTGTGGGTCGAAGGGCCCATTTGTGTGGGCATGAATTGTAACTTTGCAATGTACACAAAATAGTTAATAAAATAAATAATGCAATCTGTTGGATAATAATTTTCAAACTTTTATTGTTACTCATAAAAACAAATCGTAACAATGCCTTTTCAACAGCTGTACTAAATGAAACACTGCAATAACAGCCTTTTATCATTGTTTGTGTTAGTATTGCATTGAAATAAAAAAAAGCTTTCCTTCAAATTTGTAACCTTCTGTATACAAATATAGATCTTGAGGGATATAACATTAATAACTAAATAAATATTTATGAAGCATAAAGAGACTTAGTGATCCCACAGGATGCACCAGTAAAGAACCGGAAAATTTGTAACCCAACCAATTTATTCTGCAAGATTATTAGTCAAAGGTCATAATATATTTGGCTGGGTATCTACCTCCAAATAATTAGCTGAATGACATGATCTGTATATCTTGATTATTACATTCACTGCTTAAGAACAGTGATTTTAATCCGGGAAAGTTTTAAAACAATACAAAGAGAGTGAAATAAGAGTAATCTGAATTATATGGTAAAATGTAATGTGTTTTTCTTTTGCTTTGTTTTAAGAAACTTCACCCAGTAGAAGAAATGTGAGATAACTGCAACAACAAAGAAAAAAAGCCTTTTTCTGCCAAAAACTACACATCAAAGTTTCCCTTCCAAATAAACCAGAAAAATTAACAAGTTTAGTCATACTGTATTTTGGTTTCGTCTCATGAAATGAAATAAGATATTCTCAATTTCTGACAATTTTCATCATTTTTGAGCCAGCAGAAAGGGTTACAGAGTACTATGTTGACTGTGTTTACATATCTGATGTGCTGCAGCAAGTAAGAACGACATCAAGGCATATGACAATAAAACACCCATGAGAAAATGGTATGGAGATCGTGTAAAATGTAGTCTATATGGCAGAGGTTAGGGACCCTGCAAGAAATATGTTGAATACAGTGCCCTCCATAATGTTTGGGACAAAAACCCATCATTTATCTATTTGCCTCTGTACTCCACAATTTGAAATTTGTAATAGAAAAAAAAAAATCACATGTAGTTAAAGTGCACATTGTCAGATTTTATTAAAGGGTATTTTTATACATTTTGGTGTCACCATGTAGAAATTACAGCTGTGTTTATACATAGTCCCTCCATTTCAAGGCACCATAATGTTTGGGACACATGGCTTCACAGGTGTTTGTAATTGCTCAGGTGTGTTTAATTGCCCTTCATGCAGGTATAAGAGAGCTCTCAGCACATAGTCTTTCCTCCAGTTTTTCCATCACCTTTGGAAACCTTTATTGCTGTTTAGAAACGTGACATCCAAAGTTGTGCCAATGAAAGTCAAAGAAGCCATTATGAGACTGAGAAACAAGAATAAAACTGTTAGATACATCAGGCAAACCTTAGGCTTACCAAAATCAACTGTTTAGAGCATCATTAAGAAGAAAGAGATCACTGGTGAGCTTACTAATCACAAAGGGACTGGCAGGCCAAGGAAGAGGACCCCCACAACTGATGACAGGAAAATTGTCTCCATAATAAAGAAAAATCCGCAAACACCTGTCCGACAGATCAGACGCGCTCTTCAGGAGTCAGGTATGGATTTGTCAATGACCACTGTCCGCAGAAGACGTAATGAACAGAAATACAGAGGCTACACTGCAAGATGCAAACCACTGGTTAGCTGCAAAATTAGGATGGCCAGGTTATAGTTTGCCAAGAGTTACTTAAAAGCAACTACAGTTCTGGGAAAAAGGTCTTGTGGACAGATGAGACGAAGAGTAACAGAGTGATGAAAAGAGCAGAGTATGGAGGAGAGAATGAACTGCCCAAAATCCAAAGCATACCACCTCATCTGTGAAACACAGTGGTGGGGGTGTTATGGCATGTAGGCTGCGGAGGGTAGTGGCTCACGTATCTTCATTGATGATACAAATGCCGATAGTGGTAGCACAATGAATTCTGAAGTGTATGGACACATCTGCTCAAGTTCAAACAAATGCCTCAAAACTCATTGGCTGGCGGTTCATTCTACAGCAAGACAATGATCGCAAACATACTGCTACAGCAACAAAAGCTAAAAAATGACCAATTCTTGAGTGGCCAAGTCAATCACCCGATCTGAACCCAATTGAGCATGCCTTCTATATGCTGAAGAGAAAACTGAAGGGGACTGGCCCCCAAAACAAGCATAGGCTAAAGATGGCTGCAATACAGGCCTGGCAGAGCATCACCAGAGAAGACACCCAGCAACTGGTGATGTCCATGAATCGCAGATTTCAAGCAGTCATTGCATGCAACGGATATGCAACAAAATACTAAACATGACTACTTTCATTTATGACATTGTTGTGTCCTAAACATTACGATGCCCTGAAATGGGGGGAGACTATGTATTATCACTGCTGTAATTTCTACATAGTGAAACCAAAATGTATAAAAATAGCTTTTATTAAAATCTGAAAATGTGCACTTTAATCACATGTGATTTCTTCTATGATAAATCTCGAATTGTGGAGTACAGAGGCAAATAAATAAATGATGGGTCTTTGTCCCAAACATTATGGAGGGCACTGTAGCTCCCCATAAATACATTTTAGGAGAATAAACCTTTATTCCTACTTGAACTGGAGCTGACAAATACTATTGTAGATGGCTATAAATAATTCAAACATCTGTTGGCTAGGACGATTGGAAAATAAAACAGATCTGTTACCCAAAATTTCCAAATTCACACCCAGAATCCATGGGGTAAAACGAAAAATTTGGAACGATAATTGTGAACGATACAGACAAAGTACTTTAGATATGGTGCTTATGGCCATCACCAGCAACTTGTCCAGAGGCTATTTTTTGTCAAGAATGGCAATTGTTTTGTTGATTAATGTTATTCAAAAAATGAAATTACCGCTAGTGTAAGAGCTGGTGTTTAAAATGCAAGAACAAAAATTCACCTAATAGTTTAAAGGAATATACTAATCTCAATATACTTAAAATGTGAGTAAATAATATGACCCTTTAGGCAATAAACTATTTTACATTAACCTACCTCGATCCTTCTACTGTACTATCTCCAATTTAGCGATGGAGAATAAAGAACGTTTATTTAGTGAGGTAGTTCAAACAGATACTATTATATTTGACCATATTTGAAATAAGCAAGTTTTTTTTCCATTACAATTTGCATGGAAAATATTCCCTATTTTGTACATGTAATAAAAATAATTTAAAACATCAAATTAGGTTTACCAACTCCAAAACATAAGCCTTATGAAGTCTAACCTACTTTTTGGCAAATGCCTCAATTCTATGAAACCCCTTTGAGTTTTGTTTCTTAAACTGCCTGAATAGCGAGGATGAGGAGAATTATCTAACCCCAAACTGGGATAAGAAAATCAAGAGCAAAACAGACATATTTTCATTAGTACTCAGATCTGTTGATTATCATTACAATTGTAGCATCCTTTTGTTTAAACTCTGGCACATACAGCAAGTATAAACATTGTACTTTAAAACAAACTTTAAAAGCTTACAAAAACTGTAAAAGGAATGGTGCAACTACTTAACACTGAAGTGCCCTTGTTACTTAGCTATTATTTTTCAACATTAGACAATTTTCTTGCTTACAAGCATCTCCCTGATTTTGTCTTCATTATACAGATGCTAATAATTTCCATAAAATTTAACCTCAAACAGAAAAAAAGCTGAAAATCACACAAAAATGTCTGCAAATGCAAATCCATCTCTTTGATCCATTGGCATGTGCTCACTAAATAAACACAACCAGCACAGATCCATCTAGAATTGCTTTCATGTTGTGAGAACAATGCCGATGTAAATGTGAAAAGTGACATTCCCTTTGTCAGTATCTCAACATTGTTTGTGGTTAAAATAATTAAAGTCATTGCAAAGGAAAACTTATAAAGATGTATTTCTTCAATACTGTCAAAAGGAAAAACCTCAGCAAAACTGAACGGTTCTGCTACTCTAAAGCTTGTGACAGGGGAATAATTTTACAAGAATGCAATGTTTGGATGGAAATTTGTCAGATAGCCAACACACAGTCAGGCACCATCACATGCTCTGATTGTGAGCTTCAAAACAATGATTCCCTTTCCTTTGTGGTAATTTTGCCAACAGTACAGTGGAGAACATTGATGAGGACGTGGGATTGCTGCAACACACTTCACCACAGTTGAGCCATAAAGCAGGAGCAGCTGAGAGAACATTCCCAGTGTTTGTGGTACATTTATTCAATGCCTGTCCCAAAACTCCAAGAAAATTAAAAGTCAACTACACTTCAACATTACAGCTAAAAATTGAAATTTCTTAACACATTTTGTCAAATAAAGATCATTAACATTTTGCAAATATCAGTTTTTTTCCCCCTGCATATCACTGGTTTTTATACAAAGAATATTATCAGACGGATCCTGCTAGATTCAACCACATTTCAAATACTGTTGACATCAGAGTCCACTACCTTATAAATAGCCGCAGATTCATATTTCTCTCAGGGCATAATCAAAGAACCACTAACATATGGCATAACTAGATTCTCTCCCTCGTGCACTTTGTGTTTTTTTTAGTTTAGAGACATAGTATGGAAACAAGGCATTCAACACAATGAGTCAACACCAACCATTGAGCAACCATGCACTCATTCTATTCTACAAACGAGGGGCAATTATAGAAGCCAATTAACTTACTATTGATGCTGCTGCACCCGCTGAGTTTCTCCAGCTTTTTGTGTACCCCCAACTTACTATCCTGCATGTGTTTGGAATGTGGGAGGAAACTGGCGCTCGAGGAGAATACCCACGGGGAGAACGTACAAACTCCATACAGACATCACTCTTAGTCAGGATCGAGCCCGGGGCTGTGGCACTGCAAGGCAGTAAGTCTACCATTGTGCCGCCCCTTAAATCTTTCTTAAATGTGTCTTAAGTTTTCGTTGCAACAGTTAGATTTCACAAAAGGCTCTGCAGATGGTAGCTGATTCAGTGAATCAGCATGATGACGAATGTTTTAAGGTCCTAGTCCTGTTGTGTGTGCTGTTACTCCAGATTTGTCCACAACAGCGGCATCATTCTCCATGATATTAAATATGTTACTGACTTCAGATGTGCTACTCTGAACACATATGAGGGAAGACGAATTATATATATTATCCACCTCACCAATGCTCTCCTTTCCATTACTTATCATTTTTTCCTCAGACAATTCAGGTTGTGATGGGTTCTCTTGCTTTGTACCTTTTCCCTCAGAATAATCAGTCTCCCAATCTTCATGTGTTGGTCTATTCTGCTGATATTTAGTTTCCTGAAGTGCAGGTGATTTTTCTTCATGGAAACTTGATTTTGATTGCTTTGTGTCATACTCTGCATCCCAATCTTCAACTGGTATAATTTGTTTTCTCGTAAAGATTGAGGTCTTCCCTTTTGCCGTTGATTCAGTCAATTTGTGCCAGCTTTTCTCTCCCATGTAACCAACCTCACCTTGTGACATAGAGCCAGACTGCCCTGCTCTTTGATACCTGATGCTTTCGGCATTTCGTTGGCACACCTGTTTAGGAACTGAAATCGATTTCTGATCTGAGAACCATGGATTTTCTTCTTTGCTCTTCCTGTTTCTGAAGTCTGACCCAAATGATCTTTTTCGACCAAAACCACTCCCTCTATAATAATCCCCTGTACCTCCCCCCCTATAATTGGTTCCCAAATTATCTGTACACTTGTCTGTTGACCTGTCCAGATTCCGGTCTTCTTGATCTTCAGTCTGACAACTTCTCCAACTCCCAGAGCTGCCTTGAACTGGGGTGCTTCTGAAATAATTTCTCGTGGATGAACCTCTTGCTTGATTAAAACTTCTATTGTGCCTTTCAGAATAAGATGTTTCATCAAAGGTTTGATTTGGTCTGGGAGTATCTTCCCATTTTGTTGTAGTTGTTGAGGAGGGACAGGATCTCGCCTTTTCCCATTCATTATCTGAATTAAGTGCCGTGCCTTTATTGACAATTGCCTGATAAGTGTAATGATTGTTCTGATTTTGCACTGAGTATGCAGGATCGAGTTGATATCCCATATGGTTGGGACAAATTATATTTGTAGAATTTTGTTGCTGGTTCAAGAATGTTGGTGTTGAAGAACATTCACCCACACTAGGTGTTCTCCTTTGACAAGGGCAACAGGTCAGAGGGATATGGCTATTAGGGCAGGTATTAACATTTCTATATGTAGCTATATTGCACTGGTTAGCAAAGCATGGAGCCTGAGACATCATGTTGTAAGGATTTAGAACAGCATGGTTTAGCAAATAGGCAAGAGCATCTAGCCGCATGGGTACAGTAATTGAAGATAAACTTCTCATTGTCCGTTCAGATTTTTCTAATACAGAAGGTTGAAATTTTACTTTTTTGGATCCTGTAGAGTTTTGGGTCATCAACGTGTGGACCTTGGCTTGATCAGAGCCTGGCACTGCTTTGGCATGATGTATGACAGAGGATAGTGGTGGTCCTACACTGGAACTCAGCTCATTGCTTTTCTTTTGACGTTTCTCTTTTTGGTCGACACCTACTAGAGTAGGTTTGTGGCTTGGCAAAGATTTTGAAGTAATCATCACTTCAGATGCACTATCCTTAACTGCTTCCCCAGTTTTTGCATTACTGAATTCTGCCTTCATTTCACTTTGCATGTTTTGGAAATCTTGGATGGAATCGGATGTACTGTAAATTTTAAAACATTACAATTTGTTAGCATGTTATATATTATTCGAAGCAACAATTTAATGAACCATACTCATCCAGCAACTGACCCATTTAATGGTTCTCCGACCTTTGTCTATGATGTATTAATTCAGAATAAAACGCCTGTTCTTCCCACCACGACCATTCACCTTGGTCCCCATCTTCTCCAATAGACTCAAAGAAAACTGACTTAACTGTACATGATTAAATCTGCTTTGCCATGATTAGTTTGGAGTTCAAATATAACAAGTTATTCTTGAACCTTGCTCTAATTGGTCTTTTTTCCATCTTCTCTGAGACCCTAAACTGTTTCTCAACTTTCTTTTCGAGCCCTATATTGCCAACCATTGTAAGTGTCGTTATCTCCGCAATTACTTTGCCACATCCTCTATCCTTTCAAAACTGCCGTCATCATCCCTCCTCTTAAAATAAAATCCCATGTTGATCCTGTTCCATTTCCAACAATCTTCATTGTGTTCTCACGTACTGAAACCATGCCCATGTTACACCCAATTCCACATGTGAAGCTCTTCAACATGATGGTATTGCCACCAAATTAAAACAGCAACCAAGTAGTGTTCTATCCCTCCCAATTCTTCTTCACTCAATCACAGTCATGTCTGCAATTGTCATTCATTCCCCAATCATCTAATCTGTTGAACTATTAGTGCCCTCCCTAGTTACCCAAGCTGCCAAAGCCAGGAATTGTCCTAGAACTGCATTTCTTCCACTCCGGGTTTAAAGTTCCCTGATCTTCCCAATTCCCTTCCACACATTCCCTCTCACTAATGACACACTTCAGGTGCACATATGTCTTACATTGACTCTTCCATTGGTTGTGGAAGTGTTAAGGCAAGGCTTCCTCAACTAATGGAAAGATCAAGGTAAGATATCTGTACACTTAGGCAGGTGCACGTGCCTAGTGCACATCCTGGTTGTCGGATTTGCAGCCTTGGACGGGTAGGAAGATCTTCCACTTCAACAATAGGAAGCCCCATCTCCACCCCTTTCTGCTTTCCGCAACTCCCTAGTCAACTCATCCCAAGCCATACCCCTCCCCAGGTACTTTCCCTTGCAACTGCAGGAGATGCAACACCTGTCCCTTTACCTCCCCCCTCGACTCCATCCGAGGACCCCAATAGTCTTTTCAGGTGAGGCAGAGGTTCACTTGCACCTCCTCCAACTTCTTCTACTGTATCCGCTGTTCCAGGTGTCAACTTCTGTACATCGGTGAGACCAAGCGCAGACTCGGCGATCGTTTTGCTGAACTCCTCCGCTCAGTCCGCCTTAACCTACCGGATCTCCCGGTTGCAGAGTACTTTAACTCCCCCTCCCATTCCCAATCTGATCTTTCTGTCCTGGGCCTCCTCCATTGTCAGAGTGAGGTCCAGCACAAATTGGAGGAACAGCACCTCATATTTCTCTTGGTTAGTTTACACCCCAATGGTATGAACATTGACTTCACTAACTTCAAATAACCCTTGCTTTCCCTCTCTCTCCATCCCCTCCCCCACCTGTCTAAAGGGGCTGTCCCACTGTGGCGACCTAATCCACGAGTTCTGGCGAGTTTGCCCTCGACTCATACTCGCAGGATGGTCGACACGTGGTCCTAGGAGGTCTTTGTAACTCTCCTTCATGCTCGAGAGTAGTCCCGGGTACTACTCTCGAGCATGAAGGAGAGTACCCGGGTAGCTAGGTCGCGACGTATTTTTCAACATGTTGAAAAGTGCCCCCGAGTAAAAAAAGGTTGCCATGGAAAAAATCAATACTTTTTTTACTCGTAGGTTTAGTCGAAGTAGGTCGTAGTAGGTCGGCATGTTAGTCGTAGGTAATCGAGGGTAGTCAAAGGCAGGCGTAGATAGTCTTCATCATGGTCGAAGGGAAGTTGGAGATCAAAGGAGGTCGTCTTCATCCTCCACTATTCGGTGTCCAATTTTCCCGAAGTTAGTCGTAGCTAGTCAAAGCTAGTCTTCAACATAGTCGAAGGAGGTCTTCTACATGGTTGAAGGAGGTCTTCTACATAGTCGAAGGAGGTCTTCAACATGACACTTTTTCAAACTCTCCTAAACTCGCCAATTAGGTCGCTGCAGTGGGAAAGCCCCTTTATTGTCTCCAACTACATTCCATCTCTGTCCCGCCCACTCCCCTGACATCAGTCTGAAGGGTCTCGACCAGAAACGTTACCCATTCCTTCTCTCCAGAGATACTGCCTGTCCGCTGAGTTACTCCAGCATGTTGTGGATATCTTAAACAAAACAGAATCCTGACCTGCCTTAAGCTGCTGGAAAATGTTATATTAGAAGGACAATAGTCTTCCATGGAAAGTTGGAAACCCCATGTCCGGTAAAATCTTAAGTATTTGGGAAACTGCATCATCTGCACCAGTTAGTCTAACATCGGTAGTGGGGAAAATGCTAGTCAGTTATTAAAGATGGGATAGCAGCACATTTGGAAAGTGGTGAAATCATTGGACAAAGTCAGCATGGATTTATGAAAGGTAAATCATGTCCGACGAATCTTATAGAATTTTTCGAGGATGTAACTAGTAGAGTGGATAAGGGAGAACCAATGGATGTGTTATATCCGGATTTTCAGAAGGCTTTCGACAAGGTCCCACATAAGAGATCAGCATTCAAACTTAAAGCACGCGGTATTGGGGGTTCAGTGTTGATGTGGATAGAGAACTGGCTGGCAGACAGGAAGCAAAGAGTAGGAGTAAACGGGTCATTTTCAGAATGGCAGGCAGTGACTAATAGGGTACCGCAAGGCTCAGTGCTGGGACCCCAGCTATTTACTATATATATTAATGATCTGGATGAGGGAATTGAATGCAACATCTCCAAGTTTGCGGACGACACGAAGCTGGGGGGCAGTGTTAGCTGTGAGGAGGATGCTAGGAGGCTGCAAGGTGACTTGGATAGGTTGAGTGAGTGAGTGAGCAAATGCATGGCAGATGCAGTATAATGTGGATAAATGTGAGGTTATCCACTTTGGCGGCAAAAACAGGAGGGTAGACTATTATCTGAACGGTGGCCGATTAGGAAAAGGGGAGAGACAGGGTGTCATGGTAGACCAGTCATTGAAAGTAGGCATGCAGGTGCAGCAAGCTGTGAAGAAAGCGAATGGTATGTTGGCATTCATAACAAAGGGATTTGAGTACAAGAGCAGGGAGGTTCTACTGCAGTTGTACAGGGTCTTGGTGAGGCCACACCTGGAGTACTGCGTACAGTTTTGGTCTCCTAATCTGAGGAAAGACATTCTTGCCATAGAGGGAGTACAGAGAAGGTTCACCAGACTGATTCCTGGGATGGCACGACTTCCATATGAAGAAAGACTGGATAGACTCGGCTTGTACTCGCTGGAATTTAGGAGATTGAGGGGGGATTTTATAGAGACTACAAAATTCTTAAGGGGTTGGACAGGGTAGATGCAGGAAGATTGTTCCCGATGTTGGGGAAGTCCAGGACAAGGGGTCACAGTTTAAAGATAAGGGGGAAGTCTTTTAGGACCGAGATGAGAAGATCATTTTTCACACAGATAGTGGTGAGTCTGTAGAATTCTCTGCCACAGAAGGTAGTTGAGGTCAGTCATTGGCTATATTTAAGAGGGAGTTAGATGTGGCCCTTGTGGCTAAAGGGATCAGGGGTGTGGAGAGAAAGCAGGTACAGGATACTGAGTTGGATGAACAGCCATGATCATATTGAATGGTGGTGCAGGCCTCGAAGGGCCGAATGGCCTGCTCCTGCACCTATTTTCTATGATTCTATGATCTCTACCCAGCATCAGCAGCGGGAGTGGAAAGACTGCAGCACCCCCCCAAAAAAAGCACAAAAACCATATGGTTCTGGAGAAAGATACTTTTTTTCCAGCTGTTATTTAATTATTTAATCTGTTTCCACTCACCTGTACAAGCATATTTAAAGCTGCATAATAGATCTAGCGCATTGCAGGTTGTCCACAGTTCGTGATACGCTAGTGTACAGCAGGGTGAGATGGTCCTTTCTGTCCTTTACCATATTTTATTGACGATGTGTATATATTTTATACACATTTTTACTTTTTTTTTAAACCAATAAAAAAATCTAAAGTCATTCCCAATTAACCAAGAAAGACTGGTGGCGAGTACAATGAACAACAGTGTTCACACAAACACCAAGTCTCACTTTACTCTCTCCCCATTGTTGGCTGGTCGACACTGGGTCTACACACGTTAGTACAAAACTTTTAAATTCCCATACATGTTCAAATCCTCTATGGTCCACCCTTCCCCCTGGAAAACATAATCGATGAATCGTAAACGTTTCACTCCAGAATAACTTTACGCATCTCAAACCTCTACAGCGGACCCCTATTGTTTGCAAGGTAGACAATAATGCTGGAGAAACTCAGCGGGTGAAGCAGCATCTATGGAGCGAAGGAAATAGGCGACGTTTTGGCCCATTCCTTCACCCCATAGCTGCTGCCTCACCCGCTGAGTTTCTCCAGCATTTTCGTCTACCTTCGATTTTTCCAGCATCTGCAGTTCTTTCTTAAAACCTATTGTTTGTAAGGTATGTTTTGATACACAGTTTACACGCGACCCCATAAACACCGACGAGAAGACTTACCTTCGTCACATTTTCTCCAAACGCCAATAAGTTCAAATTCGGCATAGCGGTTTACAACAAGTCACCCATGAACAGGATTCTAACCCAGTGTCATCACTGACTCGTTCCCAGCATCTTAAACATCCCCAACATGAAACATTAAAATGTAAAGTTGCCGCAAATACTCGAGGATTCGGCCCCCGCTCTTCTGCGCCCATTTTTTTACGGCACATGCCTTCTCTTTTCCCAGTGTAACTCTTACCATTTATTTGGGCATGCAATCTCACCCTCCTCCAAATCCATGCTACAATGGGTTTTCTCCTCCCTTCAGCTCCGTCTCAGCGCAACCGCTGGTGTGGTCGTTCTTCGCCAGAGAGCGAGGTGTGGTCGTTCTTCATCAGGACAACGACAAAAGCAGGCGAGGAAAGCTGTTGGAGCACTACCAAAGCGAGCTACAGCTTTACAAAGCAAGTTGTGTCCTTGACAAATGTTCAGAAGAGACAGCAATTTCAACCTTAACACTTTCACTTTTCCAACGCCAACGAAGCTTACTTCTAAATTAACTTTAAAACGTCGATCAATTTTCCGCTAACTTAACGATCCAGTTCCACGACTTCCATCCCGCCCCCGTAAACTTAATCAAACAAGTTCACCGGGCCAGTTTAACTCAAAAGTGTCAGAAATAGTCCCACCTTCTCCCCAAAGCTAAACATGACCAATTTGCTAATTAAAACATACATTTTACCTCAAATAGTCTGAAGAAGATTCTGACAAAGTACTTTGTGTCTCAAATGCTCCCGCCCTCCCGGTATATATTCTTCGAAAGATTGAAAGCACCTTCCACCAGATTGAGGAACAGCTTCTTTCTCAACCTACCTATTTGCGACCTTTACATCTTTCTATTTTCACTTACTCTGTAGCTGTAGCACAATTTATTCTCTTTGCATAATCTGTTGTACTTGTGTATGGCTTGATTGTATTCATGTGTGGTATGATGTGATTGGATAGCATGCAGTGTGTCTCAGTGCACAGAATACCAATACTTAGAACATAGAACAGTACAGCACAGGAATGGGCCCTTCAGACTTCAATGTTTGTGTCCAACATAATGCCGAGTTATATTTTTCTCATTTTCCTGTACATGATCCGTATCGCTCTATTGCCTGCACCACCAATGTGCGTCTCTAAAAGCCTCTTAAACGTCACTATCACATGTGCCTCCTCCACTTCCCCTGGCAATGCGTTCCAGGCCCCCACCACTCTCTTTAAAACCTTTCCCCTCTTACCTTATAGCTATGCCCTCTAGTGTTGAACATTTCCTACATGGGAAAAGTTTCTAAAATAGGTCTACCCGATCTATGCCACTCTTAATTTTATATACTTCTGTTGCCTCCCCTCAACCTCCAACATTCCAGAGGAAACAATCCAAGTCTATCCAGCCTCTCTCTATTGCTGAAACCCCCTAATCCAGGCAGCATTCCTGTAAACCTTCATTGTATCCTCTCACATCTTGCCTGTAATGGGGCAACTAGAACTGCACGCAGTACGCGACATCATTTCTAAAATTTCTGAACCTACTGCGTTGCAACCCTCATGTGGCAGCAGGGTGAGGCATTGAATCTCCCCTCTCCCATCGGGCAGAGGGTTTAGAGGTGTGATAATGCACACCTCCATATTCAGGGACAGTTATCAGACATCCGAACCATTCTACCACAACTAATGAGCAGTCCTGAACTACTATCCATCCCATTTGGAGACCTGCAGACTATCTTTGATAGGACTTTACTGGCTTTATCTTGCACTAAACGGTATTCTCTTATCCTGTATCTATACACTGCAAATGGCTTGATTGTAATCATGGATTGACTTTCCACTGGCTGGTTCGCGTGCAACAAAGGCTTTTCACTGCGACAATAAACTAAATTAAAAACTAAAGTCCTGTCCAACTGTAAGTTACGTTTGCTGTTGGATGCCATATTGTTACTTTTTCTGTTTTTGTCTCATATGCACCGTTAAGTACCATTAACTCTCCCTCTCAGATAGAGCAATCCTCTGAACCAGATGAAACATGTTTTGATAGGATGGGGAAAATTGAAATAATATATTATTTTTTTAAGATGATTTTTATGTGGAAAACAAAACAAAAAATGACGGTGGAAAACTAAATGCACAATTTGTGTGTGTTATGTTTGTGGTTGGCAAAATGTGATAGATTGCCTCATCGGGATAGGCATCAGGCAAGAACATTCATCTGCTGTGTGGTAAATGACTGTTCCAACATGGAATTGAACAAATGGGGAACCAATATTCTTTTAGCTAAAGTCAGATATCCACCACCTTTCATGCCTTTCGAGAGATCTCAATGTGCTTTATGGTCAACAACGTGTTTCTGAAGTGTACAAACTGTTGAAATCTCAGAAATGCCACAGTTGTCTACTACAAATAGCCATGTATTAATGGTCAACAATATATGTCATAAAAGATAGTCTCAAAATCCAGTAGTAACTCAGCGGGACTGGCAGCATCTCTGGAGAGAAGGAATTGGTGACGTTTCGGATCAAGACTCTTCTTCCGACCTGGCGAATGGTCTCAACCCGAAAGTTCACTCATTATTTCTCTCCAGAGATGCTGCCTGTCCAGTTGAGTTTCTCCAACATCCTGTGTCTATCTTTGGTGTAAACTAGCATCTGTAGTTCCTTCCTACACAATAAATATCATGATTTATTTTGTAAAATGAATAGAAATATATTTTAATCTAAATTGTCACGAAACACATGTTTTTGAAAAGAAGTTTATTTAAAATACAATTTTCAAGGTAGCCTTCGAAAAAAGGTACTATGTTTCTAATACCTTAACAAGACCACATGTAAAATAGTTACTGCCTGTTTTTATTAGTTGCGAGGTTATTTACAATTCATGCAAACTATTTTCTACACATAGCATCAATAACTTTATCATTTGTACACTCCATGGCAAGTGCACTGCTTTTAGTAAATTTTCAACTGCAGTGCTGAAATAATTTGATTTGAAGTAATTTTAAAGCTGATTTTGTTCATCCAGCTTGTATGTACTATAGCATATTAAGATAGCAACACAGTGAAATAAGAAGTGTTTAAAACAGAGTGGAAATGCAGCAGCTTAAACATTGACTCTAATCCAAAAGGTTTTATTAAATCTGTATTTTATAGAGAATGAACAATAGACTTTAATATATATAATTTGCCACACACAATGATTGGCAGATGGCTTTCACAATAATTTGATAAGTGACATTTTAGATTCACTCACTCATTAAGAAGAACATCATAACCACTATGGCATATGCATGTTTAGTGCCGCAGAAGTTGGTCTTTGCTCACTAGCACTTGCTGCTAAATTATAAATTGCCTATTGTAATTATAAGTTTCCCATCTTTAATGGAATTAAATATTTGAAAGGTGTACAATAAGTGGCCTAAACTAAAGCACCTGGAAAGCATCAGCACCAAAGACTTTTTACCCAGGTAGACACACAATGCTGGAGTAACTCAGTGGGTGAGGCAGCATCTCTGGAGAGAAGGAATGGTTGACGTTTCGGGTCGAGACCCTTCTATTAATTCAATTTCTTAATCAATATATCAACTGAACATATACCTAGGCATATCATAGTGCTATAAATTTAAAAAGGAAATCAGTTAAAAATATCAAGATTATGACCCTTAACCATTACGTTTTAAAAACCTTTTTTAATTATGTTGAATGGAAAAATATAAAATTATTATTTCATCTTGATAGTTCACAGATTCTGTCCTGGTTGCTCTCAAGTTGGTCATTATTTTTGCAATCTAATGAACTTTAAAATAACCAACTGACTATATTCCTGTTTGGAAACCATATGCACACACTTCCTACAGAGATTCCTGGATAACTATCCAAAGTGAATTTCTCCTCTTCCAGCTCTTGAAATAGTAGCCAGGTTTAGTATCTGTTTTAGTGTCTAGCGAATTCAGCAGTGACAGGAGATTAAACTTCATAATATGAAAGTCTCAATTGTCTATCATCAAATTTTGATGAGGCAATGGATATTAGCAGAGTATTCCTAATATTTTCTGGTATTATATCAGGTTTTCGAATCTGCAGTATTTTGATTTTGGGAATTATGATATATTTAGCATGACGCAGCTACTTCACACAAATGTTGTCAGATCACGATTAGTCGTCACCTCCTGATGATTTATACGGTTTTTATATTCATCTTCCTCCAAACTATGTTGAACTGAATTGTTTGCATCTATAATTTTCTTCAAAGTTCTCAGCATCAGGAAACTCAGAACTGCACTTCCACAATACAAGCCTGCAGAGATTATGCCAAATAATGCCACAGCGGCATCTCCGCCTTGAACATCACAATTCATAAAAGTGTAACCCCGGCCTGCATACAAACGGTGTCTTAATCTGCAAACTTCGGTGCTATTTACCGTAATTATGAGATGCAAGTAAAGTGCAACACCCACTATATACCCTATGCATGCAAGAATGTTGAACACAAATTCAGCCATCAGAAGTTTTGGAGAAATACGGTGAAGAGGTTTTGCACCACCCACCAGAAAAAGAATTGTGAGAGAACAAATGACAATGCTGAATGTCACCCCTCCATATACGCCAGGAGCTCTCATCTGAGTGAACTGCATATCATATTCCCGGATCTGCTTCAGCTCCGTGCCTTGGAAAGGGCTATATGCTGAATCAATGCTGAAGGAGCCTATCCCAAGGCCTCCCATGGACGTGTATCCAGAAATCGCTGCTTGCGATGCTGCCACACAGATCAGGACCATGAAATTGGTTATGATTTCAGAAAACTGCAAGACGCCTGCAAAAAAAAAAAAAAGTTTTTGAAACCTCAAAATCATAAAATAACTTCAGACTGCAAAGATGAAACATTGGCCTTGTTCTCTCTTGGTTAGTTACTTAAAAAAATTATAGCACAGAATGGCTTCTTTGTGCTTATAGTCATAAAATGCCTGAAACCCGGGTTTGATCCTGACTTCGTACGGGTGATCCTGTCTGTGGCACGTGCTCGCTGTGCTCTGATTTCGTCCCACATTCCAAAGACATGCAGGTTTGTAGGTTAATTGGCTTTAAATTATCCTTAGTGTATAGGACTGGAACAAGTGTCCGAGTGATCACTGGTCGACGTGAAATTGGTGGAGTGAAAGGTCTCTTTCCGTTCTGTATCTCTAAACTAATCAGTGTGGTCATTAACATTAACTTAACAGAATAATTACCCAAGTATCTCCACTCTGACAGACCCCTTTATTTTATATCACATATCTCACAGTTTAGAGTTAGAAACCAAGCAAGACAGTGACACATCATGACTTGTTCTTAATGAAATTAGTCTTTTTTTTTCATTCAAATTTTCAGATTTGCGCTAGTTGAGAGTGTTGGTTTTCTCTGGGTGCTACGGTTTTCTCCGACATTCCAAAGACATGCAGGTTTATAGGTTAATTGGTTCCTTCGTAGAATACAAAAGTGTGATAACATTGAACTAGTTCGATTGATGGTCAGTGTGGACTCGGTGGGTTGAAGGGCCTGTTTCCACGCTGTATCTCTAAACTAACCAAACACAACAAAGACTATTTTGTGTCAGTCCAATTCTTCCACCCTACCCATGTAGGTTATTTTACACTTCAAATAACTATTTAGTTGTTTTGGATAATAATAAACAAATATGCCTTCTCACCCCTTTTAGGCAATATATTCCAGATCATGAGTAATTCCTCTGTAAATGTTTGTTTTAATTTTTGTTCTGATGAATGAGTGAATAAATTCATCATGCCCTAGCTAGATGCCACCAGGGAGAGAAAGCTAGAATGACTGATGAGTCATCCGGTAGGCCTCAACTCAAGAACTCGGGAGTAATAACTGAACAGAGCCAAACCTGCTTAACTTCCCGGAGCAGTACATGTCAGTACTCTGGACAGACAACACTCATAGATAGGATCGAACCCGGCTCTAAGGAACTGTAAGGCAGCACCTCTACTAGTGCACCACTGCGTCGCCCCATTTCATTTCTACATGACTCCCTGAGAGGATACTGAGGGATAAGATATAACATATAACATATAACCATATAACAATTACAGCACGGAAACAGGCCCTCTCGGCCCTTCCAGTCCGTGCCGAACATTTATTTTCCCCTAGTCCCATCTACCTGCACTCAGACCATGCCCCTCCATTCCCTTCACGTCCATATACCTATCCACTTTACTTTTAAATGTTAAAATCGATCCTGCCTCCACCACTTCTACTGGAAGCTCATTCCACACAGCCACCAACCACCCTCTGAGTAAATATGTGCATGCATTTGGAAAGACGGGTTGATTAGGGATAGTCTCATGGTTTTGTGCTTGGGAGATTATGTCTCATGAATTTGATTTGATTTGAGTTGAATTAGATTTGAGTTTTTTGAAGCAATAACTAAGACGGTTGATGAGGAGAGGCCCATTGGTTGATATGGACTTCAGCAAGGCTTTTGATATGTTTCCACGGAAGGTTAAATCACATGGGATCCAAGGAAACCTAGCTATCTAGATACAGATGTGTAGGAAGGAACTGCAGATGCTGGTTTACACCAACGATAGACACAAAATGCTGCAATAACTCAGCGGGACAAGCAGCATCTCTGAATAGAAAGAATGGGTGACGATTCAGGCGAGACCTTTCTTCAGACCCAAATCGATACAGAATTGGCTTCATCGCAGGAAGGAAAGGGTGGTGGTGGGAGGTTTTTATTTTCAGACTGGATGGTGAGCCTCAGGGATCATTGCTGTTTATCATTTTTATCTGGAAAGTATAAGGCATGTTCAGAAAGTTTACAGATGACACTAAAATAAGTGGTATCGTAGACAGCAAGGTTGGTTGTCAAGAAATAACGCGTAATTTTGATCAGCAAGTCAGGTGGGCCAAGAATTGGCCAATGGAGTTTAATTCAGAAAATGGTGAGATGTTGCATTTTGGGGTGTCGAAACAAGGCAGGACCTTCACAGTAAATGGTAGGTACCAGCAGAGTGTTATTGAGCAGGGAGATTTCAGAGTAGAATTACATAGGTTCCTGAAAGTGGCTTTGCAGATAGATAGTGTGGTGTAAAACGGTTTTTGTATGCTGGTCATCATCAGTCAGGAAACTGAGTATAGAAATTGGGACATTATGTTACAGTTGTACAGACCTTTATGAGACTGCTTGGAACCTTGTGTTTAATTTTGGTCAGTCTGCTATGGGAAAGATGACATTCAATTCAATTCAATTCAATTCAAATTTAATGTCATTGTACAGATACAGGTATGGGTACAACGAAATGCAGTTTAGTGTCAGTACGTAGTGATAGCAATGTTTAGATAAGTACAGATAAATAAATACAGAAAAATAAATACAGATGTGGGAATCTATCGGCGGGACTCCGAGTTCAGCAGTGCGATGGTGTTATTGTAGAAGCTACGCCTCATCCTGCTGGTGCGGGACCTGAGGCTCCTGTACCGCCTCCCCGATGGTAGGAGGGCAAACAGTCCATGGTTAGGGTGGGAGGGGTCCTTGATGATCTTCCCAGCCCGTCTCAGACACCGTTTTCGGTGGAGGGCATCCAAGGCAGGGAGCGGGGCACCGATGATGTGCTGGGCGGTTTTCACCACCCGTTGTAGTGCCTTCCTGTCTGCTACGGTGCAACTGCTGTACCATACCGTAAAGCAGGTGGTCAGGATGCTTTCAACTGTACAGCGGTAAAAGTTGGTCAGGATCTGGGGGGGACAGTTGGGCTTTTATGAGCCTCCTCAAGAAGTAAAGGCGCTGCTGCGCCTTTTTGATCAGCTTGGAGGTGTTGAGGGACCAGGACAGATTCTCCGAGATGTGTACCCCGAGGAATTTGTAGTTGGAGACACGCTCCACCTCAGTCCCGTTTATATGGATGGGGTGTGTCTGCCCCCTCTGTTCTTTCTAAAGTCAACAATGATTTCCTTCGTCTTCTGGGAGTTGAGGACGAGGTTATTGTTGGCACACCAGGTTGTCAGGTGCTGGACCTCCTCCCTGTAGGCTGACTCGTCGTTGTCGCTGATCAGTCCTACCACCGTGGTGTCGTCGGCAAATTTTATGATGGCGTTGGAGCTAAACTTAGGGATGCAGTCATGGGTGAAGAGGGAGTAGAGGAGAGGGCTGAACACACAGCCCTGTGGCATGCCGGTGTTCAGTGTTATAGTGGAGGAGGTGAGGTTGTTGATCCTAACAGACTGAGGTCTGTTAGTGAGGAAATCCAGTGTCCAATTGCAGAGGGAAGTGGAGATGCCAAGACCGCTGAGTTTGGTGATCAAGCTAGCGGGTATGACAGTGTTGAAGGCGGAACTGAAGTCAATGAACAGCAGCCTGATGTAGGTGTTATTGCTGTCCAGGTGGGTCAGGGCAGAGTGTAGGGCTGCCGATATGGCGTCCTCTGTAGACCTATTGGTCCGGTAGGCAAACTGATGGGGGTCCAGTGTGGGGGGGGAAGGCTGGCTTTGAGGTGAGCCAGGATCAGCCGCTCGAAGCACTTGGCGATGACAGGGGTGAGTGCCACTGGCCGGAAATCGTTGAGACTCCCTGTCGCTGATTGTTTGGGCACTGGCACAATGGTAGATGTCTTGAGGCAAGTGGGGACAACACCCTGGGCCAGTGACAGATTGAAGATGTCAGTGAGGACCAGGGATAGTTGTCCAGCACATGCCCTGAGCTCCCGCCCGGGGATGCCATCGGGGCCGGCAGCTTTGTGCTCATTCACCTTGCTCGGTGCATCTTGTACAGCAGAGGTGGAGAGACTGAGGGGTTGTTCATGCGGGGGTGGAGCAACTTTGATGGCATCCGCATGATGGAAAGGGTGCTTTACAAGGATAATGCCAGGACATTAAGATGGAAAGGGTGCTTTACAAGGATAATGCCAGGACAGGGCTGCCTCAGCCATAGGAAAAGATTGAGCAGGCTTGGACTTTACTCCTTGGCGGGCAGGTGGATGAGGGGTGATCTAAAGATGCGTATAAAATCATGAGGGGAATAGTGAATGTCGATCTTTTTTCTAAGTGTAGGGGAAATCCAGAACTACAGGGCAGGCTTTAATGTAAGATGGGAAAGATTTAATTTGATTCTGAGGGGCAGTTCTGGTCACCCCACTACAGGAAGGATGGAGAGGGTGCTGAAGAAGTTTACCAGAATGATGCCTGAATTAAAGGAAAAGTTGGACAGACTTGGATTGTTTACACACGGAATGTCAGAAGCTGAGGGGAGACCGGATAGAAGTGTATAAAATTGTGAGGAGCATAGATAGTCAGAACTGTTTTCCCAGGATGGAAATATCAAATACTAGTAGGCGTAGGTGAAAGGGGCAAGTTAGATGTGTGGGGCCAGTTTTTTTGTATTCAGAGGATGGTGAATGCTTGGATTGTGCTGGCATGGGTGGTGGTGGAGGCAAATATGATGGTAGCATTTAAGAGGATTTTGAGTATACACATGGATCTGCAGGGAATAGCGGTATATGGAGTTTGACTTGGCATCATGTTCAGCACAGACACTGTGGGTTGAAGTTTCCTGTGCTGCACTGATCTATGATCTATATGCTGAAGAACTCATTATTTACAATCTAACGTAACATCATTTTAAGTGAGAATCAAAACTAAAACTACAGATATTCGAAATTTGAAACAAACCAAAATTTGCGGGAAACTTTTATTCTGTCTGATGTATTGTGTATTTCCAGTATTTTCTGTTTTTCTTACAAAGATTTCTTAATTTTAGTTTTGCAAGGTCTTTTTAAATTTTGGTGCCTCATAATACCTTACATAATAAATGTAACAATGAATTCCTTTATGAAGAAAAAACTATTTATTTTCTTAAATATAATTTAATAAAATACATAGAAAATCTAATTATTATTAATTAATAATTATGTTCAGTTCAACCCATGAGTTAAGTTCTCCATTCATACCCAAAATATAGCATTAATGAACGAAAAACACAATTTTGAACTCATCACATTTCATGGTTACAAAACACTTTGGACTTGTTGTCGCATATGAAATATCCAACATGTAAATAAATGTCCTTCAAAAGTGTACTGTACCTTAATCTTATCATTACAAAATCTGAAGTTGCAACATTTTAGCTTCAGAAGACACCTTAAGTGTTTTAAGTAAACTGGAGTTAGTTACATCTGGCAGAATTACTCGGATTCCTCATATCTCAAACTAATTTAGAATGAGATTTTCTGAGAAGCCCGAGCCTTCATTCTTCCTGCCAAAATAGCGACTTCAACTTTAACCTTTCATTTGGGAATTGCACATCCATTCACCAATTTTGATTCATGCCTCCCAATATTCTGTCAGTTCTCCTCGGTGTTACTATACAATTCAACGTCAGAGTGAAATTGTACATAATTTCCATGTTCAAATTATTTATGCCAATAGCAAATACCAAGCTTCCCTATGCCGATAATTTTGGTATGTCGTGACCCACCTTTTTCTTATCAAACTCCTAATTTACAGGTACTCTTTTGTGACATTCTGCTGCTTCATCTTCCAATTCCACATGAACGGACCTTGGACTATAATGTTTTTGCGTTTTCAATTTTAAGCATTCCAGCATTATAAAAATATAGTTAAGATTCATTCTAAGAAATGAAATCAATGAGAGGTTCCAAACTCTTTCAGTATGTAGTAGTCAACTTACTTAACAATACAAACATGCAAATACAAACAAATGGTGAGTGAGATTCAAAACATTAATGTAACATTGTAGTAACCACAATAATAAACTAAAATAGTCACATTAAGCCTTCATCAGATTCTTGCCAGTACTGTCAATGACAATTATTCTTGTCATTTTAAAACCACTTTTCTCCTTTGCTAGGTAGAATGGAAGATCTTAACAAAATGAAGAGATGAAAACATTCATGGTTTTTACCAGCTGATCTGTATTCTCCTCAAATGGTACACCTACATACAGCACAAAGGTGTACACACGAAGGGTGATATTTCTGGAAAGTAACCTGCTGGGAATGTACTTTAGCAACGATCAGCTTCTTAAAACTATCAAGAAGAAAATTTCAGACCAGCGGCATAAAGATGGTTTAAAATACTGCTCTCCCTTTCTCTTCATCTCATTGCATTTTCTACCATTCTACCAATCAAACCAGAATCTCGAGATTGGTACTAACTTGCAACATAAACTGGAGCTACTTATACAAATAAGACAAAAGTAAATAATGAATAATGTAAGAAAAATGTACACAAGTATGTTAACCATTTCTATTAGAGCAACAATTTCCAAAATATTTCCTTCACATATATGTACCACAAAAATGTCAAAAAATATTAATAGAATATTGACTGGCCTTGAGGGGGATACGACATATATTGCCTGAAGTAGATTCATATTGCCCGAGTCGAAGACGAGGGCAATATGGATCTAGTGAGGGCAATATATGTCGTATCCCCCGAAAGAGGACAGTCAATATTGTTATTATTACCCATATCAGACATCTAGAGGAAAATCTCAACATCTCAGCTCGGCGGACTTCCATATAAAATTTAGCCAAAATGGACGCCAAAGTCTTCCTGTCTGCCGTTTGAATATCGACATCTAGACCCTTCTCCATCAAATATTCCTTGAATATTGTTACTGCTTGTTTCGTTGCCTTCTTCGTGTTCTGCGCGTTTTGTAAAATCTCGTCAAATTGCTGTTCGTCAAAAGTCGCGAACCTCTTCTCGCAGGAGGCTGCCATTTTGCTTGTTTTGTCGAGAACAAATTCTAAATTTCCCACGCAGCGCCACATTGCCAAGTTCCCGGATGTGAGACCAGGGGAACATAAGACTATATTTACCGCTGTTTTAACACGTAAAGTCCATAGGCGTTCGCAAGAAAGGGGAATACAAGAAAATATTCCCCTGTTAACCCTGCTGGCACTCAAAACGAAGGGAATACAATTTTGTAAAAGCATAGCTCAGATGTGTGATATGGGTAATAATACAAAATATTACTAGAAAAGAACCAATACAAATGCAGGTAGTTAGTTAATGATGTCTCTTTGTTAGGTGAATGATATAATTGATATATACAAAAGGTATTTTCACATACCATACCACCAGGCCTCAAAATTTATTGAAAATACACTGACCAACCAGTATATTGTGTCAATTGGACATATCTAACTTCATAACATAGCTCCCTCAGAAATCAAAATCTCACTAGTCTAAAAGTAACAGCAGCTTTTACCACACTTAAAATTTGAGCATAGCTTAATAACTTCCAAAGTTTGTTTGATTTATTACAATCCTTTCAAGAGCACAACTTCTACTAGGTACAGTTGGGAGTAAGGGAAGTGAGAGAAAACTTAATGTACTCATTTCCTTATTAGGTGTTTGGATCAACAAAGCATTCTGGTGTCTACCTAAAAAGTCTAGCAATCCTTAGAAAATTTACCACTTTGTGGTGTTGAAAGTTTACCACTTTGTGGTGTAAAATTAACTTCAGCATGCAGTAAAACATACCTGTTAAACAGATAAAGAAATAGAATTGCCTATGAATTTATTTTAAACGAGCATTAAAGATCCAGAATCCTGAGGCCTAAGATTAGGCTTTAAACATTGTTATTTGTATTATAAAAATGTCAGCTTATTTTTATAGTTTTTGTATATAAAATGTCAGATTTCATTGGCTGTGTCTCCGAGGTTGTCACACGTCCCCACATAGCAGAGGTCTCAGGAGACTTTGTATGTTCCGATTGTGCAGCTTGTAGCTTTCGGTAAGCTAAAACTCCAAAAACCAAACCAGCAATGGAAACAATTGTTAACATCACGGCGAAGATGGAAACAGCAACTTCTGTACCTAATATGGCACATTTCACCGAGCTGTAGCCATGGCGATTGTAGAGTGATACTCTCTGTTTGCACATATCTGTGGCATTAATTTTATGAATGAAGTGAAGATCCAATGCCACTCCTATGATGTAAACAAACCACTGCTGCAAAGGCCTTTGCTGCACATTCCATAATCAAAAAGGATGGGTATTTGCTTTGCAGCACCGAGGGCCTGTTGAATTGCAATATACATCCGCCAATAAGAAAAGCCAGGGAGAAAGCAAGCAGCAGAACACTAATCCCCACTGCACAGTACACAGTGGTCAACTTCATCGCGTTGTACACTACATCTAGTTGACCGGTCTGCTGTACTTCATGATTTTGAAATCCACTGTTGGAATAACCATGTGGTAATAATAGGCACTCCCGAAGCCTCCAATACTAGCAAAGCCTGCAGAGGCACTCTGGGTTGCTGCAGCACAGATCAGTACCACCAGGTTGAGAATGATTTCAAACATCTGCAACAATCCTGCAACAGCCAGATTGAGGAAGCTGTTAACGGGAAATGCACAACCCCTCACCAGAACAGAACAATAGAGGAACAATGAGACCATAACAGATTTGGTTCAATAACTACACTATATTAAACAGTTATGGAAATACTTAATTAAAATATTAGCATTTTCATTACTAAATAAGAAAATCTGGAATGAAAACAGAAAACAGTGGAAACACTGTGAAAAGAGAACCAGTTTGTGTCCGTAGATATAGAATCTTTGTTCATTTTTCAGCATTTTCTATCAATAAAATCTATTATTTGATTACTTTTTTTTCCTGCAGTTATCAGGCTTTTGAACAAAACTCTCAAGAGTAAAGAAATTGTTCCCGATCCCCCAACCTACCTCGCTGTGATCCTTGCACTATTTTTATCTGCACTTCCCCTTTGCTGCAACGCTATCCTGTACTCTTTTACCTTTCTTGTTGTTCTGCACAACCTATGGCGGTTATGTTGTACGACTTGCCTGGGATAGTAGGCACAACAAAGTTTTTTATTATATCTCAGAGCACGTGACAAAATAATAAACCAGACAAAATCAAACCTTTAAGTGTAAATTATAGCATTAATGTTTAATTAAGTTTAGTAAGAAATAGCTTAGTAAAAAAGACTGGTTTATTTTTCTGTTTCTGTCTTTTATTTTTGTGATATAATTCCAGACCTCCCAACTATCCCGCTTTTGGCGGGATATTCCCGCTTTTTAGGTTCCCTTCCCGCCATCCCGATTTGTACCCTAATTATCCCGCTAAATTCTTCCTCCCGTGGTGAACGCCGGCGCCATGTGTCCCCGGTTTGCCGGCCCGCGCGATCAGCGGCACTTTGCCGGGCCCTAGTGGCCGCGCGTGCGCAGTGGGTGAGGGTTGCCGGGCCCCAGTGGACGCGCGTGCGCAGTGGGGGAGGGTTGCCGGGCCCCAGTGGCCGCGCGTGCGCAGTGGGGGAGGGTTGCCGGGCCTGGCGCCATTTCGAGCCACGCCACGCCCGGCCCAGAGCCCGGGCGGCGCCGGCCCGCGCGATCAGCGGCACTTTCTTGCCGGCAGCCGGCCGCTCGCGGCAGCCCCATCACCGGGCCTCCCCCCCCCCCCCCCCCCCCCCCCACCCAGTGCGCAGGCGCAGACCCGCCGGCAACCTGGCCAAGTGCGCATGTGCCGCACCCGCCCGCCGGCAGCCCGCTGATCTGCACCAGTGCGCAGGCGCATAGCCGCCGGCAACAACCCCAAGTGAGAGAAATTAAGGTGAGTCTAGTGCCAAGTTTATCAAAGTTTAACAAAGAATTATAAATGTTTCAGCATACATGTACCTTTTTCACATTTTGGCATTTAAAATACTTCTTCACAATTTAGAATTTGTGACATGGGACCCCGAATAGGGCGCCGCGACATATTATGAATTTTCATTTAAAAATATGAATTTTGAGGGGAAATATTATGAATTTTGACAATCAAATGTTGGGAGGTCTGTAATTCAGTTCAGGACTGGGAGCCATCAGAACAAAATGGCAGATGCCTGAAATCCAAAAATGATGGAAGTACTCAAATATGATTAATAAGCAGGTACTCTCAAAAACTATATGAATCCAGAAAAGGACACAAGTGCTGGAGTAACTCAGTGGGTCAGGCAGTTTCACTAGAGGACAGATACTAAAACACTGTTTCGAGTTGAGACCCTTCTTCAGGCTGATTGTGTGTGTGGGCGGTGGGGGGGAGAAGCTGGAACAGGGGAGAGGCAGGACAAAGCAAGGTAGGTAATAGAATGCCACAGGCAAGACAGGATTGAAGAACAGATGAAGAATAGTAATGCAAATGTTAATATTTATAACTAAGTATTTTCATAACTGTTGAATATAGTGTAATCCATGAACCAAATCTGTTGTCATTATGAGGCCATAGCGGGGAAGGTAGCAGGAATGGGGGGGGGGGGGAAGAGTCAAGATGCTGCACAGCAGAGGAGGGGGAGTAGCAAAGGTGTGGGGGGCATAAAGGGGGGGATGGGTGGTTAGAGGAATTCACAGCCATATATGGTTACTTAATCTCTCAGACCTTGAGAGTAAACTTGGAAATAGAAGTGCAGCAAAAGTGTAGGTTATTCCAGCACATGCCCAGCCCCATGAAGAAACATGTTCTATTACTAGTGAATGAACTCACACCTCTTCATACAAATCAATAACCATTGCAGAGTAGTCAAACATCAACACTTCCCATAATTACAAAGAAAAGGAACATCAGGAAAGTGGGATGCTTTTAAAAGTGTGCTGATAACAGTTCAGGGCATGCATGTTCCTGCAAGAATGAAGGGTAAAGCAGATGAGCATTAGGAAGCTTGGATTGCAAGAGCAATATAGGCTCAGGTCAAGAAGGAGGCATGGGACAGGTATTGGCAGCTGGGTGCAAGTGTATCCCTGGCAGAACTGAGGTGCACGCTAAAGAAGGAAATCAAGAGAGCAAAAGAGAACAAGAGATAACTCTGGCGGATAATGTTGAGGAAAATCCAGAGGCTTTATAAGTCCATTAAGGGGAAAAGAATAACCAGAGAGAGAGAATGGGACCTCTCAGGAGCCACAGGAGATGGGCTAGGTCGCCAATTTCCTCTGTTTATACCGTGCAGAACGACATGAAGACCAGAAAACTTGGAGCAGTCAATGAAAGTGTATTAAGGGCAGTCAGTGTTATGGATGACGAAGTGTAGAAGATGCTAATGCGTATAAAGGTAGCAAATGTTTTAAGAAAGCTAGGGAAGAAATTGCAGGTGACCTGGTTGAGATATACGAGTCATCATTAAATATAGGTGAGGTGCCGGAAGACTGGAAAGTGGCATATGTTATGCCTATGAAGACTCTGGGAACTATAGGCCAGTGAGCCTAACATCTGTGGTTGGAAAGTTACTAGAGAGTGTTTCGAGGGATAAAAATATACATGAATTTAGATAGACAAGGGTTGATTAGGAATAGTCAGCACGGTTTTGTATGTGGGAGATCATGTCTCACAAATCTTTTTTTAAAAATATATTTTATTGGAAGCAATTGTACAAAAAAATGACTTGACAGTGCTACAACTAGCACAGCTTCAATTTTAACATTTTACAAACAGAATATTGTTGAAAAGAGAAGAAAGAGAAGAGAAAGAAAAGAGAAAAATGAAAATAAGAAGAAAAAAGATATGTCCGTCGACCCACCCATGCGCCCGCACACCCAGCCTTACAGTCAGTTTTGAATTTGTGTTCAACCATTGTATTGCTCAAGAAATAAAATAAAAGGAGACCATATTTTTAAAAATTGTTCCGATCAATCAAGATAAAGCTAATTCGTTCTAGATGTATTGTATCTGTCATTTCAGTAATCCACATCTTCACTGAGGGGACTGTTGTCTTTTACCGAATTTAAGTATAAGTTTTTTTGCTGATATTAGACCATAATCGAGAAAGTGTTTTTGAGAGATTGTTAGTTTGCTACATGCCTCTGATATTCCCAGTATTATCAATTTTGGGTCTGGCTCTAATGGAGTTTTCAGTGGTTTGGAGATGATGCTGAATACTTCCGTCCAAAAGCATTCCATTTTTGTACACAGTACAAAACTGTGGGTTAAGGTGGCTTCTTAAGACTGACATTTATCGCAAAGAGGGGGAGACACTGGGGAAAATCTTGCTCAATTTGGTCTTTGAGTAATATAGCCTGTGCAGCACTTTAAACTGTATCAGGCAGTGTCTGTCATTTAGGAATGCAACAGTGGATGTATTGTCGGCTTTCGTCCCATAAATCCTTGGAGATGTGTTGACCCATCTCATCCTCCCATGAACGCCTAAAAATCTCAGGTGATGGGGTGTCGATGTTTTGGAGGGCATTGTAAATGTGGGATATCAACTTCTCTATATCTGCATGTCTATTCAAACACTCATCGAGTTTGTCTGGCTCTGCAGAGAAGCAGTCTTGCCTGTATGTTCTCATGTAGTCCCTAACTTGGAAGTATCTGAAAAAATAATTGGTGTTCAGATCGTATTTCTCCTGCAATTCTTGAAAGGAGGAAAGAGTCCCCTTCAGATAAAGGTCTCCCACAATATTGATTCCCTGATTCTTCCATTGAGCAAAAACACCATCTAAAGTAGGGGGCTTAAAAGAGGGATTGTTTGCAATGGGAAGAAGGAGAGACATGTCTCTCAGTTTGAGACTGAGCTTCAGCTGTTTCCAGATACGAATAGTACTATGTATTATCGGGTTATGCTCATACGTTGACTTATTCAGGAATATTAGAGACAGGACAATCGAGCCTATGCAAAAAGGCAAGCAATCTTCCCTTTCCATGTTTAGCCAGTTTGCCTGTTGGTATGTCATCCAGCCAGAAAATTATAGTTTAATATTTGTTGCCCAATAGTAAAAGAGGAAATTGGGTAAGGCTAATCCTCCATTCTCTTTAGATTTGCACATGTGTCTTTTGTGTATTCGGTGGCTTTTATAGTCCCAAATGAAATGAGTGACAATGGAATCAATTTTTTTGAAGAACATTTTGGGAAGAAATATCGGTATTGTCTGGAATAGGTATAAAAGCTGCGGGAGAAAGATCATCTTTACGGCATTTAGTCTGCCGAGGAAGGAAATAGGCAGTGTTTTCCAAAATTTAATATACGTATGGAGTTTAGTAATTACTGGAGGGAAATTTGTTTTAAACAGAAGGAAATATTTTCTGGTAACGTGAACTCCGAGGTATCTGAATCTTTCAGTAACGATTCTAAAGGGAAACTGTTGGAGCTGGTGACGTCTTGTTCTTTTAGTGGCATCATTTCGCTTTTGTCCCAATTGATTCTGTAGCCAGAAAAGGAACCGAATTGTTCTACAGTGGTTAGTAAATTTGGAATACTGATTCGGGGGTTAGTAACGTATAAAAGTATATCGTCTGCATATAGTGAAATTTTGTTAATAGTGTGTTTAGTATTGTATCCATATATGCCCTGGCGGGACCTAATACTTTCGGCAAGAGGTTCTATGGCTAGTGCAAATAGCATTGGGGAGAGAGCGCATCCTTGTCTATTGCCCCTGAATAAGTAGAATTTAGGTGAAAGTGTTTGGTTTGTTAGTATTCTGGCAGTCGGATTAGTATTTAGAAGCTTCACCCACGAAATGAAATTTTCGCCCAATTGGAATTTTTCCAAATGTGAAAAGATTAGGCCATTCCACTTGGTCGAAAGCCTTTTCTGCATCCAGTGAGACGATTGTT
The DNA here is from genome assembly GCA_035221665.1 of Okamejei kenojei. Classification (NCBI taxonomy): domain Eukaryota; kingdom Metazoa; phylum Chordata; class Chondrichthyes; order Rajiformes; family Rajidae; genus Okamejei; species Okamejei kenojei. The sequence goes on from CM069132.1 coordinate 89,120,753, forward strand.
AGGTCTTCGTTTGGTATTCTCTGTGCATAAATTATATTAAACAGGCGTCTCAGATTATAAAACAAGTGTTGTTTAGGTATGAACCCCAATTTGATCTGAGTGTACAAGTTTGCCAATGACTAGGCTGAGTCTGCGAGCCAAAGTCTTGGCTAGGATCTTCTGGTCAGTATTTAAGAGGGCAAACCTCTATAGGATCCCGGCTCTTCAAGGTTTTTATCTTTTTTTGGGAATTAGCGTAATAATTTATTCCGCTAGAGTCTGTGGTAAAGTGTGCTCTTGAATGCTTGGGTATAGAGGCTTTGTAGATGTGGGGAAATTATGTAGTTGAATTTTATATAAAATTCGTTATTGAGCCCGTCTGGGCCAGGCGTTTTTTCCATTTTTCAGTGATTTAATGGTCTCTGAAATGTCCTTTATTGTTATCTGCACCTAGTTCCTGACGTTCCGTCTCACTGAGGGATGGGAGATTGCACTTATCAAGAAAGCTCTTCATCTTCTCTGAATCAGCTGATGTTTGTGACGAGTATAGGGTTTGATAAAATTGTAGGAATCTTTCATGGATATCTTTGGGAAGTGAGAGCAGTTCACCTTTTTCTGATCGGATTTTATGTGTGGTACAGTCATTCTCTAAGTTGCGGAGTTGTCATGCTAAACGTTGATGTGGTTTATCGCCGAATTCGAAGTATTTTTTGTTTACTGTATTGAAATGCCCTACTGATTCTTGCCGAGAGTATCTGGTTTAATTTGAATTTGAGTGCAGCTATCTTATTGTGTTTTATTGTGGACGGGTCAGCCGTGTTTTGTACGTCTAATTGTTTTAATTGTTTTTCTAACTTCAATTGTTCTGCCCTATTTCCCTTATTCTGAGAGGCTTGATATGAAATGATGCAGCCTCTAAGGTAGGCTTTAAAATTTCCCAAAGCATAGATGGAGAGATACCAGGAGTGTCATTTATCACATTATTTTTATTTTTTTAATCTGTACCTTTAGGTAGTCACAACAGCTAGCCTCTGCAAGTATTTGTGGGTTAAATCTCCAGCACGGCTGTCTATTTGCCATTCCTTCCAGTTTTACAGAAAATGTAAGAGGGCAATGATCTGAAATGATGATATTGTGATATTTTGGGTTGTAGGTATATGGCAGAAGTTTGGAGTCAACCAGGAAATTGTCTATTCTTGTATATATTTTATGGACACCTGAGTGGAAGGAATATTCTCTTCCTGAAGGATTGTCAATCCTCCATACGTCCTTTATATTTGTGTTGTTTATATAGGTGTTCAGAAGTTCACTAGACTTGGATGTAATTTTTCTTTGAAATGAAGATCTATCTAGGTATTGGTCTAATACAGAGTTTAGGTCTCCCCCGATTATCAAATTGGACTGGGACTTGTCTGGTATTAAATTGAGTATTATATGGAAAAATTGGAGCATATATTCACCAACTTCAATGAGGTTGAGTATAGTTCACCGGATACTTTACTGTACCTACCTTCCTTATCAGCTATTGTGGACTTATGTTTGAACGGAATACCTTTACGGATTAGAATTGCAGTTCCCCTGGCTTTAGAGGAAAATGTAGAGTGATAAAACTGTCCAATCCACCTACCCCTCAGCCTGTTATGTGCTTCGTTCTTGAGGCGAGTCTCCTGAAGGAATATTATGTCAGTGTTAAGAGATTTTAAGTGGGCTAGTATTTTAGTAATTATAGTAATTTAGTAATTATATGATTTCTGCTGAATTAAATGGTCCAACACAATGATTAAAGTATTTATTTTGGATGTTGGCTGTGAGCCCCTCGCCCTTTACCCCTACCCCCCCAATGATATTTCCAAGAAAGGTGTACAAGATATTAAGATACTTATTACAAAGTTGAGAAAATAAAAAAGAGAAACAAAAGAAAGAACAACATATAAAGATGTTGTTAACGAGTACCACACATCAGTGGTTGAATTCAAGTAAACTTCCTTACAACACTATAAATACTACCATTAATATAGGATTATTAGAATATTAAGATAGTCCCGCACCTTTAATGTGTTAGAAAAACTAAACAGAACAACACGTGAAGATTTTTTTTTTAAGGAGCTCAGCACTCCCCTCCAGTTAGGGATCTATTCAAAGGTGTGGGTAAGTAGCTGAGTGTTGATTTTAACTGACATACGTCGCGTAGTAGTTAACTTTCAGTCGATACTGTTTTGACATATTACCAAGTCGCGAGTCTTTATAAACTTGTAATTTATAAACTCTATGGACATACTTATCCCCTGTTGGCTCTGGCAATGTCCTGGGCAAAACAGTAATGCTTTGTTCGGATCGGTAAAGAAAGATTCAACATCTTTATGTGTGACATGGAGCTTGGCAAGGTATAATAGTCTGAATCGAACTCCTGGTAGGTCTCTCAGAATGCCTCTTGACTTGGAAAAGGGTGCTCTTTGCCTAACGACTTCAGGGGGAAAGTCTCTGAAAATTCAAATCTGTTGACCTTGGAATGTTAAATTCCTGTCCTTGGCCAATTTACGAAGTATTTCCTCCAGGACATGGCAGTGATGCACCCGCAGGATCAGATGCCTCGGTGGGGCGTTGTCGTCCGGCCGGGTTCTCAGAGCTCTTTGTGCCCGGTCGAGTATGGGTTTTTCCTCCAAAGCGAGTACACCCTTAAGTAGTTGAGCCGTAAAGTCGCAGACGTTTTGACCATGTTCTTTGCCTTCTTTCACTCCGACAATCCTTAGGTTCTGACGCTTGGAACGCCCCTCCAGATCTAGACATTTTTCTGTTACTTTTGATAACAAACCGGAGATGTGCTCTACTTCAGCTTTCAGCTTTTCTGTAACCTCGGAGTTTGTTGCCGCCGCTATTTGCAGCTCCCGGATAGTCTCACTGTGCGAAAGTGAAGTAGCCAGAATAGATTCCAGCTTATGGCTGATGTCGGTTTCCAGCCTTTGCATTTACCCTCTCAGGTTGGTATTTACCTCTTCAATACGAGAGTCTATCTTGTCACAGATCTCTTGCTTCACTATCGAAAGTTCCCGACGTAGAAGCACTCCAATGTCTTGCAGGGCCGGTGTTTGAATTGCCGTTTCTTCTCGGAACTGTTCTTCAGGTGAGGTCAAGGCTTCTCCGCGGCCTTCCTCTTCAATTTCTTTCGCCCGTTTGGGTGACATGTTCGGGAGTCGCATAATTATGATGTCTGCTGAGCCTCTACCGGTGAGTATGCAGTTTAACGATCCGTTTTGTTCTTTTTCTAAAGTAATTTAGTCGACACGGTGCAGAGCTATTGCACATGTCTCCATTGCGCCACACGAAGACCAGAAAACTTGGGACTGTTGATGGAAGTCTATTAAGGGCAGTCAGTATTATTGATGAGGAGGTGTAGAAGATGCTAATGTGTATAAAGGTAGAAAAATGTTTAAGAAAGCTAGAGAAGAAATTGCAGGTGACCTGGTTGAGGTATACGAGTCATCATTAAATATAGGCGAGGTGCCGGAAGACTGGAAGGTGGCATATGTTATGCCTATAAAGAAAGGCTACAAGGAAAACCCTGGGAACTATAGGCCAGTGAGCCTAACATCTGTGGTTGGAAAGTTTCTAGAGAGTATTCTGAGGGATAAAATATACATGGATAGACAAGGGTTGATTAGGAATAGTCAGCACGGTTTTGTATGTGGGAGATCATGCCTCATAAATCTAATTGAGTTTTTGAAGATGTGACCAAAAAGGTTGACGAGGACAGAGCTAGTGTCGATATAGATTGAAGCACAGCTTTTGATAAGTTTTTCCGAATGGTAGGCTGCTCTGGAAGGTTAGATTGCATGGGATCCAGGGAGAGCTAGACAACTGAATAGGGAATTGGCATCATGGAAGAAAGCAGAGTGTGAAGGTGGAGGCCTGTGCCTAGCAGTGTGCCTCAGGGATCAGGTCTGTGCCCTTTGGCATTTGCAGTTTATATCAACGATATGGATGAGAGCATACAAAGCATGAGTGGCAAGTTTGCAGATGGCACTAAAGTGGGTGCTACTGTAGATAATGAATATGGTTATCAACGGTTACACCACGATCTTGATCAGGTGGGCAGAGGAATGGTAATGGGGTTTAATGCAGATAAATGTGAATTCTGGGAAGTCTAACCAGGGCAGGGGGGGAAGCTGGAACAGGGGAGAGGCAGGACAAAGCAAGGTAGGTAATAGAATGCCACAGGCAAGACAGGATTGAAGAACAGATGAAGAATAGTAATGCCAATGTTAATATTTATAACTAAGTATTTTCATAACTGTTGAATATAGTGTAATCCATGAACCAAATCTGTTGTCATTATGAGGCCATAGCGGGAAAGGTAGCAGGAATGGGGGGGGGAGAGTCAAGATGCTGCACAGCAGAGGAGGGGGAGTAGCAAAGGTGTGGGGGACATAAAGGGGGGGGTGGGTGGTTAGAGGAATTCACAGCCATATATGGTTACTTAATCTCTCAGACCTTGAGAGTAAACTTGGAAATAGAAGTGCAGCAAAACTGTAGGTTATTCCAGCACATGCCCAGCCCCATGAGGAAACGCGTTCTATTACTAGTGAATGAACTCACACCTCTTCATACAAATCAATAACCATTGCAGAGTAGTCAAACATCAACACTTCCCATAATTACAAAGAAAAGGAACATCAGGAAAATGGGATGCTTTTAAAAGTGTGCTGATAACAGTTCAGGGCATGCATGTTCCTGCAAGAATGAAGGGTAAAGCAGATGATCATTAGGAAGCTTGGATTGCAAGAGCAATATAGGCTCAGGTCAAGGAGGCATGGGACAGGTATTGGCAGCTGAGTGCAAGTGTATTCCTGGCGGAACTGAGGTGCACGCTAAAGAAGGAAATCAAGAGAGCAAAAGAGAACAAGAGATAACTCTGGCGGATAATGTTGAGGAAAATCCAGAGGCTTTATAAGTCCATTAAGGGGAAAAGAATAACCAGAGAGAGAGAGAATGGGACCTCTCAGGAGCCACAGGAGATGGGCTAGGTCGCCAATTTCCTCTGTTTATACCGTGCAGAACGACATGAAGACCAGAAAACTTGGAGCAGTCAATGAAAGTGTATTAAGGGCAGTCAGTATTATGGATGACGAAGTGTAGAAGATGCTAATGCGTATAAAGGTAGCAAATGTTTTAAGAAAGCTAGGGAAGAAATTGCAGGTGACCTGGTTGAGATATACGAGTCATCATTAAATATAGGTGAGGTGCCGGAAGACTGGAAAGTGGCATATGTTATGCCTATGAAGAAGGGCTACAAGGAAAACTCTGGGAACTATAGGCCAGTGAGCCTAACATCTGTGGTTGGAAAGTTACTAGAGAGTGTTTCGAGGGATAAAATATACATGAATTTAGATAGACAAGGGTTGATTAGGAATAGTCAGCACGGTTTTGTATGTGGGAGATCATGTCTCACAAATCTTTTTTTAAAAATATATTTTATTGGAAGCAATTGTACAAAAAAAATGACTTGACAGTGCTACAACTAGCACAGCTTCAATTTTAACATTTTACAAACAGAATATTGTTGAAAAGAGAAGAAAGAGAAGAGAAAGAAAAGAGAAAAATGAAAATAAGAAGAAAAAAGATATGTCCGTCGACCCACCCATGCGCCCGCACACCCAGCCTTACAGTCAGTTTTGAATTTGTGTTCAACCATTGTATTGCTCAAGAAATAAAATAAAAGGAGACCATATTTTTAAAAATTGTTCCGATCAATCAAGATAAACCAAATTCTTTCTACGTGTAGTGTATCTGTCATTTCAGTAATCCACATCTTCACTGAGGGGACTGTTGTCTTTTACCAAATTTAAGTATGTTTTTTTGCTGATATTAGACAATAATCGAGAAAGTGTTTTTGAGAGACCATTAGTTTGCTACATGCCTTTGATATTCCCAGTATTATCAATTTTGGGTCTGGCTCTAATGGAGTTTTCAGTGGTTTGGAGATGATGCTGAATACTTCCGTCCAAAAGCATTCTATTTTTGTACACAGTACAAAACTGTGGGTTAAGGTGGCTTCTTAAGACTGACATTTATCGCAAAGAGGGGGAGACACTGGGGAAAATCTTGCTCAATTTGGTCTTTGAGTAATATAGCCTGTGCAGCACTTTAAACTGTATCAGGCAGTGTCTGGCATTTAGGAAGCAACAGTGGATGTATTGTCGGCTTTCGTCCCATAAATCCTTGGAGATGTGTTGACCCATCTCATCCTCCCATGAATGCCTAAAAATCTCAGGTGATGGGGTGTCGATGTTTTGGAGGGCATTGTAAATGTGGGATATCAACTTCTCTATATCTGCATGTCTATTCAAACACTCATCGAGTTTGTCTGGCTCTGCAGAGAAGCAGTCTTGCCTGTATGTTCTCATGTAGTCCCTAACTTGGAAGTATCTGAAAAAAATAATTGGTGTTCAGATCGTATTTCTCCTGCAATTCTTGAAAGGAGGAAAGAGTCCCCTTCAGATAAAGGTCTCCCACAATATTGATTCCCTGATTCTTCCATTGAGCAAAAAACACCATCTAAAGTAGGGGGCTTAAAAGAGGGATTGTTTGCAATGGGAAGAAGGAGAGACATGTCTCTCAGTTTGAGACTGAGCTTCAGCTGTTTCCAGATACGAATAGTACTATGTATTATCGGGTTATGCTCATACGTTGACTTATTCAGGAATATTAGAGACAGGACAATCGAGCCTATGCAAAAAGGCAAGCAATCTTCCCTTTCCATGTTTAGCCAGTTTGCCTGTTGGTATGTCATCCAGCCAGAAAATTATAGTTTAATATTTGTTGCCCAATAGTAAAAGAGGAAATTGGGTAAGGCTAATCCTCCATTCTCTTTAGATTTGCACATGTGTCTTTTGTGTATTCGGTGGCTTTTATAGTCCCAAATGAAATGAGTGACAATGGAATCAATTTTTTTGAAGAACATTTTGGGAAGAAATATCGGTATTGTCTGGAATAGGTATAAAAGCTGCGGGAGAAAGATCATCTTTACGGCATTTAGTCTGCCGAGGAAGGAAATAGGCAGTGTTTTCCAAAAATTTAATATACGTATGGAGTTTAGTAATTACTGGAGGGAAATTTGTTTTAAACAGAAGGAAATATTTTCTGGTAACGTGAACTCCGAGGTATCTGAATCTTTCAGTAACGATTCTAAAGGGAAACTGTTGGAGCTGGTGACGTCTTGTTCTTTTAGTGGCATCATTTCGCTTTTGTCCCAATTGATTCTGTAGCCAGAAAAGGAACCAAATTGTTCTACAGTGGTTAGTAAATTTGGAATACTGATTCGGGGGTTAGTAACGTATAAAAGTATATCGTCTGCATATAGGGAAATTTTGTTAATAGTGTGTTTAGTATTGTATCCATATATGCCCTGGCGGGACCTAATACTTTCGGCAAGAGGTTCTATGGCTAGTGCAAATAGCATTGGGGAGAGAGCGCATCCTTGTCTATTGCCCCTGAATAAGTAGAATTTAGGTGAAAGTGTTTGGTTTGTTAGTATTCTGGCAGTCGGATTAGTATTTAGAAGCTTCACCCACGAAATGAAATTTTCGCCCAATTGGAATTTTTCCAAATGTGAAAAGATTAGGCCATTCCACTTGGTCGAAAGCCTTTTCCGCATCCAGTGAGACGATTGTTAGGTCTTCGTTTGGTATTCTCTGTGCATAAATTATATTAAACAGGCGTCTCAGATTATAAAACAAGTGTTGTTTAGGTATGAACCCAATTTGATCTGAGTGTACAAGTTTGCCAATGACTAGGCTGAGTCTGCGAGCCAAAGTCTTGGCTAGGATCTTCTGGTCAGTATTTAAGAGGGCAATTGCTCTATAGGATCCCGGCTCTTCAAGGTTTTTATCTTTTTTGGGAATTAGCGTAATAATTTATTCCGCTAGAGTCTGTGGTAAAGTGTGCTCTTGAATGCTTGGGTATAGAGGCTTTGTAGATGTGGGGAAATTATGTAGTTGAATTTTTTATAAAATTCGTTATTGAGCCCGTCTGGGCCAGGCGTTTTTCCATTTTTCAGTGATTTAATGGTCTCTGAAATGTCCTTTATTGTTATCTGCACCTAGTTCCTGACGTTCCGTCTCACTGAGGGATGGGAGATTGCACTTATCAAGAAAGCTCTTCATCTTCTCTGAATCAGCTGATGTTTGTGACGAGTATAGGGTTTGATAAAATTGTAGGAATCTTTCATGGATATCTTTGGGAAGTGAGAGCAGTTCACCTTTTTCTGATCGGATTTTATGTGTGGTACAGTCATTCTCTAATTTGCGGAGTTGTCATGCTAAACGTTGATGTGGTTTATCGCCGAATTCGAAGTATTTTTGTTTACTGTATTGAAATGCCCTACTGATTCTTGCCGAGAGTATCTGGTTTAATTTGAATTTGAGTGCAGCTATCTTATTGTGTTTTATTGTGGACGGGTCAGCCGTGTTTTGTACGTCTAATTGTTTTAATTGTTTTTCTAACTTCAATTGTTCTGCCCTATTTCCCTTATTCTGAGAGGCTTGATATGAAATGATGCAGCCTCTAAGGTAGGCTTTAAAATTTCCCAAAGCATAGATGGAGAGATACCAGGAGTGTCATTTATCACATTATTTTTATTTTTTAATCTGTACCTTTAGGTAGTCACAACAGCTAGCCTCTGCAAGTATTTGTGGGTTAAATCTCCAGCACGGCTGTCTATTTGCCATTCCTTCCAGTTTTACAGAAAATGTAAGAGGGCAATGATCTGAAATGATGATATTGTGATATTTTGGGTTGTAGGTATATGGCAGAAGTTTGGAGTCAACCAGGAAATTGTCTATTCTTGTATATATTTTATGGACACCTGAGTGGAAGGAATATTCTCTTCCTGAAGGATTGTCAATCCTCCATACGTCCTTTATATTTGTGTTGTTTATATAGGTGTTCAGAAGTTCACTAGACTTGGATGTAATTTTTCTTTGAAATGAAGATCTATCTAGGTATTGGTCTAATACAGAGTTTAGGTCTCCCCCGATTATCAAATTGGACTGGGACTTGTCTGGTATTAAATTGAGTATTATATGGAAAAATTGGAGCATATATTCACCAACTTCAATGAGGTTGAGTATAGTTCACCGGATACTATACTGTACCTACCTTCCTTATCAGCTATTGTGGACTTATGTTTGAACGGAATACCTTTACGGATTAGAATTGCAGTTCCCCTGGCTTTAGAGGAAAATGTAGAGTGATAAAACTGTCCAATCCACCTACCCCTCAGCCTGTTATGTGCTTCGTTCTTGAGGCGAGTCTCCTGAAGGAATATTATGTCAGTGTTAAGAGATTTTAAGTGGGCTAGTATTTTAGTAATTATAGTAATTTAGTAATTATATGATTTCTGCTGAATTAAATGGTCCAACACAATGATTAAAGTATTTATTTTGGATGTTGGCTGTGAGCCCCTCGCCCTTTACCCCTACCCCCCCAATGATATTTCCAAGAAAGGTGTACAAGATATTAAGATACTTATTACAAAGTTGAGAAAATAAAAAAGAGAAACAAAAGAAAGAACAACATATAAAGATGTTGTTAACGAGTACCACACATCAGTGGTTGAATTCAAGTAAACTTCCTTACAACACTATAAATACTACCATTAATATAGGATTATTAGAATATTAAGATAGTCCCGCACCTTTAATGTGTTAGAAAAACTAAACAGAACAAAACGTGAAGATTTTTTTTTTAAGGAGCTCAGCACTCCCCTCCAGTTAGGGATCTATTCAAAGGTGTGGGTAAGTAGCTGAGTGTTGATTTTAACTGACATACGTCGCGTAGTAGTTAACTTTCAGTCGATACTGTTTTGACATATTACCAAGTCGCGAGTCTTTATAAACTTGTAATTTATAAACTCTATGGACATACTGGCAATGTCCTGGGCAAACAGTAATGCTTTGTTCGGATCGGTAAAGAAAGATTCAACATCTTTATGTGTGACATGGAGCTTGGCAAGGTATAATAGTCTGAATCGAACTCCTGGTAGGTCTCTCAGAATGCCTCTTGACTTGGAAAAGGGTGCTCTTTGCCTAACGACTTCAGGGGGAAAGTCTCTGAAAATTCAAATCTGTTGACCTTGGAATGTTAAATTCCTGTCCTTGGCCAATTTACGAAGTATTTCCTCCAGGACATGGCAGTGATGCACCCGCAGGATCAGATGCCTCGGTGGGGCGTTGTCGTCCGGCCGGGTTCTCAGAGCTCTTTGTGTCCGGTCGAGTATGGGTTTTTCCTCCAAAGCGAGTACACCCATTAGTAGTTGAGCCGTAAAGTTGCAGACCTTTTGACCGTGTTCTTTCCCTTCTTTCACTCCGACAATCCTTAGGTTCTGACGCTTGGAATGCCCCTCCAGATCTAGACATTTTTCTGTTATTTTTGATAACAAACTGGAGATGTGCTCCACTTCAGCTTTCAGCTTGTCTGTAACCTCGGAGTTTGTTGCCGCTGCTATTTGCTGCTCCCGGATAGTCTCACTGTGCGAAAGTGAAGTAGCCAGAATAGATTCCAGCTTATGGCTGATGTCGGTTTCCAGCCTTTGCATTTACCCTCTCAGGTTGGTATTTACCTCTTCAATACGAGAGTCTATCTTGTCACAGATCTCTTGCTTCACTATCGAAAGTTCCCGACGTAGAAGCACTCCAATGTCTTGCAGGGCCGGTGTTTGAATTGCCGTTTCTTCTCGGAACTGTTCTTCAGGTGAGGTCAAGGCTTCTCCGCGGCCTTCCTCTTCAATTTCTTTCGCCCGTTTGGGTGACATGTTCGGGAGTCGCATAATTATGATGTCTGCTGAGCCTCTACCGGTGAGTATGCAGTTTAACGATCCGTTTTGTTCTTTTTCTAAAGTAATTTAGTCGACACGGTGCAGAGCTATTGCACATGTCTCCATTGCGCCACACGAAGACCAGAAAACTTGGGACTGTTGATGGAAGTCTATTAAGGGCAGTCAGTATTATTGATGAGGAGGTGTAGAAGATGCTAATGTGTATAAAGGTAGAAAAATGTTTTAAGAAAGCTAGAGAAGAAATTGCAGGTGACCTGGTTGAGGTATACGAGTCATCATTAAATATAGGCGAGGTGCCGGAAGACTGGAAGGTGGCATATGTTATGCCTATAAAGAAAGGCTACAAGGAAAACCCTGGGAACTATAGGCCAGTGAGCCTAACATCTGTGGTTGGAAAGTTTCTAGAGAGTATTCTGAGGGATAAAATATACATGGATAGACAAGGGTTGATTAGGAATAGTCAGCACGGTTTTGTATGTGGGAGATCATGCCTCATAAATCTAATTGAGTTTTTTGAAGATGTGACCAAAAAGGTTGACGAGGACAGAGCTAGTGTCGATATAGATTGAAGCACAGCTTTTGATAAGTTTCCGAATGGTAGGCTGCTCTGGAAGGTTAGATTGCATGGGATCCAGGGAGAGCTAGACAACTGAATAGGGAATTGGCATCATGGAAGAAAGCAGAGTGTGAAGGTGGAGGCCTGTGCCTAGCAGTGTGCCTCAGGGATCAGGTCTGTGCCCTTTGGCATTTGCAGTTTATATCAACGATATGGATGAGAGCATACAAAGCATGAGTGGCAAGTTTGCAGATGACACTAAAGTGGGTGCTACTGTAGATAATGAATATGGTTATCAACGGTTACACCACGATCTTGATCAGGTGGGCAGAGGAATGGTAATGGGGATTAATGCAGATAAATGTGAATTCTGGGAAGTCTAACCAGGGCAGGACCTTCACCGTAAATGGCAGCGTTCTGGGGAATGTTGTCGACCAGAGGGATTTAGGAGTGCAGGTACATAGTTCCTAGAAACTGGTGTTTCAGGTTGATAGGATGGTCAAGAAGGCTTTTGGCACCTTCTCCTTCAACACTCTATTGATACTCAATATCAGAGTATTAAGTATAGAAGTTGAGAGGTTATGTTACAGATGTTCAAGACATTGGTGAGGCCACATATGGAGTATCCAGTTTCCAGCGTCCAGTTTTATATTACAGTTGTAAAAGATGTTTGTGAGGCTGCGTTTGGAACATTGTAGGTAGACACAAAAATGCTGGAGTAGCTCAGTGGGACAGGCAGCATCTTTGGAAAGAAGGAATGGGTGACGTTTTGGGTCATTGTGTTCATTTATGGTCACCCTGCTATAGGAAAGATGTTGTTAAGATGGAAAGTGTGTAGGGAAGATATACAAGGATTCTGAAAGGACTTGCGGCCCTGAGCTAAAGGGACAGGTTGTTCAAGTTAGGACTGTATTCCATGGAGCTTAGGTGGATGAGAAGTGATCTTGTAGAGGTGTATAAGATCATGAAGGGAATATATTATTGCACATACTCTTTTTCCCCCCAGAGTAAGGGAATCAAGAACCAGAGGACATAGGTTTAAGGTGAAAGGGGAAAGATTTAGTATGAATTTGAGGAGCAACTTTTTCAACAGAGGGTGGTGGGTACATGGGTACATGGAAGGAGCTGCTGGAGCCTGCCAACATTATCAAAGAACCACACCATCCTGGTCACACACTCATCTCTCCGTTGCTATCGGGAAGAGGGTACAGGAGCCTGAAACCTGTAACATCCAGGTTCAGGAACAGCTTCTTCCCCAAAGCCATCAGGCTATTAAACACGACATCTAATAAGCTCTGAACCATAACAGTCTATTATTACTATTGCACTTTATCTGTCTATTTATTGTGTATATATGGTCTATGGTCTACAGACACACTGAACATTTATCTCCCGTTCTGTATTATGTTTACATATTCTGTTGTGCTGTAAGTAAGCATTTCATTGTCCTATCTGGGACACATGACAATAAAACTCTCTTGACTTGACTTATTAATAGCTTTTGCTCTCTTCACATTGGGATATTTCCAAATGTTGTTGTTCTTCAAGACGAGCAAGTGTTACTTCTGGAGCAATGAGTACTTTCAACCACACATGCCAGGTGATTTATTCAAATCAGGAAAGAGTGGATTTAATTGGAGGCCCTTTTGCAAATGCTGAATTCCTCTGCAATCCTTTCCTTGCATTCTTTCATGCCTCAATCTGATTAAGCTGTTCTAAAATTGTAAAATTAAATGTTTAAGGTGTTGACTATGGCTGGAATTGATCTTGAAGAAGTTAGGCGATCTGTTTTGTGATTTTTCTTAATGCTATACTAATTGCTAACTCTTCAACACATACAACCTTTTGGAACATTGTATCTTGAATGTGTCTTTCACATATTTTTCTCTTCCAGGGAAAGGACTGCTCAGAGAGCTTATTACTGTAACCTCCTGTTCAGCCCTCCCTCCAACATTGTAATAAGCTCAAGAGTCAGTCAAGAAAGTTTAATTGTCATATGCACTGGGGATGGAGCATTAAAATTCTTATTTTTTCAAGCTTAACAGCTGTATTATTAACACATAATACAGAACAATATATATATACAATGATCAATAACACAACATATTATCAGTAAAAAATCAATAATAGTGCAATACCACAATGTCTGAAACCAAAACAATGTCCATAGTAGAGCTTTTCTGAGCTAAGGTTGTGGTTAAGGTTTTGTGATGTGGCCTATGATCCTGATGGTTGATGGGAAGAAGCAGGTGACATCCACATTAATGCTCTTCAAGAGCCCCCCAAACCAGCTTCTTGATGTCAAACTACCGGAACATATTAGTATTCCCCACATTGATGTCACTGTCTGCCATGTCCTACTCTCTGGAGATAAAGATGCAAAGTACTTATAGATAAAACATCATTTATCTATTTTCTCCAGAGATGCTGCCTGACCCGCTGAGTGACTCCAGCATTTTGTGTCTATCTATGGTATAAACCTGCATCTGCAGTTCCTTGTTATTACATTTGTCCTGCCTTTCTCCTTTCCAGCTTTCTTCCCCAGTTCCCTCCCCACCGCAATCAGTCTGAAGTGTCCCAACCCAAAACATTACCTATCCACGAGATGCTGCCTAATACGCTGAATTACTCGAGCACTTTGTGTATTTTTTGGTCATAAATCATATGTGCATCATGTGTCTCATACTACCATTTCATATTTGAACTAAAATAAAAGTGATGTAGTAAAAACAATTATTAAAAGGTAGGTAACGTAAGTAATATTGTACATACCTCGTCTGGAGCACAAATATGAACACTTTGTTCCAAAGGATTCTTTGGGTGGAGTGTTGGATTGTGATACAGATCTGTAAACGGGAGGTGCTGAAGAAGATGGTCTACTGTTAGGTTGAGATGGTGCACCTCTTGTAGTGGGTGGTCTGGCGTAAGATTCTTCCGGTGGATCATGTGCATGTCTATTGAAACAGAAATTATTTCTCATTTATTAAATTTAATCTATTGCAAATCAAATGTTAAAACTATAAAAGTCTTGAATATCCATCCCACCATTAGTTTATAAAAGCCCTTTCACAAATTAGCTTAAATGTTTTGGACGCGCATAGCCCTATATTTTAGCTAAACCACTCAAATTCCAATCACCGCTTTTTATAATATGTCGTTAAGAGCATATAATAGTAATTAAGAGCAACTGCACAGATCTGGTAGTTTAACTTTTAATAATAATTGAACAAAAACGAACAAAAATCTCTTGAGACAATGGTGCAATCCTTTTTTAATTTCAATTAATTCTTTCCAAAATGTCAGATGACGTTAGGGTTGCTGACTGGTCTGTATTAGCTGGGACATCCCGTATATTGGGCTAAATTGGTTTGTCCCATACGGGACCGCCCTTGTCCCATATTTGACAACTACTGCTTGGGCCGAGAGGACTGGCAGGTCGGAGCACCGCGTCCGTCCCCCCCTCACCCATCCCGACATAGTGCAGCCCATGGAGTGCAGCAGCAGCCCCTTGCCCGTGGCTGCGTCGGTCGACAGCCCGACCAGCTGTCCGACCTTCGGACATTCGCTTACCGCCAACATCACCACCCCTCCTTCTCATGGCCGACTATAGGTTCATGAGTTGGATGGGGTGCCGGACTTTGTGCGCGACGTCGCGCGTAAAGTCCGGCACCCGGGCCAAAACTCCTCAGCTGGGCCACCGGCTGGTCTTTGGGTGCAGTCCAGCACCTGGGTCAACTCATCAGTCACCCAGCCATGGCCGAGTTGGTCAACGAATTGCCATCGGGAATTTGTCCCTTATTTTAACCTTTTGTCCCATATTTGGGAGTGAGAAAGTTGGCAACCCTAATGGGGAGGAAGTAGCTATTTTCATACTGGAGGTTGAACACTAATTTTTCAGCAGTATCAGTTCCAGAGCTTTTCTGGATTATCCATTTTTCTGGCCCAACAGAGATCTTGTGATAATGAAACTACAATACATCCCTGGCCTACTAATGACACCCCTCCCGTGTCTCTAAAGTACCATGAGTGCCAGAAACGTATGTAAAATGTGAACTGAAAGTGAATGGAATGACCTGCCGACCCTTCACCACTCGCACCGTCTCCACGGCCGTTTAGAGCCCCAACTTCCAACGGCACTTCCGACAAAGCGCACCAGCGAGCCCTTCTTCATCCGCCAAAAGGACACAAAGTGCTGAAGTAAGTCAGCAGGTCAGGATGTCTGGAGAACACAGATAGGCAACATTGGGACATTCCTCAAACTGTTTCATTCGGCTGAGCTACTCTCGCACTTTGTGTCATTTCAAGGGTTGGGGGTCGGGAAGTCATTAAACACTGTCATTGGAAGCACCTACTCCATAGACAATATAAATGAACAATCCAGTTGAATAGGTAGTCCTGGGTTTAAAATCTTTTCATATAAAGAACACTGCTGACAACGTAACACTCCATCAATTCTACACTTAAACATCAACTGTGGTGGATCTCATACTGAAACTGAACCTTCTGGCTTACAGGCAAGAATAGCCGACTTAAAATTCCCCTCTTTGAAGCACTTCCCTCTGGAAGGCGACTCTGAACTGTCAAAGCCACCACAGCCAGACATAAAGACAGCTTTTTTCCCACAAAGTAGCTCTACTCAACAGCCAAATGTCTACAGCCTCCATTTGCTCCGGTATTTTATTTAATTCTTCACTTGTTTAAATTATAATTTTTTATTTTTTATTGTCTACTGTATATCATGTTGTAACTTGCCAGCAAAGCACCAAGGCAAATTCCTTGTATGTATATATACACTTGGCTAATGATATGTATTCAATAAATTAATTCAATTATGTCATTCATACTATATGTGTATCTCATACTACCGTTGATCTCCTACAAATTCACAATATTCAGAGATGTTCTTAATCACTGTAGCAGACTTTCACAACTTGCAGACTTTCACCACAGAAAGCAAGTTTATATTTCTAGAGTCAGAGTATTAAAGTACAGAAACAGGTCCTTCGGCCTAACTTGCTCATGCTGACCAAGATGCCCCATCTACATAGTTGCACCTGCCTGCATCCTTCTAAACATTCCCAATCCATGTACCTGACCAATTGTATTTAAAATGTGATAGTACCTGCCTCAGCTACCTCCTCTGGCAGCTCTTTCCATATGCCTATAACCCTTTGTGTGAAAAGATTGCCCCTCAGGTTCCTATTAAATCTGTCCCCTCTAACATTTGACCTATGGTTCTCAATTCCCCTACTCTGGGTAAATGGCTCTGTGTATTTACACTATCTTATCACAAAGTTTAAAAAACATTTGGACAGGTACATGGATAAGATAAGTTTAAAGCATATGGGCCAAACATAGGCAGGTCAGACTAGTGAATACGGGGCATGTTGGTTGGCCGGGGCAGGTTAGGCCAAGGGGCCCTTTTCCACTGTATGGCTCTATTCCCCTCACGATCTTATACATTTCTATAGCTCACCCATCAACCTCCTGCGTTCCAATGAATAAATTCCTAGCCTGCTGAACATCTCCCTATAGCTCAGGTCCTCGATTCCTGGCAACATCCTCCAAAATCTTCTTTAACATCTTTCCTATAAATAGGGTGACCAAAACTGAACACAATACACCAATTATGGCCTCACTAATGTCTTCTACAACAATGACATAACCTCCTAACGTCTCTACTCAGTACCCTGACTGATTAAGGCCAAAGTGCCGAAATCCTTCTCGACCATCCTATCTACTTGACGCCACTTTCAAGGAATTCCTAGATCCTTCTGCTCTACAGCACTCTCCAGGCCTCTGTGAAGGTCCTGCACTGGTTTAACATCTCAAATTCAACACCGCACATCTGCATTAAGCTCCATTAACCATTCCTCAGCCCACCAGATCAAGATCCTACTGCAATTTTTGGTAACAGTCTACGCTAACTACAATGCCATCTGTAAACTTACTAATCATGTCTTGTACATTCTCATACAAGTTGATATAAATCACAAATAGCAAAGGACCCAGCACCGATCCCCGAGTCATACCACTAGTCAGAGGCCTTCAGTCCGATAAACAACCTTCTGCCATCACCCTCTGCTTTCTTCCATTAAGTCAATTCTCCATCCAGTCAGCTAGCTCTTCCTGGATCCCATAGGATCTAACCTTCCAGTGAAGCCTCCCTTGCAGAACATTATCAAATTTGACTTATTTATTTATTCATTCCAGAATGAAAAAATACAATCTGCATGTCAAGGGCAAGAAAGAAAAACATTTACAGATCTATTTAGTTTATATAAAAGCACAATTGCATGGAATCTGAACCAAACTAATTATATTTACTTCAGCTGATCGTAAAATTGGCTGTGAATTCTCACACAGTTTAATTTAATTTATTTGTTTGATGTTTAATTTAATTTATTTGCTTATTACAACAACAATTGTATTGCATGATAAAAATAACCAAGACTCTGCACCATTGCTAATTAATACTACTAATAATTAATATCTTATGTCCTGTTACATTTGGGGATATCCCTCCCTCAATATATTTCTCCCTTTTTTAATAATGACTTCTATTTTTTGTATTTAAAAAAAAAAAAAAAATTTCTTTAACTGTGGCTCTATAATTGGATTTTTTTTTAAACTAACCTTAGATATATATACTTTTATGATGTTTAATATCACTCTTTTCATTTCTTTAATACTATATTCCCGTTAAAATATTACTATGGAATAATAATTCCTTAAAATTAGGAGCTGGCTAAATTAATAACATCAATGCCGGAAGCCTTTAGATTAATGGCCAACACAACTTGGCTTTCACAAACTACAAATATTTTATTTGTAGTTCTTCTATTCTTTATACACCTTTCTAAGCTTTTTATTCACTTCTCATTATTTTTTTATGTTTACTATATCTTTCAGTTTGAATGGAGCTATATACTGGAAACAATGGAGATACACTCGTGAAGCACATAAGAGAGATCTAAAATTCATCTACTCGGTGTTCAGGTGTAAGGTTAAGTCTACTGCGCGGACCCTTGGACCCTATTCTAGATTCCCACAAATCTAAAATGCAGGATTTAAAAAGAAATATGGGGAACGAGGGATTAACCTTTTGCAGTTGGAATGTTAAAGGTATCAATGAACCAATAAAAAGAGGAAAAATATTGACACACTTAAAGGCAATGAAAGCTGATGTAATTTACATTCAAGAAACTCACCTAAAGAAAGACGCTGAAAATAGGCTGAAAGCTAAATGGATAGATAAAATATACCACTCTTCCTTTACACACAAATCAAGAGGCGTAGCAATATTATTTCGTAAAGGTACTTTATTTAAGCATATATCTACTATATCTGATAAAGATGGCAGATACATTATTGTAATAGGAGAAATAAATAGGGAAAAAATGATTTTTGTTAACATCTATGGTCCAAATTTTGATAGTCCTCTATTCTTTAAGAAAGTACTTAATAATATTCCAGAATTAACACACTACAATTTGATAATTGGAGGAGATTTTAATTGTACATTAGACCCTTATTTAGATAGATCTTCAAAACAAAGGAAAACTAAATCGCACTCTAGTGATTTATTAAACGCATACATTCAAACGTCTAACATTAAAGATGTTTGGAGAACAGAAAATCCTACTGGTCGAGAATATTCCTTCTACTCGCCAGTACATAAAACCTATTCAAGAATAGATTACTTCCTAGTAGATGCAAAGCTTATCTCACTTACTTACGAATCCAAATATCATAATATTATAATTTCAGATCACGCACCATTAACATTTAAAATTAAAATAAATGGTAAAACAGGAAATCTAGGACAATGGAAACTTAATCCACAAATTTTAAAAAATAAAACAACTCAGGAATACATCATAACTCAGATTAAGATGTTTTTTGAAATAAATGATCAACCAGAAATATCTCGCTCTTTATTATGGGAAACATTTAAAGCATATCTTCGAGGAATTATGATTTCTTCACAAGCATTCCATAATAAGAAGATTCGGAAGGAACAACATGACTTAGAAAGGGAGATCAAACAATTAGATATACAGAATGCAACAAAATCAGATATAATAATACATAATAAAATTGTAACATTGAAGTATAAATTAAATAAAATATATACTGATCAAGTTTTAAAATACTACCAACATACTAAACAATTGTTGTTTGAATTTGGAGACAAACCACAAAAACTATTGGCTCGACAATTAAGGAAAATTGAAGCGGAAAAAATTATACATAGGATTAAATCACAAAACGGTGAATTATTAATACAACCCAAGGATATTAATGAAAGATTTATGCAATATTATAAAAATTTGTATACTGGTAACACAACAGTAAATAAAACAGAAATAGATGCCTTTTTAAATGTATGTAACTTAAAAGAATTAGATTTACAAAATAGAGAATTTTTAAATGCCGATATTTCAATAAAAGAAATCCAAGAATCTATTAAATCTTTAAAAAATGGTAAAACTCCAGGACCAGATGGTATAGGCTCGGAATTTTATAAAATTTTTCATGACCAAATGGTCCCATATTTAAAATCATTATATGAACAGATATATACACAAGAGAAATTACCAGACACATTGAACGAATCTATTATAACACTTATACCCAAAATAAATAAAGATTTGGATGATCCAGGATCGTATAGAGCAATTGCTTTATTAAATACCGATCAAAAAATTTTAACAAAAATTCTTGCACAAAGACTAAGCAAAATTGTTAATGAATTAATTCATCCTGATCAAACAGGATTTATACCTAAAAGATATTCTTCATATAATTTAAGACGGTTATTTAATATTATATATTCGAAAAGAAGTGATAAAAAAGACTTAGTAGTCATCTCGTTGGATGCAGAAAAAGCTTTTGACCAGGTGGAATGGCCTTATCTATTTTCGGTGATGGAAGCCTTTAAGCTTGGTGATAAGTTTACTACTTGGATTAAATTATTATACGCAAATCCAACAGCTAGAATAATAACAAATTATATGTTATCAACTAAGTTTAGTTTATCTCGAGGTTGTAGACAAGGCTGTCCTTTATCACCATTACTGTTTGCGTTAGCAATCGAACCCCTTGCTCAAAGGGTAAGACTACATCCAGAAATATATGGATACGATACTAAAGATACTAAGAATAAAATCTCGTTATATGCGGACGATATATTACTTTATATTACAAAACCGGAAATAAGTATCTGTAATTTGTTAAAACTAATAACGGAATTTGGTTTAATTTCAGGATATAGCATCAATTGGAATAAAAGTGAACTTATGCCAATAACCATGAATAATTTACAGATATTACAACAATTTCCTTTCAAGATAACAAATGAAAATATTAAATATCTTGGTATTTTTGTTACAAAAAGATTTGACTCTTTATTTAAATCTAATTTCCCGTTATTATTGAATAAATTAAATAAAAATATCTTATATTGGAAAAGCTTACCTATCTCAATGTTAGGTAAAATAAACGCAATAAAAATGATTTTCCTCCCACAATTATTATATTTATTTCAATCAATCCCGATATATCTTTCTAAAAATTTCTTTAAAAAAGTAGACTCAATAGTCACTAACTTTATTTGGGACTACAAAAATCATAGAATAAATAAAAAACATTTATGTAAAGCTAAAATAAACGGGGGCTTAGCTTTACCAAATTTTATGTTCTATTATTGGGCAGTTAATATTAGAAATATGAATTTTTGGTTAGGAGAAATAGATAATAAACCAAATTGGTTAAAAATGGAAAGAGAAGACTGTTTTCCATTTGAAATTAGCTCTATAATATTTGCTAATATTAATGTACCTAAGAAAACTTATAGTGAAAATCTGATAATAGAAAGTGGAATACGTATTTGGAAACAAATAAAGAAAACACTAAAACTAAAAATTTATACCGCTAGCTCTTACAATTGCCAATAATTTTACGTTTAAACCGTCAATGATGGATAAAGCTTTTATACAATGGAAAAATAAAGGAATTCTAAACATAGGGGATCTTTATAAGGATAATTCATTTCTTTCATTTCAAGAATTACAACAAACTTACGGGCTTCATAATAATGAATATTTCAGATATTTACAAATCAGAAACTATATTTCTGCAAATACACAAGAACTTAGAAATAGAAAGAGTGAAATTTTAGATGAATGCTTGAATAAACACCCAAATACAGAAAAAAATGATAAATGTGTGATAAATGTCAAATCATGGAAGCAACTCTGTCACACTCATTTACTAATTGTACGAAGATTTTACAATATTGGAATGAAATATTCAAAATAATCTCGAAAGTTATTAATATTACTATGATTTATGACCCAAAGTTAATCATACTTGGAATACCGGAAATGGAACAAATAATTACAAGGAATCATAGAACTTTTATCGACTATTCTTTAATAATTGGGAAAAAATTAATATTAAAATTTTGGAAAGGCCCTGTATCCCCAACAATTAAAATGTGGAATACAGAAATGACGGAGACACTTCACTTGGAGAGATTGAGACTTGTCCTCATGGACAGGTTAGATCTCTTCAAGGAGATATGGTCTCCCTATATTAAATATCTACAGGGTCACAACGGTTCGGCGCAGGGACTTGACTGAGGCCTGAATATCTGAGTGGATGAAGAAAATACACATAACAAATCATGAATGTATCTCCAAGATTGGATTACTTAGTAATACTTCAATCTCCATCAAACTTTTCACACTTTCTTTTCTATTTTCTATTCCTTTTTTCTATCTCTCTATCTTTAATTAAGGAAAAAATTATAGAAACATACTATATAAATTTTTAATATGTACACACTTATTTCTGTTTGTATGAAAAAGATTATAGATGTCTTAAACTTGTAATTTATATAAAACTATGTACTTTCAATTATACAATAACTATGAAATATAAAATTAACAATAATACAAACATTATTAATATTTTGATAACATTATGAATATTAAAAAAAAATGTTGTTTAAGATTGGGTACTACGTAGTTAAATTAGCGGGGATTTCTATTTGGTAATTAGAAGAATATCTATGATTTGAGAAATCTAAGTGTATTACTTATATTAGGAATATACTACATATACTCCCAATTATATAAAATAAATAATAACGAAATGTATAATGGATAATACTACAATTATCATATACAGTACTAATTAATAATCAATACGTTATAATTTTACACATTGTATAAATCTCAATGTCGTATAAGAGTGTACTTGGTATATACTGTTTCTACAATAAAAAAATATTAAAAAAAAAAAAAAAAAAAAAAAAAAATAATAGAACCTTTCACTAGGAGGGTATGGTTCCCTTGAAGGTTGGCTTGTGTTGTGGTCTCTGCGGTCTTCCTTGCGACGCCTACCAGAATGGTTACTTTCAGTACTTGGGCGGTCTCTCGGTCTTCTTTCTCGATGTGGTCTATTAGTAGACCGGCTTCCATCAGAATGTCTTGGAACTTTATTAGATTCAGACATTTTGCAGCTTCATTTGTTTTCAGCTCTACAAATCGGATCTGTAGTTGAAAATATAAATGTCAGGAACTGTGTGAGAACCCGACTTCAATATATGATCTGAAGTGTTTTAGTATTCAGTATAGAATGACTATAATAAAATATTTCTGATACGCCAACATATTAGTGGAAGAGCATTTTGGCAAATAGTGTTCACAGCACTTTACATTTATAAATCACCCCTCGTCCTCCTGCTCCCCACGAAATAAAGTCCTACCCCGCTGAGCCTCTCCCTGTAGTTTAGGCCCTTGTGCCCTGGCAACATCCTCATAAATTTTCTCTCCACCCTTTCCAGCCTAAGAACATTTTACTATAACATGGTGACCAAAACTCAACACAATATTCTAAATGTGGCATCACCAACATCTTATACAGCTGTAACATAACCTCCTAACCTCTAGGTTCAATGCTTTGATTGATGGAGGCCAATGTGCCGAAAGCCTTCTTGACCACCCTATCTAACTGCGACTCCACTTTCAAGAAACAATGTACCTGCAGTCCTACATTTGATTTCATAGTTGGCTGCAGTAAATTGCCCATAGAGTAGATGAGAGGCAAGAAAACAAAGATGTGATGGGGACGGGGGCTGATGGAAATTTGATAGGAGAATTGAGATGATTGTGGGATAAGTGTAAATGGTGCAGACACAGTGGCCCGAAGGGCCTTCCTCTGCATTGCACGACTCTGCACCTCTAATTGGAACGCATTAAAAGATTCATCCTAACTGAAATTAAATGAAATGAATTTGTGGATATTTGAAGTACTCCTGCTGAAAGCTCAACTATTCCCTTCAAGGATCATTCATTTAAAAAAATTACATTGAAAATGTTCATGTCATATCTTTCTAAGACAGTACTAATATGCTTAATGAAAAAACAATCTGTGGAAGTGTAGAATAGAAAGGATGAGTGCTACTAAAATGTCACAAACAGTACCCTCTTAGTCTTCACAACAACCTGTATCTTTGTATTGGTTGCTGGAAATATATACCATACAAACATACCAAGGTTGAGAAGGGACTTGGTAATGCTTCAAAGATTTGATAACGATTCAAAGATTTGATAAAAGTGTACAAAATCATGACTGGTTTAGAGAGGGTAGAGGGAAGCCGTTTCCATCAGCAGGTGATTCAAGAATGGGAAATACAGATTTAACCATTTGGCAAGATGTTTTTTTTTAAAGCAAGATCGTTATAATTGCAGACAGGGCAGAAATAGTGTGGATTTTCAAAAAGGAGAAATGATAAACGGACGGGGGACCAAAAATGGGACATGATTGTTCTATTGTCTACAGGTAACACGTTGACCACGGGCAAACTGGTTTACTACAACTTCATCGTTTCCCAGCCCCGCACGGCCCGATTTTACCTTCTCCCCAAAATCCACAAACCCGACTGCCCTGGCAGACCCATTGTCTCTGCCTGTTCGTGCCCCACCGAACACATTTCCACATACCTCGACGCCATCCCATCCCCCTTTGTTAAATCCCTCCCCACCTATGTTCAAGACACCTCAGACACTCTCCGTCGGCTCCGTGCATTCCATTCTCCAGGCCCCCATCCTCTCATCTTTACCATGGACGTCCAGTCACTCTACACCTCCATCCCCCACCAGGACGGTCTCAAAGCCCTCCGGTTCTTCCTCGACCAGAGGAGCAACCCATACCCGTCCACTGACACCCTCCTCCGCCTAGCAGAGTTAGTCCTCACCCTCAATAACTTCTCTTTTGATTCCTCCCATTTCCTCCAAACACAAGGCGTAGCTATGGGCACACGCATGGGCCCCACCTACGCTTGCCTCTTTGTTGGGTACGTCGAACAATCCTTGTTCTCGGCGTACCAGGGCCCCATCCCCGACCTCTACCTCCGTTACATCGACGACTGCTTTGGTGCCATCTCCTGCACCCACACACAACTGACTGACTTCATTCATTTCACCACCAACTTCCATCCGGCAATACACTTGGACCATTTCCGACATTTCCCTACCATTCCTTGACCTCACCATCTCTATTGCAGGTGATACGCTCCTGACCGACATCCACTACAAACCAACTGACTCCCACAGCTACCTGGACTACTCTTCCTCCCACCCTGCTTCCTGTAAGGACTCCATCCCCTATTCCCAATTCCTCCGTCTACGCCGCATCTGCTCCCAGGATGAGGTGTTCCACACCAGGTCATCACAAATAGCCTCATTCTTCAGAGAACGGGGATTCCCCTCCCCCACTATTGATGAGGCTCGCACCAGGGTCTCCTCCATACCCCGCAACACTGCCCTCACTCCCCATTCCCCCACTCGCAAACAGGGCAGAGTCCCCCTGGTCCTCACCTTTCACCCCACCAGCCCGCAAATACAGCATATAGTCCTCCGCCAGTTTCGCCACCTCCAACGTGACCCCTCCACCCGCCACATCTTCCCATTCCCCCTCCCCTGTCTGCCTTCCGCAAAGACCGCTCCCTCCGCAACTCCCTTGTCAATTCTTCCCTCCCCTCCCGCTCTACCCCTTCCCCGGGCACTTTCCCTTGCAACCGCAAGAAATGCAACACTTGTCCCTTCACCTCCCCCCCTCCACTCCTTTCAGGGACCCAAGCAGTCCTTCCAGGTCCGACAGAGGTTCACCTGCACCTCCTCCAACCTCATCTACTGCATCCGCTGCTCCAGATGCCAGATGATCTATATCGGTGAGACCAAGCGGAGGCTTGGCGATCGCTTCGCCGAACACCTCCGCTCGGTCCGCAATAACCAACCCGACCTCCCGGTGGCTCAGCACTTCAACTCCCCCTCCCATTCCGCATCCGACCATTCGGTCCTGGGCCTCCTCCATGGCCAGAGTGAGCAACACCGCAAGCTGGAGGAACAGCACCTCATATTCCGCTTGGGGAGTCTGCATCCTTTGGGCTTGAACATTGAATTTTCTCAATTCTGTTAACCCTTGCTGTCTCCTCCCCTTCCCACCTCTCCCTCAGCCCTCGGGCCCTGGCATTCCCTCTATCTCTATCTCCCTCCCCCACCCCAGTCGCACCAGCTTCTCATTTTCACACCACAAACAGCTTACAATAGCTTGTTTTAAAGAAGGAACTGCAGATGCTGGAGAATCGAGGGTACACAAAAAGCTGGAGAAACTCAGCGGGTGCAGCAGCATCTATGGAGCGAAGGAAATAGGCGACGTTTCGGGTCGAGACCCTTCTTCAGACTGGTCAGGGATCAGGTCCTGATGCAGACTCCCCAAGCGGAATATGAGGTGCTGTTCCTCCAGCTTGCGGTGTTGCTCACTCTGGCCGTGGAGGAGGCCCAGGACCGAGAGGTCGGATGCGGAATGGGAGGGGGAGTTGAAGTGCTGAGCCACCGGGAGGTCGGGTTGGTTATTGCGGACCGAGCGGAGGTGTTCGGCGAAGCGATCGCCAAGCCTCCGCTTGGTCTCACCGATATAGATCATCTGGCATCTGGAGCAGCGGATGCAGTAGATGAGGTTGGAGGAGGTGCAGGTGAATCTCTGTCGGACCTGGAAGGACTGCTTGGGTCCCTGAAAGGAGTGGAGGGGGGAGGTGAAGGGACAAGTGTTGCATTTCTTGCGGTTGCAAGGGAAAGTGCCCGGGGAAGGGGTAGAGCGGGAGGGGAGGGAAGAATTGACAAGGGAGTTGCGGAGGGAGCGGTCTTTGCGGAAGGCAGACAGGGGGGGGGGGGGAATGGGAAGATGTGGCGGGTGGAGGGGTCACGTTGGAGGTGGCGAAACTGGCGGAGGACTATATGTTGTATTTGCGGGCTGCGGGCCCGTCTATTTCCTTCGTCGCCTATTTCCTTCGCTCCTTAGATGCTGCTGCACCCGCTGAGTTTCTCCAGCTTTTTGTGTACAATAGCTTGTTCCCTTTATCATCGATACTTTTTTGCATATCTTTCATTCATTGTTCCTTATCTCTCCACATCACCGTCTATATCTCTCGTTTCCCTGATCCCTGACCAGTCTGAAGAAGGGTCTCGACCCGAAACGTCGCCTATCTCCTTCTCTCCTTAGATGCTGCTGCACCCGCTGAGTTTCTCCAGCTTTTTGTGTAACCCTGGTTTACTACCCCACCAGGTTTCTACCTCCAGTATAATTCACATCGAGACTATTACAGTTTCCTATTACAGTTTACAACTGGAACTCTTTTTGCAAAACTAGTCGAAATATGAGTAAATTCAATACGAAAACAACTAAATGATTTTGCGAAGCTACCATTTTAAAACATTACATTCTGACATACTTTATCGAAATAACAAGCGTCCAATTTCTGTGCTCACTGTTCAAGGCCCGAAACAACGCTTAAGTGGATAATTAAGACACGTTGTAACTACACCGAGGATACATTGTAATTCCGACTTTTGATATTTGCGGCCAAATGGATTTAGTCAATAGGAAGATCGCGAATAAGGAGAGGCAGGTTAAACATGAATGAGCCTTTGGGCGGGATTGACGGGGAGGTGGCTGCAGGCCGGTTGGACTGTGTGGGGAGCCGCTCAGGTGAGGGCGAGGAGGGTCGATCTGTGTACAGGGGCCCGGCGCTCCGCTTCGGCGGGAACCCAGGCGTGGAGGGACGAAAGTCGGGGCTTTTAGGACGTGGAGTGAATTGGTAATCCGGCGCCCCACCAACCACCATTGACATTTCCAAATTAAACAATAGAAGGAAAAGAAGAGAAATATTTACCCAAACTCTACTCGGCGGTGGAGACTTAGCCAAGGATCGAAACCAAAGATCCTATAGGATCTTTGATCGAAACCAACAACAGTTCAAGGTGAGAGAGAGAGGGCGGGCGGGACAACCGGTTCATCAGGTTCCTGAACTTTGGGTCCGAGCCAAGGAGCTTCTCCTATGCGTCCCATCGTGATAAAAACAAACGAAAATACCCCCTCAGTCAGGAAAACACTGCAGCATTACTGGCTGAAGGGGAGGTTTGCTGATGTGCGTGAGGGTTCTTGCACACAACACAAAGCGCTGGAGTAATGCAGCGGATCGGCAACAATTGGCGAGGTAATGGAAAGTTTACTTTTCAGGTCGGAACCTTTCTAACACACCAAGGCAGGAGGAAAGCTGACCTAATTAATTTGGGATCAGCTGTATGTTTGATATTTGCTTTCCACAAAAGGAAGCCTTTGAAGTTAACTACAATTTCATTTTGTTATTGAAGTTTGTTATGATTTTATCTTAATCAGAATAGGTTATCTAACTTTAAACAAATTTATTGTGTGTATTATTTGTTGAAATAGTAAAAAAATAACATTGATATCTTGTTTAATAGTCATATCTTTGTTAATATTTACAATATTTTTTCACCAATGTATTTATATAAAATGTGAGGACTTTACTGTGATTAAGGCAGGTTTGATGTAGCGTGGGTTTAATTAATCTTCCAGCATAGCTCAGAACAGCTTTCAGGAATGCCCATCATCAAGATTGGGGGTTCGGATGAAAGGTCATCTGTCTGGAATATTAGCTCAACTTTTCTCTCCACATGTGTTGCTTAATCTACTGAAGATTTCCAACATTCTTCTGTAGTTAAGGATTACAGCAATTACATCTCATACTTCCAACCTGCTTCTACTGCCATCGTTCTGTCAGGGACAGAATAAAAATAAAAGAGAGGTACAACAAAACAAAGACGAGTGGGAAGCCAGAGGATTGGGTAACGTTTAAAGAGCAACAGAAGATAACTAAAAAGGCAATACGAGGAGAAAAGATGAGGTATGAAGGTAAGCTAGCCAGGAATATAAAGGAGGATAGTAAAAGCCTCTAGGTATGGAAACGGGGGGGGGGGGGGGGGGGGATTAGTCGACCAAAGTTGGACCCCTGAAGACTGAAAGGGGTAAATTTATTATGGGGAACAAGGTGTAATGTAAATAAAATTGAAGGGGGAGATGTAATGTAAATTGTGCTAGTCACAACAGGGTCTTACAGCCGATTTTACATGGTGTCAGAAGTGGGATGGTGAAACTCAAGCCACCAGGACCACTCTCCATGCAAGAAGAAGAAGAAGAATGAGCGACTGCAGGCCGAAAAAGATGAAAAAGAAGAAGAAGTCTCGGAGCGATCTGAGAACTGTCAACCAGTCCCAATGCTCGGTCAGAGGACAGAGAGAAAAAAAGCAGGTCACAGTCCAAGTCAAAGAGCAAGAAGAAGAAGAGCAAGCTTCAAAAGCAGAGGAGGGATGGCCGATTGTGACTTCCGCGAGGGGAAGCCTCACCAGTGAGGAAAAGGCGTCGATATTCCCCGAGTTCCAGCGATCGATGGAGGAATCGCAGGTAGCCACAGACGGCCTCTCCCAGAGGGAGTTACGGCCGCCATGGCCACCTTCCCACCTCACTGCCCCGAACCCTCACCTAACTCCTGCGCGCCGATAACGACCGTGTTCGTGAAATTCAAGGAGCCCTGCGGAGCGCGCAGCACGACCTGAGCAGCAGTTTAAAAACACTAAGTGACCAGTAAAGAAGTAAAAGTTAAGAAGCCAAGAAGTACAGATGATTTGCCGAAGTTTCTGCAAGAGCTGAGTTATTATGCAGGAAACAAAAGAGTAAAAACATTGCTTTGAAAGTTAAGTTGGGTGAAGTACATGCCAGCAACAGTAATCGAAAGAGCGACAAAAAAAAAATTCTTTCAAGGGGGAGTCTGGCTGCCAGATGGAGCAAGTCTCCGAGACGAGGCGGAGAGTCAACCCAGAATAGAGCCCTGTGGCCCAGAATAGAGCCCTGTAGCCGGGGATAGGCCACCTGTAGCTAGACGCGGCAAGAAACCTAGATGGAGGAGCCAGTCTCCCAGAAGCAAGAAATCATCTCCCAGAAGGGTCCAGTCCACTAGACGACATAATGTGCCGAAACACAGCGAGAGGCAGGAGCCAGTCTCCCAGACGCAGTGAGAGGCAACGAGACAGAACCCTAGGGTTTCTAGGTTTTGAGGTTAAAGTGGAAAACAGCAGCACTCTTAATTGATTCTAATATAAAACTTTATGTGGATATTAAAGTTTGTATTTGTGATCAAAATTAGTATTGAAAATAGTTAATTATCCACATTAAATTGATTAAAGGTTAAATCTATTAGTATTGAAAAATTGTGAGCCTAAAGTTGAAGGGGGAGACGTAATGAAATAAAGTTGAAGGGTGAGATGTAATGTAAATACCAGCGCCTTTTAAGGTCAGGAGTGCAAGCTGGCGAGTTGGCCAGTGCCTCGTAACTGAGGCCAAGTGACCTTCTAGAAGTTTCTGTTAGTTGTTGAAAATAAACTCTTATTACAAGATGTCGGATGTGTATTCATTGTGCTAGTCACAACAGGGTCTTACAGCAGACATTACACAAGGAAATGGCAGATGGGTTGAACAGGTACTTTGGATCCATCTTTACAAAGGAAGACACAAACAATCTTCCTGATGTACTAGTGGCCAGAGGATCTGGGCTGACAGAGGAACTGAAGGAAATCCACATTAGGCAGGAAATGGTGTTGGATAGACTGATGGGACTGAAGGCTGATAAATCCCCAGGACCTGATGGTCTGCATCCCAGGGTACTTAAGGAAGTGGCTCTAGAAATCGTGGATGCATTGGTGATCATTTTCCAATGTTCTATAGATTCAGGATCAGTTCCTGTGGATTGGAGGGTAGCTAATGTTATCCCACTTTTTAAGAAAGGCGGGAGAGAGAAAACAGGGAATTATACACCAGTTAGCCTGACATCGGTGGTGGGGAAGATGCTGGTCAATCATAAAAGATGAAATAGCGGCACATTTGAATAGCAGTAACAGGATCGGTCTGAGTCAGCATGGATTTACGAAGGGGAAATCATGCTTGACTAATCGTTTGGAATTTTTTGAGGATGTAACTAGGAAAATGGACAAGGGAGAGCCAGTGGATGTTGTGCACCTGGACTTTCAGAAAGCATTTGATAAGGTCCCACATAGGAGATTAGTGGGCAAAATTAAGGCACATGGTAATGCGTGGGGGTAGAGTGCTGACATGGATAGAAAATTCGTTGGCAGACTGGAAACAAAGAGTAGGGATTAACGGGTCCCTTTCAGAATGGCAGGCAGTGACAAGTGGGGTACTGCAAGGCTCTGTGCTGGGTCCTCAGCTATTTACAATATATATTAATGATTTAGATGAAGATACAAGTAACATTAGCAAATTTGCAGATGACACAAAGCTGGGTGGCAGTATGAACTGTGAGGAGGATGCTATGAAGGATGCAGGGTGAATTGGACAGGTTGGGTGAGTGGGCAGATGCATGGTAGATGCCGTTTAATGTGCATAAATGTGAGGTTATCCACTTTGGTAGTAAAAACAGGAAAGCAGATTATTAGCAAAATGGTGTCAAGTTGGGAAAAGGGGAAGTACAATGGGATCTGGGGGTCCTTGTTCATCAGTCAATGAAAGTAAGCATGCAGGCACAGCAGGCAGTGAAGAAAGCGAATGGCATGTTGGCCTTCATAACAAGAGGAGTTGAGTATAGGAGCACAGAGGTCCTTCTGCAGTTGAAAAAAAATCCCTAGTGAGACCACACTTGGAATTTTGTGTGCAGTTTTGGTTTCCAAATTTGAGGAAGGGGTAAGCCATTTTGAACGGAGATGAGGAAACATTTTTTCACAGAGAGAGTTGTGAGAATTCTCTGCCTCAGAGGGCGGAGGAGGCCGGTTCTCTGGATACTTTCTAGAGAGAGTTAGATAGAGCTCTTAAAAATATCGGAGTCAGGGGATATGGGCAGAAAGCAGGAACGGGGTACTGATTGTGGATGATCAGCCATGATCACATTGAATGGGGGTGCTGGCTTGAAGGGCCGAACGGCCTACTCCTGCACCTGTTGTCTATTGTCTATTGTTCAGCTTCTTGGGTAACCAAAGAGGTAGTAAATTTGATCAAAAAGAAAAAGGAAGTGCACGCAAGGTTTAAAGGGATAATATCAGAAGGCCATTGAGGAAGATAAAGAATAGAGGAAAGAACTCAAATGGGTTAGAAGGGCCAAAAGGGGCCACAAAATGAGTTTGACAAGTCGGCTTAAAGAAAATACCAACACTTTTTATACCTATATTTAAAAACAAAATAGACAGTAGGACCGAGGAAATTGGAGCTGTCACAGGAAGTGTCTTGAGAGCAGTCAGGTTTACTGTCAAAGAAGTACTGAAAGTACTGTATTGTTTGAAGGTTGACAAATCTCCAGGCCTGATCTGATATATCCAAAGACATTGTGGGAAACTAGATAGGAAACTGCAGAAGCCATGTTTGAAATTTACAAGTTGTCCTTAAATACAGGAGAGGTGCCGGAAGACTGGAGAGTGGCAAATGTTGTACCTCTTATCAAGAAGGGCTGCAGGGAAAATGCGGGTAGGCCGGTGAGCTTAACATCTGTAGTTGGTAAGCTACTGGAGAGTATTCCGAGGGATAGGTTATATAGGCATTTGGATGGTCAAGGGCTGATTAGGGAGTGTCAGCATGGTTTTGTACGTGGGAGGTCGTGTCTCACAAATATGATTTTTTTGAAGACGTGATCAATTGGTTGATGAAGGCAGAGCTGTAGATGTTGTTTACATGGACTTTAGTAAGGCGTTCGACAAGGTGCCGCATGGTCGGCTGCTCTGGAAGGTTAGATCGCATGGGATCCAAGGAGAGATAGCTGAATGGATCGCAAATTGCCTCCATGGAAGGAAGCAGAGGGTGATGGTGGAAAGTTGAACTAGTGGTGTGCCTCAGGGTTCGGTGCTGGGCCCATTACTGTTACTACATCAATGATTTGGATGAGAACATACTGGGCAAGTTTGCCGATGATACAAAAGTGTTTTGCAGATAGTGTAGATGGTTGTGAAAGATTGCAGCAGGATCTGGATTGATTGGCCAGGTGGGCGGAAGAATGGTTGATGGAATTTAATACAGAGAAGTGTGAGGTGTTGCATTGTGGGACGTCAAACAACAGGAGGACCTACAGAGAAAATGGTAGTCCTCTGGGTAGTGTTGCAGAGCAGAGGGATCGAGGAGTACAGGTGCATGGTTCCTTGAAGGTCGAGTTGCAGGTAGATATGGTGGTCAGAAAGGCTTTTTGCACTTTGGCCTTCATCAGTATTGGGTATAGAACTTGAGAGGTCATGGAGCAGTTGTATGAGATGTTGGTGAAACCACATTTAGAATATTGTGTTCACTTCTGGGCACCATGTTATAGGAAACATATTGCCAAGCTTGAAAGGGTTCAGAAAAGATTTACTAGGATGTTGCCAGGACTAAAGGGTGTGAGCTTTCTGGAGAGGTTGAGTAGGCTGGGTCTATATTCCATGGAGCGCAGGAGGATGAGAGGTGATCTTATACAGGTGTAAAAAATCATGAGAGGAATAGATCGGGTAGATGCACAGTCTCCTGCCCAGAGTAGGGGGGTCAAGGACCGGAGGACATGGGTTCAAGGTGAAGGGGAAAAGATTTAATAGGAATCCGAGAGGTAACTTTTTCACACAAAGGGTGGTGGGGGTATGGAACAAGAGAAGGCAGTTGAGGTTGGAGCAATCCCATTCGTTTAAGAAACAGTTAGACAGGTACATGGAGAGGACAATTTGGAGGGATATGGACCAAGCGCAGGCAAGTGGGACAAGTGTGGGCGAGTTGGGCATAAGAGCCTGATTCCGCACTGTATCACTCTATGACTAAGAGGGTAACCAGGGAAAAGATTGGACTGCTCAAGAATAAAGGAGGGAATTTGTGCTTGCAGTCTGGGGTATAGGCAAAGGTACTAAATAATATTTTGCATCTGTTTTCATCAAGGACAATGACATGGAGGACAGTGAGATCAGTTTGGAGAATACTAATATGCATGGGCAATTTGAGATTAAGAAGGAATAATTATTGGGCTTTTGAAGAGCATTAAGATGGCTCTTCTTGCGTATGGTGTGCACAGCCTAAAGTTGTGGGACAACTTGTTCCATTTGATCTTATTTGATTGTGCACGCCAGGTTGATTGCATTCGTCGAAACAGGGTGAAGGTTGCAATCCCCCACCCTATTAAAATGGATAAATCCCCAGGACCTGATGGGATTTATCCCAGGTTATTGAGAGAAGCAAGCAAGGACGTCCTGTAAGACATTGGAGACCTTTGTGCCTTCTCTAGACGCGGGCGGGGTCCTGGAGAACTGGAGAGTGCTAATGTTGTTCCTTTATTTTAATAGGGAAGTAGAGAGAATCAGGGAATTATAGGCAGCGAGCCTCACGTCAGTGGTAGAGAAGATATTGGTGAGGATTTTAGGGGATAGGAGTTACCCATGTTTGGAAGAGATTTTGTCAATTCAGGGCTGTTAGCATGACTGTACGTGGCAGATTGTGTTTTACTAATGAATTTAAATTTTTCAGAGGTGACATAGAAACATAGAAAATAGGTGCAGGAGGAGGCCATTTGGCCCTTCGAGCCAGCACCGCCATTCATTGTGATCATGGTTGATCGTCCCCTATCAATGGTGATTGATGAGGGTAGGGCATTGGATGTTGTCCCCATGGATTTTGGTAATGCATTTGGTAAAGTCCCCCGTGGCAGGCTGATCCAGAAGAATAAGATGCATGGGAGTAACAGTTACTTGTTCATATGGATTCAGAACTGGCTTACTGATAGAAGACAGAATGTTGTGGTGACGGATAATATTCAAGCTGGAGGTCTGTACTGGTGGAATTCCTGGCAGAAATATTTTAATAGACATCAGACATGGGTTAGATGCTGAAGGATAGCCAATGTTGTATCTATATTTAAGAAGGGTGGTAAGGAAAAGCCTGTGAACTATGGACCCATTTTAACTTCCTGACACCTAACCCTGCTATAGGAAGAATATTATTAAGCTGGAAAGAGTGTGGAAGACAATTCTGAGGATATTGCCAGGACTTGCACTCCAAGGAATAAAATCCCAGCCTGCTGAACCTCTTCCTGTAACTCAGGCCCTCAAGTCCTGGTAACATTCTCATAACTTTGCTGCATCCTTTCCAACTCAACAACATCTTTTCTATAAGAGAGTAAACAAAACTGAACACAATACTCCAAATGTGGCCTCATCAATGTATTGTATAACAGTAACATAACCTCCCAATGTCTTTATTCAAGACTCTGACTGATGAAGGTCAGTGTGCCGAAGGATTTCTTGACCACCCTGTCTACCTGTGACACCACTTTCAAAGAACTATGTGCCTGCACTTCTAGATTCATCTGCTCTACAACACTCCACAGAGCTCTGCCATTCACTGTGTAGGTCCTGCCCTTGTTAGACTGCCCAAAATACAACACCTCACATTTTTCTGCATTCAATTCCATCAACCACTCCTCAGCCCACCTGCCCAACCAATCAAGATCCTGCTACAATTTTTGATAACGTTCCTCACTATCCACAATGCCAACCACTTTTGTGTAATCTGCAAACGTTTTAATCAAACCTTCTACATTCTCATTCAAATTACAATTAAATCCAATTAATTTCAATCTACAAATTCGCGGATGACACCACCGTTGTGGGCCGGATATGAAATAATGATGAGACGGAGTACAGGAAAGAGATCGAGAACCCCGAGACCTGGTGTCAAGGTAACGACTTTTCTTTTGATGCCAGCAAGACAAAGGAGATAGTGATCGACTTCAGGAAGTGAAGAGGTATGCATTGACAATGCTGAAGTAGAGATGATTGAAGGCTTTAAGTTCCGAGAAGTAAATATCACCAGCAACATTTTCCTGGACCACCCATATCGAAACAATGGCCAAGAAAGCACACCAACTCCTCGGCCTTCTTAGAAGGCTAAGGAATTTTGACTTCCGGTGGCGCTATGGAGGACTAGAAGGCAATGCTAGCCACCTCCGTGAAAAAACGAGGAAAAACCGGGGAGTAAACGGGGAGAAAACCTGCCTGCTGCTGCTTCTGCAACTGCTGTTTCTGCATCTGCTGCCGTGAGTGACGTCATCAGGCATGCGACCCGTAATGTCGACACAGCGCAGCCGACCTGTGGATAAATCCAAATCCCGGTATACAAGAAAATGGCTGAACAAGAACAAGGCCCGACTGAAGCCTCGGCCTCAGGTAGTACATTGTCCCTAGAAGATGTGTCAAAAAAATCGGGGAAAAAATCGGAAATGGAAGAACTCAAAATTTTTTTTGTACAAGAAATGGCAGAATTAAAGAAAGAAATGAAGTTGGAATTAAAGTTTGAACTGGAAAAAATGAATTTTAGGGAAGAAATGGAAAAAATCAAGATGGAGATGAAGGAGTTAAAGTCTGAAATCAATCTTTCGACTACGGAATTATTAGACAAGCTGCAAAAGGAAATTGCAGAAATAGTGACGGATAAATTTGCAAGTATAATGGAAGAGTTGAATGAAAAAATTGAAAATAAGGTGGAAATGGAAACGGAACCTGTGGTGGAAGAAATTAAGGGACAATCAACATCCATAAAAAACCTTGAAGAACTAGTCGAAATAAGTACTCAGACTACGAAAACATTCGTCAAAGAAAATCAACGATTATCTGACTTGGCAAAATTACTGATAAGTGTACTGAGTTGGAAGGACGCCAGAGAAGGCAGAACCTAAGGATCGTGGGTATTCGAGAAGGGAGAGAAAAGAATCAAGATACCCGAGAGTTTACTGCAAACTTATTACAAAAGGTTTTATCTCTGGAACAAAAGCCTTTGCTAGCCCGAGCACACAGAGTAATGAGACGTTACACAAAGCAAGATGCTCCTCCAAGACGAATGATAGTAAAAGTCCAGTATGATCACGTTTTGGAGGAAATGATGAATAAAATTGTAAAAAGTAGAAATCTTACATATGAAGAAGATTCGATCAGCATTTACCGAGACTATCCAGCAGAGGTCTCCAAGAAATGAAATGCGTTCAAAGAGACCAAAAGAATTTTGAGGGAAGTGAAGAATCTGAAGTACAGTCTGAGATACCCAGCCACACTGAGAGTCACCTACAACCAGGAAGAACATTATTTAAAAAATCCAGAGGACGCTTTGAGCTTTGCCCAAGGGATTAAGGAGCGAGAGGTAGACTGAATGAAATCTTCAAAGATGAACTAAATGAACAATTAAACCGTACTTTCAAGATTGGTTGAAGATTGGAATAGACTATGAACTTGTTTCATCTAAAGAAGATGGAGAAGGATGCGGATGGGAGACTCGAGGAGATACGGATCGAAGACTATTCCATGGATACTAATAATTAGAATACTAACAGTACTAATATTAATAATTAACATATACTAACATATATAAACATATATTAAAATTAATACACTGGTATCATTATTAATTAGAGCTAATAACTACCAATTATTGATTAATAATTAATTATAGCCGATTAACCTAGAATTAAGTAACTAGTAAATATAAATACACAAAATATAAACTTTGACTTTATTTATCCCCCCTGGTATTTTTTATTTCTTTTATTTTTTATTTTTTCTATTTTTTTTAAATATATATTCTTATTATTATAGTTTTTAATGTATTAAGTATATATATTAGTATATACTTGACTATGAACTTTGTACACATCACAGTTTAATACCCCCGGTTTAAATATTTTTTTATGGAATAATAATCTTAGTGAATCATGGAGATGGATAAGTATGTAACATTGACTACGGAAGTCTTTAGATTGCTAGCCATGGTAGTATGGCTAACACTAACTACACCAATACTAGATGTCGTTTTTTCTTTCTTTGTGCACCTTACTAATCTCTTAATCTATCCCTTTTTTAATATTATTTCTCATTATTATTTTACATTTGAGTTGAATTATAAATTAATGCAAATGAGATATATATGTGAGACATACTCAAGGGTCTTGAAATTCATCTATTCGAAGTTCAGGTGTAAAGTCGGGTATGTCGAACTGAACCATTCGCTCTATTATATATTCCTTTAGATAAAAGATGCAAGACTTACTTACGAATATGGGGAATGGAGGAATAACGTTTTGTAGCTGGAATGTTAAAGGTATTAACGAACCAATTAAGAGAGGTAAAGTATTAGCACATTTAAGAGCACTTAAATTAGATGTGGCATTCATCCAAGAGACACATTTAAAAAAAGAGGCAGAACTTAGATTAAAGGCTAACTGGATTGATAAAGTCTATCATTCTTCTTTCACACACAAATCTAGAGGTGTAGCAATATTAATTTGAAAGGCACTGCATTTAAACATACTTCAACAATAACTGATAGTGACGGTAGATATATTATTGTAATAGGAGAATTATATACACAAAAAATGATTTTCGTCAATGTCTATGGCCCAAATTTTGATAGTCCGCAGTTTTTAAAGAAAATAGTTAATACCATCCCGGAATTATCGCAACACAATCTAATAATTGGAGGAGATTTAAATTGTACACTAGATCCTTATTTGGACAGATCATCAAAACAACGGAAACTTAAATCGCATTCCAGTGAGTTAATAAATGCATATATAGATATTAATAATATTAAAGATGTTTGGAGATTGCAAAACCCAACATGACGAGAATACTCATTTTACTCACCTGTGCATAAAACTTATTCAAGAATAGATTATTTTTTGGTAGATTTAAAACTTATCCCACTTACGTATAATTCAAAATAACACAATATTATAATTTCAGATCATGCACCTTTAACTTTTATGATGAAAATAACTGGTAAAACGGAAAAACAAGGACAATGGAGATTTAACCCACAAATTTTAAAAGACAAAATAACTCAAGAATGTATCACAAAACAGATCAAGATTTTCTTTGAAATAAATGATACGCCAGAAATATCTTCGTCCCTATTATGGGAAACTTTTAAAGCGTATGTTCGGGGAATTATGATATCCTCTCAAGCATTTTATAATAAAGAGAATCGGAGGGTAAAACAGGCATTGGAAAGGGAGAGCAAACAATTAGACACAGAGAACGCTGTTAATCCAACCATGATAAAACATAATAAAATCTTTGCATTGAACTATAAATTAAATAAAATACAGTCAGACCAAGTTGTAATACTATACCAATATACTAAACAAATACAATTTGAATTTGGAGACAAACCACATAAATTATTGGCTCGTCAATTACGAAAAGTGGAAGGAGAAAAATTAATCTATAGGATTAAATCAGATAAAGGGGAATTACTAGTACAAACTAAAGATATAAACGAAAGATTTTTGCAATATTATAAAAAATTATATTCAGCCAAAACGAAAGAAAATCGGATAGGAGTAGAAACATTCTTAAAAAATTGTAATCTAAAAGGACTGGATTTAGAAGATAGAGAATTATTAAACGTTGAAATAACTACTAAAGAAATTGAAGAAGCTATTATATCATTAAAAAATGGTAAAACTCCAGGACCAGATGGTATTGGATCAGAATTTTATAAAAAATTTTATGATATGATAGCTCCACTTTGGAAGACACTATATGAACACATTTATGCACAACAGAAATGACCAGAAACATTAAATGAATCTATTATAACGCTCATACCTAAATCAGATAAAAATCTGGATGACCCAGGGTCATATAGAGCTATATCTCTTTTAAATACTGATCAAAAAATATTAAACAAAATACTAGCACAAAGTCTAAATACAGTGATTAATAAACTAATTCATTCAGATCAAACAGGATTTATACCAAAACGATACTCCTCAAACAACCTGAGAAGATTATTCAATATTATATACTCTAAAAGAAACATTAATAAGGATTTATCAATTATTTTGTTGGACGCAGAGAAAGCTTTTGATCAGATTGAATGGTCTTATTTATTTTCGGTTATGGAATCTTTTCAGTTGGGGGAGAAGTTTATAACATCGGTTAAGTTACTATATACCAAGCCAACAGCTAGAATATTAATAAACCAAATGTTAACAACTAAATTTAACTTATTCCGAGGCTGCAGACAAGGTTGTCCTTTATTTCCACTACTGTTTGCATTTGCAATAGAACCACTAGCAAAATCCGTGAGATTGCATCCTGAAATATACGGGTATGAAACTAAAGAAACTGAAAATAAAATCTCTTTATACGCAGATGATGTATTACTTTATATCACAAAGCCGGAAATTAGTATTCCTAACATTAGATTTAATAACTCAATTTGGATTGTTTTCAGGGTATAGAATTAATTGGAATAAAAGTGAACTTATGCCAATAATGGGAAATAACTTACATATATTACAACAATATCCTTTTAAGATAGCAAATGAAAAAATCAAATATCTTGGAATTTATGTAACAAAAAGATATGATTCTTTATTTAAATCTAATTTCCCACCCTTATTGAATAAACTACTTAAGAATATCCTATATTGGAAAACATTACCTATTTCAATGCTCGGTAAAATTAATGCGATAAAAATGATTTTTCTTCCACAATTATTATACTTGTTTCAACTGATCCCGATATATCTTCCTAAAATTTTTTTTTAAGAAAATGGACTCTATAGTTACCAATTTTATTTGGGTTTATAAGAACCATAAATTAATTAAAAAACATCTATGTAAATCAAAAATGAATGGAGGTTTTGCATTGCCTAATTTTATGTTTTATTACTGGGCAGTTAATATAAAAAATATGAATTTCTGGTTGGAAGAAGTAGATAACACCCAAATTGGTTAAAAATGGAAAAGGAAGACTGTTCACCTTTCGAAATTAGCTCGATTTTATTTGCTAACACTAAAATACATAAGAAAATTTATAGAGGAAACCCAATAATAGAAAGTGGTATACGTATTTGGAAACAATTTTAAAAAAAAACATTAAAATTACAGAGTATACCACTGGCTCTTGCAATTGTAAACAACATTACTTTTAAACCTTCAAAGGTTTTTTTTTAAATGGAAGAACTATGAAATAAATAAGATGGGTGATCTCTACAGGGAAAGTTTATTTATTCCATTTCAGGAATTACAACAAAATTATGGATTGCACTCAAAATAATATTTTAGATATCTACAAATTGGAGATTATGTTAAATCAAATACACCAGATTTTAGGAATAGAAAGACAGAAATTTTAGATGAATGTCTAAATAAACATCCAAATACAGAAAAATTAATATCATATATTTATAATATCTTACTGGAAAATGATATGAGGAAGATAGAGGATATGAATATATGGCTGAGGATTTGGTGCAGGGGGCAGAGATTTAGATTTCTGGATCGTTGGGATCTCTTCTGGGGCAGGGGTGACCTGTATAAATG
Organism: Okamejei kenojei; assembly: GCA_035221665.1. Classification (NCBI taxonomy): domain Eukaryota; kingdom Metazoa; phylum Chordata; class Chondrichthyes; order Rajiformes; family Rajidae; genus Okamejei; species Okamejei kenojei. The sequence continues at coordinate 89,161,872 of CM069132.1, forward strand.
GGACGGGTTGTACCTTAACTGGAGGGGGACCAACATCCTAGCGGGTAGGTTTGCTAATGCTATGTGGGAGGGTTTAAACTAGATTGGCAGGGGGGTGGGATCTTGTACAGGACAGAGGCACGTGAGAGGCTAGTAGTTGGTATGGAGGGTGGTGTGGGAAAGATTAGTGGACAGAATAGGCAGGTGAAATACGGAGAGCGAGGAAGGAGGGTTGGTTTAAACTGCATGTATTTTAATGCAAGGGTCCTGACGAGTAAGGCAGATGAGCCAAGGGCGTGGATAGGTACGAGCGACTGGGACGTTTTAGCCATGACTGAAACCAGGTTAAGGAAGGGGCAGGACTGGCAGCTCAATGTTCCGAGGTACAGGAGCTTCAGGAGAGACGGGTTGAGGGAATAGCAGGAGGGGGGATTGCAGTGTTGATTATGGAGGATGGCACGGCAGTGATCAGAGGTGACATTACGGATGGTTCGTCTCGTGAGGCTATATAGATGGAGCTGAGAAACAAGAAAAGAATGATCACCTTGTTGGGGGTGTACTACAGACCCCCGAATAGTCAACGGGAATTAGAAGAACAAATATGCCAGGAGATTGCAGACAGCTGCAGGTCAAATAAGGTTGTTGTAGTAGGGGACTTTAACTTTCCCAAAATTGACTGGGAAAATCAGCATGAAGGGTTTAGGTAGGGTGCAATTTCTCAAATGTGTTCAGGAGAGTGTTCTTAAGCAGTATGTAGAGTGTATGGAACAAGCTGCCAGAGGAGGTAGTTGAGGCTGGGACTATCCCATCATTTAAGAAACAGTTGGACAGGTACATAGATAGGATAGGTTTGGAGGGATATGGACCAAGCGCAGGCAAGTGGGACTAGTGTAGCTAGGACATTTGTTGGCCGGTGTGAGCAAGTTGGGCCGAAGGGCCTGTTTCCACACTGTATCACTCTATGACTTTATGACTCTATGACCCAGCGCTGTCGGTTTGGCACGCAAAGGTTTAAACGTAGCGCTAGGGGCTTTAAACTTTACGCTATGTGTCACAGACTGTTCGGGCAAAATTCTCGTATAAAACGCCAAATTATATAAATTTCATTCTTAAACAAACAAACAAAGTTGGTAACTCTTCAGTCCTCTGGAACAATCTTCATTGAGGCCACTCCAATCTCTTCTCTTGACTCTGGGATAGATCTCATCAGGCCCTCAGGGATTGATGTGTGTTAATGTTCTTCAAGGATTAAAGTGATGAAAAAATCAAATTATGAGGGCATAACTTTAAGGTGAGAGGGGCAACGTTTAAAGGTGATGTGCAGGCAACTTTTTTACACAGGTTGTTGCAAGTGCCTGGCATGTGCTGCTGGTGGTTGAGGCTGATACAATAGTAAAATTTAAGAGACTTTTGGATAGGGATAGGGATATGCAGGGAATGGAGGCATATTGATTATGTGCAGATAGATAAGAGATGGTCTTGGAATTATGTTCGGCACAGGCATGGACAAAAGGGCCTGTTCTTATGCTGAACTGTTCTGTGTTTAAGTGCCCCAGCATTACCTCCTTCTTGATCACAAAATGTCCTGGCTTATTAATATTTCCCACACTGATCCTGCTGTCCTTCTCTTTGACTACAGATGCACAGTGCTCGTTTAGTATCTTGCCTACTTCCAATAACTCCAAACATAAATTCTCTCCTTTGTCATTGAGCCTTTGACATTCCTACCTACTCCCTTGTTACTCTCTTGTTTTTTATCTACATATAAAAAGTATCGGCAATTTCTTTAATCCAACTCATTACAGTCATTTCATTGCATTTTGTGTCTATCTTAAACCAACTTTTGTCACTTGCACGTGTGTACTTTGTCCCCAATTGTACATAATTGGAGACGTCGTACAACATCTTACAATATCTTCATCCAATGTACAAACATTTTCTTATCAGCACTGAGCCAATCACTTATAATCAACCTATGCCTTGGAGCCCTATCTCTGTCAGGCCCGGATGTCTTTCACTGTGGGAATTAGTTTAGAGGTACAGCATAGAAACAGGCACTTTGGCTCATCGAGTCTACGACGATCAGCTATCACCTTTACACTAGTTTTATCTTACGCCTTACAGGTGATTTAGAGAAGCCAATTAACTATCCCAGTTGTGCAGCTCAGGGATACAGAGGTGTGCATAACTCCCTGGTTAGCTTGGAGCATGAAAGGATCTACAACACACGGAATTGATGGAGTTTGGGGGGGGAATTAGGAACTGGATCCAACTGCTCTACGCAGATATCTGTAGTGCAGACCAAATCAATGGCTAGCAAAAAGATAGCTTTCCCATCAAATCTGCAGTCGGGCAGGGTTTCTCTCTCTTCCCTGTCTTGTTTGTGTGCCGTATTGAACCATTTGCTGAATGTATCATAAAGAACAAGAGGATACAGTCCATAATGTTTGGGACAAAGACCCATTATTTACTTATTTGCCTCTGTACTCCACAATTTGAGATTTGTAATAGAAAATAAATCACATGTGGATAAAGTGCACATTGTCAGATCTTATTAAAGACCATTTTGATACATTTTCGTTTCACCATGTTGAAATTATAGCAGTGTTTATACATAGTCCCCCCATTTCAGAGCACCATAATGTTTAGGTCACATGGCTACACAGGTGTTTGTAATTACTCAGGTGTGTTTAATTGCCTCCTTAATGCAGGTAAAAGGAGCTCTCAGCACCTAGTCTTTCCTCCAGTCTTTCCATCACCTTTGGAAACCTTTATTGCTGTTTATCAACATGAGGACCAAAGTTGTGCCAATGAAAGTCAAAGAAGCTATTATGAGACTGGGAAACAAGAATAAAACAGTTAGAGACATCAGCCAAACCTTAGGCTTACCAAAATCAACTGTTTGGAACATAATTAAGAAGAAAGAAAGCACTGGTGAGCTTACTAATCGTAAAGGGACTAGCAGGCCAAGGAAGACCTCCACAGCTGATGACAGAATTCTCTTTATAAATAAAGAAAAATCCACAAACACCTGTCCGACAGATCAGAAACACTCTTCAGGAGTCAGGTGTGGTTTTGTCAATGACCACCATCTGCAGAAGACTTCATGAACAGAAATACAGGGGCTACACTGCAAGATGCAAACCACTGGTTAGCTGTAAAAATAGGATGACCAGGTTACAGTTTGCCAAGAAGTACTTAAAAGAGCAACCACAGTTCTGGAAAAAGGTCTTGTGGCCAGATGACACGAAGATTAACATATCAGAGTGATGGCAAGAGCAAAGTATGGATGAGAGAAGGAACTGCCGAAGATTCAAAACATACCACCTCATCTGTGAAACACAGTTGTGGGGGTGTTATGGCCTGGGCATGTCTGGCTGCTGAAGGTACTGGATCACTTATCTTCATTGATGGTACAACTGCTGATGGTAACAGCATATTGAATTCTGAAGTGTATAGACACATCCTATCTGCTCAAGTTCAAACAAATGCCTCAAAACTCATTGGCTGGCGGTTCATTCTATAGCAAGACAATGATCCCAAACATACTGCTGCAGCAACAAAGGCGTTTTTCAAAGCTGAAAAATAGTCAATTCTTGATTGGCCAAGTCAATTACCCGATCGGAACCCAATTGAGCATGCCTTTTATATGCTGACGAGAAAACTGAAGGGGATTAGCCCCCAAAACAAGCATAGGCTAAAGATGGCTGCAATACAGGCCTGGCAGAGCATCACCAGAGAAGACACCCTGCAACTGGTGATGTCCATTAATCGCAGACTTCAAGCAGTCATTGCATGCAAAGAATATGCAACAAAATCCTAAACAGGACTACTTTCATTTACATGACATTGCTGAGTCCCAAACATTATGGTGCCCTGAAATGGGGGGGATTATTAAAAACACTGCAGTAATTTCTACATGGTGAAACCAAAATGTATAAAAATGGCCTTTATTAAAATTTGACAATGTGCACTTTAACCAGATGTGATTTTTTTTTCTATTACAAATATCAAATTGTGAAGTACAGAGGCAAATAAATAAATGATGAGTCTTTGTCCCAAACATTATGGAGGGCACTGTAAGAGGAGTGATACTGGTGGGCATTGAAAGCACTCAGATCAATGTATTCCAGTAGATAGACAATGGCGCCATCTTCTGCTCAGATCCACGCCTGGTCTGTAGGTTGATCAGTATCTGCAACCAGTTGGAATTAGCCAATCGTCTATTACAAGCGAAATGGTTCCATGCTTTACGGCAACTCTGGCACAACTATCCCCGCTGTACAAGAAGGGAGCAAGCAGAAGAGCGAAAACCAAAGGCCGGTTTGCCTTACTTCAGTGGTTGGTAAGATTTTAGTCCATTTCTCAAGGATGAAATTACGCAGTACTTAGAAGTTCTCGCTAAAATAGGCCGACGTCAGTATGGTTTTGTGAAGGGAAGATCTTGCCTGCAAATCTGCTGCAGTTCATTGAGGAAGTTAATAGCAGGACAGAGGGAGGGGAGGCTGTAGATGTGGACTACCTAGATTTTCAAAAGGCTTTCGATAAGGTGCCGCACATCAGGCTGCTTGGGAAGATGAGAGCCCATGGTATTAAAGGGAAGATACTAGCATGGATAGCGGGTTAGCTGGATGACAGAAGGCAAAGACTTGCAATAAAAGGAACTTTTTCAGGTTGGCTGCTAGTGATTAGTGGAGTTCCACAAGGGTCGATGCTGGGGCCGCTTCTCTTCACATTGTATATTATTGATTTGGATAAGAGGATTGAAGGCTTTGTGGCCAAGTTTGCAGATGATGCTAAGATAGGTGGAGGGGCAGGAAGGAGCTTAACTTCACAAAATGGAATGACGCCGTATCGCAGAGACAATGCGACAGCACCGCAAGGAGAGAGAGAAGGGGGCTCGACGACTTCCAACTACCGCCAGTCTCCACTGCCCACGTTGCACCAAGGTGTGTGGATCATGGTTCGGCCTCTACGGACATCTGCAGACCGACAAATAGACGACCCTATGGAGAGAACAGCCGTACTCGTTTCGAGTAACCGCTGATGAGGTGGAGGGGCTGGCAGTGTAGAGGAAGCAAGGACTCTGCAGAAGGACTTGGACATGTTAGGAGAGTGGGCAGAGAAGTGGCAGATGAAAGTCAGTATATCAAAGTGTGGAGTCATGCATTTTGGTAAGAAGAATAAAGGCGTAGATTATTTTCTAAATGGTGAGAGAATCCAGAAATCGGAGATGCAAAGGGACATGGGAGTGCTGGTGCAGGACTCCCAAAAAGTTAATTTACAAGTCGAATCGATAGTAAGGAAGGAAAATTCAATGTTAGCATTTATATCACATGGACTGGAATACAAAAACAGAGATGTAATGCTGAAGCTCTATAAGGTGCTGGTCAGGCCACATTCGGAGTATTGTGAGCAATTTTGGGCCCCATATCTGAAGAAGGATGTGCTGGCTCTGGAGAGGATCCAGAAGAGGTTTACAAGAATGATTCCAGGAATGAGTGGGTTAGCATATGATGAGCGTTTAACAGCGCTGGGCCTACTTGCTGAAGGTTCAGGGGGAACCTCATTGAAACTTACAGAATAAAGAAAGGCGAAGCACTGAAACGCTGTCACGGAGCGGGAGATGCCTTACCGGGTCGGCGTGCGGTAAGCTCCGGAGTGCTGTGACCGCCGACTCCAACGTCGAGGAGCTGCGGTCTGCGGAGCGTCCAGCCGCGGGCGGCGCTGGATTTAAAAACACGGCGGAGCCTGGGATCTCTCACCGAGATCGCCAGAGTCGGAGCTCCGATCAGCGCGGCCTGTGGACATCGGGAGCTGCGGTCTCTGGGGAGGGAGCGGCAGTTCCAGACACTCCAAGCCATTGAGGAGTGTTTCTCCCGACGCCGGAGCTCCATCATCCGGCAAGCGGGCCTGAAAACATCGGACTGGCTGCGGAGGCCACAAACAGGCTTCGACCTCGGGTGATCACAGAGGAAGAGGACTGAACTTTCTAGTGCCTTTCCCCACAGTGGAAAATTTTGATTCTGGTTCATGTTAAATTCTATAATGTGTTGTGTATTTTTTCTTTTTTTTTAATTTTTCTATGGATGTACGGGAACCTGATTATTTCTTCTATGTAAAGCACTTTGGTTTCAACGCGAGTTGATTTAAACATGCTACATAAATAAAAATTTACTTACTTACTTATATAGAGTGGATGTGGAAAGGATGTTTCCACTGGTGGGAGAGTCTAGGACCAGAGGTCATAGCCTCAGAATTAAAGGGTGCTCTTTTGGAAAGGAGGTCAGGATGAACATCTTTAGTCAGAGGATTGTTAATCTGTAGAGCTCATTGCCACCAAGGGCTGTGGAGACCAGGTCAGTGGATATTTTGAAAGCAGAGATAGACAAATTCTTGATTAGAACGGGTGTCAAGGGTTATGGGAAGAAGGCAGGAAAATGGTATTAGGAGGCAGATATTAGCCATGATTGAATGTGCGGGGTAGACTTGGTGGGCTGAATGGCCTAATTCTGCACCTATAACTTGTGAACTAATTGTCCATTCTCTTCAGCATCAGGATGACTACCTGAAGGTGGTGGGGATCTGGTTTGAAGTGGCCTTGACATGCACCAGAAATTAGCTGTAGTGGATAGGCAAGTTTAAACAAAGATTTGGACAGCATCCCTTTCGCTAACTGATTTAAAAACCTGGTTATCAGAAACGAGACGTTACTGGAACTGCTGTACATCACGTAGGTATGCTCCCCGCTCCTCTGGTGATCACCCTGGTCATCTCCCAGTTTGTCTGGGGATTAAAAATGGAGCGAGTCTAATGGGTCAAGATGCACATGTTCACAGACATCAGGGCCAAAAAAATACCCAACATCCTGATGGCCACCTTGTGGTTGATAGACACAAGGTTGTAATGTGGTTGATAGACACAAGATGCTGGAGTAACTCAGCGGGATAGACAGCATTTCTGGAGAGAAGGAACGGGTGACGTTTCAGGTCAAGACCCTTCTGCAGACTCTGGTGTGAGTTTGAATGTGACTCTGGTTTGAGTGTGGTTGCATCAGTACGTGCATAGACAAAAGCACATGGGCACGTGTTGAAAGTGAGTTTGAAGGAGGGCCATGACCTGAAACATCACCTATCGACCTTCTCCAGAGATGATGTCTGACACGCTGAATTACTTCAGCACTTTGTGTCCTTTTTGGACACTAAATGTCATTACCTGCTAAGGTTCTACCTGTTCCTTGGTGTTGCAAAGGATGGGTCTGGCACAGTATTTGCACAATATTCCAGTTAGCTGGACATTGCAGCATCACCTATCCTTTTTGGAAAATGGTCAGCATGGAACATCCTGTGGGCATTGCAGGACAAGGACTTGATTGATTCTGTTGAATGGTTTGCTGAGCAAACTGCCCAGTCATTTGGTGAAATGCTTCATCACCTGACCTTACCAACAAGACCAAGTCTGAGAGTGGCCCTGTCAGATCATTCCTGTACCATGGGAGTCTTACTCCCAATGCACGCTTCCCTCAGGCTGGCTGCTATAGAGAAAAGATGGTTTCCCACCTCTTTGCAGGGTTTGGATTTGTGAAGAGGATAAGGATGTAAGGGTCCTTGTCACAGTTCACCCCGACCAGCTGTGCAACAGAGCATTCTCTGATTTATGGGCAGGAACACACTAGATGACAGACATCTAGCTCTGTTGGGTGAAAGACACTCTTTGGTCAGCCAGAAACTTGTTAGTCTTCCAGCACAGCGAGATGTCCATAAGGGAATGTTGCCAATTGGCCGCTTCCAGACTTCAGGAATTCGTGTTGTGGGATGCACTAAAGCTCAGTGCAGTGAATGCAAAGGACCGCAGTTTACAGTCCTTCCGCTGCTGGACATTGAGTATTGAGTCTAGTGGGGACGCCCTTCAAACAAGGGAAGATATCAACCCAGTGAGCCACAGGAGTGGCAATGGTGCTTTGTGTAAAGGAAGGAAGGGGAGGGAGCTAACACTATTGGATATAATACCTGCAATCTTGAATGTAAAGATACAAAGAACATATTAAGAATTTTGCACAGGCTTGTTATATATCTATCTTATATTACTAAAATTCTGATCTTGACCGCTTTTGGCTCAATGTGGTGTGATTTCCGAGAGAATGCCGCCACCTACGGCCGTCATTTTTGGCCAGCTCGCTCAGAGTCCCCCTCCGCCTTCCTGGACCAGAGGATTTTTCCCATCGATGAAAAATCAGAGAGATATTGTTTTTTTTTAATTTGCCATTCTCTCTGCTGCCCCTGCTGGAGGGAGGGGGAGGGACTATAAAACCAGGAAGTGGTGTGCCTCACTCAGTCTCTGCAAGATGTAGGAAGCCAGAGGGTCGCGTCTCTCTGAGCTCTGAATAGCACTGAACACATGTCTACTCAACTGTGAGTGCCCTAACTGTGGTTCTATAAATGCTTGCAAAAAGTGTCTCTATTGGTTCTAAAATGCTTGCAAAAAGTGTCTATTGGTTCTAAAATGCTTGCAAAGAGTGTCTCTATTGGTTCTAAAATGCTTGCAGAAAGTGTCTATTGGTTCTATAATGCAGAAAGTGTCTATTGGTTCTATAATGCTTGCAGAAAGTATCTATTGGTTCTAAAATGCTTGCAGAAAGTATCTATTGGTTCTAAAATGCTTGCAAAAAGTGTCTCTTGGTTCTAAAATGCTTGCAAAAGTGTAATTGGTTCTAAAATGCTTGCAAAAAATGTCTATTCATTCTAAAATGCTTTTCTTTTAAAAATGTTTTAATATTTTTATTAGAAGCAATGCACATACATAATAATCATGGTATATAACATAATACATTTCATGTACAACGTTTTTTTAAATTTAATTTTTGGATAGAAAAGAAAAAAAAATAAAAGCTTGAGGATAGTAGTGGGGCAATAATAAACGGTTAATGATTAATAATTAGATAAATAGACTGCGTCCTTAGAAGTGTTAAAAAAAAGAAGGAAAACAATTTTAAAAAAGCTCCGAAAATAAAGGGGCCATAAGAAAATAAAAAAAATCAGAAGAAAATGCAAAAAAGAACTAAACAGAAAAGAAAGGGAATGTGCCTAATTCGTAACGTTACACACCCCTCACCTAGTTCTAAAACGGTTACTTTCTAGGGTTATGTTGCACCATATTACACTTGTAATAAATCAATGAAAGATGACCATATCTTAAAGAATTGTCCTGGTTTTCCTCCTAGAACAAGTCTCATTTCCTCGAGATGTAATATTTCCGACATATTTGTAATCCACATTTTAACGTTGGGATAGGTGTGTTTTTCCAGTATTTAAGTATAAGTTTTTTTGCCGTTATCAAACCATAGTTGAGGAAACATCTTTGAAATGACGTTAGCTCAGAACAGACTTCCATCGCTCCGAAAATAATCAATTCTGTGTTTGGGTCCAGTCTTGTTTTAAATAGTTTTGAATAGGATTCAAAAATTTCCTTCCAAAATTTCTGAAGTTTTACACAGGAGACAAATGAATGTGCTATTGTTGCTTCTTGTGTTAAACACTTATCACAGATGGGAGAGACATTTGGAAAAAAAATATTTAGTTTCGTTTTCGAGTAATATAATCTATGTATAATTTTAAATTGAATCAGGGTGTGTCTGACATTAATCGAACATTTGTGTACCATATAACCATATAACAATTACAGCAGCACGGAGACAGGCCCTCTCGGCCCTTCCAGTCCGTGCCGACCATTTGTTTCCCCCTAGTCCCATCTACCTGCACTCAGACCATACCCCTCCATTCCCTTCACGTCCATATACCTATCCACTTTACTTTTAAATGTTAAAATCGATCCTGCCTCCACCACCTCTGCTGGAAGCTCATTCCACACAGCCACCACCCTCTGAGTAAAGAAGTTCCCCCTCACGTTACCCCCTAAACTTCTGTCCCTTAATTCTCATGTCATGCCCTCTTGTACATATATCAAATAATCTTCCCATCTGTCCTTAGGGATTTCTATAGCCAGTTCTTGTTCCAACTCTTTTCTTATACCATCTGTAGAAGGTATATCTATATTTAAAATAGTATTATAGAAATATGATGTTAAGTAGTCCAATTCTACCTGTCTATTCATGCCTTGCTCTAGTGGAGCCAACGTCAGGTTTTGACAAAGAAGGAACTGCAGATGCTGGAAAATCGCGGGTACTCAAAATGCTGGAGAAACTCAGCGGGTGCAGCAGCATCTATGGAGCGAAGGAGATAGGCAACGTTTCGGGCCGAACCCTTGGGTTTCGGCCAGAAACGTTGCCTATCTCCTTCGCTCCATAGATGCTGCTGCACCCGTTGAGTTTCTCCAGCATTTTGTGTACCATCAGGTTTTGATAATCTTGTGAATATTTTTTCAGATAATCTCGATTTTGCAAATATCTAAAATATTGGTTACTTTCCAAATTGTATTTAAGCTGTAATTCTTGAAATGATAAAATGCTTCACATTTCGTACATATCTTCCCAAGTCTTAATTCCTAATCGTTCCCATTGAGTAAACGTTTTGTCAATAGTCGATGGCTTAAACGACGGATTATTAACTATCGGTGAAAGAAGCGAAAGGTTTCTTAATTTAAGAGTGGATTTTATTTGTCTCCAGATTCATATTGTGCTGTGGATCATTGGATTTCTCTTATATATTGTGCTTTTCAATTTTATTGGGGAAAGAAGGGTTGCTCCAATGTTAAAAGGAGTGCAATCCTCTCTCTACATTATTGTCCATTCTGCCTGTGATGTTGAGCTGCCAGCCAGTACATTATATTTTTAATGTTCACTGCCCAATGATAATACATAAAGTTGGGAAGTGCAAGTCCACCAAATTCTTTACGTTTACATAAATGTTTTTTTTTTAAATTCTGTGTGATTTATAGTCCCATGTGAAATTTGTAATATATGAGTCAAGTTTTTTGAAAAAAAATTTAGGTATGTATATTGGTATTGATTGAAATAAATACAGAATTTGTGGAAGAAAAATCATTTTAATGGCATTTATTCTGCCTATTAAGGACATTGGTAGTGTTTTCCAAAATTGGATTGATGCTTGTAATTTAGTAAGTAATGGCAGATAATTTGCATTAAATAAAGAATCATATTTTCTAGTGATTTGAATACCCAAATATTTGAATTTTTCTGTAGCAATTTTAAAGGGGTATTTTAAAAGATGTGTTGGCTCTTGAGGTTTTATCGTCATTATTTCACTTTTATTCCAATTTATTCTATATCCTGAGAAGGACTAATTTGCGATTTTTTAATGTATAGTAGTACATCACGGGTGTACGTCATGTAGTACATCATGTATAGTAGTACGATTGCGGGGCTTGTTTCCACAGAGGCCCAGGAGCGGTGCAGTGGGAGGAACCCAAATCCGTAACGTTCCATTTGCAGTTCGCAGTTCGCAACAAGTGGGCTTGAGGAAGCCGCTGATTGGTGGAAGACGACTCGAGGGAGCAGCTGATTGGCAGTCAGATCCCTGCTGATTTCTTTCAGCTAAAATCCTTGCTTTGTATTGTATATTGTATTGTATCCATGGTAAGGGGGAGGATGAGTGCCAGGGCAGTTTACTGTTCTGGATGTCAGATGTGGGAGGTCATGCAGTCAGATAGCGCTCCAGACATCCACATCTGCGCCAGGTGCGTCAAGATGGCGCTCCAAATGGACCGTATTCGGTACCTGGAGCAGCAGCTCGATGACCTCCGTCTGGTCGGGGAGAGTGAGGAAGCCATAGAGAGGAGCTACAGACAGGTGGTCACTCCAAAACCGCAGGAGGCAGAAAAGTGGGTCACGGTTAGGAGAGGCAAGGGGCAGAGGCAGGGACTAGAGAGTACCTCGGTGGCTGTACACCTTGGCAATAAGTACTCCTGTTTGAGTACTGTTGGGGGGCACAGCCTACCTGGGGGTAGCAACAGTGACGGGGCCTCCGGTACAAAGACCGGTCCTGTTGCTCAGAAGGATAAGGAAAAGAAGAGGAGGGCAGCAGTAATAGGGGACTCTATAGTTAGGGGGTCAGATTGGCGATTCTGTGGACGCAGTCAGGAGACCCGGATGGTAGTTTGCCTCCCTGGTGCCAGGGTCCAGGATGTGACTGAACGTGTCCAAGATATCTTGAAATGGGAGGGAGAGGAGCCAGAGGTCGTGGTACATATAGGTACCAATGACATAGGTAGAAAAAGAGAGGAGGTCCTGAAAGGAGAATTTAGGGAGTTAGGAAGAGTGTTAAGGAGAAGGACCGCAGAGGTAACAATCTCAGGATTACTGCCTGTGCCACGCGACAGTGAGAGTAGGAATGGAGCAAGGTGGAGGATCAATGCGTGGCTAAAGGACTGGTGCAGAGCGCAGAGATTCAAGTTTCTGGATCATTGAGACCTCTTTTGGGGAAGGTGTGACCTGTACAAAAAGGACAGGTTGCTCTTGAACCCGAGGGGAACCAATATCCTGGCGGGGAGATTTGCAAAGGCTACTGGGGAGACTTTAAACTAGATCGGTTAGAGAAGGCAAGTAGTCCGTTTGTGAGGCAGGAGGCAGAGAAGAGAAGCAGTCAGACGCAACACGCAGGGAGGAAAGAAGAAAAAAATAACAAACGGAGAATAAGAAGTTGAGGGTTTCTTAAATGTGTGAGCAGAGAGACAGGGGTGTAAAATGAGGATAGGAGCAATAGGTAGCAAGGTGAAAAGTGGCAGGAAAACAAATCCAGGGCAAAAATCTAAAAGGGCCACTTTTCAACATAATTGTAAAAGGGCCAAGAATGTTGTAAAAACAAGCCTGAAGGCTTTGTGTCTCAATGCGAGGAGCATTCGTAATAAGGTGGATGAGTTGAATGTGCAGATAGCTATTAATAATTATGATATAGTTGGGATCACGGAGACATGGCTCCAGGGTGACCAAGGCTGGGAGCTGAACATCCAGGGATATTCAATATTCAGGAAGGATAGACAGAGAGGAAAAGGAGGTGGGTTAGCGTTGTTGGTTAGAGCGGAGATTAACACAATAGAAAGGAATGACATTAGCTTGGAGGATGTGGAATCGATATGGGTGGAGTTGCGAAACACTAAGGGGCAAAAAACGCTAGTGGGTATTGTGTACAGGCCACCTAACAGTAGTAGTGGAGTTGGGGATGACATCAAACAGGAAATTAGAAATGCGTGCAACGAAGGTAAAACCGTTATAATGGGTAACTTCAATCGACATATAGATTGGGTGAATCAAATTGGCAGGGGTGCTGAGGAAGAGGATTTCTTGGAATGTATGCGGGATAGTTTTCTAAACCAACATGTGGAGGAACCAACGAGAGAGCAGGCTATTCTAGACTGGATATTGAGTAATGAGGAAGGGTTAGTTAGCAGCCTTGTTGTACGTGGCCCCTTGGGCAAGAGTGACCATAATATGGTTCTTCATTAGGATGGAAAGTGACATTGTTAATTCAGAAACCCGGGTCCTGAACTTAAAGAAAGGTAACTTTGAGGGTATGAGACGTGAATTGGCCAAGATCGACTGGCAATTGATTCTTGAAGGGTTGACGGTGGATATGCAATGGAAGGCATTTAAAGACTGCATGGATGAACTACAACAATTGTTCATCCCAGTATGGCAAAAGAATAAATCAGGGAAGGTGGCGCATCCGTGGATAACGAGGGAAATCAGGGATAGTATCAAAGATAAAGATGAAGCGTACAAATTAGCCAGAAAAAGCAGCCTACCAGAGGACTGGGAGAAATTCAGAGACCAACAGAGGAGGACAAAGGGCTTAATTAGGAAAGGGAAAATGGAATATGAAAGAAAACTGGCAGGAAACATAAAAACTGACTGCAAAAGTTTTTATCGATATGTGAAGCGCAAAAGATTAGTTAAAACAAATGTAGGTCCCTTGCAGTCAGAAACGGGTGAATTGATCATGGGGAACAAGGACATGGCAGACCAATTGAATAACTACTTTGGTTCTGTCTTCACTAAGGAAAACATAAACAATTTGCCGGAAATAGCAGGGGATCGCGGGTCAAATGAGATGGAGGAAATGAGTGAAATCCAGGTTAGCCGGAAAGTGGTGTTAGGTAAATTGAATGGATTAAAGGCCGATAAATGCCCAGGGCCAGATAGGCTGCATCCCAGGGTACTTAAGGAAGTAGCCCCAGAAATAGCAGATGCCTTAGTGATAATTTTTCAAAACTCTTTGGATTCTGGAGTAGTTCCTGAGGATTGGAGGGTAGCTAATGTAACCCCACTTTTTAAAAAGGGAGGGAGAGAGAAGACGGGGAATTACAGACCAGTTAGTCTAACATCGGTAGTGGGGAAACTGCTAGAGTAAATTATTAAAGATGGGATAGCAGCGCATTTGAAAAGTGGTGAAATCATTGGACAAAGTCAGCATGGATTTACGAAGGGTAAATCATGTCTGACGAATCTTATTGAATTTTTTGAGGATGTAACTAGTAGAGTGGATAAGGGAGAAGCAGTGGATGTGTTATATCTGGACTTTCAGAAGGCTTTCGACAAGGTCCCACACAAGAGATTGGTATACAAACTTAAAGCACACGGTATTGGTGGTTCAGTATTGATGTGGATAGAGAACTGGCTGGCAGACAGGAAGCAAAGAGTAGGAGTGAACGGGTCCTTTTCGGTATGGCAGACAGTGACTAGTGGGGTGCCGCAAGGCTCAGTGCTGGGACCCCAGCTATTTACAATATACATTAATGATTTGGACGAGGGAATTAAATGCAACATCTCGAAGTTTGCGGATGACACGAAGCTGGGGGGCAGTGTTAGCTGTGAGGAGGATGCTAGGAGGCTGCAGGATGACTTGGATAGACTGGGAGAGTGGGCAAATGCATGGCAGATGCAGTATAATGTGGATAAATGTGAGGTTATCCACTTTGGTGGCAAAAACAGGAAGGTAGACTATTATTTGAATGGTGACCGATTAGGAAAAGGGGAGATGCAGCGAGACCTGGGTGTAATGGTACACCAATCATTGAAAGTAGGCATGCAGGTGCAGCAGGCTGTGAAGAAAACGAATGGTATGTTGGCATTCATAGCAATAGGATATGAGTACAAGAGCAGGGAGGTTCTACTGCAGTTGTACAGGGTCTTAGTGAGGCCATACCTGGAGTATTGCGTACAGTGTTGGTCTCCTCATCTGAGGAAAGACATTCTTGCCATAGAGGGAGTACAGAGAAGGTTCACCAGACTGATTCCTGGGATGGCACGACTTCCATATGAAGAAAGACTGGATAGACTCGGCTTGTACTCACTGGAATTTAGAAGATTGAGGGGTGATCTCATAGAGACTTACAAAATTCTTCAGGGGTTGGACAGGCTAGATGCAGGAAGATTGTTCCCGGTGTTGGGGAAGTCCAGGACAAGGGGTCACAGTTTAAGGATAAGGGGGAAGTCTTCTAGGACCGAGATGAGAAAATCGTTTTTCAAACAGAGAGTGGTGAATCTGTGGAATTCTCTGCCATAGAAGGTAGTTGAGGCCAGTTCGTTGGCCATATTTAAGAGGGAGCTGGATGTGGTCCTTGTGCCTGAAGGGATCAGGGGGTATGGAGAGAAGGCAGGTACAGGATATTGAGTTGGATGATCAGCCATGATCATATTGAATGGCAGTGCAGGCTCGAAGGGCCGAATGGCCTGCTCCTGCACCTAATTTCTATGTTTCTATCATCTGCATATAATGATATTTTATTATTAGAGTTTTTTGTATTGTAACCGTGGATATTAGGGTGAATTATTATATTTTTTGCTAAAGGCTCTATCACCAGGGCAAATAGGGGTGATAAAACACATCCCTATCTATTGCCCCTGGATAGTTGAAATTTCGGGGATAGTATATTATTAGTTAATATTCTAGCCGTAGGTTTATCATATAGTAATTTTATCCATAGGATAAAATTGTCTCCCATTTGAAATTTTTGTAATACTTTAAAAAGATATTCCCATTTCACTTGATCGAATGCTTTTTCTGCATCCAATGAAATAATTGATGTCTTTTTCTGTATTATATGAATACATTATGTTAAAAAGACGTCTCAAATTATTAGATGAATGTCTCTTAGGTATAAACCCCGTTTGATCCAGGTTTATTAATTTACTAACATATCTACTTAATCTTCTTGCTAATGTTTTTGCTAATATTTGCTGATTTGTATTTAATAATGCAATGGCTCTATATGAACCGGGATCCTCTAGATCTTTATCCTTTTTAGGTATTAATGTTATAGTTGATTCCGCAGGTGTTTCTATAGTTTCTGTTCTTTGAATGCATATGTATAAAGTTTATGTAAGCGTGGTGAAATTATTTCATATAATCTTTTATTGAGCTCCTAATTCTTCCTGTTCCATCACATTGAGTTTTGGGAGATTGCAGTTATCCAAGAAATTTGTAAGTTTGATATTGTCTGTTGATGTTTTAGATGCATATAAATTTTGATAAAATTGAGCAAATCTTTTGTTATAATCTTTGGGTAGTGTTATCAATTCCCCTTTATCTGACTTAATTTTTGAAATCATATGATCTTTTTCCCGTTTTTTCATTTGTCGTACCTGAGGTTTATGTGGTTTATCACCAAATTCAACATTTTCCTGTTTTGTAATTTGAAATAGTCTAATGACTCTTTCAGATAAAATTATATTCAGTTTAAATTTCAACATTAATATCTTATTATGTTTATCCTGAGTTGGGTCTTTAGAATTATCTAAGTCCAATTGTCTAATTTTTCTTCTAAATACAATTGTTCTGTCTTTTTTTTAATGCTTGCACAAAGTGTCTATTGCTTCTAAAATGCTTGCAAAAAAGTGTCTATTGGTTCTAAAATGGTTGCAAAAAGTGCCTATTGGTTCTAAAATGGTTGCAAAAAGTGTCTCTATTGGTTCCAAAATGGTTGTAAAAAGTCTCTTGGTTCTAAAATGGTTGCAAAAAGTGTCTATTGGTTCTAAAATGCTTGCAAAAAGTGTCTCTATTTGGTTCTAAAATGGTTGCAAAAAGTGTCTCTGTTGGTTCTAAAATGCTTGCAGGAAGAGTGTCTCTATTGGTTCTAAAATGCTTGCAAAAAGTGTCTCTATTAGTTCTAAAAGGCTTGCAAAAAGTGTGTCTATTGGTTCTAAAATGCTTGCAAAAAGTGTCTCTATTGGTTCTAAAATGCTTGCAAAAAGTATCTCTATTTGTTCTAAAATGCTGCCTGGCCAGCGTGACTGAGCTGCCTGGCCAGAGTGACTGACCTGCCAGCCCAAGAATCCATTCGGCCCACAATGTCCATACTAGCCCTCTGGAAACCAGTCCCTTTGACCCACAACACACATACTAGCGCTCCAGACGCCCCCATCCCCCCCCCCCCCCCCCCCCCCCCCCCCCCCCCCACACACTTGCCAGCAATATTGGAATTATAACCATATAACAATTACAGCACGGAAACAGGCCCTCTCGGCCCTTCCAGTCCGTGCCGACCATTTGTTTTCCCCTAGTCCCATCTACCTGCACTCAGACCATACCCCTCCATTCCCTTCACGTCCATATACCTAATTGGTGGAGAGGTGGAATATTGCATTGGGGGACCAGCCCTCCCGTGTGAAGCTGGGACCCAATGGGTCCCACTTAGTCTAGTACATACTGGAGATACAGACAGGTGCAGGCATAGGCCATTCAGCCCTTCAAACCAGCACCACCATTCAATGTGATCATGGTTGATCATCCACAATCAGTACCCCATTCCTGCCTTCTCCCCATATCCCTTGATTCCACTAGCACTAAGAGATCTATCTAACTCTCTTTTGAATGCATCAGGTGACCCAGCCTCCACTGCCTTCTCAGGTAATTTATATGTGTTAGGCATTTTTATCTTTTTTGGAATTGGCAATAGATGATCATCGAGAGGTGCAGGGAAACTGCACTCTTACAAAGTTGTCACACACCGTGCAGGTTTCTCCTTTTAGAAAATAATAGTTAATATATTGTTTACATAGAACAATATAGCCACAGGAACACAATGTCCTATGGCCCATGGCGTCCTTGCCAAACATGATGCCATTATAAACTAATACCTTCTGTCTGCAGATCCAGATCCCTCCAATCCCTGCATTTTCATATGCCTATGGAAAATCCGCTTCAATGCCACTATCATGTGTACTTCCACCACCATCGCCCAGGCATCCACCACTCCATGTAAAAACAACTTGCCCTGCACATTTCCTTTACGATTCCCTCCAATCTTCATGTTCATAAGACATAGAAGCATAATTAAGCCTTTTCCCCAGGATGGATATGTCAAAGACTAGCGGCCACTTTAAGGTAAGAGGGCCAAAATTCAAAGGAGATCTGCAAGGCAAGTTTTCTTTTTAGTGAGTGGCGTGGTGTGGCGGCGCCTAACGGCAGCGGCTCGATTGCAGTCCGTCTGTCTTTTTTTCATTTTTATCTCGTTAAATGTATGTGTCGATTTTAGTTTTTATTATTTTTTAGCTGTGTATATGTGGGGGGTGGGGGGAAACCGTTTAATCTCTACCCTGTTTTGGGGCCCGACCTTTGCCCTGTCGGGTCTCCGGTTTCGTTGGTCCTAACATTGTGCAGCCGGCAGCGGCCTCCAACCGGAACTAACCTGAATGCTCCAGTCGTGGAGCCTGCGGACTTGCCATCGCGGAGCTAGCCATCTTCGGAGCGGGGAGAGCTGTGGTGGCGCGCGGCTGCAACCCGACTTCGGAGCTTGGGAGGCTCCGGCCGCAGGCCCGGTGGACAGGAACATCGGGAGCTCGCGGGTCTCTGGTGGGAGTCCGCTTTTCAGAGCTCCCGTAATGGCAACTTCTCCCGCCGGAATCGCGGGATTTAAATGACTCGGAGCGGTACTTAACATCGCCCCATGTGGCTTAAATGGCCGCGGGACTTACCAACGCCCGCCGGAGGCCTTAACATCGTGAGCCCCATTCACCGCAATGCTGCAGTTGGACTGCTGGACCGCGGGAGAAGAACAAAGGGAAGAGATAAGACTTTTGCCTCCCATCACAGTGTGGTGTTGGAGATTCACTGTGATGGATGTTTGTGTAAATTGTGTTCTTCTTCTTTCGTGCGGCGTGCACAGCCTAAAGTTGATGGACAACTTGGTAAATTGTGTTAAGTGTGTGTCTTGGTTTTTTTTGTAATGTTATGATTGCAGGAATTACATTTTGTTCAAACCTTCTCTGTTTGAATGACAATAAAAGGAATTATATTCTATTATATCTGTAACACACTACTGACACAGACACAAGAGTGGCGTTCATGAGGAATTTAGATCAGTGCAGGGATATGGATCACGTGTAGGCAAATCAGATTTGTTTATCTAGGCATCATGTTCAGCACAGACATTGTGACCTAAAGTGCTCCTTCCAGTGCTGTACTGCCTATGTGCCTGTAAAGCTGCTGCATGTAAGAATGTAATTGTCACGATCTTGGTGGATATGACAAATAAACACCCTTGATTTGCCTAGACTCTTGATGATGCATTCTAACACTATCTTCTTAGGCCCCCCTCAGTCATGGCTGAACATGGTTGCCTCCATGGTCGGAGGACGCCAGTGTGTGACTTTGTTTGACATGGGGAGAATGGTGCACAGGAAGCCACCACACGGTCCTAGACAGATCTGGGTCAGGATCCAGTGGCATGTCCAAGACGACCAGAGACCCTTTTCTGCTGCTGCCTTCATCCGCTTTCCCAGCCGTTGTGACGCTCCACTAAGGTCAGCCATTATCCTTTGCCTGTTCCACCATTGAGGTCTTGGTTGGATTGCTCTTTGTCAGTGTCCTCCCCCTCGACCTTGCCGCCATGGGTGGCCCTACCAGGAGCATAACTCCAGACGGCATCGCTCTCAGGACAACACAAGCTTCTCCATCACAGCAAAGTTCGGGGGGGGGGTGAACCCTCGGAAAACGCCTGGACCCGATGGCATACCCAGTCGTGTTCTAAAAACCTGTGCGGACCAACTGGCTGGAGTGTTTACGGACATTTTCAACCTCTCACTTCTGAGGTCTGAAGTTCGCACCTGCTTTAAAAGGGCATCAATAATGGGTTCCCAAGAAAGCAGGGTGACGTGTCTCAATGACTATCGACCAGTGGCACTAACGTCTGTGGTGATGAAGTGCTTTGAGCGGTTGATTATGGCGCATATCAACTCCTACCTCGACAAGAACCTCGACCCACTGCAGTTCGCTTACCGCCACAAGATCAACGATGGATGCGATCTAACTGGCTCTCCACTCCACACTGGACCACTTGGACAACAAAAACTCATATGTCATGCTGTTATTCATTGACTGCAGCTTTGCGTTTAATACGCTCATCCCCTCCAAGCTGGTTACCAAACTCTCAGATCTGGGTCTCTGCGCATCCCTATGTAATTGGAACCTCGACTTCGTCATCCTCAGACCACAGTCTGTCCGTATTGGTGGAAATGCGTCATCCTCGATAACAATGAGCACGGGAGCACCTCAAGGCTGCGTGCTCAGCCCCCTGCTGTACTCACTCTATACTCATGACTGCATAGCCGGTCATAGTATGAACTCCATCATCAAGTTCGCCGACGACACCACTGTTGTGGGACAAATCACTGATGGTGACGAGTCAGAGTATAGAAGTGAGATCGACCGATTGACCAAGTGGTGCCAGCACTATTACCTGCCACTCAACACCAGCAAAACCAAGGAACTGATTGTGGACTTTGGAAGGGGTAGGATAGGGACCCACAATCCCATTTATATAAACTGGACGATGGTGGAAAGGGTCAAGAACTTCAAATTCCTGGGCGAGCATATTTCCAAAGATCTTTCCTGGTCCCAGCACACTGATGCAATTATAAAGAAAGCACATCAGCGCTTCTACTTTCTGTGAAGATTACGGAGAGTCGATATGTCAAAGAGGACTCTCTCGAACTTCTACAGGTGCACAGTAGAGAACCAGCAGACTGGTTTCATCGTGGCTTGGTTCAGCAACTTGAGCGTTCAGGAGCGTAAAAAATGCAGAAAGTTGTGACCACTGCCCAGTCCATCATTGGCTCTGACCGATCCACGATCAAAGGGATCTATCGCAGTCGCTGCCTCAAAAAGGCTGCCAGCATCAAGGACCCACACCATCCTGGCCACACACTCATCTCTCTGCTGCCATCAGGTACTAGGTACAGGAGCCTGAAATCTGGTACATCCAGGTTCATGAGCACCTTCTTCCCCACATCCATCAAGCTATTAAACTCGCCAACAAACAAACTCTGAACTATAGCAGCCTATTGCACTTTTTCTGTTCATTTATGTGTGTGTGTGTGTATATATGTATATGTATATGTATATGTATATGTATATGTATATGTGTATATATATATGTGTATATATATGTGTATATATGTATATGTGTATATATATGTATATGTGTATATATATGTATATATATATATATATGTATATGTATATGTGTATATGTATGTGTATGTATATGTGTGTGTGTATATAAGCAAGAATTTCATTGTCCTATCTGGGACACATGACAAACTCTCTTGACTAGACTTAGAATCATAGAAAATAGGTGCAGGAGTAGGCCATTCGGCCCTTCGAGCCTGCACCGCCATTCAATATGATCATGGCTGATCATCCAACTCAGTATCCTGTACCTGCCTTCTCTCCATACCCCCTGATCCCTTTAACCACAAGGGCCACATCTAACTCCCTCTTAAATATAGCCAATGAACTGGCCTCAACTACCTTCTGTGGCAGAGAATTCCAGAGAACTTGGTGGCAATCCACGGAGAACCACTAATATACCTCACAATTAACTTACCAAGCTGTCTGTATTTGAAATGTATGTGGAAACCAAGGCACCAGTACCTATCCAGGAGGCCACAAGGTTTTTTGCATGCATTGAGTCAATCCCCACAATACAGTGATAAAAATAATATGATGCTTGTCTGGGTTCAAAATCTTTCAGAATATCAACAAAGGTGTTTGATGATCTTGCAGTCTTGACACTGATAACAGAATTTGTTCACACCCAAAATATTAAAATCACTGTTTAAAGGATATCAATATTCGATGTATATTGAGTTCAGGAGGTTTTTCCTGCTACGAGGTTTCCTCTGCGTATCTGTTGGTCCCGAATAAAGTTCTACTCTCCAGTAGAAATCTGCTCTCCGGTCTCTGTATAACTCTGAATCAAATATACTAGCTCCTCTAGTATCTGCATGCGGAGTCAAGCGACGGAGCACAATAACAGATGCAATAGTATTTACTTCCGCGTTAATAGCGGAAAGGTGGGTATTCTCTTTCGGAAGGTTAATGTCGGTGTACTGTTAGACTGTGAGTAGCCGACATCATGTGTCCGTGACTCCGAGGTGCTCAGATGTCCCCGTGCAACAACAGATTCACATGTTCATAGAAGTCAACACTCGTAACCTTCTTAAAACAAAATAATATGGATGCAGGAAGTTTGGTTTAAAATAAAACTACAGGTCGGGCGGCAAAGATAAATAGATTGGCGGTTCAAGTAAATTTCGATTTACAATATTTCCCCTTTTCCGTGCGAATAATAACAGTAAGGGCATGTGAGATTTTGCCAACTGCGTTACTTGGAGGCCGATTTAATATTAAGCATGGAACAGGAAGTCAGTTCAGAAGTTTAGGTACTGTCGCAACGTTGAAGAAACATTTAGACAGGTACACGGATAGGTCAGGTTTAGAGGGATATGGACTAAATCATGGAAAACTTTACTGTCATTCAGACCGTGCGGTCTAAACGAAATTTCATTGCCTGCAGTCATACATATAATAAATAACAAAACACACAATAAACACATATTTAACATCCACCACAGTGAGTTCAGCAGACACCTCCTCACTGTGATGGAAGGCAAAAATCTTGTCTTTGTCTCTTCCCTTCTTGTCCTTCCTCTTCCTCTTCGCTGAGGCGACCCGGGCCTCCGATGTTGTGACCGCACCGGGTGATGTAAATAAGTCCCGCGGGTGAACCGTGCTCCGCGAGTGGGCCGGTTCAACTCCGCGGCCCGGGGCGGTCCAAGCTGCCGAAGCTGCCGCCCTCCAGTCCAGCGGATGCAGCTGTTGCCGTGGGAGCTGCAGAAAAACAGGTCATCAACCTGTGACCTGTGAGCTCCCGACGATGTCGTCCACCGGGCCTCCGAAGTCACTGCCGCCGCCACCACCACCGGAAAGCCGCCACGGCTCCGAGTCGGGCCGCCGGAACGCCTGAACCCGCAACAGCCCCGAAGTCGACCAGCCCCGCGCTGGTAAGTCCTGGCTGGCTCTGCCTCCGGAGCCTCGAGGTCGGTCGCAGTTGGAGGCTGTCAGCTCCGCCATTAGGCCTCAGTGCAGACGGAGACGGGGGATACAACAAGAAAAGTCGCTTCCCCCCCAAAAGGAAGAGACTAAAAACGTTTCTCCCACCCCTCCCACACACATACACTACAAAATAACTCAAATTAACGCTAAAACAAGACAAGAAAACAACAACAACAGCAACAAAAAGAAAAACAGACGGACTGCAGGCAAGCCGCTGCTGCCAGGGCAGCGCCGCCACACCCACAATAAACGCAGGCAGGTGAGACCAAAGATTATAGAGGAGCAAGATGCGCCACTCAGCGAAAAAGACGTAGTATCACATGTGTGTTAGTCGACGCCATGTTAGTGGACTACCTCGACCAAAGACGGCGTCGACTACGGCGTCTACATCATTGGGAAACTAGGCTCCTCTATAATCTTTGTCTCTCGATCTCCCTCTGTGTAATCCGCTCCAAAGCTACAGAGCAGTTGCAAGCAAAGATTATAGAGGAGCACGATGCATTAGAAAGTTATTATATTTATTTGTAATAGATCTTTACTTACCTCTCGATCTCAATCTCTCTCCCCCTCCCCTCTCTATCTCCCCTTTCGATCCCTCTCTATCACCTCGCTTCTCTCTATCTCTCTCCCCTCTTCTCTCGATCCCTCTCTATCTCTCTCTCGCCTCTCTCGATCTCCCTCTCTTCTCCATCTCTCCCCTCGATCGCTCTCTCTCCCCTCTCTTCTCTCGATCTCTCTCTCCCCTCTCGATCTCTCTCTCCCATCGATCTCTCTCTCTCCCCTCTCGATCTCTCTCTCCCCTCTCGATCTCTCTCTCTCCCCTCTTGACCTCTCTCTCTCCCCTCTCCATCTCTCTTATCACGATCTCTCCCCTCTCGATTTCTCTCTCCCCTCTCTTCTCTCGATCCCCCTCCCTTCCCTCTCTCCCTCCCCTCTCTCCCCCCTCTCTCTTCTCTCTCCTCTCTCCCTCCCTCTCTCTCCCTCTCCTTCCCTCTATCTCCCCCTCCTTCCCTCTCTCTCTCCCTCCGTCCCTCTCTCCCTCCCTTCCCTCTGTGTGAGAGTTGGCAGCCCTGCTATGCCTTAGGTCCGAAAGAGGATAGAAATAAATTACTTAATGGTCTTTGTAAGCAGATTTTAATAAGCTCTTCTATCTTTCCCATCTAATAAACACAGCAATACATAACACACAGCAATACAAAGACATGAACTTGTGCTGCAATAGAGTCAAGGTTAGAATTGTAGCAATCTTTGTGAGTATCCACATGCACTATGGACTCAAATTCAAGAATAGAAAAATGCATAACATGACTGTTAAAAGGAAATGTAAAAAACTTCAAAAAGTGGAACATAAGTGCATAATTTTCAAAATGTATTTATTTGAAGTAATACTATTCAAGATCAAATCCAAGTGAGTTTATTGTCATGTGTCCCTGATGGTACAATGACATCCTTGACTTTGTTTCAGCACAACAGAACATAGTAGGCATTGACTACAGAACAGATCAGTGTGTCCATATACCATTATATGAATATATACACACATGAATAAATAAATTGATAAAGTACAAATAACAGCTAATGGGCTATTAATGTTCAGAGTTTGGTCCGAGCCATGATCAATAGCCTGATGGCTATTGGAAAGTTGCTATTCCTGTACCTATTCATTGTAGTCTTCAGGCTCCTGTACATTCTACCTGAAGGTAGCAGGGAGATGAGTGTGTGGCCAGGATGGTGTGGGTCCTTGATGATACTGCCAGCCTTTTTGAGGCAGCGACTGCGATAGATCCCCTCGATGGAAGGATGGTTAGAGCCGATGATGGACTGGGCAGCGTTAACTACTTTTTGTAGTCTTTTCCTCTTCTGGGCGCTCAAGTTACCGAACCAAGCCACGATGCAACCGGTCAGCATGCTCTCTACTGTGCACCTGTAGAAGTTAGAGTCCTCCTTGACAAACCGACTCTCCGTAATCTTATCAGGAAGTAAAGGCGCTGATGTGCTTTCTTAATATTTGCATCCGTGTTCT
Source organism: Okamejei kenojei (assembly GCA_035221665.1). Classification (NCBI taxonomy): domain Eukaryota; kingdom Metazoa; phylum Chordata; class Chondrichthyes; order Rajiformes; family Rajidae; genus Okamejei; species Okamejei kenojei. The sequence goes on from CM069132.1 coordinate 89,187,183, forward strand.
CGGACCAGGAAAGATCTTCAGAGATGTGCATGCCCACGAATTTGAAGCTCTTGACACTTTCAACCATCGACCCGTTGATATAAACGGGACTTTTGCTTCAGCAGCAGCAGCCTCTACAGGAGGCTTTAAACGTTTGAGTGAGCCTGTGTGTGTGTGTGAGTCAGTGTGTGTGAGTATGTGTGTGTGCGAGTCTCTGTGTGTGGATCTGTGTGTGTGTGTATATATGCGTGCTTATATAAAAGCGTGCTTCGTTGAATGATGACTTCTGAGATATATTATCAGATTATCTTGGTTAAAATTTGACCGCGGCAAAGCGACATAAAGACGCTGTGGGCAGCAACAAGAGACACAACAAGAAATAACAATAATTCTCATCTTTGACATTTAAATTGTTCTTATATTTTAAGAGTTATTCACATTTTAAACTTTAATAAATCCTGTTTCCACTTTTGCCTGTGTGTTCTTCATCACAATGGGAGCCTAATGGGCAGGAATGGATACTCTGTGGGAGAGCCACTAAGGGCAAAGATCCTATAGCGGAGCAAGATGGACCACTCCTGCGAAAAACACAGAGTACGTTTTTTTAATCACCTCAGTCCTAAATGACCTCCCCCTTATTCTAACACTGTGGCCCCTGGTTCTGGACTCTGGAAAAGTGGGATAACATTAGCTATCCTCCAATCCACAGGAACTGATCCTAAATCTATTGAACATTGGAAAATGATCATATGTATATATGTATGTGTATATCTGCATGTATATGTATGTGTATATATGTATGTATATGTGTGTGTGTGTAATATATATATATATATATATATATATATATATATATGTGTGTGTGTGTTTATATATATATGTATGTATATATGTGTGTGTGTGTGTGTGTGTGTATATATATATGTATGCCTATGTATGTATATGCATATGTATGTATGCATATATGGTTTATGTACATCATCTGACAAATAAGATAGAGAGCAATAGTGATGCTTTAAAGTTTCTTCTGATCCATGAAAAGGAAATGTATTTATCTCTCAAGGGCCTGTCCCACCATATATTTATATGAATGTGTGTTTTTGTGTGCCTGTAGTTTTGTGCAGTGTGTGTGGCAGCAATACAAGGGAAGCTGCACAATACAATGCAAGGGAAACTACGCAAAGGTGGGGCTGGGGAGGAAAGATGGGAGGGAAATGGGGGAACAGGGGGAAAAGGGAGGGAGAGAGAGGGAAGTTGGGAGAGAGAGAGGGAAGGAGGGAGAGAGAGAGGGAAGGGAAGGAGGGAGAGAGGGAGAGAGGGAGGGAGAGAGGGAAGGAGGGGAGAGGGAGATCGAGAGGGGGGAGAGGGAGATCGAGAGGGGGAGAGGGAGATCGAGAGGGGGGAGAGGGAGATCGAGAGGGGGGAGAGGGAGATCGAGAGGGGAGAGAGGGAGATCGAGAGGGGAGAGAGGGAGATCGAGAGGGGAGAGAGGGAGTTCGAGAGGGGAGAGAGAGAGATCGAGGGGGGAGAGGGAGATCGAGAGGGGAGAGAGGGAGATCGAGAGGGGAGAGAGAGGGAGATCGAGGGGGAGAGAGAGAGATCGAGGGGGAGAGAGAGAGATCGAGAGGGGAGAGAGAGATCGAGAGGGGAGAGAGAGATCGAGAGGGGAGAGAGAGATCGAGAGGGGAGAGAGAGATCGAGAGGGGAAAGAGAAAGATCGAGAGGGGAAAGAAAAAGATCGAGAGGGGAAAGAGAAAGATCGAGAGGGGATATTGTGTTGATATTGTATCAAGTGTAAGGGGAGAGTATGAAGGCAAGGGCAGTGTACTGTTCAGGATGTCAGATGTGGGAGGTCAGGGAATCTGATAGCCCTCCAGACGTCCACATCTGCGCCAGGTGTGTCGAGATGGGGCTCCTAAAGGACTGTGTTTGGAACCTGGAGCAGCAGCTCGATGACCTCCGTCTGGTCAGAGAGAGTGAGGCGGTCATAGAGAGGAGCTACAGGGAGGTAGTCACACCCAGACCACAGGAGGCAGACAAGTGGGTCATGGTTAGGAAGGGCAAGGGGCAGAGGCAGGGGCTAGAGGGTACCCCTGTAACTGTACACCTGGAAAATAGGTACTCGGGTTTGAGTACGATTGGAGGGGACAGCCTACCTGGGAGCAGCAACAGCGGCCGGGTCTCCGACACAGAGACCGGCCCTGATGCTCAGAAGGGTAGCCAAAAGAGGAGGGCAAATGTAATAGGGGACTCTATAGTTAGGGGGTCGGATGGGCGATTCTGTGGACGCAGTCGGGAGACCCGGATGGTAGTTTGCCTCCCTGGTGCCAGGGTCTCGCATGTGTCGGAACGTGTCCAAAAGATTCTGAAAAGGGAGGGAGAGGAGCCTGATGTTGTGGTACACATAGGTACCAATGACATAGGCAGAAAAAGAGACGAGGTCCTGAAGGGAGAATTTAGGGAGTTGGGGAGAAAGTTAAGGAGAAGGACCAAAAGGGTAACGATTTCAGGATTACTGCCTGTGCCGCGTGACAGTGAGAGTAGGAATGAAATGAGGTGGAGGATAAATGTGTGGCTGAGGGACTGGTGCAGTGGGCAGGGATTCAGGTTTCTTGATCACTGGGACCTCTTTTGGGGAAGGCATGATCTGTACAAAAAGGACGGGTTGCACTTGAACCCGAGGGGGACCAATATCCTGGCAGGGAGATTTGCAAAGGCTACTGGGGAGACTTTAAACTAGAAAGGCTGGGGGGAGGGACTCGGGTAGAGGGGGCTAGGGGACAGGGTGTGGGGCAAGAGGCAGAGAAGGGAAGCACTTGGACCCAAAATGTAGGCGAGAAAGAGGAAAAAGATAATAGACAGAGAATAAGGGATGGTGGGTTTCTAAAATGTGTATATTTTAATGCTAGGAGCATTGTAAGAAAGGTGGATGAACTTAGAGCCTGGATTGACACCTGGAAATATGATGTTGTGGCAATCAGTGAAACATGGTTGCAGGAGGGCTGTGATTGGAAACTAAATATTCCAGGATTTCGTTGCTTCAGGTGTGATAGAATTGGAGGGACCAGAGGTGGAGGTGTTGCATTGCTTGTCAGAGAGGATATTACAGCAGTGCTTTGGCAGGATAGATTAGAGGGTTCGTCTAGGGAGGCTATTTGGGTGGAACTGAGAAGTGGGAACAGTGTAGCAACACTTTTAGGGGTGTATTATAGACCGCCAAATGGGGAGCGAGAATTGGAAGAGCAAATATGTAAGGAGATAGCAGATATTAGTAGTAAGCACAAGGTAGTGATTGTGGGAGATTTCAATTTTCCAAAAATAGACTGGGAAACACATTCTGTAAATGGGCTGGATGGTTTGGAGTTTGTAAAATGTGTGCAGGATAGTTTTTTGCAGCAGTACAAAGAGGTATCGACCAGAGAAGGGGCAGTGCTGGACCTCCTGTTAGGAAATGAGGCAGGTCAGGTGACGGAGGTATGCGTTGGTGAGCACTTCGGGACCAGTGATCACAATACCATTAGTTTCAATATAATTATGGAGAGAGTCAGAACTGGACCTAGGGTGAAGATTTTTGATTGGAGAAAGGCTAACTTTGAGGGAATGCGTAAGGATTTAAAAGGAGTGAATTGGGACACTTTGTTTTATGGGAAGGATGTAGAAGAGAAATGGAGGACATTTAAAGGGGAAATTGTAAGAGTACAGAATCTTTATGTCCCTGTTATGTTGAAAGGAATTAGTAAAAATTGGAAAGAGCCATGGTTTTCAAGGGAAATTGGACACTTGTTTCAAAAAAAGAGAGATCTACAATAATTATAGGAGGCATGGAGTAATGCTAGAGAAGTATAAAGAATGTAAAAAGAATCTTATTAAATAAATTAGGAAATCTGGAAGGAATCAGATTTGCCTTAATGGAAAAACAAGAAGTTTTCGTTAGACTATGGTCTTCTTTCATTGATTACTTAAAAGGGTAGAATGGTAGGGAAGCCTAACTGAAACTTGGACTTAGGAATAGATGAAAAGTTATATTTTATATTCCTTGATCTTATCTCCTACGATGTATTAATAGTAAATTATTCCTTTCTTTATGATTTTCTTTTTCGATGTTGATTTTTATTTTATTTTTCTTACTGTTCTCCTCTCTTTATAAAAAAACTATTATAGTCAAAATGATACACTTGACAATATTAATAATGTATGTTCGTTGAACATGAAATATTGCTATCATAACATATGTTTTCTAAATCACTGTCTAAATACTCTAATAAAAATATATATTCAAAAAAAAAATAAAAAAATTAGGAAGGCTAAAAGAAGGTATGAGGTTGCTTTGGCAAGAAAGGTGAAAGTAAATCCAAAGGGTTTCTACAGCTATATTAATAGCAAAAGGATAACGAGGGATAAAATTGGACCATTAGAGAGCCAGAATGGACAGCTATCTGCAGAGCCAAAAGAGATGGGGGAGATATTGAACAATTTATTTCCTTCAGTATTCACCAAGGAGAAGGATATTGAACTCTGTGAGGTAAGGGAAAAAAGTAGAGTAGCTATGGAAACTATGAGATTCAAAGAGGAGGAAGTACTGACACTTTTGAAAAATATAAAAGTGGATAAGTCTCCAGGTCCTGACAGGATATTCCCTAGGACATTGAGGGAAGTTAGTGTAGAAATAGCAGGAGCTATGACAGAAATATTTCAAATGTCATTAGAAACGGGAATAGTGCCGGAAGATTGGCGTACTGCGCATGTTGTTCCATTGTTTAAAAAGGGTTCAAAGAATAAACCTAGCAATTATAGACCTGTTAGTTTGACGTGGTGGGCAAATTAATGGAACGGATACTTAGAGATAATATATATAAGCATCTGGATAAACAGGGTCTGATCAGGAACAGTCAACATGGATTTGTGCCTGGAAGGTCATGTTTGACAAACCTCCTTGAATTTTTTGAAGCGGTTACTAGGGAAATTGATGAAGGTAAAGCAGTGGATGTTGTCTATATGGATTTCAGTAAGGCCTTTGACAAGGTTCCCTATGGAAGGTTGGTTAAGAAGGTTCAATCTTTGTGTGTTAATGGCGGAGTAGCAAGATGGATTCAACAGTGGCTGAATGGGAGATGTCAGAGAGTAAAGGTGGATGGCTGTTTGTCAGGTTGGAAGCCGGTGACCAGTGGGGTGCCTCAGGGATCTGTGTTGGGTCCACTGTTGTTTGTCATGTGGACCCATGATCTGGATGATGGGGTGGAAAATTGGATAAGTAAGTATGCAGATGATACTAAGATAGGTGGTGTTGTGGATAATGAAGTAGATTTTCAAAGTCTACAGAGAGATTTGGGCCATTTGGAAAAGTGGGCTGAAAGATGGCAGATGGAGTTTAATGCTGGTAAGTGTGAAGTGTGTTACATCTTGGCAGGACAAATCAAAATAAGACGTACATGGTAAATGGTAGGGAATTGAGGAATGCTGTGGAACAGAGAGATCTAGGAATAACTGTGCATAGTTCCCTGAAGGTGCAATCGCATATAGATAGGATGGTAAAGAAAGCCTTTGGTGTGCTGGCCTTTATAAATCAGAGCATTGAATATAGGAGTAGGGAAGTAATGTTAAAATTGTACAAGGCATTGGTAAGACCAATTCTGGAGTATGGTGTACAATTTTGGTCACCTAATTATAGGAAGGATGTCAACAAAATCGAGAGAGTGCAGGGGAGATTTACTAGAATGTTGCCTGGGTTCCAGCAACTATTACAGAGAAAGGTTGAACAAGTTAGGTCTTTATTCTTTGGAGCACAGAAGGTTAAGGGGGGGCTTGATTGAGGTCTTTAAAATGATGAAAGGGATAGACAGAGTTGACGTGGATAAGCTTTTCCCATTGAGGGTAGGGAAGATTCAAACAAGAGGGCATGACATGAGAATTAAGGGACAGGAGTTTAGGGGTAACGTGAGGGGGAACTTCTTTACTCAGAGGGTGGTGGCTGTGTGGAATGAGCTTCCAGCAGAAGTGGTGGAGGCAGGATCGATTTTAACATTTAAAAGTAAAGTGGATAGGTATATGGACGGGAAGGGAATGGAGGGGTATGGTCTGAGTGCAGGTAGATGGGACTAGGGGAAAACAAATGGTCGGCATGGACTGGAAGGGCCGAGGGCCTGTTTCCGTGCTGTAATTGTTATCTGGTTATATATGGTTATAGAAAGAGATCGAGAGAAGAGAGTGGAGAGAGAGATAGAGAAGATAGGGGAAGGGGGGAGAGAGAGAGAGATCGAGATCGAGAGGTAAGTAAAGATCAATGAAGTGGGCGCATGTGCGGGGCTCTTCTAGAGTAGGCGCAGGACATTCCCGGAGTGCACAGTATCTCGGGCGGGAAAGGCCTGTGGAATCAGCCATGTTTGCCAGACGTTTTTGAGTAATGTATTAAAGAAATACGTTGCTTAAAGCTTAAATAAAGTTAAGTAAATTACAAGTAGTGAGAGTTTCATTTACCTCACAACAATCTATTACAAATAAATCTAATAACTTTCTAATGCATCTTGCTCCTGTATAGTCGTTGCTGCAGCTGCTCTGTAGCCATGGAGCGGCTCACACAGCGGGAGGCAGAATGGCGGCCGTGACGTTCCGCTACGCACCGCACCAGGCATTGGCTTTCGGAGGAGTGCTCTATCTTGCCCCTCTAGGCCAGTGTAGATCGAACATCATAGAGCGGCGCTTTATGATCTTTGGTGTACATGCGGCGTGTTGGTGGGTGTGGACACGTTGTGCCGAATGGCCTGTTTCTACGCTGAAGAACTCAACAACTCTGAACTTTTTTTCTCGCCGGGAGCAGGACATTTTGCTTTGCAATCTAATGTTGATCTATCCTCCACCCCACCGCTCCCTCACTGACGTGACAATCCCAGACGTGTCCTCTGGTTGAACCAAACGAGGCAATGTCCGTGACCACAGCCCGGTCAGGTGATTGGGCTCAATAAAGGCGAGAGGCTGGTTATGCGCTGCTTACTCTGCTGTCACAGTGAGTATGTTCGCGATCTGCCTGCGGCTCCTCTGCTGCTTCGCTGCCTGCTTGTTCCTTGTATCCGCAGCAGCGGACTGCAAGCGCGGAGAGCCAGAGGGCTGCGGGGAGCGGTCGGTGCGCTGGTATTCGGGTGGGTCTAAATAACCAACGCACTCGCGTAGGGTGTTGCTTGCTGCTGAGAATTTGACTAATTCGTTCTCGCTTTTCATCGCGATGTTAGCTTTAAATGTGAACGTATTACAATTACTTCTGAACGAAGTCTCTGATCGCAGGGAAAGTGCATAATTTTACAAATAAACCCACAAGTATCATGTAGTTTTATCCGTTACATGTCTTACACATGCTTCAATTAAACTAATTCCAATCTAATTAATATCTTGGGATTTATCTGGCTCATGGTGCCTTTAAACAATACCCCTCCAGCTGTTATTTGCACTTTATTAATTTATGAAATAATGTGTGTATTTAAGTATATAATTGTAATCAAAGCCTACTATGTTCTGTTGTGCTATGCAAAGAAATAATTTCATTGTCCTGTCAGGGACACATGACAATAAACTCTTTTGACTTTGAAATACGCTTTGTTCTAACATCAGTGGTTGGTATATGTCTGAATGTCCGGGGCTCTCTTTCGTCGTTAATATTTAAAAGTGTGGCGATTTATTACCCATCTCATTTTCAGTTTTATGCATTTGATTGTTTTTCTTTACTGGTGTTGATTTTGGGGTGGGGCAAGGGAGTTCTGGCCATCTTTTTCTAAACTAATTCTTAGGCGCTGGATGTTTTGGGCCTAGAACTAATCGAAGTTTTTAGAAGGGAACTGTGCCTTTAAAAAATGTCTCACGTGATCTGATGTTTCGAACCGGGACAATACAATACGGAACCAACAGGCCCTTCTGCCCAACTTGCCTATGTTGATCAGGATGCTACACCTAAACTAGTATCATTTGCTTGCGTTTAAGAAAGAATTACAGATGCTGGAACATCGAAGGTAGACAAAAATGCTCGAGAAACTCTGAGTCTGAAGAAGGGTCTCGACCCGAAACGTCGCCTATCTCCTTCGCTCCTTAGATGCTGCTGCACCCGCTGAGTTTCTCCAGCTTTTTGTGTACTGCTCGAGAAACTCAGCGGGTGAGGGAGCTTCTATGGAACGAAGGAAATGGGCAACGTTTGGGGCCGAAACCCTTCTTCCGGCGTTTGGCCCATATCCTTCTGAACCGTTCCTATCCAAATGTGTCTCAAATGTTGTTATTGTATCTGCCTCAACTATTTCCCCCAGCAGCTTGTTCCATATACCCACTACCCTCTGTGTGAAAACTCTTAATTCTTATTAAATCTTCTCTCCCATTAACAGTTCTTGATTTCCCCTGGGGAAATCTCCCCTATCAATTCCGCTCATGATTTTATACACCTCTATAACATCATACCTCAATCTCCTGTGCTCCAAGAAATATAGTCTGGCCTGCCCAACCTCTCCTTACAGCTCAGGCCATCGTCCTAATGACAGCTTTGTAAATCTTCTCTGCACTCTTTCTAGCTTAATGGCAGCTTTCCTATAGCTGGATGACTAAAACAAACATTTTTATTGTACTAATTGACTTTTTTCCCTTCATAATTAGCACCCAGTTGTGGTCTGTTGGAGATTCAGTGATCACTTCCCTTGTCTGCAAAATCTTTTATACGTGTATTTTTAAGGAAATATGAATCCCTGTCCATGCCCCGTCTCCAAAATCCCAATAAAACATAAATGGAAAATAAATCATATCATACAAGAATATAATTCAACTCAAGTAAAAGAGTGAACAGATTAGTGGATAATAGTAGAACCTCCTTTGGGACAATGCAATAAGTTGCCACGTTCCAGTGCCATCTTCCAACCTTCAAGTTTCTGAAAATTATCTGGTCTGATTTTATTTTTTTGGACAGTAATAAGCTGGCTTCAAATCCAAAAGATATAACATTTTAAGCCTGATTAATTTAGTTTCCCCATTCAGAAATGCAAAAGCAATGAGAACTGTGAGCAATTTGCCAGAATATTTGATTAGTTATGGGTGGAGTAGTAATTGTACACATAATGCATGAATAGTCTTATTATTTGCTATTCATTTCTTATTCACAAGGGATTTAGTAGGCCATTGTTGCTTTTTATAGTGAGGTAGTATTGGTCAGCATATTGGGGATTCATGCTGGCCATTACACTCTTTAATTGAAAGATGATTTGAACTTGCCACAGTAGTGCCAACTTCCATTTTCCAACTGAGCTGCTACTTAATTTTCTGATGATTTGGATGTTCCAGTTAAGCCCGTATCTACTTGATGTATCATCTGATCTAAACTAGTCAGTGTTTCTAAAGCACAATCATATTTTTGGAGAACTCTGTAATATTGAGTGAGACATTCACTGTAATTCTGTGTAAATCATTTTCTTTGCAGCAACACTGTTTCAGATTCTGCATCCCTCTAAACGTGTCTGCACAAAAATCTTGGCTAATACTGCAAGTGGTTTTCTGTGGGAGTATTATGTTGAACTCCTCAACAAAGATATTAATGTGTCGGGTTTTAGAAGAACAAGACTTCCATCTGTTCTCTGGTTATGTAAGATTCTGTGGTAGCTGTTTCAACACAGAAAAAAACCCAAAACAAAGTCAAAGGGGGCTGTTAACTACCATAATCCAAATATAGTTACCACTGTAAGTGAAAAGAATCTCTGTGGAAGTAAAAGAGGCAAAGATTTATGATAAAATATTAGCTTCTGCCATAAAAGGCAGTTCTAATTTATCAATGGTAAAGTTAATAAATTAACCTTTATTTTCCCACCTCCCTCTTCCAGAGACATTAACAATGGATCTTCTGACTGCTGCAAATATCAAGTTTGCTGTTGATCTCTTCAAACAGTTGGATAAAGATGACAAAGTGGGCAATATCTTTGTATCCCCCTTTAGTATATCAGCTGCTCTGGCCATGGTGTATCTTGGTGCTAAAGGAAATACAGCAACTCAGATGGCCAAGGTGGGTATGGCTTGAACTTTAGAAGGAGTGTCTTGTTTTATTAACCAAGTTTATTTAAATCAGAAAAAAACACAAAGTGCCTGAGTAACTCAGCTGGTCAAGCAGCATCTCTGGAGAACATGTATAGGTGACATTTTTGGTCTGGAATGCTATCAGTTTTTACCGATTGTTTGCTATAAATGAGTTGGGGATTATCATTGTGTAAGTGGTAGAAACAAACAACTGCAGATGCTGGTCAATACATGAAAAGGAAAAGTCCTGGAGTAACTCAACAGGTTGGGCAGCATCTCTGGAGAACATGGATAGGTGACGTTTTGGGTTGGGACCCTTCTGTGGACTCTCTCTGGACCTGGGTTGGAATCAAGGTAAGTCGATGACTCGGCCTGCTTGCGGCTGAGGGAGAGACAAGGATTGGCGTAGTCGTAGATTATGGCCCACATACGGCCGGAGTGCAGGTAAGGGTCGGCGGTGGCATGCTTGCCTGGAAGTGGCTGGGAAGGTGGTGGGGGCTGGGGCAGGTGTTGGCAGTCCAGCCTGGTGGTGAAGGTCTATAGGTATGTCTGCTGTAATGAAATCCATTATAAAGAGGTCTATAAAAACGAAGGTTTACTGTATTGTGACAATTTGACTGTTTTGGTTGAATTAACAATAATTACTATTAACTAGATTTTCTTTGTATGTAAAATACAAAATGAATATAAAAGCTGGGCTGCTGTATTGCAGCTTTATTTATCAATTGGTTAAGCCAAACCTGGCCTGTTATGTGCAGTTCTGGTCACAGAGTACAGGAGGGATATGATTATGCTGGTAAGGGTGTGGTGAATATTCAGCAGGATGTTGCTTGGGTTGAGAGCATTTGTTGTCAGGTGAGACTGGATAGGCTGTTTGTTTTCCCTGGAATGGACAGGCTGATAGGTGATCTAATAGAGGTGGATAAAATTAAGGGAGATAGATGGAGTAGACATTAAAAACATCTGTATCCTATCATGGACATGTCCAAGACAAGGACTTGGGGTTAAGGGGGAAGGTAGAGGTTTGGAGGGGATCGGAGGAATAATTATTCCAAAAGTTGGTGGAGTCTGGAATGAAGAGGTGATGGACATAGATGCACTCATGATATTTAAGAAGTATCTGGACATGCCTTGAATCACCAACCTAATGAAGTAAATGGGATAGGTACAAGAGCATGGGCAATGGATTGAAGGGCCTATTTCTGTGCTGTAAGATGTTATGCATGTTGAGGAATAAAACTTTCTGCAGAAACAACTTTATAATCAAAAGTTTGGGTTCGGCTCCAGTGCTGAAAAACACAGCTGGTTTCACAGATGCTGTTTAACAGCTATATATTTCTATTTTCCAGTTGTTTCCAGGTTGAGTGTGTTGTCCAGAATGAATTTATTACAGACACAATAGTATAGTAGATTAATACAACCTTGTTTCCAGTTGGCCTAAGTACATCTAGCTCTGCTCCTGTTGGTGTTGCTATTTGTAAATTCTCCATTTTCTTTTCCATTAAAATCTTAAATCTTCTCTATTGAGGTGCAATCATGCAATACTCAGTTCTTCATTACAAGTGACCATAAAGCCCCCAAATTACATTTTTTGATGTGAATCGTGACACTGAAAAGAACAGGAAGTTATCTGGCCCATCTCAATCGGTCTGAAGAAGGGTCTCGGCCTGAAACGTCACCCATTCCTTCTCTCTAGAGATGCTGCTTGACCTGCTGAGCCACTGCAGCATTTTGTGTCTGTCTCAATCAGTGGGACTGACTTATCTGAGCAATATTTCAGTATTCCACAATTCCAATGAACCTTTACATTTAAAAGACATCTGGATAGATACATGGATAGGAAAGATTTATAGGGAGATGCGAGTAGGTGGGACTATTGTAGATGGCACATCTTGGTCAGCATGGACAGGTTGGGCCGAAGGGTGTGTTTCTATGTGACTCTCTCTAATTCTGATATTCTTGCTGATAGAGTTTGGAGGCTTTCCACAAATGCAAGCACTTTGCTGAGACTTAATAACCTACCCAATACTTTGCGAAATGCTGTTGATAACTTGGTTGTATCAGTTAAGAGATGTTCTGAATATGGAGACACACTGGTCTAGACAAGATAAAAATAACACATTCCTTCTCTAAAAGGACATTTTTGGGAGGAGGGGGAACTCTGGTGCCTTTTGTTTATAGTTATAGCGTAAAATTGTTTGCTGCTCTTTGTCCCTTGTGATGTGAATTTGCAGTGGAAATAAAACTTCAAGTTGTGAAACTTTTTTTAAATGGAAATGCTCAGTTGTTTGGGCAGCTTCCTGCTGAGAGCAAATGGGTAAATGATCTTCCATTAAAACTGAAAATGGTTCTAGAAATGCACGCTGTTATTTCCAGTGTACTGATGGCAAAGTAACAGCAGGTGGCTTTGAGAGAACAGGAATTTCTCAGCCACAATACTGGTGCAAGGAACTTATTTGCACCACAATTCACTGTAAGGATTATTGTTTTGCTTATCTTATCCCATTTAACCCCAAGATGAACTCTAACACCATATTTTCTTATACTAGGAATGCTGTCATAATGTTTAATAGCTTTGGTTCATCAGTTTATTAATAACATTCATGAGATTGTTGCCCTCTGACTTGACGACTGGATGTTCTCTTGTAAATGGAATGGGAAATTGACTAATGGGAATTTGGTTAATATCTTTATACAAGTCCCTAAAACACTAGTTTTGTTTCCTGCATTCAGAACTGAGCAGCATAGTGGAGCAGCTGGTAGAGCTGCTGCTTAACCTGTGCCAGAGACTAGGGTTGATCCAGGCTTCAGGTGCTATCTGTGTGGACTTTGCATGTTCTCCCTGCGACTGCGTTGGTTTCCTCCCACATCCCACACGCATGTGAGTTTGTAGTTTAATTGGCTGCTGTACATTGCCCTACTGTGTATGGAGTGGATACAAAAGTGGGATAACATAGAGCTAGTGTGAATGGGTGATCAATGATGGGCATGACCTTGGTGGGCCAAAGGGCCTAATTTCATGCTGTATCACTAAACTGAATTTGTCTTTATTAATTTATGTTAACTTCATTTCTTAGGTGCTTGGTTTTGATGGAGTCAAAGACATCCATGCTGAATATCAGAAACTTCAAACTGAATTAATCAACCCTAAAGCAGAGCATGTGTTGAAACTCGCCAATCGCCTCTACGGGGAGCAGACCTACAACTTCCTTGCAGTAAGATTTTCTTCTGGTTAGAGTATTGGAGGCTAAATTGCCCAATTTGTTTTTGATATATTGATGCAGGAATATTGAATGAACTGAATGTGGAGTTTAGTTTGTGAAGGTCTGTACTGGATAAATACAATTAGTGAGATTATACTTTTTTTTGTAAGAAAGCTTGGTCTTGGGTGATGCATTACTTATTTGTGGTATGTATGAATATTTCCAATCATTAGTCAGAATGTATTTAAAACAAATGAAATTACTGCAGTGTTTGAATGATTAATTGAATGTTTTTGTTTAGTCGAAAATATTATGTACTATAAATACTTTACATGCACAGTGGGAGAGTCTAGGACAAGAGGTCATAGCCTCAGATTGAATGGACATTCTTTTAGGAAGGAGATGAGCAGAGATTTCTTTAGTCGGAGGGTGGTGAATCTGTGGAATTCTTTGCCACAGAAGGCTATGGAGGCCAAGTCAGTGGATATTTTTAAGGCAGAGATAAATACATTCTTGATTAGTACAGGTGTCAGAAGTTATGGGGAGAAGGCAGGAGAATGGGGTTTGGATGGAGAGATAGATCAGCCATGATTGAATGGCTGAGTAGACGTGATGGGCAAAATGGCCTAATTCTACTCTGTATTAATACATGCCCTCTGCTGCCTATAATAATCAGATAATAATGTTTCCCAAGACTGTTTAGAGAATAATCATAGAAAATAGGTGCAGGGGTAGGCCATTCGGCCCTTCGAGCCTGCACCGCCATTCAATATGATCATGGCTGATCATCCAACTCAGTATCCTGTACCTGCCTTCTCTCCATACCCCCTGATCCCTTTAGCCACAAGGGCCACATCTAACTCCCTCTTAAATGTAGCCAATGAACTGGCCTCAACTACCTTCTGAGGCAGAGAATTCCACAGATTCACCACTCTCTGTGTGAAAAATGATTTTCTCATCTCGGTCCTAAAAGACTTCCCCCTTATCCTTAAACTGTGACCCATTGTTCTAGAGTTCCCCAACATCGAGAACAATCTTCCTGCATCTAGCCTGTCCAACCCCTTAAGAATTTTGTAAGTCTCTATAAGATCCCCCCCTCAATCTTCTAAATTCCAGCGAGTACAAGCCGAGTCTATCCAGTCTTTCTTCATATGGAAGTCCTGCCATCCCAGGAATCGGTCTGGTGAACCTTCTCTGTACAAGCCGAGTCTATCCAGTCTTTCTTCATATGGAAGTCCTGCCATCCCAGGAATCGGTCTGGTGAACCTTCTCTGTACTCCCTCTATGGCAATTATTAATATACAGAATTATTAATTCATGGCATGAGGGCAACATGTATCATCCCTGTGCAGGTGATGATCAAACTATCTTGAACTATTATAATTGTTCTGCTCTGGAAACAAGTTATTTGATGTGTTTATTTTCTCACTGCAAATGTCAGTGCTATCATTTTCTGATATACGAAGTACTGGAACGCGAGGTCGGGCTTTCATTAGCATTCAGGTACATGTCTTATTTCATAAATTTCACGTTCATGTTATAGGAGCTGAATTAAGCTATTCAGCCCATCTAGTCAACTTTGCTATTCAATCATAGCTGATCTATTTTTCCCTCAACTCCATTTGCCTGTCTTCTTCCCATAACCCTTTACATCCTAACCAATCAGGTATCTTGTTAAAAACACCCAAACACCTGGCCTCCACAGCTGTTTGTGGCAAAGAATTCATCACAGATCACCACCCTCTGACGAAAGATATTCCTCCTCTTCGCATTCCTCTTATTCGAAGGCTATTCCCTCTGGTTCTTGATGCTTCCACTAGTGGAAACATCCTCCCCACATCCACTCTACCCAGGCCTTTCATTATTCAGTCACAAAAATGCCATAATTTTAACCCTTGCCTTTCAAATTCTATATCATCATTCCTTTCTAGTAAGACACTAGACTAAGTGGGACCCATTGGGTCCCAGACACAAGGGAGGCTTGGTCCCCCAATGCAACCCATTTCCCAGTGCAATATTCCACCATGGTGTGGGAGAGGGGGGATGGGGTGTGGGAGAAGGGAGGAAGGTGTGGTGTGGGGGGGGGGGTGGGTTAGTGTGGTGGAAGGAACAGGGAGGGGTAAAGGGGGGTGTGGGTGTGTGGAGGGGGGTGTGGCGGGGAGGGGGGGTGGAAGGACTCCACTCGAGCCACCGGCCGCGGCACCGCACAGCACCTCCCGACCCCGCACAGTGGCTTTCCCGACCGCTCACAGCCGGCTCTCCCGACTCCACTCTTACGGATTCAATCAGGACTACTTGCGGACTCTGCCTCGCCTCCGGGGATTTATTTTCCAGAGGGTGCCGGAAGGGGCGTTACCTTCATGATGGACAGGCAAGAAGACCAATCTGCTGATCTTACAATTTTCTAATCCTTCATAACTTTTGTAAAATTCCATCGATCGGAACAAACGTTGGTGGGTTGGACTAGAGGAGAAAGTTGAGTAAGGTGGCGAAAAAATCCTATTGATAAAGGGTACCGGTTTTGCACTTTTTTTAAAGCAAACCGGAAGAGGTCAAGATGAGTGTTTTAGCCATAGTATAGATTAACAGTTAAATGGTACAAATTGGAATAGTGAGGGTTATTTTGATCTGTTATCTTTTAGGATTTTCTTGCTGCCACACTGAAATACTATCAGGCACAGCTGGCTTCAGTTGACTTTGCTAATGCAGCAGAAAAAGTCAGACCAGAAATCAACAACTGGACAGAAGAGCAAACTGCAGGCAAGTGATGCTGGAGAATACATGTGACAATACATGTCCTCTGCTGCCTATAATAATCAGAGTAAGCAATGTTTCCCAAGACTGTACCGATATTTTTTCATTCGTGGCATGAAGGCAGCATGAATCAACCCTGTGCAAGTGATGATCAAACTATCTTGAACTATTATAATTGTTCTGGGATGAAGGTATACTTCCATCGAGCTCCATATCTGAATTCAGTGGCCTGGTGATAGTGAAGGAGCCCTTGTGTGTTTGATATTTGATAAAGTTCTTCATGGCAGCCTGATCCAGAAGATTAAGTTGCATGGAATCCACAGATGCTTGGCTGTTTGATTTCAGAACTGTCTTACTCACAGAAGACAGAGGGTTGTGGTGGAAGGTAGTTATTCCAGCTGCAGATTTGTGACCAGTGGAATTTAGTTTAGAGATACACCGAGTTTAGGAAACAGACTTGCCAAGTCTACGCCGACCGGCAGCCACTTGTACATTGGTTGTATCCTACACACTAAGGGCAATTTACAGAAGCCATTTAACCTACAAACCTGCACGGCTTTGGGATGTGAGAGGAAAAGAGAGACCCGGAGAAAACCCATGCTGTCATAGGGTGGACGTACAAACTTTGTACAGACAGCACATAGTCGGGATCAAACCCGACTCTCTAGCACTGCAAGGCAGCAGCTCTGGCACTGTGCCACTGTCATCTTGTAGCTTTATAGGCATTTGGTTAGGCCACATTTGGAGTATTGTGTTCAGTTCTGATCGTCCCACTACAGGAGGGATGTGGAGGCTTTGGAGAGGGTGCAGAAGTGGTTTAGCAGAATGCTGTCAGAATGTGGCAGAATGATTAGAGGATATTGGCTTTAAGGAGAGGATGGACAAACCTGCATTGTTTTCTCTGGAATGTCAGTTCAGGGCCTGTTCCAGTGCTGTACTGTTCTATACATTTCCTTGTTGGGCTGGTATGTTAACTGGAATCTGCAAACACACTTACCATGTACCTACTCTCCTTGATCTTCCTGATTAAAGAAGTCACAGGTGGGAGAATCATCATTACCTGCAAGTCATGAATCTTTACACTCTGCAATAATGTGCCAGGTCTTTCTTTGGTTTGGTGTCTTTGCTATGTTGTTTGTTTTGATTACCTATTAATAACGTGCATGCTATCATCCCTCTTCCCCCACCCCACTGCACCCACTCCTTAGGCAAGATCAAGAATTTACTAGCTGAAGGAACTGTCGATGGACTCACAAAACTTGTTCTTGTAAATGCCATATATTTTAAGGGAAACTGGAACAAGAAATTTGAGAGTGAAAATACAGAAGAGGGACAATTCAGAGTAAACCAGGTAATGTGCGAGTGAGAAAAATCAAAAAATGTTGATGAATATTGAACTCCATTTGATAGTCAATCAACAAAGTGGTGAAATCTAGCAGGATGTTGTGAAATGTCCAGAATAAATTCCTGCTTTTTGGTACAATAAAAAGTTGGAAATATTGCCCACCATAACTGGTTATCAGGTTCCTGTTTACTTGAGTAAGATAATGGGTTACAAATTTGAACTCTGCTCATTCCACATGATTTTGCTGACATCATTCTTGCTCATCCACAAATGTTTTCTTTTGCTATTGAACAGATAGGAAAAGTAGCTCAAGAAATGTATTTTTTTCATTTTAGATTTGAGATAAGCCTAGAGTAATGTGGGTGACAAGTTTGGTTTTTGCTGTGTAAGTTAGTGGGGAAATTACAGCGTTGAGTGGAAAAATGCTTGGTTCTGTTGCAGCTGTGATGACGAAGTTAGTCACTCATTCTGTGTCAATTGTTTGAGTCATTTAACCTGATCATTGGTGATAATGAGATAATGCGCTTGCGAATCAATTGTCTTGAGGAACCTGACCTTTGCCTTTAGACACGTACTGTGTCATGATATGATTGGAGGACCGAGAAAGCGTGCCAAATTGCTTCTGCTTGCTACTGCTGATATACTTGCACTATGCCTGTTGTAAATCATTTGCTCTGGGGAACACATGGAACTCCAAGAGAGTGACAGGTTATGGACCAGAGTAAGTCCCCCGGGGTGACAGATAAACTTCTTGAAGCAAGAACGGTGTGTTGGTTCAGTATATTTATTGAGGAAAGATCGAGGGGAAAATAATCCAGTTTAACATGGGTTCCTTAGAAGGTAAATAACTGATAACAAATAATTATTTTGTCTCAGTAAGTGCTTATGGCACAGCCTGAAGGTTAGTTTAGTTAAGAGATACAGCGTGAAATGCTTCAGCTTACCAAGTCCAAGCCAATCAATGATCGCCCACACACTCATTCTATGTGACACACTAGGAATAATCTACAGAAGCCAATTAACCCATAAACCTCCACGTCCTTGAAATGTAGGAGGAACCCGGTGCACCCAGAGAAAACTTGCGCGGTCACAGGAAGAACATAGAAACTCTGCTCAGACCGACAGTACCTTAAGTCAGAATTGAACCTGGGTCCCTGGTGATGTAAAGCAGCAGCTCTACCACTGTGCTACCTGGCATAAAGTAATATTGAATAGGGTGTTTCCAAAATGTAAGGGAAGAAATTATCATAATTGAAGGTGCCAACAAAGTCTCCTATCCAAGGCCCTCTAAGTTTTGAAGAAAAACACTACTTTACAACAGGTTTTGTGTGCATATCTTCTTTAAGAATATAGAATGAAGCCAGGGAGTTGTCGACTGGTTACTTTATGCAGTGACGAATCACATTACATTTTCAGGTTTTTGGGGAGCTAGCCTGTATTTATAAATAAAATGTTAAAAATGCAGATACTGTAAAACTGCAAGAAAATGCTGGAAAATCTTAGCAGGCCAGTCAGCATCTGTGGAAAGAAATGGTTAATGTTTTGGGCATAAAACATCTGTCAGAACTGAGAAAGAGAAACGAGTGTGGTCTTGGTAACTGAGACGGTGGGGGAGAACATTGGTTGGAACAAAGGAATGTATCTGATAGGTTGAAGTAATGTGAGAAACGTTGGAACAAGAGGTTTTTGCTAAGGAGAATTTTGACACTAGAATTGAGTTTGGGTCAACCAAGTGAACTTCAAGATTGTAATTCCTGGAAGAAAAAAGTAGATCAATTATGTAAAAAAGTAATGTCCTTGAGTTCGCAAAATAAAATGTCAGGAATTGTTGAATAAAATTCTATTTTGCATTTCTCATTCTTCTCTTGAAATTATTTCCCCTTTTCCTGGGTTAAATAAGTCTATAACTTTGCTCTTTTTTTTTGTTTTGCTTGCAGCATGACACAAAACCTGTTCAAATGATGCAGCAGAAAAGCAAATTTCCGTTCAATTATATCCAGGAACCTTCAACCCAGATCCTCGAGCTCCCCTATGTGGGCAGTGAGCTCAGTATGGTCATCTTGTTACCGGATATAAATGAGGATTTCAGTCAGCTCGAAAAAGTAAGTGTGAAGCTTTGTTATGAAACAATTTGAATTATTTTTCAAAGAAACAAAAATTAGATTCCACCTTCCTGACAAGCAGGAGGGAAAAAACCCAGAGTAATTGACAAATGAGACTTGGTCATGCTAGTTTATAGAAATTACTTGTGATTAAGCCTAAATATGTTTGTAATTTTGAAAACTTGACTAGTTAGTGATGTTGTTGAGATAATGTGTCGGGTATACTGAGAAGTGGGAACGGTGTAGCAACACTTTTAGGGGTGTATTATAGATCGCCAAATGGGGAGCGTGAATTGGAAGAGCAAATATGTAAGGAGATAGCAGATATTAGTAGTAAGCACAAGGTAGTGATTGTGGGAGATTTCAATTTTCCAAAAATAGACTGGGAAACACATTCTGTAAATGGGCTGGATGGTTTGGAGTTTGTAAAATGTGTGCAGGATAGTTTTTTGCAGCAGTACATAGAGGTATCGAGTCAGAGAAGGGGCAGTGCTGGACCTCCTGTTAGGAAATGAGGCAGGTCAGGTGACGGAGGTATACGTTGGTGAGCACTTCGGGACCAGTGATCACAATACCATTAGTTTCAATATAATTATGGAGAGAGTCAGAACTGGACCTAGGGTAGAGATTTTTGATTGGAGAAAGGCTAACTTTGAGGGAATGCGTAAGGATTTTAAAGGAGTGAATTGGGACACTTTGTTTCATGGGAAGGATGTAGAAGAGAAATGGAGGACATTTAAAGGGGAAATTGTAAGAGTACAGAATCTTTATGTCCCTGTTAGGTTGAAAGGAAATAGTAAAAATTGGAAAGAGCCATGGTTTTCAAGGGAAATTGGACACTTGTTTCGAAAAAAGAGAGATATCTACAATAATTATAGGAGGCATGGAGTAAATGAGGTGCTAGAGGAGTATAAAGAATGTAAAAATAATCTTAAGAAAGAAATTAGGAAGGCTAAAAGAAGATATGAGGTTGCTTTGGCAAGAAAGGTGAAAGTAAACCCAAAGGGTTTCTACAGCTATATTAATAGCAAAAGGATAACGAGGGATAAAATTGGACCATTAGAGAGCCAGAATGGACAGCTATCTGCAGAGCCAAAAGAGATGGGGGAGATATTGAACAATTTCTTTTCTTCGGTATTCACCAAGGAGAAGGATATTGAACTCGGTGAGTTAAGGGGAAAGAGTAGAGTGGCTATGGAAACTATGAGATTCAAAGAGGAGGAAGTACTGACACTTTTGAAAAATATAAAAGTGGATAAGTCTCCAGGTCCTGACAGGATATTCCCTAGGACATTGAGGGAAGTTAGTGTAGAAATAGCAGGAGCTATGACAGAAATATTTCAAATGTCATTAGAAACGGGAATAGTGCCGGAGGATTGGCGTACTGCGCATGTTGTTCCATTGTTTAAAAAGGGTTCAAAGAATAAACCTAGCAATTATAGACCTATTAGTTTGACGTCAGTGGTGGGCAAATTAATGGAAAGGATACTTAGAGATAATATATATAAGCATCTGGATAAACAGGGTCTGATCAGGAACAGTCAACATGGATTTGTGCCTGGAAGGTCATGTTTTGACAAACCTTCTTGAATTTTTTGAAGCGGTAACTAGGGAAATTGATGAAGGTAAAGCAGTGGATGTTGTCTATATGGATTTCAGTAAGGCCTTTGACAAGGTTCCCCATGGAAGGTTGGTTAAGAAGGTTCAATCTTTGGGTGTTAATGGCGGGAGTAGCAAGATGGATTCAACAGTGGCTGAATGGGAGATGTCAGAGAGTAATGGTGGATGGCTGTTTGTCAGGTTGGAAGCCGGTGACCAGTGGGGTGCCTCAGGGATCTGTGTTGGGTCCACTGTTGTTTGTCATGTACATCAATGATCTGGATGATGGGGTGGAAAATTGGATAAGTAAGTATGCAGATGATACTAAGATAGGTGGTGTTGTGGATAATGAAGTAGATTTTCAAAGTCTACAGAGAGATTTGGGCCATTTGGAAAAGTGGGCTGAAAGATGGCAGATGGAGTTTAATGCTGATAAGTGTGAAGTGCTACATCTTGGCAGGACAAATCAAAATAGGACGTACATGGTAAATGGTAGGGAATTGAGGAATGCTGTGGAACAGAGGGATCTAGGAATAACTGCATAGTTCCCTGAAGGTGGAATCGCATGTAGATAGGGTGGTAAAGAAAGCCTTTGGTGTGCTGACCTTTATAAATCAGGGCATTGAATATAGGAGTAGGGAAGTAATGTTAAAATTGTACAAGGCATTGGTAAGACCAATTCTGGAGTATGGTGTACAATTTTGGTCGCCTAGTTATAGGAAGGATGTCAACAAAATAGAGAGAGTACAGAGGAGATTTACTAGAATGTTGCCAGGGTTCCAGCAACTATGTTACAGAGAAAGGTTGAACAAGTTAGGTATTTATTCTTTGGAGCGCAGAAGGTTAAGGGGGGACTTGATTGAGGTCTTTAAAATGATGAAAGGGATAGACAGAGTTGACGTGGATACGTTTTTCCCATTGAGGGTAGGGAAGTTTCAAACAAGAGGGCATGACATGAGAATTAAGGGACAGCGGTTTCGGGGTAACGTGAGGGGGAACTTCTTTACTCTGAGGGTGGTGGCTGTGTGGAATCAGCTTCCAGCAGAAGTGGTGGAGGCAGGATCGATTTTAACATTTAAGAGTAAAGTGGATAGGTATATGGACGTGAAGGGAATGGAGGGGTATGGTCTGAGTGCAGGTAGATGGGACTAGGGGAAAACAAATGGTCGGCACGGACTGGAAGGGCCGAGAGGGCCTGTTTCCGTGCTGTAATTGTTATATGGTTATATGGTTATATTTGCATATATAATTGCCAACACACAATATTAGAGACAAGGCTATTTAATGCCTCAAGATAGCTTTGCCGTTTATTAAAATCAAAGTTTTACTTGTAACAATACAAAGCAGACCAGGCATGGACTGGTGAGCTGAAGGGCCTGTCCATCAAAGAGAAGGCAAACAAATTGCACCAAAGCCTCTACTTCCTTAGAACTCCCCTCACCAACTTTCAGAAATATTCTGTAGAAAGCATGTTATTTGGATGCATCACAGCATGGATTGGGAAAAGCTCCATCTAAGACTGCAAGAAATTTAAGAGTTATGGACGTAGCCCAGACCATCAAAACCAACCTCCCCTCCATTGACGCCATCTACTCTTCATGCTGCCTCGGTAAGACCACCATCATAATCAAGGTCCAGCTCCGCCCTGGTCATTCCCTTTTCTCCCCTCTCCCATCAGGCAAGATGTAGAGAAGTGCAAAAATACATACCTCCAGATTCGCGGAGAATTTTTCCCAGCTGTTATCAGGCAATTGAATCAATTTATCACCAACTAGAGAGCGGTCCTGAGCTCCCATCTACCTCATTGGAAACAGTTGGACTATCTTTTAACAGACTTTACTGGACTTTATCTTGCACTAACCGTTAATCCCCTTTCGCCTGTATCTCTGTACACTGGATTACTTGATAGTAATCATGCTTAGTCTTCTGCTGACTGGATAGCACGCAACCAAAAAGCTTTTAATCTCAGTACATGTGTCGATCTCCTATTTTCCCTACTGAGTCTCCTTCCCCTTCCTGTGTCCCGTTCCCTCCCACCATTTCCTTTCTCATCTGACACCCTTTTATTTCAATTTCATTTCTAACCTTTATCACCTCCTCCATCTACCTAACACCCCATCTCAGCTGTACCCACCTATCACTTGCTAGCTTGACCCCATCCTTGCCTCAATTGTCGGCATGGACTGGTGAGCTGTAGGGCCTGTTTCTATGCTGTATCTAAACTAAACTCCATCTAGAACTTTAAAAAAAAAAAAACTTGTTTGTGTTTTAAGCTTCAGAACCATATCACGTTTGATCATCTGATGAATTGGACCAACCCAGACACGATGAAGCAGGTGGAGATTGAAGTTGTGTTGCCTAAATTCAAGCTGGAAGAAAAATATGATCTTGAATCGATCCTCTCCCGAATGGGGATGGTGGATGCTTTTA
The DNA here is from genome assembly GCA_035221665.1 of Okamejei kenojei. Taxonomy (NCBI): domain Eukaryota; kingdom Metazoa; phylum Chordata; class Chondrichthyes; order Rajiformes; family Rajidae; genus Okamejei; species Okamejei kenojei. The sequence goes on from CM069132.1 coordinate 89,210,618, forward strand.
GCACCATGCAAGCCAACTTCTCTGGAATGACTAGTAGAAATGATCTATTTTTGTCAAAGGTTGTCCATAAATCCTTTGTGGAAGTTAATGAGGAAGGCACAGAAGCAGCTGCTGCAACAGCTGGAATTATGATGATGCGATGTGCAATGATAAGAAACATGTTTGTGGCTGATCATCCATTCCTGTTCTTCATCCGGCACAACAAAACGCGCAGCATATTATTCTTTGGAAGGTTCTCCTCTCCTTAAAACACAGTGCAATTTGGCTACAGAATTTCAACCTTTCTCCCTTGCCCCACTCCATATTACCAATCATTGCCTGATGTCAACACAAGTAGACTTCAAGGAGGAGCAAATAACATTTTAGCAAACTGAGGGATTCTGCTATGATAAACTGTTATGATCAGAGATTGAGTGGAAAAACTTCAGCTTGAAATTTGCTTCTAATTGTTATGGGATGCTGAGTGAATTTGGATAATTATCAAATGCTTCAAAAATATGCCTTCTCATTGCTCACATTCTTGTTAAATGAGGTGCACTATCTGGCTTAATACTCCACCTACCCCACCGCCTAATTCAACTTGCAACATTAAAAAAAAAATCATCTGCAGGGCAGTGACATGTTGCATTGCACAATTACCGAAAAACAACATATCAACTTTTGAACAGCTTGTATAACTTCCTAACTTTGTCCAGAATTATTTCCTTTGGCCACCTTGGCCCCTTAGCTCCTTGGCCTGCTTACAGTTCAATTTATGTTGGTGTTCTGAGTTAACACTGCTTATCTGGCTAATGTTCCAGATTCACCATGCTACATAAGAAATAATTTGACATGCAGTGGAATGTATTGAGAATTTATTGCAAGGATTATGGAAAGGCTTAAAATGAATCCTCAAAATATTTGTTTTAATATTCAAGACAGAGATAAAGCATAATAATGTGTTTAATGTTTTATCTACTACAATAAAAATGTTTACATTGAGCTCCAAGAATAATTGTGAATATGAATGGGATCTTTACACTTTTTTTGGATTCAATTTTTCCTTCACATTGTTTGGAATTAACATTTAATGCGTACCTCCATATGATCTTGGACAGAAATAATAATAGAACATTAGTTACAGTAACATGAAAATCCATGGCCGTGTATCTGGCACACAAGATTCACCTCTGACACCTTACTAAGCAAGAATCTATCCACTGATGGCCTCCACAGCCTTCTGTGGCAAATAATTCCACAGATTCACCACCCTCTGATTGGAAAAAATTCAACCTCATTGTCTTACTACAAGAATGTACTTTAATTCTGAGGCTATGACCTCTGGTCCTAGATTCTCCCACTAGTGGAAACATCCTCTCCACATCCACTCTATACAAGCCTTTCACTATTCTGTCTGTTTCAATGTGGTTCCCTTCTCATTCTTCTAAACTTCAGTGAGTACAGTGCCGACAAATGCTCATCATATGTTAACCTACTCATTCCTGGGATCATTCTTGTAAACCTCCTCTGGACCCTCTCCAGAGCCAGAACATCCTTCCTTGGGTATCGTGCCCAAAATCACTCTTAATATTCCCAATGTGGCCTGACCAGCAATTTCCAGAGCCTCTGCATTAAATCCCTTTTTTTTGTATTGCAAAACCTCTCAAAATAAATGCTGGCATTGCGTTTGTTTTCTTTACTAGCGATTCGACTTGCAGATTAACTTATAGGAAATCCTGCACCAGCACTCGAAGGGCCCTTTGCACCTCTGATTTCTGGAGTTTCTCCCCATTTAGAAAATAAGCTCTGCCTTTATTCCTACAACCAAAATGCATGAATCCGTACTTTGCTACGGTATATTCCATCTGCCACTTCTCTGCCTGCTCTCCCCAACCTATCCATCCTTCTGCAGGTTCCCAGATTTCACTGCACTACCTGCCCCTCCACCTAATTTTGTATCATCCGCAAACTTGGACACAGCCGTCAATCCCCTCATCCACATCATTAATATACAACGTGCAAAGCACCTGCACCGAGCCCTGATAAACCCAGAAATAGCCTCCCCTTTATTGCGCTCTATGCCTTCTGCCATCCAACCAACCTGATATTGATGCTAGGAATGTCCTCGCGAGTCGGAGGTGAAACCTCTTGAGTCTGGTGAAGGGCCTCAGGTCGCAGCCTTGACACATGGGCTGCAACCTCACGGGTTGACACAGCCGTGCGGCGGGGCCATGGTCGACGCCACGGAGGCATCCAGAGAGGACCCAGCAAGGTATACAAACAAAGAATTTCACTGTGTCTTAGTTTAGTTTAGAGGTACAGCACGGAAACAGGCCCTTCGGCCCACCAGCTCCGCGCCGACCAGCGATCTCTGCTATTGTGGATCAACACTATCCTACACCCACTGGTGACAATTTACATCTATACCAAGCCAATTACCCTACAAACCTGTACGTCTTTGGAGTATGGGAGGAAACCCACGCAGGTCAAGGGGAGAACGTACAAACAAGCACCCGTATCGAGATCGAACCCGGGCCTCCGGTGCTGCATTCACTGTAGGGCAGCATCTCTACCACTGAGCCACCGTGTTGCCCTTGTCACATGTGAGATTAAATAATTCAATTCACATGACTTCAAGGCATGCACAAGAACGTCGGATAGACCAAGAGGAAAATACCAGACTGCTGAATACAGTTTGTAGCATTACAGTGCCAGAGAAATGAGATAGATTGGAAGATCGGGACTACACCCTAGCTTGTGGGAAGACTGTAGAAGTCTGATAACAGGGAAATATCACCTTGCTGATTTCCCAACAGTAGGTCAAGCCTTGACCTCTCCTTTGCAGATCACCTCTTACAAATTGCACCCTGAATAAGCCCTTGATACTAAGGCAGCCCCAGTCTATAATGGGAATATTAAAATCCATTACTAATTTATAACATTTACTCATGTTTCCTCAAACACTTTTTTTTTTAATTGACTCTATTGTCACTAACTTTATTTGGGACTACAAAACCCACCGAACACTGAAAGAGTCAGAGAAATGCACTTCAGGCATAACATACCTTGAGAAAATTATAAGTCTCTTCACCGTACATTAATCATTTTAAGCATCTGCTTTTTGTAACATCCAATTGCGTTTTCTTGAAAGCAGATCTCCAACCTGGTAAATGATATTGGTATCAGAATCGGGCAATGAGAATAGACAATAGACAGTAGGAGCAGGAGTAGGCCATTCGGTCCTTCGAGCCAGCACCGCCATTCAATATGATCATGGCTGGTCATCCCCAATCAGTACCCCGTTCCTGCCTTCTCCCCATATCCCCTGACTCCGTCATCTTTAAGAGCCCTATCTAGCTCTCTCTTGAAAGGATCCAGAGAACTGGCCACCGCCCTCTGAGAAAAAAACAATTGATCGATTGATACTTTATTGCCACGTATATGGAGTACATTGTTTACATACAGTACAAGCATGCAAGAGTCGCCACGTAAAGGTGGGCAACAAAATTACAAGAGTATAAAATATAGTCCCCCTTCCTTCCCCGTCCCCGTCCCTCTTTGTTCTTGGCACCCCCTGCCGCCCGGTCCTGATCAGCTCTGCGCCGGCAACAGGGCCCAGTCCAGCACGGCTGCCCAATAATACAGGTTTGCATCCACATCAGGTGGTGATCGCTTGTACATTTGCAATTTGGAAGGCAGTGTTAAATAACCACCAAGATAAACCATGGCATTTGCAGTGAAAATGCTGAATGGAAAAAAAAGACATTGCCAGCTTGATTTCTTTCAATCAGTTCTCTGAATATATCAAGGATGAAATGGTGATTAGCTTTGCTCAATTCCTCCAGTGTTTCAAACTACAAGAAAAATATACTATTCAGATAATTAGAATGACTTTGATATACAGCAGCCAAATAAATGAAGCTTCATAAATCAAGTGCTGTCTACATTGAATAATTTATGTTTTTCTCTGAAGTGACAAGCTGTTATATATTACATGCCTTAAGTATAAATTTGATACCATTAACCAGTGTAGTGAAGCAGTTTTGTTGATGATTTTCATTAAACAAAGACCTCTGAATCAAGGCACATCTTGCCAAAGGGTTCATTAGGTCAATATACTATATGAGCTCAGGTAAACTGCTAAACCGTTGGGAAAGCAAATATTGGGCTGAATCATATTCAATTTGGACCACTGCCCAGACAGATCCTTACCATCACACCTCCACCCCACCCAACCTTGTGTAGCACTTAGTGAGAGAATTGCTGGCAACTTCCTGCCAAACTGGAACAACAGCTTGAAATATTTTTTTTTAAATAGTAAACCATGAAGGAGTATTTCAGTTTTAAACCCACTCTTTAAGCCTACATTGATTCTGTCTAATAACATGTTGCTAAATAGAAAAATATCTTCCAATACAAATAGATTTACGGGGTTTATTTTATGCACAGTTATCAATGAAAATCTGCAAGGAGCAATAACGTAAATAGTAAAACGTACACTTGACTGAGTCTTTTCCAATTATTTGCTCCTCCTTCCTGCAGTACATTCACACAACCTCCCAACTGGCACCAACCTCTCTGGAAAGCTATAGAATAAGATAACTCGGACCGTGCCAGGAAGGTCAGTCAGTCATTGAACCTTTCAGGTCTGTTTCATCATTCAGTTCAATCACTGGTGTATTCGTCATTTTTTACTCATGCTTGAACTATTTAAATGCCTCAGCCCCAAATTTGCAATGCATTTTTGTTTATTTATCTGTGGTATAGCCGGCATCTATTGTCCAATCCAAAATGCCCTCATGAATTTGGTGCCTAGTCAACTTCTTCAACTGTTGCTGTTATTCTCTTCATGACAGCAATCCCATAGTGCTGTGGGATAGGGATAAAATGGTAAGGTTGGGTAAAATCAGGACCGATGTGAGAGGAATGCCAAATTAAAGATGTTATATTTGAATGCATGTAGTATAAGAAACAAAGTGAATGAGCTTGAACACAGTTAGAAATTGGTAGGTTCAATGCTGTGGGTATTACATAGACGTAGCTGCAAGAGGATCCGAGCTGGTAGCTGAATATTGAAGGTTACACGCCCTATCAGAAAGACAGACAGGTGGACAGAGGGGGTGGGGTCGCTCTGTTGGTAAGGAGTGAAATTCGGTCCATATCAAGGAGTGATATTGGAGAAGATTTAGAGACCTAGTGGGTAGAGCTGAGGACTAGAATACAAAAACAGGGATGTAATGCTGAGGCTTTATAAGGCGCTGGTTAGACAACATTTGGAGTATTGTGAGCAATTTTGGGCCACATATCTGAGGAAGGATGTGCTCGCACTGGAGAGTGTCCAGTGGAGGTTTAAAGGAATTATCTCACGAATGAGTGAGTTAACATATGATGAGCGTTTGACCGCACTGGGCCTCTACTTGCTGGAGTTTAGAAGAATGAGGGGGGACTTCATTGAAACTTACCGAATAGTCAAAGGATTGAAGAGAGTGGATGTGGAGAGGATGTTTCCACTAGTGGGAGAGTTTATGACCAGAGGTCCTAGTCTCAGAATAAAAGCACGTTCCTTTAAGAAGGAGATGAGGAGGAATTTCTTTAGGGCAGTGAAGCTGTAGCATTTGTTGCTACAGAAGGCTTTGGAGACCAAATCAATGGATATTTTTAAGGCGGAGATAGATAGATTCTTGATTAGTATGGATGTCAGGGGTTATGGAGAGATGGCGGGAGAATAGGGTTGAGGTGGAGAGATAGATTAGCCACGATTGAATGGTGGGCCAAATGGCCTAATTCTGCACCAATCACATGAATTGTTTAAAGGCCAGCTGATTAAGGTTCAGGATCAGCATGTTCTAGTGAGGAGGAAGGATAAGGGTAAGAGATGACAAGGAACAGGAGGTTTTAAACTTGGTCAGGAAGAAGAGGAAACATGTCAGGTTTAAGAAGGAGGTATCAGCATGTTCCAATGTGGATGTTTCATGCGGCACGGTGGCGCAGCGGTAGAGTTGCTGCCTTACAGCGAATGCAGCGCCGGAGATCAGGGTTCGATCCTGACTATGGGTGCTGTCTGTACAGAGTTTCACATTCTCCCCGTGACCTGCGTCGGTTTTCTCCGAGATCTTCAGTTTCCTCCCACACGCCAAAGACGTACAGGTTTGTAGGTTATTTGGCTTGGTAAATGTAAAATAAACCTCCCTACTGTGTGTAGGATAGTGTTAACATGCGGAGATCGCTGGTCGGCGCGTACCCGGTGGGGCGAAGGGCCTGTTTCCGCGCGGTGTCCCTAAACTAAACTAAACTAAACTAATTCAGGCCGGGCTTATGGGGAATATAAAGCAAGGAGGGAGGAACTCATGAAATGTCGTTGGCAAGTTGGGATAAGGAAAATCCTAAGGCTTTTTATACAATCTGTTAAAGAAGAAGGTAGGAATGCTCAAAGATAAAGGAGAGTATCTATGCTTGGAGGCAGAGGATGTAGTGAGGTACTTTGCACTTATATTTACCAAGGTGAAGATCTTGAAGGACAGCAAGATTGAAGTTAAGAATAAAAATTTGCTGAGGCAGTTTGAGATCAAAATGGAGGTGGCGCTGAGCTTCTTGAAGAATATTAAGGTGGATAAGTCCCCATGGCCTGATGTGATCTATCCCAGGTTATTGAGGGAGGCAAGAGAGGAGATTTGGAGGGTCTTGATGAGGATCCTTGTTTCTTCTCTAGCCAGAGGCAATGTCACAGAGGACAGGAGATTGGCCTGTGTTGCTCCTTTGATTAAGAAGGGAAGTAGAGAGGATCCAGTAAATTATAGGATGGTCAGCATCACGTCAGTGGTAGGAAAACTATTGGAGATAATTATTTGAGAAAGTAATTACTCCCATTGAGCAAATTAGATATATCTATCATTGCATGGTATACGGCAGGTCGTGTCTTACTAATTTGATTTTGGGCATAAATGCAGATGAGTTTTTGCAGAGAAATGGCAGATGGAGTAAGTGTGCAATGGTTCCAAGCAAGTGTGAATTATAGCAAATTGGAAAAATGAATGTGAGGGGATGTGCAGATCGTGCAGTTCAAGTTCATTAAAGGTGGTAGCACAAGCTGACAGGAAGGAAGTTTTATGGTATACTTGCCTTCATTGCTTGGGCCATTGAGTGTAAGAGCCAGGAAAGTCATCATGCAGCTCTGTCGGCTTTCTGAAGGCCATATTTGGAATATTACATGCAGTTCCGTTCGTCCCATTACAGGAAGGATGTGGACGCTTTGGAAAGGGCGCAGAGGAAGTTTACCAGAATGCTGTCTGGATTAGAGGGTTTCAGCTTCAATGAGTTGTTGTACAATATCCACAATGCCTTTGCCATACACAATACCAAGATCAACTCTCAATGCCTCTACACAATCCATATCCTTCCCTGTATATCCATGTGCCCATTCAAATGCCATTATCGTATCTGCCTTCAACCACAACTCTCTGTCTTCTATCAGTAAGCCAGTTCTGAATCTATAGTCACCGTAGCCAGTTCTGACCAAGTCACCATGAAATATCTCCTCCAACCCCCACAGATATGACGGAGAACATGTTGTAGGGAGAAGTGGTGAATGGGGCTGATAAGATTTTTTGGTTCGTAGTCGGCTTGGACACAACTTCCTCCTGTGTTGTAGAGGCCTCCCTCAGTGTGACGAGTGATCGTAGTTTTCATAGAACATAGAAACATAGAAAATAGGTGCAGGAGTGGGCCATTCGGCCCTTCGAGCCTGCACTGCCATTCAATATGATCATGGCTGATCATCCAACTCAGTATCCTGTACCTGCCTTCTCTCCATACCCCCTGATCCCTTTAGCCACAAGGGCCACATTTAACTCCCTCTTAAATACAGCCAATGATCTGGCCTCAACTACCTTCTGTGGCAGAGAATTCCACAGATTCACCACTCTCTGTGTGAAAAATGATTTTCTCATCTCGGTCCTAAAAGACTTCCCCCTTATCCTTAAACTCTGACCCCTTGTTCTGGAGTTCCCCAACATCGGGAACAATCTTGCTGCATCTAGCCTGTCCAACCCCTTAAGAATTTTGTAAGTGTCTATAAGATCCCCCCTCAATCTTCTAAATTCCAGTGAGTACGCCGAGTCTACCCAGTCTTTCTTCATATGGAAGTCGTGCCATCCCAGGAATCAGTCTGGTGAACCGTCTCTGTACTCCCTCTATGGCAAGAATGTCTTTCCTCAGATTAGGAGACCAAAACCGTACGCAATACTCCAGGTGTGGCCTCACCAAGACCCTGTACAACTGCAGTAGAACCTCCCTGCTCTTGTACCTCCCTGCTTTTGTACTCAAATCCTTTTGCTATGAATGCCAACATACCATTCGCTTTCTTCATTGCCTGCTGCACCTGCATGCCTACTTTCAATGACTGGTGTACCATGACACCCAGGTCCTGTTGCATCTCCCCTTTTCCTAATCGGCCACCATTCAGATAATAGTCTGCTTTCCTGTTTTTGCCACCAAAGTGGATAACCTCACATTTATCCACATTATACTGCATCTGCCCACTCACCCAACCTATCCAAGTCACCTTGCAGCCTCCTAGCATCCTCCTCACAGCTAACACTGCCCCCCAGCTTCGTGTCATCCGCAAACTTGGAGATGTTGCATTCAATTCCCTCATCCAGATCATTAATATATATTGTAAATAGCTGGGGTCCCAGCACTGAGCCTTGCGGTACCCCACTAGTCACTGCCTGCCATTCTGAAAATGACCCATTTACTCCTACTCTTTGCTTCCTGTCTGCCAGCCAGTTCTCTATCCACATCAATACTGAACCCCCAATACCATGTGCTTTAAGTTTGTATACTAATCTCTTATATGGGACCTTGTCGAAAGCCTTCTGAAAGTCCAGATATAACACATCCACAGGTTCTCCCTTATCCACTCTATTAGTTACATCCTCGAAAAATTCTATAAGATTCGTCGGACATGATTTACCTTTCATAAATCCATGCTGACTTTGTCCAATGATTTCACCACTTTCCAAATGTGCTGCTATCCCATATTTAATAACTGACTAGCATTTTCCCCATGACCGATGTTAGACTAACTGGTCTGTAATTCCCCGTTTTCTCTCTCCCTCCCTTTTTAAAAAGTGGGGTTACATTAGCTATCCTCCAATCCTCAGGAACTACTCCAGAATCTAAAGAGTTTTGAAAAATTATCACTAATGCATCCATTATTTCTGGGGCTACTTCCTTAAGTAGGATGCAGCCTATCTGGCGCTGGGGATTTATCGGCCTTTAATCCATTCAATTTACCTAACACCACTTCCCGGCTAACCTGGATTTCACTCAGTTCCTCCATCTCATTTGACCCCCGGTCCCCTGCTATTTCCGGCAGATTATTTATGTCTTCCTTAGTGAAGACAGAACCAAAGTAGTTATTCAATTGGTCTGCCATGTCCTTGTTCCCCATGATCAATTCACCAGTTTCTGTCTGCAAGGGATCTACATTTGTCTTAACTAATCTTTTTCTCTTCACATATCTATAAAAACGTTTGCAGTCATTTTTTATGTTCCCTGCCAGTTTTCTTTCATAATCGATTTTCCCTTTCCTAATTAATCCCTTTGCCCTCCTCTGCTGGACTCTGAATTTCTCCCAGTCCTCTCGTAGGTTGCTTTTTCTGGCTAATTTGTATGCTTCATCTTTAGTTTTGATACTATCCCTGATTTCCCTTGTTATCCACGGATGCACTACCTTCCCTGATTTATTCATTTGCCAAACTGGGATGAACAATTGTTGTAGTTCATCCATGCAGTCTTTAAATGCCTTCCATTGCATATCCACCGCCAACCCTTTAAGAATCACTTGCCAGTCTATCTTGGCCAATTCACGTCTCATACCCTCAAAGTTACCTTTCTTTAAGTTCAGAACCCTTGTTTCTGAATTAACAATGTCACTCTCCATCCCAATGAAGAACTCAACCATATTATGGTCACTCTTGCCCAAGGGACCACGCACAACAAGACTGCTAACTAACCCTTCCTCATTACTCAATACCCAGTTTAGAATAGCCTGCTCTCTCATAGGTTCCTCTACATGTTGGTTTTGAAAACTATCCTGCATACATTACAAGAAATCCTCTTCCTCAGCACCCCTGCCGATTTGATTCACCCAATCTATATGTAGATTGAAGTCACCCATTATAACTGTTTTACCTTTGTTGCACGAATTTCTAATTTCATGTTTGATGCCATCCCCAACTCCACTACTACTGTTAGATGGCCTGTGCACAACTCCCACTAGCGTTTTCTGACCCTTAGTGTTTCGCAGCTCTACCCATATCGATTCCACATCCTCCAAGCTAATGTCATTCCTTTCTATTGCGTTAATCTCCTCTCTAACCAGCAACGCTACTCCACCTCCTTTTCCTTTCTGTCTATCCCTCCTGAATATTGAAAATCCCTGGATGTTCAGCTCCCAGCCTTGGTCACCCTGGAGCCATGTCTCCGTGATCCCATCTATATCATGTTCATTAATAACTATCTGCACATTCAACTCATCCACCTTATCATGAATGCTCCTTGCATTGAGAAACAAAGCCTTCATGCTTGTTTTTCCAACACTCTTACCCCTTATACAATTATGTTGAAAAGTGGCCCTTTTTGATTTTTGCCCTGGATTTTTCGGCCTGCCAATTTTATTTTTCACCTTGCTACCTATTGCTTCTACCATCATTTTACATCCCTCTGTCTCTCTGCTTATGCTCCCATCCCCCTGCCACATTCGTTTAAATCCTCCCTGACAGCACTAGCAAACACTCCCCCAAGGACATTGGTTCCATTCCAGGCCAGGTGCAGACCGTCCTGTTTGTACTGGTCCCACCTCCCCCAGAACTAGTTCCAATGCCTGAGAAATTTGAATCCCTCCCCCTTGCACCATTTTTCAAGCCACGTATTCATCTGCAATATCCTCCTATTTCTACTCTGACTAGCACGTGGCACTGGTAGTAATCCAGAGATTATTACCTTTGAGGTCCTACTTTTAAGTTTATATCCTAGCTCCCTAAATTCGCCTCGTAGGACCTCATACCGTTTTTTACCTATATCGTTGGTGCCACGACAGCTGGCTGTTCACCCTCCAGAATGTTCTGCAGCCGTAAATGACTCTATAAGGCCTTCACGGTGGCGCAGCTGTGGAGTTGCTGCCTTCCAGCGAATGGCTGGCCGGAGACATAGATTGCCGGAGACTACGGGTGCTGTCTGTTTGGAGTTTGTTCGTTCTCCCCGTGATCTGTGCGGGTTTTCTCCGAGATCTTTGGTTTCCTCCCACACTCCAAAGACGTACAGGTTGGTAGGTAAATTGCCTTGATAAATGTAATAATTGTCCCTAGATGGTGCAGGATACTTCCAGTATAGTCCCTGGTGGACTCTTCTGGAGTGATGACCACAAGACGAGGCAGCAACTCTAACGCTTCGCCACTGTGCAAGAGGTAGATGGCGTTTTGGGTCAGGACCTTTTTTCAGACGTGGGGGTGGAGGAGAGAAAGCTAGAAGAGAGGAGAGCAGAACAAATCCTGACGAGTGATAGTGGATACTGGTGAGGGAGGGGTGGGCTTGATAGGCAGAAGGTTGGATAAAGGCAAGAGATGGAGACAAAAGTATGAGATAAGGATAAAAGGTGCAAAATGTGAGGCTTGAAGGAATACAGGTGGATGGGGAGGGGTGAAGGGTAGAAGTAGACGCGAGTCCAGGTAGCATACAGTGGGGGAAGGAAAATGGTATTTGGAGATTCGTCAGCCTGCAGTGAAAGGTTAGGTGAAAGGTTAGGTTTGCAAATGGGCTTTCTGCAGAATGACCACAGGTTCAAAATCTGGCAGATTTAATACTCACAGCAGGGAAGAGGAATCGTCAAACATGGACAAAATGTGGTCTGGTTGCCAACCTTGTCCTCTACATTGAATTTACCTAAAGCAGCTCATCTCAAACTAATAGGATCAATCTGCACCATCACAGCAGAGGTCGCTACATGTTAAGGAAGTTTGGTGTGCGTTTTTAAACCTTGAGGGGAAATTAATCAGACAGAAATGTACCAAGCAAGTAAATTTTAAAAGTACAAGCCGAGAGTCCATAATACTTATACAAGGTAAAGTGAAAAGCTTTAGTTGTGCCAAATGTTGAATTTCCAAGAAGGCAGACAAGTGATAATGTTGTCAAGGCTTCAGAAAATTTGCATTTACCATTAATAATTGGCTGTTATATCGGATTATTTTTTGTTTAAGAAGTTTCGAGAAAAGGAAGTCACGAGTGGAGATGGACAGATGGAATAAAGGGCACAGGAGAGTCAGAAAAGGGGATGGAGCAATTTGTAAAATTAAATTCAGATGTGGAACTTTTAGTCAAAGATGAATGCTATAAGGATGATAAATTCCTGTTGTGTGGCTTTGTGTTACAAGGGCCTGCTATAGATAATTTACAGTAATACATATACAGCTCTGAAATCAATCCTGGCTCCACCTGTCCAAGATGTGGCCAAAATGTTAATTTGATCCCACCATTAACAGCTGCCCAACATAAATTAATTCTGGATGGTGTTCAAAAAAAAGTATTAGTACTTGGTTCTCTGCTTCTAAAAAATATTTCCATGTCATCAATGGAACTTTGATGAAATTTGGAAACAGTTTGCATGCGTTCCCCTGTAGGTTTAGCTTCCACACCCATATTGACTTTCTCTGTACCTGATCTCCTGTTTCCTTGACCCTTGGTTTGAATTCCAATTTTACATGAACTTTCCTTATTCACAAAGTCACTCCACTTTCTGATGAAGTTTTCTGGAAAAGCTGAATCATATCGGTATCCAATTTTCCAGTCACATTCTTGTTCCAATGTAATGTTCATTGGCATCTCATCTCTCCTACTCTTCCACAAAACTTTGTAAAGGCATACTACTGGTATTGTAAAGTAGCTCTAACATATCCAAGTTCCTCATCAAATGTTTTTGTTGTCTTAAGCCAGTGGTATTACATTCTCTCTCGATTGTGATAGGAGAGCCTTTTGTTTGAAAAGACAACCAATGCACTCGCCTGGTTAGAAAGAAGCTTATAACATCCACAGTGAATGAACACATTGCTCTGAACTTTTATTTTTGCAGCAAACATGCCATAAAGGTGGCTGAAGGCATTGTTTTGACAATTGTTGGAAAGGCAAATATGACAAACATGAGAATAATTACTTCAGTATCAAGCTAAAGTAGGTCATTGTAGAAAATGAAAATTACAGCAACCAACATAGATTTATCAAAAGCTTTGGCATTAAAGTTGTCTCCTCGGCTAAATCTTCTATTCCCAATGCCCATTCCTGGAGTTTATTTATTGAATTTGTGTTGCGACACTTCACATGCTCTGCATTAATGATTTTATTTTAACTTGGAAACAAAGTGTCCCAAAAGCCCGCCAGATCGATAAGAGAACATATCAACTTAGAAGACCACTTAAGATTACCAGGATGAGGAAAATGGATCTAAACTGGTTAAAAAAAAGATTGAAATCAACAAATTATTTACCAGTTTAAATTCCGAGGCAAAATCCTTCAGATTCACAAATGAAAATTTCAACAAGACAGCATAATGATTGAATGGGGATAGTGGAGGGGTCTGTGTCTCCAAGTGGTCAAATTAAGATGTTTTGGCAAGAGTACTGATAAACGAGGTGGGATGGTGTTCAAAGTTCTACAGCCCATTGTCCACTTCTATCGCACGTTGGTGATAACAAATTTGTAACTTTTATGGACTAGACTAATGGATTACAAATTTTTAGTATGAGACAAGCTCCTCTCTTTTCAATAGGTCCCTAATTTTACAAAATGACTTCATGTAATATAATTTACATTGCCTCACCAGTTAAGAGCTCAATGATAAAATTATGATAAATGTTAATATGATAAAACTCAATATGTAAATTTAACTAAATTCTACCCCACCTCTTAACCACCAGATTATAAAAGAGTTCCAATGACCATACTATGAAACTTACAATTGTAGACTGACAAAATTGCTATGAAAGTAATTGACTGACAAGGCACTGCATTTACGGAGAGGTTAGCCTTCCATAAAATAAAATGCTCTGTGTCTTTGCGTGGCGGATGAAAAACAGGAATGGATGATCAGCCTTAAATTCTTCAGGGGAGATCATTGCAGATGTCAGAACTATGGTGACTGCTGTTGCAGCAGCTGCTTCAGTGCCTTCCTCATCAACTTGAACAAAGGACTGATGAATGACTTTTGACACTGACAGATCTTTTCCCTCACTCATTCCAGAGAAGTTGGCTTTCATCCTATCAAAAGCATCCACCATCCCCAAATTGGGGAGGATTGATGAAAGATCATATTTCTCTTCCAGCTTGAATTTGGGGAGAGTGACTCGAACAGATGTCCTGGACATGTTCATTGGGTTGGTCCAACTTCTCAGACGATTAAGTGTGAAACTCCTCTGAAGCTAAACATAAGAAATAGCAGAACATTAAATAATCTTGCCACCAAACATTCTTCAGAAAATGTAAATCAAGGCAATATCAAATGATACAGAATCAGGATATTCTATGTGCCTCTGTTATCAATGACCTGATATTTTAAGATATATTTAACTCAAAATACCACCACAAATCAACTGAAAAAGCAAAAACATCTAAAACGTAACGGACATAAATAAACCGAATGCTGCAGTTTACGTCCAATTAGTTCCCTGACACTTTATGGATAATTTACTTGTCTATATATCAGCCAGGACATAGAGGTACGCATGATGATATGTGCAGGACATGTACTCAGAATGTCACCAGAACTCGCACCTCAGATAGCAATGACATGGCAACCTGATTTAAGATGGAAAAGAGACCGACCAAAACTCACATGGTGTTGGAGTGGGTTTGGGCTGAAGTTGGCACTGCCTATGGGCCTGGGGCTGCTGGTGTTGTCGGATGGGGCTGTTGGTTGGCCCAGCCGGAGAGGCGGAGGTGAGCTGGGGTTGGCGGCGGGCCTGGGGGCCGGTGTCCCGTGGCAGGGATGGGACACTCGAGTGGGGGTTGGACTCTGTCTTCCTCCGTCGGTCCCCCTTCCTCCCCCCCCTGATCTCCCCCCATCGGTCTCCCATTGAAAAAACACAAAAAATCAACTCAGACTATACTCACTGAATCTACAGCACCTTGCTCGATCTTTATTTATAGTGTTCGACCTTTGACAAATCCCATGATTCCTTGCATTTTTCAGAATACCGAACTCACTTATTGTGTGAATTTATTTTTGGAAGAATGGTGAATTATTATTTTTTTTTTTAACAGCTACCCTGAAAGAATAGTTCACATTATAACACCCCACTTACAGTTTCAAGTCCATTGTCATCATCTGGCAGTAAGATGATCATACTGAGTTCATCCTGAACATATGGGAGTTCAATGATCTTGAACGCAAATTCACGATTGTGAAAGTAAAGAAAACCTCCAGTTTGCTGCATCATTTCCAAATCTTTGGTTATACTCTACAAATAAAGTTACAGATCATTAGGAAATTTGTGGAGCACCAGTAGCCAGGTAAACAAGTAACACAGACTGCACCTCCCCCACACACACATATCCGGAACCCGTGGGCCTTCTGCACGTGTGCACATATGAACAGGTCCTCCTGACAGGAGTTGCAGAATTGCTGATGATCTATGTTTCAAGAGTCAAGAGAGTTTATTGTCACGTGTCCCAGAGAGGACAATGAAATTCTTGCTTGCTGGAGCACAGAGTATTGTAAGCAAAAATACAGAACAGTTCAATATACACATAAATAAGCAGATAAAGTGCAATAGGCTGTGACAGTTCAGAGTCTGTTTGTTGGTGAGTTTAATAGCCTGATGGCTGTGGGGAAGAAGCTGTTCCTGAACCTGGATGTAACAGATTTCAGGCTCCTGTACCTTCTGCCCGATGGTAGCAGAGAGATGAGTGGGTGACCAGGATGGTGTGGGTCCTTGATTATGTTGGCTGCCTTTGAGGCAGCGACTGCGATAGATCACTTTGATGGTGGGGAGGTCAGAGACTATTCAGTGGTTACAACTTTCTGCATCCTTTTCCGCTCCTGGACCTTCAGGTTGCCGAACCAAGCCACAATGCAACCAGTCAGCATGCTCTCTACTGTGCACCTGTAGAAGTTCGAGAGAGTCCTCTTTGACATGCCGACTCCATGCTAAATACAGTGAGAGAGCAGGAATCTGAGAAACCTGCCCAACAATCTTGGGCCAAGGTAAATCTAGTGTAACAATTCCATTCACTTGAATTGAGAGAAGAGATCAGAGAGATCAAACGTTACATAATTTACAGTTCTTAATTTGTCAAAACGTTTATTTTTATTTCAATGTAAAATATTGATATTTGGTTCTTTTTTAAGATCCATTTTGAATGTTTCAGAATGTCAGGGATGTTTAGAAGCATTGTTTTACAGGCTTTAGCCAAATTTCAACATTTTCAGCATTTTGTAAGAATGAATTCTATTCCTCAACAGCATCACCCAGCCACGAAGTTGATGGAATTGGCACTGAGACCAAGATAATGCTATTCAAAAGTAGATTTGTAGAGGCAGGAATCTGGGAAACCTGCCCAACAATCAGTGTGAGCTGCGATGAGGATGCTATGAGGCTGCAGGTTGATTTGGATAGGTTGGGCGAGTGGGTAGATGCATTGCAGATGAAGTATATAACGTGGATCAACATGAGGTTATCCAGTTTGATGGCAAGAACAGGAAGGCAGATATTTATCTGAATGGGATCAGCAGAACAGAGCCCACTTGTTCGTTCTTTCTGCGTCTTTTGATGAACCGGGTGGGGGGGGGGGGGGGGGGGAGGTGGAAAACAATTGCCGTGAGCTGCAGACGTCATCCAGCTCGCTTCAGCACGTTAGAACTCTGATTGGAAATAATGAACCAAATTTTCAGATGAGGCGATTTCGACATCATGAGGTAAATCTCTACCAGAATATGTCAAAATTTCAACATTAGCACGTCGGGTTTTGGCAAAGATGTAATTCACAAGCGAACGAACACAAGATCAGATCAGAGTTTTATAAGTATATACTGGACCAAGAGCAGACCCGTTGGGTCTGTTCCCCCAATGCGCCGTTGTGGAGGTGTGTGCTGTGGCTTCACATGCATACTCATGGGTGAGATTGGGGGTGAGAGGGGAGAGGGAGGACAGGGAAGGACAGAGGTGGAGAGGGAGGGAGGGGATAGGATAGAGGGGAGTCAATTCAATGAAAAACAATGCAATCAACAATAATTAGTGCAGGTAAATAAGAAATTCAATGCAATTAAAAATAAATTAACAATGAAATTCAATTAGATGTTAATCCAAAAAAAAAAATCTTTGAAATGAAATGTAATCATTAAGATTTATTAAGTCAATGGAGACAGAAAAATCAATTGTTTCAAAATGAAGTCTTACACAAAAACAAACTGCTGCAAAAGTAAAAAGAGCTTTCTTGGAAATTAACTCTTAACTAAGAATCAGTAAACACAATGGTTTTGAAGTTAAAACAAAGGAATGAAATTGAATCAGCACTTTGAATTCAGCACTTTGCTCTTCACAAGCAAAGTCAGAATGACAGTTGATGTGGAATTGGTGGAAAGTTCTCGAAATCCCAGCGTGCTTCAACCGCTCACTATAGGATCTTTCGCTGAAGCGTTCAGAAAGTTTTCGCGAGTCTCATGCACGGCAGGTCCCTGAAGTTCGAACGGGCGGCGAGGTCCCGAGTGAGCCTGCGGGCCGCGAACGATCTGAGGACGGTGAAAAGCAGCGGGGGGACCAGCCGACCGTGGCTTCCACCAGCGTGACAGAACCGGGCCGGGCGGAGGTGGGTGGAGAAATGGAGGAGAGCCAGGCAGCAGCAGCAGCCGTTACCATCGCGCGGGGCACGCGATGATACCGAAATATGTAAAAATCGCTACCGAAATATGTAAAAATCTCAGCGTATTTGCGTCTGGTTTTCGAGAAAATACGTTTCAAAGGCAAAATGACACACACACACACAGAATTTTAAAAGTATATAGATACAACATTTTTAAAAGCATTGGACAGGCTAGTTGCAGGAAAAATGTTCCTGATGTTGGGAGTGTCCAGAACCAGGGGTCACAGTTTAAGTATAAGGTGTAAGCCATTTAGGACTGAGATGAGGAAAAATGTCTTCACTCAGAGAGTTGTGAATCTGTGGAATTCTCTGCCACTGAAGGGAGTGGAGGCCAATCCACTGGATATTTTCAAGAGATTTACCTCTTCGGGCTAAAGGAATCAAGGGTTATGGGGGAAAAAGCAGGAACAGGGTACTGATTTTCGATGATCAGCCATGATCATATTGAATGGCGGTGCTGCCTGGAAGGGCCAAATGGCCTCTTCCTGCACCAGTCCAAAAATCCTGGGCCAAGGTACATCTAGTGTAACAACCCCATTCACTTGAATTGAGAGAAAAAAAAAAAATCAGAGAGATTAAACACTTCATAATTTACATTTCTTAACTTGTAAACAAGTTAATTTCTTAACAAGTTGGTGAGGCCATATTTGGAGTATTGTGTTCATTTTTGGTCACTCTAGTACAAAAACAATGTTACAGTGTAGAGAGTGTAGAGAAGATTTAAGAGCATGTTGCCAGGGCTCGAACTACACGGCGAGTTTGAGCAAGGTAGGACTTTATTCCTTTGAAGTGCAGAAGGATAAGCTTTTATCCAGAGGAAGGGAATCAAGAACCAGAGGACATGCGTTTAAGATGAGAGGGGAAAGATTTAATAGGAACCCGAGGGGGAACATGTTTCCACACAGAGTAGGAATAATTCCAAAAGGCAGGAATTTAAACCATGTATTTATCATGAGAGTGCCATTCTGTGGCACTTTCAAGTCTGTCAATCAAGTGAATCAAGCAATTGATATTGTTATTATTCATAATTTTTGATATTTTTAATGCCACCTTATTTACCTGGTTTAGCTTGAATTGTCCAGTGAACGAATCTTCTTTCTTAAATGTATGTTTCCATTTTGCCTTAAAATAAATGGCATTCACAAGGACAAGCCTTGTGTCAGGGCCAACAGTATCCTTCTCCAATAAATTTTGAATTTTTCCTGAAAACAAAAGGAATGCTCACATATAGACCATGGATTAAATAAAAAAAATGAAATAGCCAATGAATGGCAACAACCACAACAAAATCACGAGTCAGATGTTTAACAGATACACAAGAAATCTTTATATTGTCAATACAATACTTGACACTAAACAAGACACAACAAACTGAGTGTAGAAATTGTGAGGTCACATCACAGTTGTGCAAGACATCAGTGAAGCCACGTTTAGAGTATTGCGCTCAGTTTTGGGCATCATGTTATAGGAAAGATGTTGTCAAGATGGAAAGAGTGCAGCGAAGATTTATAGTTGCCAGGCCTGGTTCTGAGCTCTAGGGAAAGGTTGAGCAGGCTAGGACTTTATTTCTTGGAGAGCTTGCAGACTGAAGTTATAGGGAAATGTTTGGATAGGCTCAGCATATAAAGAAGGCCGAGCAGTGACCTTTCGGTACCAGATAAAGTGAATACTCACAGTATTTTCCACCTAGAGGATTTAAAAACTAGACAGCATAGGCTTAAGGTAGGAGGGATGCATGAGAGATCTCAGGGACATTGTTTTTACTCCGAGGGTAGTCCTTATCTGGAATGATTTGCTAAGGAATCTACAGAAATGAATACAATTACAACTTTTAAAAGACATTTGGTCAGTTACATGGATAGGAAGGATTTAGAGGGCTATCGACCAAATGCCGGCAAATAGGACCAGTCCAGTATGCCAACGTAAACATCATGGACACAGTGGCCTGAAGAGTTTGTTTCTATACTCTAGAGCTCTATGACTCTACAACTCAATGATACTTCAGAATGGACGATTGACAAATCAGTATCACACTTTATGCTCTGATTGGCGTGCCTATCACTTTTGGGAAATGTCCCTCATTCACAAGGTTGAATATGTCGAGCTGAAAGTTTTCTGTGTAAACCCTGGAAAGAATCGTTCAGCACCACTCACCTTCAGTCTGTTCCTCAGTCCAACTGTTGATCTCTTGTCGAGCCGCCTCTGCTGCTTTAAGAAAGTCAACAGCTCCCAGGCCTGCTTGATAATGTTTCAGAGAAGCTGCAAGGAAATCCTGAAGGATTACAGAGAACAGATTTTTTTTTATTTGATTTTTTTAAATCAGTTGGAAGAGATTAAAATAATCAGATTGGTTTAAAAAACGGCTACGCTATTCATGATGTTACTCCAAGACAAGACAAGGACAATTTGATAATCACACTCATTTGACCTAATGTCCAGCAGTGAGAGCAGATTGAATTCCTGCAAAATAATCGTGTTTAAATAACCTCCAGTACCTGAATTAAAATTATTTGCTTAAAATTTTTTGATTTCCTCATTATCCTTGATTCTTTAAATTTACTGAACCGTTGCATTGAATTCAGCTCATTTGCTGATAGAAAATCTATTAAAATGTTCTCTCTGTTAATTTCAAGATTTCTAAATTGGAATGATGTTACAAAAAAATATTCTGGGCGGGTCGTCTGGGGATAATTCTGAAATAAATAGACCTTATTTAGGTTTAGTATGAGATTGCCAGGCAACATTAATGAATTCTAGTACCCATTCCTCCTCCTCACAGAAAATCAATTGTAAGCAAGTTAAAACTTGTCACTTGACTTGCAGTTTTATTGGACGTTCCCTTTGTAGATGATCTTTCCCCTCAGAGAAAAAACAATGACGGTCAGCATGACATCAAACTAATTTTCTCTAGAACACACAAAGAGTCCATCCCAGTTAGCTGAGCAGATCCCATCTCAGGAAGACCACCAAATCAGCTCGCCGTCCTTGTTGCAAGCTTTACTCTGCTTCCAACAAGAAATCCGTGCTGAACTCTGAGACACTGGATCTATCTCCCTCTCCAGCAGGGATACATGATTAGTGTTAGAGGATTAGATCGTTTCCACAAAAATTCCAAGGTACGCAAAGGTGGTTATTGTATTTGATATCTATGGATATCAACAATGGCATTTAATATCATCCTGATGTTTTGGTAACTTCCTTAAAATTCCAATTTAAAACATTATGGCTTATTTTCAAAAATTTCAAAATAGGTCCATTCATGATTTGTGGATCTATCCAAATATCAGTTAACTATGATCTAAGATAAAACCTTTACAAATCAGGCAGTCTTTGGACTTCTGACATCTATACTTTTACTTAAACTCTCATCTTTACCACTTCGGGCCTACGTTGTAAATACATTTTCGCAAAAACGTTACCCTATATTGCTTTGATTTTTCGCCACCTTAAGGGGCTGTCCCACTGCAGCGACCTAATCCGCGAGTTCGCCCTCGACTCATACTCACAGCATGGTCGACAAGAGGTCCTAGGAGGTCTTAGTAACTCTACTTCATGCTCGAGAGTAGTCCCCGCGTACTCGAGATCTCAGCTAGGTCGCGGGCATGTTGAAAAATGCCCGCGAGTAAAAAAAGGTCGCCATGGAAAAAATTTATACTTTTTTTACTCGTAGGTTTAGTCGAAGTAGGCATGTTATTCGTAGGTAATCGAGGGTAGTCGAATGTTATCAAAGGTAGTCGTAGATAGTCTTCAACATAGTCGAAGGGAGGTCGTAGGAGATCAACTTGACTCCACTCTTCGGTGTCCAATTTTCCAGAAGCTTGTCAAAGCTGGTCTTCTACATAGTCGAAGGACGTTTTCAACATGACATTTTTTTCAAACTTTCCTAAACTCGCCAATTAGGTCGCTGCAGTGGGACAGCCCCTTTACTCACCATTCTCCTCTGCTGCAAGTCAAATAGGTTTTGTTCCAATCGGTGAAATAGTACAAAAGTTATGAAGGTTTAAAAATCGCCCCTTTCGTAACCTGCTGCCAATAATGCGGCGAAGAGAATAAAAAGCTGAAGGGGTGAAGTGTGTTCAGCAACTCGTGGGAGAGTCTGTGGCTCATGAGAGAGTCAGCGGCTTGCGGACTGCTTCTGCTGCGCCGTAAGCTGGTGAGTTGAACCGGAAGCCACCGAGTGAAACCAGAGTGGGATCGGGATCTGCTGCGTGAGGCCGAAAACTGAAGATGCGGTGTGAGCAGAGTGCGAGCCCCCCCTCCTTCCCACACCCCCCATTGCCCTCCCCCCGCTGCTACCTGCTCATACCAGCACCCCCCCACTCACCCCCTTCCTCTCCCCCCCCCCCATTACGACAACCCCCCCGACCACACACCCCTCAACACCCTGACACACACCGCTGGTAGGTTATTTGGCTACTGAAAGATTCTTTGATGTAGTTGAATGTAAAAAATAATCAAGTGCAAAAAATTATCAAAAAAGAATAAATTGCAGAAGTAAAGGAAAATAAGAAGGAAATGGGATTGACAAGATCACTATGCTGGGTGCTGGGATGAATCTAATGGGCGGAATGACCTTCATCTGTGTTGAAAATCAGCATAAAACTGATAAAACCTTATTACAAGGACGATATTCTTAGATGCAACGGCTATTCAACAATTAGAGACTCTTTTGGGGTAGATATTCCAATTAGTATCAAATACCATTCTCAAGACACCTCCACATTGAACCAAACAGGAACATTCCTTCCAAATCTCAAGAGGATCGAGCTTGTGTTAACACCAATGTTTTTCATCAGGTTAACAAACACAGATTGAGCAAATTAGCCTCCAAACCCAAACCTAACTGGAAGGAAATTGTAGGTCTTCTCCCCGTAGAGGCGATTGGCTAACTTCAAGGAATACTTTGCTTTCGGGTTGATTAATTCAGTTTGCAGTTTCTGAAATTCCGAGTGGACGTCTTTGACTTCATCAAAACCAAGCATCTAAGAAAAAGTTAACATTCATCAAAAGTGAAGTATATTTAGTATTCCAGTTCTAAACTGTGGAAAACACATCCGTGCATTTCAGAATTGAACATAGTCAATTTATCGTAAAAAACTGCAAATTCACCATTATTACTTTTTCATTCGTTTTATGAGATTATGGAACATCGGACTTTAGAGCCGTAGAGTTATTCCACGTTAAAACAGGCCCTGCATCCAACTCGTCTCTGCCAACCAAGGTGCTACTTCTAAGCTAGTGCAATTTGCCGCCACATTTGGCCCACTAGTAAACATTTCCTATCCATAAATCTGCACGTGTCTTTTAAATCCTCTTGTAGTACCTGCCTTAGCTACCTCCCCTGGCAGTTCATTTAATATACCAAGTGGCCCCTCAGGTATCTTACTCCTCTAACTTTAAACATATGTCCTTTGTTTTTGATTCTCCTATCCTGGGTTAAAGATGCTGTGCATTCACCCTACCTATTCCACTCATGATTTTACACACCTCCAGTGCTTCAATTAGCTAACTCTTGGCCGACTAATCCACATAGCTGAGCCGCTCACGCCCTGGCAATATCCTCATAAATCCTCTCTGCACTCTTTTCAGCTTAATTAAATCTTTCCTCTAACAGGGTACCGTATTTCCCGGCAATGAAGACGCGCCTGCGCCGAAAACCCCACTCCATTTTGAGTTGCTAAGTTTTGAAAAAGGTATGGCGGGACAGGATCAAGGCTTTGGTTTAGTCCAGGGGTCGGCATCCTTTTTTTGCATGGGAGCACGTGTTTTTCTAATTGGTTTTCTGCAGTTTCCAGATCGCCTGCGTGCCTCGGGACAGGCTGCAGTTCCCATTCCTAAGAAACCTTGCATTATAGAAAACATAACCCCATAAAGGCAATACCACACTATAAAGACAATATAGTCAATGGTGGAAATGGAGCTCGGGGCTGCAGTTCCCAGATCCCTCGCGTCCCTGGGACCAGCTGTAGCGCCCAGGTCGCCTGCGATCCCCGGGACTAGTTGCAGTTCCCAGGTCGCCTGCAAGCCCCGGGACTAGCTGCAGTTCCCAGGTCGCCTGCAAGCCCCAGGACCAACTGCAGTTCCCAGGTCGCCTGCCCCAGGACTGGCTGTAGCGCCCAGGTCAGCTGCGAGCCCTGGATCTAGCTGCAGTTCCCAGGTCGCCTGCGATCCCCAGGACTAGCTGCAGTCCCCAGGTTGCCTGCGCGCCACGTGTCTAGCTGCAGTTCCGCTGTCCATTCCCGGCGGCCGCTCGCAGCCGCCCGAGCTACTGCGTGAGTTGCTGGCATGATCCCCGGCCCCCTTCCTTCTCAACGTTCCTGCCCTTCCCGCAACTTTACCCCTGGCGGCCTAACTGTGCTGACCCGGGCCAGACTCCCTACACGCTGTGGAAGGAACTCTCCCGCACCGCCGTGCTGTCCTTTTACAGACGCTGTACTGAGGGATAGCCAAGTCTATCTTTCTTAGCTATAAATCTAACCTTCGGCCTACAAGATGCAGATAGATATTCGGACCTTATTTTAGGGTAAAAAAAGCGTCTTCATTGCCGAGAAATACGGTAACTAAAACTGAACCGTGGCTTCACCAATGTCATTTACACTGTGGTGTAATTTGAGGGTTATTGGAACTGACCAAAAGAGGAGTTTGGGGCAGTGTAGAATAGCCATGATTACATTGAATGGTGGGATAGGCCCGAAGGACCTATTGGCCTTCTGCTTCTATTTTCTCGTGCTTTTATTTGGTCTTGTGAATAATGGGGATAATAAGAATTGTGGATAACGTGTATTCTCTTAAGCCACAATTGCCATGGGAATAAGCTGCAGATGAGGTCACCCATCTACAGTTTATCCCATTGATAACTTTGGCCCATCCTTGTCAGAGAGATTTCCTTTGTGCCGACACATTCCTGCCAGAATCTCTGCTAGTTCAAACTAACCATTTCTCAATTTCAAAGTCTGAAAAAGAATCTTCAATCTGAAACATTTCCATAGATGCAGCCTGACATGCTGAATGTTTCCAGCATTTTCTCTATTTTATTTCAATAAATCAGTATGCACTCAGCTCTACTATAAAGCAATAGATACATTCCTAAGAAACCTTGCGTTATAGAAAATATAACCCCATAAAGGCAATACCACACTATAAAGACAATAGTGTCAATGGTGGAAATGGAGCTCAGGGCTACCGAGGTTCAGACTAAAGACTGCATATTACATTGCTTAATAGGATATAGTTACAGTGACAATAGAAGGCTTATTCATGTCAACAGCCACCTGTGGTTAAAGTAGCATGGCTGATTACTGCGAGGAATGCAAACATGCAAATAACAAACTATTCCAGCTCCAATCCAACAAACCAAACCCCGTCGATTCTCCCCACCCTAAAGCTTTACATCACCAAATATGCTCCAGTTTGTTCAAAAACAGGAGACACCTACCTGAGCCATCTGAGAGGCTGTCTTCTCTTTCGCACCTAGATACACCAAGGCCAGTGCAACCGATATACTAAAGGGAGACACAAAGATGTTGCCAACTCTGTTCTGTTCATCCAAGTGCTTGAACAGATCAAGAGCAAACTGTATATTTGCAGTAACCAGAGGATCCAAACTGATTAAATCTAGAACAGAAGAGGAAAAAACTCATTATGCATGGAGTTTGCTCATCTGTTCAACCAACACCTCTTCAGGAAAACACTATACGTTCTATACGTAGTTTATCAGAAACTGTGTTTGAATCTTTGACAGTGGCAAGGAGACGATATTATCAATTACTCTGCAATCAGGAAAAATACTAAGATCCAATACATTCCTTACTAAGATCCAATACTGGCTCTGCACTGAATGACTGCAGGACAATGATTGTCCTTGACAGACATTTCCCTGAAGCAACAGTGTCAGAGGGCCTGTCAACACTTGCCTCCTGGACAAGTAGATATACACAGTGCCTCATGTTGAGCTCAAACTCCCATTAATCTTTGTGCATCATCAAGCTTGATGACTCCACTGCACAACTAACCCCTCCTCATGGTTTGTCCAGAGAAAGCAGCTCTGAGGAAAAGTCCCTGACCATCTTGACACTGGGAGCTGGGGAGCTCATGGTGGTGATGGTAATGGTGAAAGTAGGTGCGTTTGGGGAGCAGCTGTGGGCGGCAGAGGCCAAGAATGTAAAACATCCTTCCAGCACAGCTCACATCCACTGGAGTAAGTGTCCTGCCTACTTTACTTGTGTATTACAGTGGCACAGTGTAATCAGTGGGGACAGAAGCATTCTCCCAGTCCAATCTACAAGGACCCGTTTCTCACTAGCAGCTAGTCCACTAATGTGGTCCAATGAGTGTACCTACAGCCAGTGTTCATAAAAAAATGTCTTAAAGAAATAAACTTTGGATAGATATTACTTCCTGGCACTTACCGTCAGCCGATAGGACCTTTACAGATTGTTGACACTGACTTATCTGATAAGCCGCCATGATGGATGGCTGGTTGACCCTGGGAAAGAACAGCAAAATAGTATTGGAGAAATAGAATCACAGTAGAATACAGCTATACAGCATGGAAACAGACCGCCGGGCCTGCCTTTTCCCAATTCCTGCATTTGGCCCCAAAACTAGTAAACTCCTCTGACCAAATGTTAATATCTGTTCAAATGTCTTCTAAAAGTTGTAATTGTATTCATTTCCATCAGTTCACCTGGCAGCAGAGCTGCCAAGTTTTGTCAGAGCATTTCAGTATCCCAGTACCTGAAAATCAGTACTTTGCTGAGGAAATCAGTATTTTTACACAGTGCCTTTTTGTTGAAAAAAAATGTTTTTTTGTGTGTGGTCATACCCTTGTAAGAGTTCAAGAATGCATAACTTTTCTAGAAATTGACGTCTTCTACACAACTTACTTGACAGTGCATTCATGGCCATCGCTTTGTATACTTCTGTTTGAACGGCTGCTTCCTGCTTTTAGCACCAGATGATGATGTACAAGCCATTTTGGAAGCCTCCCTCTCTCTCCCTCCTTCCACTCTTTCCCTCCCATTTTTTTTCTCCCTCCCTCTTATTCCTTCCCTGCCTCTCACTCCCCCTCTCCTTCTCCCTCCCCGAACAATGACCCAAAGTGCTGTGGCCATCGCGTTATGTGTAAAGGCAATAGTGCTCCAGCTGGTAGCACTACTTTTAGAACCCACACCGCTATTTAAATTCCCACACATTAAACTGCCAGCACTGTAGCGGGACAGGGAGATCAAAGCTTACAAAATAACCATCCAGATCTTGAAATTTAAAATATTAATAGATTTAATCTATAATTTTTATAGTTACAGTATAACTTTTTATATCCTTGCATTTTTTTAAGCAGCAAAATGAAACAGGAAGTCGGGTCGATTTTTTAAAAATCCGTATTTTACAAAGCAAATCCGTACATCCATTTTCTTATCGCATTTCCGTACAAAATATGGAAAATCCGTACTACTTGGCAGCTCTGTGGCCGCGCATTCCAGATACCGACAGCTCTGAGCAAAAATGGTGACCCCGAGGTCCTTCTTAAATCTCTCTCTCAACTTCAGCCTGTATCCTCTACTTTTAGAATCCTCTATCTTGAGACACAACTAAGAGCCTTCACTCTATCCATGTTCCACATGATCTTGTACACCTCAATAATGTCACCCGTCAGCCTCCTACAATCTAAAACATCCCAGCATATCCAACCTCTCCCCATAATTCAAGTCTACAAGCCCAGGTAGCATCTTGGTGAATCGTGGGAAATCTCTTCTGCACCTTTTCAAACTTAAGGACATCCTTCCTATAGCTGGATGACCAGAACTGAACGTAGTCCTCCTCCAAGTGTGGTCTCACAAGTGTGCAAAAACCATCCTCCACTAACACCCTTTAACACTTTCCTCCAAGCCACCCTTGGATCCAATAGGCTAGCTTACCTCAGATTTCATGCTGTCACTCGGAATGTCGTCTTGTGTGTGGGAGGGGGTGGGGGGGGGGGGGAAGGGGGAAACCGTTCTTCAGTCACTTCCTCAATGGAGAGGCCACTTTTTTTCATGTCCCCTCTCAGCCTCCCTCACGGGCATAACAGCTTCGATTGGAGCGGCCTTTCCCGGAGTCGGGCCCAGAGCTACAGCAGCGGGCACAGTGTGGACTTTTCCATCGCGGAGTAGAGCGAACCCTTGTCGGTGATCACCAGAGAGGAGTGCTCCGATCGCTGGCCTGGTGCCTTTGGCAGTGGTCTGCGAAGCTTCTAGCCACGGGCTGGGCGTGGACTTGCCATCCGGAATCTAGGATCCCTCGCCGGGGATCGCCGGAGAAGAGCTCCAACCGATGGCCTGCAGCCTATAACATCCTGAAGCCGCCGTTTCCACTAAATCTTTGCTAAAATCTATATAACGTCCACTGCTCTGCCCTCATCACTTCATGGAGTTTGCAAACTCCAAGCAGGCTGTCATGTGCCTTTTACTGAGGAATAGCTTCCGTCTGGCCACTCTACCATAAAGGCCTGATTGGTGGAGTGTTGCAGACACACTTGTCCTTCTGGAAGGTTCTCCCATCCCCACAGAGGAACTCTGGAGCTCTGTCAGCATGATCATCGGGTTCTTGGTCACCTCCCTGACCAAGGCCCTTCTCCCCCGATTGCTCAGTTTGGCCGGGCGGCCAGCTCTATAAAGAGTCCTGGTGGTTCCAAAGTCCTTCCGTTTAAGAATGACAGAAGCCACTGTGCTCTTCGGGACCTGCAATGCTGCAGAAATTGTTTTATACCCTTCCCCAGATAATCAATGGAAACAGGATGAACCCAAGCTCAATTTTGAGTGTCATAGCAAAGGGTCTGAATACTTATGTAAATGTGATATTTCAGTTTCTTTTTAATTACTTTGCAAACATTTTTCAGCACCTGTTTTCGCTTCTTCGTTCTGGTGTATTGTGTGTAGATTGACGATTTAAAAAAAGTGAATTTAATCAATTTCAAAATAAGGCTGTAACATAACAAAATGTGGAAAAAGTGAAGGGGTCTGAATACTTTCAGAATGCACTGTATCCCGCTGTATCTACTGACAGCCTTCCTCACTGTCTGCAACTCGTCTAATTTTGGTGTCATCAGCAAACTTTCTCACCAAAACCCATCTACATTTATATCCAAGTCATTTATCACAAACAGCAGAGGTCCCAGCACAAATCCTGCAGAACTCCATTGGTCACAGACCTCCAGCCAGAATATCTTCCTTCCACCACAACAACCACATCCATAAATAAATTCATACAACCAAGTCACTGTGAATCCTGTGCATCTTAATCAGCCTACCACGAGGGACTTTATCAGTGGAGTGTGTGCGTGCGCGTGTGTGAGAGAGAGAGAGAGAGAGAGAGAGAGAGTATATTGGAATTGGTGGAGAGGTGGAATATTGCGTTGGGGAGCAGCCCTCCCGTGTGAAGCTGGGGGCCCCAATGGGTCCCACTTAGTCTAGTATAAACTAGAATTTAAAATTCTACTTGCCACCTTTTACTTAATTTCATAAAATCATTTATAAAAAGCTTACATTTATCGTATTATGCAGAATATATTAGTGGTTTAAAGAAAACGATTTTTTTTTAAAGTGTAGCCATTGCCACTGTGTGGGATATTTGCACTCAGCAATCTCCCAGAAGTAGCAATGAGATAATAGCCCAGTGAGTGGCGCAACGGTGCAGTTGCTGTCTTACAGCGCCCAGAGACCCGGGACCGAACCCGACTGCGGGTGTTAACTGTACAGAGTTTTTACCTTCTCCCCGTTACCGTGTGGGTTTACGCCGAGATCTTCGTACAGTTGCGCAGGTTAATCGGCTTGGTATAAATTGTAAAATTGGCTTGGTATGAATGTGAAATATTCCCTGGCGTGTGTGAAATATTCCCCGGCGTGTGTGAAATATTCCCTGGCGTGTGAGAAATATTCCCTGGCGTGTGAGAAATATTCCCTGGCGTGTGAGAAATATTCCCTGGCGTGTGTGAAATATTCCCCGGCGTGTGTGAAAATATTCCCCGCGTGTGTGAAATATTCCCCGGCGTGTGTGAAATATTCCCCGGCGTGTGTGAAATATTCCCCGGCGTGTGTGAAATATTCCCCGGCGTGTGTGAAATATTCCCCGCGTGTTGTGAAATATTCCCCGGCGTGTGTGAAATATTCCCCGGCGTGTGTGAAATATTCCCCGTGTTGGCGTGTGTGAAATATTCCCCGGCGTGTGTGAAATATTCCCCGGCGTGTGTGAAATATTCCCCGGCGTGTGTGAAATATTCCCTGGCGTGTGTGAAATATTCCCCCTCCCCGGCGTGTGTGAAATATTCCCTGGCGTGTGTGAAATATTCCCCGGCGTGTGTGAAATATTCCCCGGCGTGTGTGAAATATTCCCCGGCGTGTGTGAAATATTCCCCTGGCGTGTGTGAAATATTCCCCGGCGTGTGTGAATAAAATTCCCTGGCGTGTGTGAAATATTCCGGCGTGTGTGAAAATTCCCCGCGTGTGTTATTCCCCGGCGTGTGTGAAATATTCCCCGGCGTGTGTGAAATATTCCCGGCGTGTGTGAAATATTCCCTGGCGTGTGTGAAATATTCCCCCGGCGTGTGTGAAATATTCCCCGGCGTGTGTGAAATATTCCCCGGCGTGTGTGAAATATTCCCCGGCGTGTGTGAAATATTCCCTGGCGTGTGTGAAATATTCCCCGGCGTGTGTGAAATTCCCCGGCGTGTGTGAAATATTCCCCCGGCGTGTGTGAAATATTCCCCGCGTGTGTGAAATATTCCCTGGCGTGTGTATGTGCGGGGATCGCTGATC
This sequence comes from Okamejei kenojei, assembly GCA_035221665.1. Classification (NCBI taxonomy): domain Eukaryota; kingdom Metazoa; phylum Chordata; class Chondrichthyes; order Rajiformes; family Rajidae; genus Okamejei; species Okamejei kenojei. The sequence continues at coordinate 89,241,295 of CM069132.1, forward strand.
GGCGCGGACTCCCGAGGCCCCAAGGGCCTGTTTCTGCGCTGTGTCTCTTAAACTAAAACTAGGACTACGATAAACTGATAATGCTGAGCAAATGATAACGATTTTCCCGGAAACTGGGAATAATTTTATAGCTTTTATATTTTGAACCACGACTGTGGGATTTCTTTCATCCAGACTGAAGACAGGGCCTCAACGCTACATCCAAAAAAAATCTCCCCCCGAGTCCAATGATATGAGCCATTAAATCCCAGTCTACATTTCGCTGCTCTAATCTCCAGAAAGTGACCCCGAACCTACCGAACAAGAACTGTGAGTGACACATAATGAACCACGCCCGGCAGGGACCTGTATACTGGGGATAGACACAAACTCTCCGAGTAGCTCTGGGTCAGGCAGGCAGCAACTCTGGAGAACAGGGGATAAGTGATGCTTCGGTAATGTGTGTCTAACTTTGGATTAATAGTATCTGTAGTTCTTTGTTTCTCCCTGTGTACCGGTGTCGGCATTGAATTATTTGATGAGGAGATTTCGCTGTGGAGCGGACAAAATGTGTAAGAAAGGACTGTCCAGGCAGATCACACCATACACGAGTACATCAGGTAGAGAAAAAAATAAATTAAACAAAGAGCAGATTATTTTACAGCTCCAGAGAAAGTGCAGATAAAACAAGAGCAATAAGAAAAACGAAGTTCAGGAATTATTTGCTCGCGGAGAGAATGAGAAGTCAGTCCAAGTGTCTGAGCTCTGTGAACTGCTGCCAATAAACTCGTGCTCATTTGCTTTGGGCTATGAATACATTTCTCAAATGTTCTAAATGCACGGACATATTTTTATAGTTTCCCACCAGGCCGTCCAGTTCCGTGGCGAGAAGATTAGATAAAACATTAAACCACGTCCCGGGACTCCTCGCCCAGCAGACGCTGCTGCAGTTGCAATGGACACAGCGGCCAAGAAACAACCGCGGAGCTTCAAAGCAAAGCGAGAATACTCACCCTCAAGCGCCGACAGCATCAGATGCAGCTGCAACCGTTCACTCCCCTTTATAGAAAAAAGTCATCTGACCACATTGTTGTACCACCTGATAACCTGGGGGGATGCTGGAACGAAACACAGTGTTTCTGAGGACGTGTAACGTGAAAAAAAAAGTTAATTCAGCATTTAGGTTTTCAAACCGGATTGTGGGCGAGCATGGACATGCACATTCGCGAAACAGACCATTCAGCCCACCTTGTCCATACAGATCAAGTTGGCATACTGGGCTAGACCCATTTGCCTACGTTTGGCACATAGCCTTTTTAAATGCAAATAGACAAATATCTTTTAAAGACACAATTAGTAATCCGCATCTATAGCATTTTATGGGAGCTCATTCCAGATATGGACTACCCTCTGTGTGAAAAACTTGCCCTATAAGGATCCTTCTGTTCTCATCTTAAGCCGAGCCCCCTAGTTTAGAATCCACTACCCCGGGGTAAAAGACTGAGCATGCACGTTATCTAGTAGCAATGTTACAAAATTTTGAGATTTAAAAAAATCAAGTCTACAATTTAGCCCATCAGATAAAGCATAAAAGGAAGTTTAATTTGACACCTAATTCACTTTGATATCTTTAGTATTAAAAAGGTTATGGCCATTTCCATACTCAGAAATTAGCATCTTGTTCCCTATAGCTTTTCCATTGACTTAACCACAAAAGCTGTGATCAAGGACAGTCAAAACCCCATAACTTTCTTAAAAGTTAAGAGAACGGAATGAAATGCTCAGTTATTATAGATTGAAGCATTCTGAAACAAATATGAAACAATCTTAATTGGATGACTTGAAATTAAAGCATATAATTAGTTAGTTACCTAATTGTAGCTAATTACAAAATTCAATTACTAGATCTAAACATCAATTTCTTAAGTAAAGGTTAACATTTTTAAAAAGCCTAAGTGTCCAAATAACATTCACACAGGAATTCACAATTTAACATGATTTTTAAATCTCATTGTCATGAATTTATAGGCCAAATTGAAGGAATTTAGTGTTTAATTCCCGTAAATTAATGGGCATTTAAATCAACTTGCGAGTGGGTTTTTGTGGAACGTGATCGTTTGGAACGTTGCGGTTTGCGGTGAATTTAACCCCCAGTCGGCAGGGAAAATACCGCCGGTTCGTATTTTTTTTTTTTTTTTTTGAATATATATTTTTTATTAGAGTATTTAGACAGTGGATTAGCAAACACATATTATGATAAAAATATTTCATGTTCAACAAGCATACATTATTAATATTATCAGTTGTATCATTTTTGACTCTAATAGTTTTTTTATATAGAGGAGAACAGTAAGAAAAATAGAATAATAATCTATATCAAAGAAGAAAATCATAAAGAAAGGAATAATTTACTATAATACATCGTAGGAGATAAGATCAAATAATATAAGATATAACTTTTCATCTATTCCTAAATCCAAGTTCAGTTAGGGTTCGCTGCCGAACCATTCTACCCTTTTGAATCAATGAAAGAAGACCATGTTCTAACAAAAACTTCTTGTTTGTCCATTAAGGCAAATCTGATTCTTTCCAGGTGTAGGGTCTCCGACATTTCCATAATCCACATTTTAATTGTGGGGATATAGGGCCTTTCCAAAATTTTAATATTAATTTCTTCCCAATTATTATACTGTAGTCTAGGAAATTTCTTTGGCTTGTTGTAAGAGTTAAACTTTGTTCTGATGTTCCAAGTATTATTAATTTTGGGTCCGGATCCAGTTTAGTATTAATAATTTCAGGTTATTTTAAAAATCTCAGTCCAGAAATTCTTAATTTTTATACAATTTGCAAAAAGTATGTGTTAAATTAGCCTCTAGATGTTGACATTTATCGCAGGTAGACGATATTTGTGGGAAGATTCTATTTAGTTTAACTTTGGAATAATGTAATCTATGTAAAATTTTAAATTGTATTAGAGCATGTCTGGAATTTAGCGAGCATTGATGTATGTATTGTAAACTTTTATCCCATAAATCTTTCGTTATAGATTGATTTATTTCATTTTCCCATGTGTGTCTATATGATTCCGTTGATGGTATCTCACTATCTAAAAGGGTGTTGTAAATATAAGTTATTAATTTTTCTGTATTAGGATGTTTATTCAGACATTCATCTAAGATTTCTGGTTCCCTATTCCTATAATCGATAGACAGAGTTGACGTGGATACGTTTTTCCCATTGAGGATAGGGAAGATTCAAACAAGAGGGCATGACATGAGAATAAGGGACAGAAGTTTTCGGGTAACGTGAGGGGGAACTTCTTTACTCAGAGGTGGTGGCTGTGTGGAATGAGCTTCCAGCAGAAGTGGTGGAGGCAGGATCGATTTTAACATTTAAGAGTAAAGTGGATAGGTATATGGACGTGAAGGGATGGAGGGGTATGGTCTGAGTGCAGGTAGATGGGACTAGGGGAAAACAAATGGTCGCACGGACTGGAAGGGCCGAGAGGGCCTGTTTCCGTGCTGTAATTGTTATATATGGTTATATGGTTAATATTGTGTATTTGACCTAACATAATCTCTGAGTTGTAAGTATCGAAAAAAATTATTTGAGCGTAACCCATAAATCTGTTGCAGTTCTTGAAATGAGAGATAAGTGCCTTTTTTATAGAGGTGTTCCACCCTTTTGATTCCATAGTTTTTTTCCATTGTATAAAGCCTTTATCTAGTATGGAAGGTTTGAATAAGGGATTATTTACAATAGGGAGGTAGAGTGGTATATTTGTCCCAGTTTTAGAGCCTTTTTAAGTTGTTTCCAGATTTGTATACCACTATATATATAGGGTTTTCCCCATAAGTTTTTTTGTGCAATTTTGTCGGTGCAAATATAACAAACCGATTTCAAAATGTAGACAGTCCTCTAGATATTAAACTGATAAGAACAGATACTACACTTGATCTTAGCCAAAAGGCCGAGAAGCGATCGGTTCGTATATTTTTTAAGTCACCTTTTCGCAACATGAAATTTTGATTAAAGGCTTCCTAAGAAGCACGATTTTTTATGTAAAAATAAACTGTGTACCTTCTTTTGTCCCCTACGTAAGATCCGTCCCGTTCTCGGCATTCACTTCTTTAGAAGATGGTTTTTAATTCACTCTAGCAATTAAATTATTCAGCGCAGTTAAAAATACCTCCATAAAAGAAATGTCGGAGCCATTTCTCTCAGCAACTAAATCCCCTGAGATTAATCGATTTGAATGGTCTGGAGTAAACGGCATTTTAAGCCACCCCCCCTCTCAAAGGCGCCAAAGTCGCGCACAACGGGCAGTGGCAGAACTGCAGCGCCGCTAAATGTAAGTTTTGTAACATACCTATATCTAGGCCTCTCATGCCTTGACTACGCTTGGTCTCGCCAAATGTAAAGGGGGCGCACCAGGAGACGAGGTTTGAAAAGGTGTCTTTGCAGATCCCATGGAAGGCCTGATGGATTCCCTGGATGGAAGTGGGGTGAAAGGCCACAGGGGTGGGTGGGTGGGTGCAGGTTACGTGTAGCCTCACTCTGGCAACAAATGAGGCCAATGACAGAAAGGTCAATATGGGAATGGGAAGGGTGTTAATCTGCGTAGCAACTGGGAGATACAGCAGGATTTGGGAGACCCTCCCTGTCCCTCAGCCCTCCCCTCTCCCACCCACTTGCATATTTGCCTTCCTCTGATAATTCACACTGCTTGTAATCTTTTCACAGACCTTTTCTATTTTCATCTCTGGATTTTCATCTGAACATCAAAACCCACCATCACCAACATCCGAAATGTCACAAATTCCTTCTATCCAGTTCTGCTGCCTGTCTCGCTCAGTTACTCCAACATTTTGATTCTATCTTTAGTTTAAACCAGAATCTGCAGTTCCTTCCTCCGCCTATCACTCGCTAGGCTTTGTCATGCCCGTTTGACAGCACTGGGCCTGTACTCGGAGATCAGAAGTATGAGGGGGGAGGGGGCTTCATTGAAACTTACTGTATAGTGAAAGGCTTGGATAGAGTGGATGTGGAGAGGATGTTTCCACTAGTGGGAGTGTCTAGAGCTAGAGGGCATAGCCTCAAAATGATAAGGGCCAAACACGGTAAATTAGACTAGTTTGGACAGGGCATCTTGGTTGACATAATCAAGTTTCGCCAAAGGGCCAGTTTCCATGCTGTATGACATATATGAGGCCAGATTGGACATGTTCCTGTTGATGCATCCAAGCTAACAAAAATGTCAATGTTAGTAGTCCATATGAGTAGCATTGAACTGAATTAAATTGAATTGAATACATTTTATTAGCCAAGTATCTATACATACAAGTAATTTGCCCTGGTGCTTTGCTCGTTACAAGGTTAATTCCAGGGATGGCGGGACTGTCATAATGAGAGGGGATCTTATTGAAACATATAAGATTATTATGGGTTTGGACACACTAGAGGCAGGAACCATGTTCCCAATGTTGGGGGAGTCCAGAACCAGGGGCCATAGTTTATGAATTAGGGGTAAGCCATTTAGAACAAGGTGAGGAAACATTTTTTTCTCACAGGGAGTTATGAGTCTGTGGAATTCTCTGCTCAGACGGGTGTGGAGGCAGGTTCTCTGGACACTTTCAAGATAGAGCTAAATAGGGCTCTTAAAGATAGCGGAGTCAGGGGATATGGGGAGAAAGCAGCAACGGGGTACTGATTGGGGATGATCAGCCATGATCACATTGAATGGATGTGCTGGCTCGAAGGGCCGAATGGCCTACTCCTGCACCTATTGTCTATTGTCCCGCTAGACGAACAACACGATATGCAGTAGACAATTAAAAAGAAAACATTGTAACTGAAACATGTGACGAATAAAATAAAATACCAGAGCTAAAGGAGGCTACAGATTTTTGGTTATTGAGTAAAGCTACTGGTTGTGGAAAAAAAGCTGTTTTTATGTCTGGCTGTGGCGGCTTTGACAGTCCAGTCGCCTCCCAGAGGGAAGTCCTTCAAAGAGTTTGTAGCCAGGTGAGAGGGGTCAGAGATGATCCCCTTACCAGGCTCGCTACTCCTGGCAATGGGCAGTGTACAGTTCATCAAAGGGGGGAAGGTTGCAGCCAACAACCTTCTCAGCTGAACGGACAATGCACTGCAGCCTCCGGATGCCATACTTGGTGGCTGAGCCAAACCAGGCCATGATGGAGAATGAAGGCAGTATAAAACTGGACCATCATTGCCACTGTTTTCTCAGCTGCCGCTGGAAGTACATCCTCTGTTGTGCCTTTTTGACTGTAGTCGATGGTGGCCTCCCATTTAGGTCCCTGAAGAAGATGTTCCAAGGAACTTAAATGGCTCCACAGATGTGACTGTGGTGTTGTTGATGGTGAGTGGGGGAGGGGAGGGGAGCTCTCCTAAAGTCTTCAATCAATGCCACCGTCTTAAGAGCATTGAGCACCAAGTTGTTACGAAGGCATCAGGACGCCAGCTGTGTCACTTCCTGCCTGTAGGCAGATTCCTCCCCCTCCTGGATCAATCCAATCAGGGTTGTGTCATCCGCAAACTTGAGAAGCTTGACAGAGGTGGCTGTGGGGGTGCAGTCGTTGGTGTAGAGAGAGTAAAGGAGAGGGGAGAGTACGCAGCCTTGCCGTGCTCCTATGCTGAGGGTCAGCAGGTCCAAGATATGCTTTCCCAGCCTCACATGCTGCTTCCTATCTGTCAGGAAGCTGGTGATCCACTGACAGAGGGTTCAGGCCCAGTCAACTGGGAAAGTTTGGAGTGTAGTAGCTCTGGCACAAGGATGTTGAATGCAGAGCTAAAATCCACAACAAAAAATCCTTGCATAGGTCCCTTGGAGGGCTATGTGCTGGAGGACAAAGTGCAGGCCTCGATTGAATGCGTCATCCACTGATCTATTGGCCTGGTATGCAAACTGCAGTGGGGTCCTGATAGAGTTGCCAACTTTCTCACTCACAAATAAGGGACAAAAGGTCAAAATAAGGGTCAAATTCCTCGATGACAATTCATTGAATGACTCGGCCAATTGACTGGGTGAATGATGAGTTGGCCCGGGTGCTGGACTGCACACAAGGCCCAGCCGGCGGGCCAGCTGAGGAGCTTTGGCCCGGGCGCCGGACTTTGCGCACGACAACACGTGCAAAGTCCCAGCACCCCATTCAACTCATGAACCGATGATCTGCCATGAGAAGGAAAGGAGGTAGTGTCGGCGATAGGCAAAAGTCCGAAGGTCGGACAGCTGGCCGGGCTGCCGATCGATGGGCCACGGGCGATCTGACCCGAGAGTCCCCTCGACCGGAGTAGCAGCATTCAAATATGGGACAAGGGTGGTCCCATATGGGACAAACCAATTTAGCCCAATATACGGGATGTCCCGGCTAATAATGGACAGTTGGCAACTATAGGACCAGCAGTGATATTTTTCAGGTGGGCCAGCACAAGTCTTTCAAGGGTTTTCATGATTAAAGAGGTCAGTGCAACAGGCCTGTATCATGGGCTCTATGCTGACTTATACATGAGCAAAATATTTTATTGATGCCTTCTCGCCAGGGTTACTGAGAAACAAAACCATTAAAAGGAAGACACAAAAATGCTGGAGCAACTCAGCAAGACAGGTTGCATCTCTGGAAAGAAGAATGGGTGATGTTTTCGGGTCGAAACCCTTTGTCAGACAATGGGTGATATTTTGGGTCGACACTGCAGGCAGAAAAAAGCAGAAGCAGAAGTTGGAGCTGTGAAGAGAGGAAATTGTGCCATAAAATGTCATGCAATAATGGACTAAAGCTGCAACGGAAAAAAAATTGTTTGCGTTAAGAATAATTTATCACAACATACAATGACATATCTGAAATAAAACCAGAAAATGCTGGTACACACGTGAAGGTCAACAGCAAAAGTGGGCACAGAAAGCCTTCAGCACAACAATCGTTAACATCTATTTCCACAGATACTCTTTGACTTTCTCAATTCTCCAAGCATATTGCGGTTTTATTGGTAATGCAGAAAACTTAGTTACAAAAAATTGATATTTTAATAGCAATTAATTGCAGGGCATCAGTGCATTTGGGGCAAAATAAAATGTTGAACTCTGCAAAACAATAGTGCTCATCGATAATAATATAAAATCCTGGATACAAAATTGGCTTGATGGTAGGAAGCAGAGAGTGGTGGTGGATGGATATTTTTCAGACTGTAGGCTGTTACCAGTCTCAAGACCTATACCTTAGAGATGCAGTGCGGAAACAGATCCTTCAGCCCACCGACCAGCGATCCATCCCTTTTTACCAACACTATCCTACACACTGGGACAATTTTACTGAAGCCAATTAACCTAAAAATCTGCATGTCTTTGAAATGTGGAAGCAATCGGCACACCCGGAGAAAACCCACACAGTCACAGGGAGAACGTACAAATTTCATACAAACAGCACCCCTAGTCAGGATCAAACCCAGGTCTCTGGAGCTATAAGGCAGCAACTTTACCACTGCACCACTGTGCCCACCATTAAGGGCCTGTCCCACTTAGGCAAATTTTCAGCGGACTGCCAGCCACTGTCAAGTTCGCGGCACTCGCCTGAAAAACCGGTGACTCTCAGAGTGGAGCCCGCGCACACACGCGCACGCACACACATGCACACACACGCACGAATGCGCGCACACCGCAAAGGCGGGGGCAGGGAAAGCAGGGGAGCACTGTCTGAAATTCACACGGTGCAAAAGCCAAGGTGATACAGACACGCACCATGATGGAACAGGAAGGTTTAAGACGGCTAACACTCAGTGTACGGTAAAAAACAAAAAAAAAATCCCTTTAAAAAGAGGCGGGGAGGGAGAAGGGGGAGAAGGGGGGAGAAGGGGGGTGGGAGAAAGGGGGAGAAGGAGTGGAGACACTTTTAAGAAGCCAGGCAACTTTTAATAAGCCAGAGATACACAGCTGTGAAGATTGGCGGGCATTTTAACGTTACCGGTCGGTTTATCCTGGTTCTGAAAAGTCGTGCTTATGTTTTTTTTTCCACAATGAACCAATGAAAATACCCGGTCAGCAAAGGCGATTAACTAAAACTACCTACGACTACCTCGGCTACCCATAATTACATGCCAACCCCACTTCAACTGCACCTACGATTACAGGATTAGTGATTTTCTCCATGGCGACCAATTTTTGGTCGCAGAAAATATTTCAACATGTTGAAAAATTTGCGGCGACCATACTGAGGCTGCGACTAGTTCCCAGAATGCAGGAACTCCCTCGCGACCATGAGGGAGACCCACCAGAGAACACCAGCGAACATGTGGCGACCATGTGGCGATCATGATGCGAGCGCAGAATCTCCTGCACTTGCCTAAAAAAAATCACCTAAGTGGGACAGGCCTGGTGATGCACCTCAGTGGTCCCGTTGTATTATTGTCATATATTATTAAAAACCGGTCGGGACCAGCTTGCAACACAGGATTTCTTGGGTGGTTATCTCTGGATTGCTTTCAGTACCTCGAGCTAGTGAGGACAGGAGATAGGGGATCTGAATGTGTGGCTGAGATGCTGGGATTTAGATTCATAGGCCACTGGGATCTCTTATGGGGAACGAATGACCTGTGCAAAAGGGTGGGTTACACCTTAACTGGAGGGGACCAACATTCTGGCAGCAGGTTTGCTAGTGCTATACGGGTGGGTTTAAACTAAATAGTGGGGGGGGGGGGGGGTTGACAAATTGGGAGTATAAGGATGGAGTAAAATAGGAAGATAGTAGAGGAAAAGTTACAGACATCCGAATTAATGGTACGGAAAGTTCAAGAAGGGATAAGAGAGTAAGGTCAGTTGTAATAAGAACTGGTGTGAGATGGGAGGTGAATACCGAATTAAAAGTATAATATATGAATGCGCATAGTATAATAAATAAAGTGGATGAGCTTGAGGCTCAGTTAGAAATTGGTAAGTATGATGTTGTGGTGTTCTCTGTGGATTGTCACCTTGTCATTGTGGAGAAGCTTGTGTGGATCTGAGATCCTGAGAGTGATGCCGTCTGGAGCTATGCTCCTGGTAGGGCCACCCATGGCGGTAAGGTTGAGGGGGAGGTCTGTGACAAAGAGCAATCTAATCAAGACCTCAACGGTGGAACGGGTGGAGGACGATGGCTGACCTTAGTGGAGTGTCACAACGGCTGGAAAGGCGATGAAGGCTGCAACAGAAAAGGGTCTCCGGTCGTCTTGGAATCCATGCCACTGGATCCCGACCCAGATCTGTCAAGGACTGTGGGGTGGCTGTCTGTGCACCAGTCTCCCCACATTAAACAAAGTCACGCACAGGCATTCTTCATATAGGGAATAGCACCATGGTCAGCCACGACCAAATGGGGCCTAAGAAGATGAAGAAGATATTGTGGGAATCACAGAAACATGGCTGCAAGAGGATCAGAGCTTGGAACTGAATATTCAGGGATATACATCCCATCGAAAAGTCAGACGGGCAGAGGAGGTGGGGTGGCTCTGTTGGTAAGGAATGAAATTCAATCCCTTGCGAGGGGTAACATAGAATCAGAAGATGTAGAGAAATTGTGAAAAGAACTGAGAAATTGTAAGGATAAAAATACCCTGAAGGAGTTATCTACAGGCCCCCAAACAGTAGCCTGAAGATAGGGTGTAAATTGCATCAGGAGTTAAAATTAGCATGTAACAAAGGTAATGCTACAGTGGTTATGCGAGATTTCAACATGCAGGTGGACTGGGAAAAACATGTTGGTACTGGCCCCCAAGAAAGGGAATTTGTAGAGTCCCACTGAATGGAATATTAGAGCAGGTTGTACTGGAGCCGATCAGGGAGAAGGCAATTCGGGATTTAGTGTTGTGTAATGAACCGATTTGATAAGGGAACTCAAGGTAAGGGAACCATTAGGAGTTAGTGACCATAATATGATATGTTTTAATCTGCAATTTGAAAGGGAGAAGGTAAAATCAGAAGAGTCTGTATTGCAGTTGAACAAAAGGGACCACGGTGGCATGAGAGGAGCTGGCCAAAGTTCACTGGAAAGGACCCTAGCCGGGATGACGGAGGAAAGCGATGGCAGGTATTTCTGGGAATAATCCAGTAGATGCAGGATCGTTTCATTGCAAAGAGGAAGAAAGGGGAGTAAGAGGCGACCGTGGCTGACAAGGGAAGTTAAGGACAGTATAAAAATAAAAGATAAGACATATAACATCGCAAGATGAGCGGGAAGCCAGAGGATTGGGAAACTTTTAAACATCAACAGAACGTAACTAAAAAGGCAATTTGGGGAAAAAAGATGAAGTGCGAAGGTGAGCTAGCCAAGAATATAAAGGAGGATAGTAAAAGCTTCTTTACGTATGTAAAGAGGAAAACATTAGTTAAGACAAATGCGGGTCCCTTGAAGACGGAAACAGGTGAATTTATTATGTGGAACAAGGAAATGGCAGACGAGTTGAACGGGTGCTTTGGTTCTCTCTTCACAAAGGAAGACAGAACCAATCTCCCCAGATGTACTAGAGGACAAAGGACCTAGGGTGATGAGGAACTGAAGACAATTCACATTAGTCAGGATATGGTGTTTGGTAGACTGATGGGACTGAAGGCTGAAAAATCCCCAGGGCCTGATGGTTTGCATCCCAGAGTACATCCCGATGTTGGGGGATTCCAGAACCAGGGGCCACAGTTTAAGAATAAAGGGTAGGCTATTTAAAACTGAGATGAGGAAAAACTTATTCACGCAGAGAGTTGTGAATTTGTGGAATTCTCTGCCACAGGCAGTGGATGCTGATTCACTGGATGCATTTAAAAAGAGAGTTAGATAGAGCTCTCAGGGCGAGTGGAATCAAGGGATATGGGGAGAAGGCAGAAATGGGGTACTGATTGTGGAAAATCAGTCATGATCACATTGAATAGTGGTGCTGGCTCGAAGGGCCGAATGGCCTACTCCTGCACCTATTGTCTATGTATCTATGTATGTATGTATATATACTGAACATACATCAACAATTTGGATGAGCATGTACAAGGCATGGTTAGTAAGTTTGTAGCTGACTCTAAAACAGGTGCTGTCATAGAGAGTGAAGTTGCTTATCGCAGATGAGCGGTGGTGGTTTAAAGGGTGTTATTGAGCAGAGGGATCTAGGAGGTCAAGTGTATAATTCCTGCAGTGCAAGGGTTAAACTGACAATTTCAGCTGAAATGTTAAATGGTTATCAGCGAAATTAGCAGCCTGGAGTCTACGAAAACAAGTTTATTTCCTCGCACCTGCGATCAGTGCATGGGAAAGGCTGTGTTGGCGAACAAAACACAGCAATGTTTGAGTAGATGTTCCCAAACAATGTCTAACAATGTCTAGATGAGCTGAGCAAACAACAGCAATAGTTGGGTAGACCACCCGTGCCCCCAGCCGCTAGTAGCGCAGAAACACTGCAGACAAGGTGGGGGCTTGTTGAAGAGGGCAGTGGCGCGGTCTGCTCTGATAGGAAATGCCATAAAGATTGTTGCTGGGTGCCCTTACAAAAAAGAGAACCTCAGCCTTCGACTGTGTCGCAAATGGTGCCAGGTGACTGAACTCCTGGTGCATGTTCAGATGAGTTTGCGGATGGGTTTACGTGAGTGTATGTGCCTTATTTAGTAGTGTAATAAATCACTTTTTAATTTAATTTTAATTTATTTTTAATTTATATTTTTATTAGAAGCAATGTACAGTAGTATAAACCGTGGCATATGACAAAATACATTTTGTGTACCACTTCTATTTTAAATTTAACAAGAAATAGATAGAGCAAAAAAGAAAGAACGAGAAAAAGAAAGAGTGAAGGAAGTAGTGATGTGTAACCCCTAGACCCCCCAGATGTCCAGGGGTAAACAAGCGATAGCCTATATAAAGATAAAGGCAAAAACCCTTAAAATAATTAAAAAAATAAAGAAATAAAAGAAAAGAGAGAAGAGAAAGAAATATATTTTTTAAAAGGGACCCTTGTGTGGATATACCTGCTTCATATCTCACCCCACCCATCACCCAGTTCGTGAATCGGTTTATTTCCAGAGTTGTGTTGCACCATGTTATACTTGTAATTAATCAATAAAAGGAGACCATGTCTTTAAAAACTGTTCTGATTTTCCTGCTAAGACGAGTCTCATATCTTCAAGATATAGCGTCTCAGACATACTTGTGATCCACATTTTAAGCGTCGGGGTGGATGCATTTTTCCAAAATTTAAGTATACGTTATTTTGCCATTATCAGGCCGTAGTTAAGGTAACGTCTTTGAAATATTGATAACTCAGAGCAGGCACCTGTTGTTCCAAAAAGAATCAATTCTGTATGGGGGTCCAATTTTGTTTTTAATAATTTTGTGAAGATTTCAAAGATTTCTTTCCAAAACTTATGACGTTTTATGCAGGAGGCGAAGGAGTGTGTTATAGTTGCTTCGTGAGATAAACATTTGTCACAGATGGGGGATACATTTGGAAACATTTTATTCAGTTTAGCTTTCGAGTAATATAGTCTGTGTAATATTTTAAATTGGATTAAAATATGTCTTACATTAATCGAGCAGTTGTGTACATATAGAAGATATTTATCCCAACTGTCTTTGGGAATTTTTAAACTTAATTCCTGTTCCCACTCTCTTCTAATTGCATCTGAGTGCACAGAATGATATTATACAATGCATCTAATTGCATAGAATGATATAATACAAAATATGAAATTAAATTATTTTGACTCTGCGTTTCTATTCATGCCCTCATCTAATATATCTGGCATCAGAGTTTGATATTCATGTGTATATTTTTTTCAGATAATCTCGAATTTGAAGATAATCTAAAATATTGATTACCTCTCAGATTGTATTTGGATTGTAATTTCTGGAATGATAAAAGGTTTCCCATTTCGTACAAATCTCCAAACCTTTTTGATTCCTAGTCTTTCCCAGTGAGTAAACGTTTTATCTATAGTAGATGGTTTGAACGACGGATTATTAGCTATCGGAAAGAGCAGAGATAAATTTCTTATTTTAAGAGTAAGTTTTACTTGTCTCCAAATTCGTAAGGTGCTATGAATAATCGGATTTTTCTTGTATATTGTATTCTTCAACTTTATTGGGGAGAGAAGGCTCGCGCCTACGTTAAAAGGCGAACAATCCTCTCTCTCCATTGTTAATCACTCTATCTGTTGGGCTGAATTGTCCATCCAGTAAATTACATTTTTGATATTTACTGCCCCGTAATAGTACAAGAAATTGGGGAGTGCCAGTCCACCAAATTCTTTGGGTTTACATAGGTGTCATCTATGATTCCTGTGCGATTTATAATCCCAAATAACATTTGTGATGTTGGCGTCAAGTTTAAAAAAAATTTTTTAGGTAGGTATATCAGTATTGCTTGAAATAAGTAGAGAATTTGTGGGAGAAAAATCATCTTTATGGCATTTATTCTGCCTCTCAGAGACATCGGAAGTGTTTTCCAGAATTGAATCAAAGCATTTAATTTAGTAGTTAAAGGCATGAAGTTTACATTGAATAAAGAATTATATTTTCTGGTTACTTGGATACCCAAGTATTTAAATGTTTCTGTAGCAAATCTAAAAGGGAATTTTAAAAGGTGTGTTGACTCTTGGGGTTTTACGCCATGATTTCACTTTTGTTCCAATTGTTTCTATATCCTGAGAAAGAAACCGAATTCCTCTATTAGATTTAGTGTATATGGTATACTAACTTGCGATTTTATAATATATAGTAATACATCATCTGCATATAATAATATTTTATTATTGGAGTGTTTAGTATTATATCCGTGAATATTCGGATGCCTTCTTATACTTTCCGCTAAGGGCTCTATTGCAAGAGCAAATAGCAGGGGTGATAGTGCATAAACCTGTCTATTGCCCCTGCATAGGTGAAAGTTCGGAGAAAGTATGCGGTTGGTCAATATTCTAGCAGTCGGCCTGTCGTATAGTAATTTTATCCATGAAATAACATTCTCTCCATTTGAAAATTTTGCAGTACTTTGAAGAGGTATTCCCATACTACTTGGTCAAATGCTTTTTTCTGCATCCAATGAAATAATTGATGTCTTCTTCAATTTTGTGTGAGTACATTATATTTAAAAAGACGTCTCAGATTATTAAATGAATGTCTCTTGGCTATAAACCCCGTTTGATCCGCATGTATTAATTTACTAACATATTTGCTTAATCTTCTTGCCAGAGTATTTGCTAGTATTTTCTGGTCTATATTTAATAATGCAATAGCTCTGTATGAACCCGGATCTTCTAGGTCTTTATCTTTTTTGGGTATGAGTGTAACAGTACCTTCCGCTAGTGTTTCTGGTAATGTCTGTTCCTTAAATGCATATGTATACAGCTTGTGTAAACGTGGTGAGATTATCTCGTAAAATCATTTATAAAATTCATTACTGAATCCATCTGGTCCCGGTGTTTTGCCATTCTTCAGTGAATTTATTATCTCTTCTATTTCTTTAATTGAAACCTGTGCTCCTAGTTTCCTCTTGTTCCAACGGATTGAGTTTTGGGACATTACAGTTGTCCAGAAAGTTTATAATTTTAGTACTATCTGTTGTTATTTTGGATTGTGTATAAATTTTGATAGAATTGAGCAAATCTTTTATTAATGTCTTTAGGCAGCGTTAACAATTCACCTTTATCTGATTTGATTTTTAGAATAGTATGATTCTTTTCCAGTTTTTTCAGCTGACGTGCCAGAAGTTTATGTGGCTTATCGCCGAATTGAAAAGTTTCCTGTTTTGTAATTTGAATAATCTGATGACTCTTGCAGATAGAATTCAGTTTAGTTTAAATTTCTTTATTGTTATCTTGTTGTGTTTATCTATAGTTGGCTCTTTTGCATTTTCTAGGTCCAGTTGTCTAATTTGTTCTTCTAGTTGCATTGTTTCAATCCTATTCTTTTTATTTTGAAAAGTTTGGTATGAAATAATAGAGCTCTGATAAACGCCTTAAAAGATTCCCATAATAAGGAGGGTGAGATGTCTGGAGTATCGTTAGTCTTAAAGAAAAGTTCCATCTGTTGTTTTAAGTATATACAACCGTCCGGATTGTTTAAAATTTGGGGATTAAACCTCCAAAACGATTTTTTATTAAACATTCCTTCTAGGTTTAGAAAAAAAGGTTAACGGAGAGTGATCAGAGATGATATTTAGGATTAGTTGTAAAGGGAATTAATTTTGTATCCACTAGAAATAATCAATGCGTGTATATGTTTTATGTACCATTGACTAAAAGGAATACTACCTTCCAGCTGGATTTGGTGTCAAAAATTACTGAGTGAATCAAAACTGTTATCTGAATCCAGAGATTTACCAAACACAACAATTCCCCTGAAATTCGCTTCCCAGAAAGTGACATCTTAGAGTGGATAAGGTAGAGAAAAATCCTGGAGAAACTCAGCGGGTGAGGCAGCATCTCTGGAGCAAAGGGATCGGTGATGTTTCAGGTCGAGACCTATCTTTGGACTTCTTAGAGTGGTAAAGATACTTTGGTCTTCAACAGTTAGAGCATTGACTTTAAAATTAAAAAGTTATGTTGCAGATGACAAGACACTGGTGAGGCACACTGGTAGAGTATTGATTTTTGCTTTGGTTTCTTTATCACTAAGCTGCAAAGATACAGCAATGATGTATGAGGAAATTGCCAGGAAAAAAAGAGAGAGAGAGAGAGAGGGAGAGAGAGGAGAGAGAGAGGAGAGAGAGAGAGATGAGAGAGAGAGAGAGAGAGAGAGAGAGAGAGAGAGAGAGAGAGAGAGAGAGAGAGAGAGAGAGAGGGTCGTGCAGGCTGGTACTTTCATCTTTGGAGCCTTGGTGATCTTGCAGGGTGGCTTAAAATCATGAGGCACATAGACATGGTGAGTACACAGAGTCTTTTTCACAGGGTTGGGGAATCAAGAACTAATGGGCATAGGTTTAAGATGATAGAGGAGACATTTTAATTGCAATGTGAAGTTCAACTTTTCTCGAAGAGAGTGGTACATAAACGGAAGAGCAACCAAAGGAACTGATTGAAACGGGCATAATAACAACATTTAAAAGACATTTGGACAGGTATATGGATAGGAACATTTCAGAACGATATGTCGTGCGCATATAGTACAAGATTAGAGGGACATCTGGGTCAGATTAAATGAGTTGGGCAGAAGGGCGTTTCCATGCTGTATGGTTTACTGACTATCACCCTACAGCAATGTGTTAACTTATTGAGCAACTATGTTCTCAGGAAGATTAAAATGCACCATTTGCAAAATTGAACAACACGTCTCAACAAAGCTTAAAAATATAATTTTAGCACAAGTTCCAACCAGTTCCTTGCAACTACTCATTGTGTGTTAGTAAATACAGAGATGTGTCAAATAAGCTCTCCTTTGGCTCCCTGAAATCTTCTCACAACTTCCAGAATGTACAGGTATTGCTGAACTATTGAGATCATTTCTTATGGTCGATGCCAAATTCATCAACTCTTTTTAGTTTAGAGACAGAGCATGGAAATAGGCCCTTTGGCTCACTGAGTCCTCGCTGATCATCGACCATCCATTCACACTAGTTCTATGTAATCCACTTTCTCATTCTTCGTTACACACAAGGGGCAATTTACAGAAGCTAATTAACCTGCAAACCCGCACGTCTTTTGGAGGTGGGAAGAAACTGGAGCACCTGGATGAAACCCACATGCTCAAAGGGAGAACCTGCAAACTCCACACAGACAGTACCCGATGTCAGGATTGAACTCGGGTCTCTGGTGCTGTGAAACAGCAGCTCTACCAGCTGTGCTACTGTGCCGCCCAAAGTTTCTCCAGTACCTGACATATTTCAAAAGCTTCACCAGACAAAGAACTGGATCTGGGAGAATAAGGATCCTTGGTGTGGTTAAGGCATCTGTCTATGTCTCCGGTGGCTGAACCCTACAAGAACAATGACCACAGGACAACTGGGACGGAGGAGTGGAGAATGCCATTGGAACTCTCAGGATGCAATTCCAGGTTCTGGAATTCAAGTGCAGTTTCATACCCCTTAAGCAGGGTGCAAGGCCACCAAATTCAAGTGCCGTTTCATACCACTTCAAACAGGGTGCAAGGCCACCAAATTCAAGTGCAGTTTCATGCCATTTCAAGTAGGATGCAAGGCCACAAAATTCAAGTGCAGTTTCGTACTGCTTCAAGCAGGGTGCAAGGCCACCAAATTCAAGTGCAGTTTCGTACCACTTCAAGCAGGGTGCAAGGCCACCAAATTCAAGTGCAGTTTCATTCCATTTCAAGCAGGGTGCAAAGCCACCAAATTCAAATGCAGTATCATACCATTTCAAGCAGGGTGAAACCACCATAAAACCACACAAAACACCACATTCACAGTTCAGTAGGCATTCAGTGTTCAGTTGATTCACAGCTCAGACAGAGTCGTGACCTCTCCCTCCCCCATCTTGTAGAGACTGAGCCACACCCACACTTACAGGTTTTATAATCCCTCCCACCTCCCACGAAGGGGCGTGGCCTTCATGGCGTGAATGACAGGGAGATTCTCAACATTTTTAAAACACAAATAACACTTTTATTTTTCATTGATGGGAAGAATCCTCTGCACCTGATGAGTGGAGGGGGACTGAGTAAGATGGCCAAAAATCACAGCCGTAAGTGGTAGTTTTATCTAAAATCAATATACAGTGCAAACAGGACGTTGTCAAGTTTCCACCACCAACAGCCATTTGCAGTGCTACACTTCAAACCAACTGCCACCAGCAGCCATTTGCAGTGCTTCACCTCAGACCAACAGCCACCAACAGCCACCTGCTGCGTGCTTCATTTCAGACCAGCCGCATTTTCATTTTCAAACCACATTAAGGGAACTCAAGGTCAGTAAAACCACACTCACAGTTTAGTAGACATGTGTTCAGTGTTATTCACAGCTCCGACTGAGAGACGTGAGCCTCTCGCTTCCCCATCTTGCAGAGACTGACTGTGGCACTCAACACTTCTGGGTTTTATAGTCCCTCCAGAAGGGGCATGTCCTTCAGGAAAGAGAATCTCTACATTTTTTAAACACTAATAACTCTTTTATTTTTCATCGATGGGAAAAATCCACTTGTCCTGCACAGCGGAGGGGGACTCTGAGTAAGATGGCCAAAAATCACAGCCGTAAGTGGCAGTGTTTTAAAAAAAAATCCATATACAGAACAACTGGAAGTGGTCAAAATCAGACTTTTAGTAATATAGATTTGTCTTCAAAAGCCATATCTCTTAATAAAATACGGTATTTCCGGACAATGAAGACTGTCAGCGCGATCAAGGGATCAATTGAGGTTACTCGCGCAGACACAGGAGTAAGCTCCACCGCCTGCTGTCCTGTTATCCATCGCCCGCTGACCCGCTCTTGAGCTGGTCCCCTCACTATCCGGTCTACATTGAAAGTCACATTGAAAGTAGTGAATGCCATGCAGTGTCACCCAGTGCAGCAAGTGAGGCCATGTCCTGCCCCCGGCGGCAGCCAGAATTTGAGTATTTGCGGGAAGTGGCTGACCTGAGCGAGGCTGGCGAACGGCAGGAGAGTGGTGTTCAGGCAGAGAGCACTGCCAGAGGAGAGCAGGACGGCAGAAGGCGCCGAGGTCCTGGCGGCCAGTTGCAGCCACCCAAGCTACTTCCCTCCTCGGCCACAATGCGGTGGCTCCGTGCCCGGAGTGTCGCAGCAGCGACGAGTGAGTAGGTTCCTGGCATGATCCCCGACCCCCTCCTTCTCAACGCTCCTGCCCATGCTGACCCGGGCCAGACTCCGCATATGCTGTGAAAGGAACTCTCCTCCCCCAGTGGCACTGTCGTTATTCAGCCGCTTCCCACTTTACAGCCGTTTCCCATCGGCTGCCAGCAATGAGGGATAGACTTGGCCTCGTTCTTGTCTATCTTGTTTGGCTAACAACCTGACCTTCGGCCTCCAAGATGCAGGTCAATTTTCATGCCATATTTTTGGGTAAAAAATAGTGTCTTCATTGCCGGGAAATATGGTATTTAAAAGCATTTAGCTCACAGAAATTTGCTTACCACATTATTTGTACAAGAGCTCCATTCGTCTCTCCTTGTTTCTTAAGATACTCTTAAGATAATAACAATCCATGTTTGAAAAACCCGCCAAGAATCGTGCGCTGCTCATGCACAGTAGGCCGCTGCACAGCACATGCACGCAGTCCACTCTGCAAAGGCAGAAATTCAGCTGTCTTTATCGACCGCTGTCATTGAAGGCTTGAAGCGGCGTCGACACGCGTGAGCTGCACACACTTTTGTGTATTACATGTCCTGCGGATGAAAGGCGCGGGAGAATTATGCCGACCTAAGAGATCGATCTATTGGGTAGTTGTAATTCTCCCATGCCTTTACTAAGTTCAAGTTCAAGTGAGTTTATTGTCATGTGCCCCTGATAGGACAATGAAATTCTTGCTTTGCTTCAGCACACAGAACATAGTAGGCATTTACTACTATTTAGGCAGGGGGGGAGCGTGGTGTGGGAGGTGTGGGTGGGGGGGGGGAGTGCGGGAGGGGGATGGGGGTTTGGGGAAGGGGAGGTGTGGGAGGTGTGGGGGTGTGGGGGAGGGGGTTGAGGGGGAGAGTATGGTGGAGGCGTGCGTGGGCGAGAGTAGGGGAAGGGGGTGTGGGGGGTTGTGGGATGTGGGGGAGGGGTGTGTATAGGGGAGGGGGGGTGTGGGGAGGGGGTGTGGGGAGGAGGGATGGGGGAAGTGGGGGGGTTGTGAGGGGTAGGGCAGTAGGGGGGGGTGTGTGAGGTAGGAGGGTGGGGGAAGGGGGTTGTGGGAAGGGAGGGGTGGGGTGAAGGGGGGGGTGTGGGTGTAGGGGGTAAGGGACAAGTGGTGGTGGAGGAAAGGGGTGGTTTGGGAAGGGAGGGTGTGGGGAAGGGCTTGGATTGGGGGTATGTGGGAAAGGGGGGTGGTCGCAGTGGTCACAGCTTGCACTATGCTCACCCCACGCCTTCAGCCTTTGGCCTCACCCAGCAGCTCCTGGTCCCACTGCGACTTCACTCAGAGGCCTCGGTTCAAGTTAACAACTCCCGGCTCGTGCTGCTCTCTGCTCTCTGCCCGCACACTGCTCACGGAATCAGGCCCACCTCCGGGGCTTTATCCTCCGTGGGTGCCAGATGGGGCTTCATGGTGACTGACAGGCGAGAATACCAATTTGCTGATCTGACGATTTTATTTAAACCTTCATAACCTTTCCAATATTTCACTGATCGGAACAAAACTTGGTGCTCTTGGAGCGGAGGAGAACGGTGGGTAAGGTGGCGATAAACCTCTAACGATATAGTTACCGTTTTTGCTCAAATTTTAAGAAAAACGCAAACCGGAAGTAGTCAAGATGAGAGTTTTGGTAATATATATAGATAGTATAGATAGATATAGATAATTACCATTTTATAATTTTAGTCGGGGTAGGCACTGCCTACCTTTCCTAACCTGATGGCATGTGCCTGTTGCCTGGAGTATATGCTGGCATTGTTTCATTGTCCCTTCCAATGGATTTGGATGGGTCTAATGGAGACCAGTGTAGGTTATATTTTTCCTGTATGTTGCACTAAGAATGCCAGGTGTCAGAAGCATATTAGATGGTGGGATCATTCTGTTGGGTAGATCACAAGTATTCTGTCAAGTCTGGGATTGTGATCTTCGGGTGCCAGGAGTCAAAGTTAGGAAAGATCTGAGTTAAAGTAAGGTCATAGTTACAGTAAGAAATGGTGTTGTAGGAATGGAGTTTTAAGAGTGTGGCGCGATTGTAATATGGGATTGTAGATCTGCTTCTGTGGCAGGCACACAAATAGACGCCTGGTTGGGGCGCCACCTTGGAAGCAATTGTTGTCTGGAAAAAAGCTCTTCTCGGGAAATTATTTTCCCTTTTCCTGGGTTAAATGAATCTCTAACTTTTCTAATTGTTCTTCTCTTTTGCTTGCTGCATAACTCAAAACCTGTTCAAATTATGCAGCAGAAAAGCAAATTTCCATTCAATTAAATCCGGGAACTTTCATCCCAGATTCTCGAGCTCCCCTATGTGGGCAGTGAGCTCAGTATGGTCATCCTGTTACCGGATATAAATGAGGATTTCAGTCAGCTCAAAAAAGTAAATGGGTAGCTGTAAAGAAAGCTCAAAGACACCTTAAAGTCTTCAGTACTTTTATTAAGCACACGTCATACATAGCCCTGGCTGTACGTGGTCTGTCACGAACACCAGAGAGAGAGCTGGGGGCGTGTGGGTTACAATTATACTAAATGGTGGGGGGAGTGGTTAGCATGGACATCGTTACTATCAATTAAAGGTGTAAACACATATCATCTACATCCTTCCTCTACCAAAACAAACAGTGAGTGACAGGGCGACCACGTCTCATGCGCCAGGGTGAGTGCAAACAGTAAAGCGCAGGGATACAGGATCACACGTAATCGCCGTAACGGACCGGCGGCCTGACCAGGCGAGCAGACCGGGTCCGCACCTCGCCATCACCTCCTTCCCCTACAGGAACAAGCAGGGACGCCGGGTCATGGTGGGGGCTACGGACAGGAGAACTCCTTGGCGACGAAGGCAGCGGGGGGGGCGGCGAAGAGAAGGGCGCGGAAGCCGGAGAAAGCGGGACCGCAGCCGGGAGGCGCTCCGGAGGAGGACGAGGGGAGGCCGGCCCCAGAGGAATGGGCAAAGCACAGGGCCGCGACAGGGGCAGCGGGGGGGCATACGGAGCCGCCGGGGGTGGGAGAGGCTCGTTCACGAGCCGGAGATGCTGGCGGGACCAGCGGTACACCCTTCCGTCGTGGTTGACAAGGTATGAACGAGGGGAACCGGCAGAGCCGACGACCACGGCCAGCCTGGAACGGCCAGAAGAGGACCACATACGGACAACCTGGCCGGGGAGAAGAGGGCAGAGGACACGGCAGGACCTGTCGTGGGAACGCTTCTGGATACTGTGTCTTTCGGTAATGCGTTCCCGGACCAAGGCAGGTTTAAAGACGGAAGGGGACAGGGACTGCTGAGACACCGGGACCGTGGGCCTCGTGACTCGGGACATGAGTCGCTGAGCCGGGGAGCCAGGGCATGGTCGCGGGAGATGTTGCGGAGGTTCAGCAGGGCCAGGTAGATGTCGGAGCGGGATAGGCGGCAACGTTCCAACAATCCTTTAGCACTGCGGACCGCGCACTCGGCCAGTCCATTGCTCTGTGGGTATTCCGGGCTGCTGGTGTAATGACGAAAGTTCCAACGCTCAGCAAAATCGCGGAACTCGGCACTGGTGAACTGGCTGCCGTTGTCCGACTGCAGGCTGACGGGGGACCCAAAGGTGGCAAAGTGGCAGCGCAACTTGTCGATTACTGCGGAGGAAGAGAGGGAGTCTGGCAGATACCTCTAGACGAGCGGTCCTCGCACCTGACAACCTTCAGCACACCCTTCGGCAGGTATCGCTTCCTCCGCATGCCGTTTGGGATCAACTGGTTTGTGGTTAGTGGGAAGGTCACACATCGCCGTACATTTAGCAATCAGGCAATCGGGGTCTTGGACACTCTCACCATGTCCATAGACGAACGACTCCGAACGCTCGAGCGCCTCCGGACCAGGCAGGTTAAGCAGCAGGGAAGCCTTGACAGCGGGGGCCACAGCAGGGTGGACGATTGCAACATAGTGCTCAAAGACCCGTCGGAACACACTCCAGCGATGAGTGATGTCTGCATCAAAGACTAGGATGTCAGGTTTACGACAGGCAGAAGCCATCACGGAACCAGGAGGGGGTACTGGGACTAAGAAAATAAAACGCGATAGATCAGAGACGCAGGAAGAAGCACTTCTGACACCATGTAAAGAAAGCTCAAAGACACCTTAAAGTCTTCAGTACTTTTATTAAGCACACGTCATACATAGCCCTGGCTGTACGTGGTCTGTCACGAACACCAGAGAGCGAGCTAGGGGCGTGTGGGTTACAATTATACTAAATGGTGGGGGGAGTGGTTAGCATGGACATCGTTACTATCAATTAAAGGTGTACACACATATCATCTACAGTAGCTTTGATATGAAACAATTTGAATTATTTTTCAAAGGAAACGGGAAATTGGATTGCACCTTCCTGACACGCAGGAGGAAATAATCCCTCTTAAATGAGTAATTGACAAATGATTAAGAAGGAACTGCACATGCTGGTCTACATCGAAGATAGACATAAAATGCTGGAGTAACTCAGCGGGACTGGCAGCATCTCTGGGTCGACAGGTGTTGCATCTCCTGTGGTTTATTGCAACAAGTTTGGTTGGGAAAGGACGAGTTAATCAGGGAGTTGCGGAGGGAACGGTCTCTTTGTAGGGTACGTTGAACAATCCCAGTTCCAGGCATTCACTGGCCCTATCCCCGAACTCTATCTCTTCGTTACATTGACGACTGTATCTGTGCTACCTCCTGCACCCATGCAGAACACATGGACTTTTATAACTTCACTACTAATTTGCATCCTGCTCTCAAATTCACTTGGACCATCTCCGACATCTCCCTACCATTTCCATCACAAGAAATAAACTATCGACAGACATCTTATATAAACCCCTGACTCCCGCAGCTCTCTGGACTACACTTCTTCCCACCCTGCTTCCTGTAAAGACTCTATTCCCTATTCGCAATGCCTCCATCTACGCCGCATCTGCCCACAAGATGAGGTGTTCCATACCAGGACATTGGAGCTATCTTCATTCTTTAGTGAATGAGGATTCCCCTCTTCCATCATAGATGAGGCGCTCACAAGGGTCTCCTCGATATCCTGCAGTTCGGCTCTTGCTCCCCTTCCCCCCAGTCCCCCTAGTCCTCACCTTTCACCCCATTAGCCATTACATACTGCAAATAATCCACAGACATTTTCGCCACCTCCAACAGGATCCCAGCACGAGCCACATCCTCCCATCTCAACCCCATTCCACTTTCCGCAGAGACCGTTCCCTCCGCCACTCCCTGGTTAACTCGTCCCTTCCCACCAAAACCACCGCCTTCCCCTGTAACTAGAACACCTGTCTATCCAGAAATTCTGCCTGTATCGCTGAGTTACTCCAGCATTTTGTGTCTAGAAATTGATAAATGCGACTTGGTCATACGGGTTCTGCAGAAATGACTTGTGATTAAGCCTAAATATGTTTAAGATGGAACTGTAGATGCTCGAAAAATCGAAGATAGACAAAAAATGCTGGAGGAACTCAGTGGGTGAGGCAGCATCTATGTAGAGAAGGTATAGGTGATGTTTCGGGTCGAGAGTCTTCTTCAGACTGATGTCAGAAGAAACGATCTCTACGGAAAGCAGAAAGGGGAGGAGATGGGAAGATTCATTAGGGAACGTGGGTTCCCTTCTTCTATTATAGATGAGGCTCTCACCAAGGTCTCCTCTATATCCCGCAGCTCCATTCTTACTCCCCATCCCCCCCACTCGTTACAAGGACAGTTTCCCTTGTACTCACCTTCCATCCCATCAGCCGGCACAATCAACATATAATACTCCAACATTTTCATTACCTCCTACAAGATCCTCCAGTTCTTCCCATCTCCTCCCCTTTCTGCTTTCCGTACAGATCGTTCCCTCCGTAACTCCCTGGTCAATTTGTCCCTTCCCAGCCAGACCACCCCCCCCCCCCGCAATCGCAGTAAATGCTACACTTGTCGCTTTACCTCCCCCTCGGCTCCATCCAACGACCCAAGCAGTCTTTCAAGGTGAGACAGAAGTTCACCTGCACCTCCTCCAACCTCATCTACTGCATCCGCTGTTGTAGGTGTCACCTTCACTACTTCGGTGAGACCAAACGTAGGCTCGGCTACAGCTTCACCCAACACCTCCACTCAGTCTGTAATAACCAACCTGATCTCCCAGCTGCCCAGCACTTTAACTACCCCTCCCATTCCGAATCTGACCTTTCTGTCCTGGGCCTCCTCCATTGCCAGAGTGAGACCTAGCGCAAATTGGAGGGAAGAAACCTCATATTTCGCTTGGGTAGTTTACTAATCTGAGTAGTTTACTAAATCTAATATGAGCCAACTATGGAACCTCTGCAAAGAGGTTGAAAAGAAACAGAATGTGCTGCTGAAATTATACCACAACTTATGAGTTAAGTAGCTGGAAGAGCGATGCAACAAGGTTCCAGAATGGAAGATGAAATTACACGATGAGATAATATCTCAAAGGTATCGTCACGAAGATCAGGTCACAGATCTGGTTTTACAGCCAGTTAGGTATCAAGGGCTTCTGCTCGTTTGGGAGTTAAAGCTGATCTAGCTGCTCTCTCAATAAAAGCGGATGCCTTGAGGATGAAACAAGATATTGAGCGAGAAAAAGAGATGAGACGACGGAGCAATAAGAGGAAAGAAGAGATGAGGCGACGAAAGGAACAACTGAAACTAGACACAAAGATGGCGGTGGTCAAAACAAAGAAGGAGCTACTCGAAAGTGAGGATTCAAGATGCAGTTCTAGAATATCGAAGGTGATGAACTCCGATTTGGGAAGAAAGATTGCTCAAAGCGAATTAGCAGTTGGATCAATTCCTCGTGTCTCTGTTACACTTCGCATGGTCAAAGAATAAACCTTCTTCATGCTGGTTCCAAACTAAGCTAACAATTAAGCTTCTGCGCTAGAATTTTAGCTCCAAACGCGCCCTAAAATACGTCATAAATCCCACACACAATATAACGGGCAGTCTAAAATTTAAAGACACATGCCATCATCAATGACATGCAAAACAACCCAAATGGCCACTGCATACCGCCCCCTAATTGTCCCGAGTATATAATGAGGCAATTACTAATAAACATCAAAAAAGTAGCCATGAAGGCTTGACATGTAAAAAACGAAAAGTCAGGGAATTGAACCCCGTGGCTCCTCGTTGGGGAATTGAATCACAGCCTCCCGCGTGACGGGCGGGGATACTAATCACTATACTAACGAGGAAAACAATAACATGCATTATATATCCAAATTCTTCATCGACTCTTCCATCTTCACTTTCGCTTTCTCGAAGCAAGCATAACTTGATTATTAATCTTATTAAAACACTGGTTTTAGTTTAAAGTCATACTGTGCACGCCAAACTGTTAAAATCAGGCATGATACCCAGTATATAGTCCAAAACATAACAGTCCAAAGCTTTGATAGCATGAAACGTCTTCCTCCATGTCCGATCAACTCACGCATGTGTTGTAACAGCAATGTTGAAGTGTGAAAATCCTTCAAAAGAGTAACAGGATATTTAGCAATAAAGTTCACCGTTAGGTTTGGTTTAATTTCCGGATCATTAGCAGAGATTTCAAATCCCAGCTCAAGCTTTGGCAATTCTCTGTCTGGCTTACAGAAAGATTTTAGTTCATTGGTCCATCTCTTATCGCTTAAGAAGCGGTTCACTGTCAGTTCTCTGGAAACTTAATCTGCAGGATTTTCTTCTGTGTTAACATATTTCAGTTGTACAACATTAGTAACTGCCAATGCTCTTTCCATTGTCAGATTGTCTTTGTCCAAATCCAACTCTCTGGTTTCTTTGGCTCTATCATCTAGTGGCATGCTTTCACAATTGTCACTGATCCACTTGGAAAGTGTGAATCCTCCCTTATCGCAAAGAAAAGTCAGATGTTCTATTGGTAGAATTGCTGCTTGCTCAGTAGACCTGGATTTTAAGCACCCATGTTGTTATTATTCTTCAAAGAGATTCTTACTTCATGAAATTTAGTATTCTCATCAAACTTGCGTTTCTAATTCTGGGTACGTTGCTCTGCCATACGACGATTATTCGGCAGACTACCACTTTGTTGTTTAAATGGTAAGTCCAGACAATAGTCTGTCAATCTTTACTGAGTAGTTCATAATATCCATGAACTTCAACTCTTCATTCGACATCTCTTCAGATTCTTTGCTGGTACTTTCATTGAAGTCTTAAGGGGTTGGACAGGCTAGATGCAGGAAGATTGTTCCCGATGTTGGGGAAGTCCAGGACAAGGGGTCACAGCTTAAGGATAAGGGGGAAATCCTTTAAGACCGAGATGAGAAAGACTTTTTTCACACAGAGAGTGGTGTGTCTCTGGAACTCTCTGCCACAGAGGGTAGTTGAGGCCAGTTCATTGGCTATATTTAAGAGTGAGTTGGATGTGGCCCTTGTGGCTAAGGGGATCAGAGGGTATGGAGAGAAGGCAGGTACGGGATACTGAGTTGGATGATCAGCCATGATCATATTGAATGGCGGTGCAGGCTCGAAGGGCTGAATGGCCTACTCCTGCACCTAATTTCTATGTTTCTATGTTTCTATGAAGTCATGATTGTATGGCTTCATCACCGGCTTCTCTAATTTATCAGTAGATATTAGATAACAGCAATGGTAGGATAGTTCTTCTGATTCTCGTTTTCGTGTTTCCTTTTCAAGGAGCCATAGATAACCCAACCAAGTAGGTTTTCACAGCATCATGGCTCCTAACAATCTGTATAAGTTCTAATGCTTTCAGAGCATTTGTTCCAATAAGCAGGTCAATATCAGAATTTATTTTAGATATTTTGACATCCTTCAGGTAAGGCCATTGTTTCAAGTCTTCATGTCTTGGTATATGACCAACAGGCATGGTTCCATGTGTAAACACTTCAGATATTGGTAAAAAATTATCTTCATCCAGACTGGATATAATATATAAGAAGAATCCAATTCTTCACAGTATAATACAAATTTGGAAACAAATAAAATTAACTTTAAAATTAAGAAACTTATCGCTTCTTTCTCCAATAGTGTCAACAACTACAACAAAAATACAAAAGTAATCAATATTTCAAATACCTTCAAATTCGAGATTATTTGAAAAAACACATACAAGGATATCAAACTCTAACCTCAGATTTATTAAATGAAGGACTGAACGGAAAGGAAAAATCAAGCAATTTAATATCATATTTATATGATATAATTTTAAATATAGAAACATCAACGACAGTGGCAATTAGAAGGGATTGGGAACAAGAATTATTGACAAAAATTCCGAAAGACAGATGGGAAAAGAATCTATTATATGTACATAAATGTTCGATTAATGTAAGCCATAACTTAATTCTATTTAAAATTTTACATAGGTTATATTACTCAAAAACTAGACTGAATAAAATATTTACAAACATTTCCCCCATTTGTGACTAATGTAACTTACAATGCCACTGTAGCACATTCCTTTGTCTCCTGTACAAAACTTCATAAATTTTGGAATTAAATCTTTGGAACTTTTACAAAACTACTTAACATAAAATTGAACCCCAATACAGAACTGATTATCTTCGGATCAATGGAAGAGGGGACGTAAGCTTCTGCGCTAGAAATTTAGCGCCAAACACGCCCTAAAATACGTCATAAATCCCACACACAATATAACGGGCAGTCTAAAATTTAAAGACACATGCCATCATCAATGACATATAAAACAAGCCATCAGTCTGAAGAAGGGTCTTGACCCGAAATGTCGCCTATTCCTTCTCTACATAGATGCTGCCTCACCCGCTGAGTTCCTCAAGCCTAAATATGTTTGTGGGTTTCAAAACTTGATTAGCAATTGATGTTATTGAGATAATGTGGCAGGTAAATTTGAATATAAAAGTTGTAAACGTAATATTAGAGACAAAACTATTTAATACCTGAAGACAACTTTGCTGTTCAATAAAATCAAATGAACTATTGATTGAACTATTGAGTAAAAACGTTAGGTGGGTTAGTCGGACGTCAGTGGTTGGTAAAATGTTAGTCCATTATAAACGATGAGGTTACGGAGTACTTAGACGTTCATTATGAAATAGGCCAAAGCCGGCATGGTTTTGTGAAGGGTAAATAGCAGGACAGACAAAGGAGAGTTAGTGGATGTCATTTACCTAGATTTTCAGAAAGCCTTTGATAAGATGCTGCACGTGAGGCTGCTAATGAAGATGTGAACCCATGGTATCAAAGGGAAGATACTAGTATGGATAACAGGTTGGCTATTATCCATACTAGAATCTTCCCTTTGATACCATGGCAGAAGGCAAAGAGTGGCAATAAAGGGGGCTTTTTCTGGTTGGCTACTCTGGTAGTGTTCTGCAGGGGTCGGTGATGGAGCTGCTGCTCTTCAAGTTGTATATTAATGAGAGATGTGTATGAGGGAATTGAAGGCTTTGTGATGAAGTTTGCGGATGAAATGAAAATATGTGGAGGGGCAGGTTGTGTAGAGAAAGAAGGGACTCTGCAGATGGACATGGATAGGTTTGGAGAGTGGGCAGAGAAGTGGCAGATGGAATATAATGTAGCAAAGTGTGGAGTCACGCATTTTGGTAGTAGGAATAAAGGAGTAGAATATTTTCTAAATGGGGAGAGAATCCATAAATCTGAGGTGCAAAGGGACTTGGGAGTGCTGATGCAGGATTCAGTAGTAAAGAATGCAAACCCAAAGCTAGTATTTATTTTGAAAAGTCGTATACAAATTCAGGGATGTAATACTGAGGCTCTATAAGGCGCTGGTCAGGCCGCATTTGGAATATTGTGAACAATTTTGGGCATCATATCTGAGGAAGGATGTGCTGGATCTGGAGAGGATCCAGAGGAGGTTTACAAGAATGATCCCAGGAATTAGTAGGTTAACATATGATGAGCGTTTGATGGCACTGGGCCTATATTCGGTGGAGTTTACTAGAATGAGGGGGACCTCATTGAAACGTTTAGAATAGTGAAATGCTTGGATAGAGCGGATGAGAGGAGGATGTTTTCACAAGGACCAGCTCTCCCTCAGCCCACTGTCTCTGCCACTTCCTTTCTTCTTCCCGCACCACCCCCCCCACCCTCACATCAGTCTGAAGAAAGGTCTCGACCCGAAACGCCGCCTATTTCCTTCGCTCCATAGATGCTGCATCACCCGCTGAGTTTCTCCAGCATTTTTGTCTACCCATTCACACAAGTTCTGTTATCCCACTTTCCTCACCCACTCCCTACATATTAGGGGCAATTTTACAGACAGATTAATCTACAAATCCAATGCTTCTTTGGGATGTGGGAGGAAACCCACACGCTTGCAGGGAGAATGTGCAAATTCAACACAGACAGTCCCCGGGGACAGGATCGAACACAGATCGCTGGCATGTGAGGATGCAAGTCCACCAGCTGTGCCACTATATTTTGTTTTCCAACACACAAAAAACTATACGTTGATAACTTTGGTTCCGAAATAAAAGAAACTATCCATTTTCAGTCTTAAATCTCTAAGTGACGCTATGTTTTAATTCAGTTCAAGACTATGGGGCAGTACATTGGCCATAAAGTTGCTGCCTAAAAGTGCCAGAGACCTGGAATTGATCCTGAATATGAGTGCTGTCTGTATGGAGTTTGCTCCTTGTCCCTTTGATCGCATGGGTTTTCTCCGGGTGCTCTTGTTTCCTTCCACATTCCAAAGGTGTGCAGGAACCTTTATCAGACCCAACCCAAAACGTAATATTTTCCTTTTGTCCAGAGATTCTGTCTGACCTGTTGAGTTACTCCAGCTTTTTATGTCTATCTTCAGTTGAAACCAGCATCTGCAGTTCCTTCCTACACACACGATACTATACGATATAACTTTATTAATCCCAGGAGGGAAAGTGTGTGTGTGTGTGTGTGTGTGTGATATAAATATATATTTATATTTTTATATTTATATAGTTATATATTTATATATAAATATACACCGTTTAGTTTTCTTGTTTATAACATTGTTTACAGAGTACTATGTTTACATATTCTATTGTGCTGCTGCAAGTAAGGATTGCATTGTTCTAACTGGGACGTGAGAGAATACAACACGCTTGGCTCTTGACTTACGTCCCTAATGTGTGGGATAGAACTAGTGTACGGGTGATCGGTGGTCTGCGTGTACTCGGTCGGCTGAAGGGCCTGTTTCCACGCTGCATATTTAAATTAAACTAAAAACACTAAAACCAGAGGAAATCTAAAGAAGGGTCTCTACCCGAAACGTCACCCAATTTCTTCTATCCAGAGATGCTGGCTGCTCCATGGAGTTCCCCTGCACAATTAAAGTATGGAATAGTCTTCACCCTACCATAGTTACCCAACCAGACGCAACTAAATTTAAGATAGCTTTTTTTTCCCAAGAACCCTTTTTTGCTTAAGAGAGTTTTATTGTCATGTGTCCCAGATATGACAATGAAATTCTTGTTTGCTGCAGCACAACCGGATGTGTAATCTTAATACAGAACAGGAGATAAAAGTCTATATACCATAGACCATATATATACACAATAAATAAACAGATAAAGTGCAATAGGCTGTTAATTTTCAGAATTTGGAGATTGGTGGTGGAGGGTCCACCAGTTTAAATTCCATTTGGAATATTTTTTGAGGACCAGGAAACTAAGAAGTAAGCTTTTCTCCAGGGAGTTACTCCAGCTCCAGGGAGTGATTCTGCGTTTGTTTTCAGCAGTCGCAGCGACCGGACAGCAATGGCGGCCAGATCTCCCACAATGCAAAGGGAGGGAGAAAGTGCCCGACGTCCACCAGTTGCCGTGGCAGTGCACGTGTGCAGGGCAGCCGATTATGTGCTGACCATGGTTGTGTGCATGTGCAAAGGGAGGATGTGCTGGCCATGGTGGATGAGGAGCGAGCGAGCGGAGAACGGAGAACCGTCGGTCGAGATACGGATGGCGGGCGGAGACGGAAAGTGAGAGAGAGAGAGAGAGATAGAGAGGGGGACCTCTAGGAGTTGAATGATGGGTGTCCCGGGTGCTTGCCTAGCCAGGCAAAATGGCACAGCCTTTAGGTTGCCTGGCTGGATTTTAGGTTGCCATTGGCACCCGGGCAACCGTTAATTTCGAGCCCTGCCCTCACACATACAGGCACACACCCTCACACATACATTCTCACATACACTCACAAAAATGTATACACACACACACACACATTGACACATCCTCACAAATACACTCACACACACTCGCACACATTAACACACCTTCACACATGCTGTCACACACCCACACGCACACTGATACACACTCTCACACTTACTGACACACCCTTACACACACTGATCCACACCCACACTGACACACACCCTCAAACACACTTTCACACATACTGGCACACCCTTACACACACACTGGCACACACCCTCACACACACTCTCACACATACTGGCACACCCTTACACACACCCTCATCAACACTGACACACACACTCTCACACCTTCACACACCTTCAATCACCACTAGAAAATAGAGGCTAACTATTCATTGTCTAAGTTTGATTGCTGGAAGCAGTCTAATAAAAATTAAGTGCAGTTGTGTAGCTTACATGTACAATTTGTTTTGTTAGGCCTATATTTGTGTCTGCTAATGTTCGATTTCAAATGGTTTATTAATGGAAAGGTTGCGTTTGCGCGTGCACAACTGATCCGGCCCGCATGAAGACGCATTTTGCCCATAACTAAAATGAGTTTGACACCCCTGGTTTCAAGTGAGAGAGGAACGATTTAATAGGAACCTGAGGGACAACATTTTCACCCAGAGGATGGTGGGCATGTGGAACGAGCTGCCAGGGGAAGTAGGGGAATGACAGCATTTAAAAGGCATTTGGACAGGTATGTGGACAGGAAAGGTTTAAAGGGATGTGGGCTATGTGTGGATAAATGGGACTAGTTTAGATAAGGCATCCTGATCTGTATGGACAAGTTGGTATGAAGGGCCTGTTTCCATGCTGTAAAACTATGCCACATTGTAGAAAGGGTGCAATTGCTCTGGAGATGATCCAAGGGCGATTTATGAAGATGTTGGCATGGCTGGACTTTTTTTTTCACTTTTAAGAAAGATTTGATAACTGGGATTGTATTCTCTGCAGCAACTGAGGTGAAGAAAAGACTTAGTTGAGGTGAATAATATTATGAGAATAGAACCTGTTTCACTTAACAAAGAGTGTAGGAAGGAACTGCAGGTGCTGGTTTAAACTGAAGATAGACACGAAAAGTTGGAAAAACTCAGTGGGACAGGCAGCATCTCTGGAGAGAAAGAGTGGGTGATGTTTCGGGTTGAGATCTTCAGACTGAAGAGGTTGAAAACCAGCCATATCGATGTAAAACACAATGACTGAAGATGTATGTTTATCCAAATAAGGGCAGAAATCAGAATCATGTGTTCATCTTTATTGATGTGACACCATAATAAAGATATTATAGAAAAAATAATTTAATGGGGGTGGCACGGTAGAGATGCTGCCTTACAGCACCACAGACCCAGATTTGTTCCTGACTACGGGTGCTGGCTGTACAGAATTTGTACAGTCTCCCAATGACTACATGGGTTTCCTTCGGATACTCCGGAATCCCCCCAAAATCCGAAAGAAGTGCAGGCTTACTTGGCTTCTGTAAATTGTCCCTGGTGTGTCGGAGAGAACTCGTGTATGGTAGATTGCTGGTCAGTGTGGACGGTGGGCCGAAAGGCCTGTTTCCATATATATGTTTTACATATATATCTTAATTTAATTGGACCATTATTTTGGTTTAATTGGAAAGTTTATTTCATATACTTGATTGAATATGTGGCATTATTTTTGATTTGTTTCTATAGTCCAAGGATAAGGTTGATTAATTTATTTGTGCAGAACAGCGATGGAAGTCTGACTCCTCTTGCCTTTTTTTTAAATAATATTTTTCTTAGAAGCATGTACATATCATAATCAAAACACATTTAGTATATCATATTGTTAATAGATGGGATTCCAGCTATCAGAGTATTAGGGATCCTCATTTATCAATTATATATTAACTCTGCTTCTATTTTTTTAATTTTTATTTATAGATAGTGAGAACGAAGAGAAAAAAAACGTTAAAAAAATAAAATAAATTACCAATAATACAATTTTGGAGATAGGTCCATAGATTATTAAACAAAACTATTCACCTGGGTTCAAGCTTCAGTCAGACTTCCGTGCCGGACCAATTTACCCTTTCAAAAAGTCAATAAATGGAGACCATATTCTAGCAAATAATTCTTGTTTGCCAATTAAGACAAGTCTAGTTCTTTCCAAATGTAAGGTCTCCGACATCTCCATAATCCACGTTTTAATTGCGGGGGTTGTTGAATTTTTCCATAATTTTAATATTAATTTTTTCCAAGTTATTATACTATAATCAAGGAAGTTTCTTTGGCTTGTTGTAAGTTTTAGACTTTGTTCTGATATTCCTAATATTATTAGTTTTGAGTCGGGATCCAATTGGGCATTAATAACTTCAGAAATCCTCTTGCCTTGTTACAATTTTTAAATATATATATATATATTTTCAGGAGGAGGATGTAGGTGAGGTGCTAACCGAGTACTTTTCATCTGTATTTATTAAGGAGAAGGACTTAGCGGACAGTAAGACTGATGTTGAGAATACAAATATGCTGAGGCAGTTTGAGATCAAAAAGGAGGTGGTGCTGAGCTTCTTGAAGAACATTAGGGTGGATAAGCTGGCAGGGGCTGATAGGATCTATCCCAGGTTATTGAGGGAGGCAAGGGAGGAGATTTGGTAGGTCTTGATGAGGATCTTTGTTTCTGCTCTACAATGACCAGGAGGACTGCAGATTTGGCCTGTGTTGTTCCTTTGGTTAAGAAGGGAAGTAGAGAGGATCCAGTAAATTATAGGATGGTCAGCATCATGTCAGTCGTAGGTAAACTATTGGAGAGAATTCTTTGAGAAAGTAATTACTTCCATTTAGAAGACATTGAGCTAAAAAGGTATATCTAGCATGCCTTTGTACGTGTCAAGTCGTGTCTTATTAATTTGATTAAAGTTTTTGAAGAGGTGATGAAAGGTTGTGGAAGGAAGATATTCTGGCTAGAGGTCGGCGACCATTGGGATCTGTGCTGGGAACTCTGCTATTAGTGATATATATATATAAATGACGGGCATAAATGCAGATGGATTGGGTTGAGAAATGGCAGATGGAGAAGTGCACAATGGATCCAAGCAAATGTGAGAGCAATTTCGGAGGATGAATGTGAATTGTGCAGATCTTGGAGTTCAACTATCTTAATTTTCTCGATTGGGTCTTAATTAAATACCTCACTAACATCCATGTGGACATGTCCACCACCATACCCTCATCAATCACCTTCGTCAAATCTCGAAAAACTCATTTGTCAATAAGACACGTCTTGTTGTGCAAAATGACATGCTGACGGTCCTGAATTAACACATTCCTTTCCAGATGGGAATAAATCCTATCCCAAGCCTTTCCAACAGTAAGGGGGGAGGGGGGGGGGGGGGAGAAAATTTGGGAAGCCAAAGTAGGGTGGGATTGGTTTTCAGAACTCTGCCTTTAAAGAGATTCAAATGTTCCCATTTGGCTTGCTATGGAACATGTGCTACCAATCAAATTGGTGCTTTCATTTAATTTGTTCCTTATACAATTATGCACAAGGCAGATGGATGAATGTTTTCCCTTCAGGATATAACAAAAGGTATTTCACCTTAGTAATTACAGCCTTCACAATTCTCATCCCATTCTGCACTTCCCTAAAATATCTTGCTAAAAGCACACCTGCTTTCCACATTTGTCCAGGCTTCAGTCCAGTTTGTCCAGTTGCGTGTGCCTTTGGATTTTAATTGGAGCCGTCTCACTGCTGCCTACCGACTTACACCGTGATGCTTGAGTGGGCCGAATCGTGGTGCCCCATTGTGTTGCACCATTTAGTGCTGCCGTCTCACAGTTCCAGCTATGTGGGTTCGATCCAGACATCGGGTACTATCTATGTAGTGTGCACATTCCCTCTTTGAGTACATGGATTTCCTCCAGCTGCTACAGTCTCCTTCCAAATCCAAAATCTATATGCTTATGAGTTAATTGGCCACTGTAATTTAAACAGGAATCAAAGGGAGTAATATTGGAGAACATGTTGCAGAAAGGAGAGGTATGTATTTACACACTGTAATGACTCGATTGTAATTATGTATTGTATTTCTGCTAACAGGATAGCACGCAACAAAAGCTCTTTACTGTATACGTGACAGTAAACCAAACTGAACTGAGGTGAATGGGGCTGGTGAGATTATTCGGTTCTCAGCTGGTGTGGACGCAGTGACCACCTCCTGTATTGCAGAGACATCCCTTGGTGCAACAACAGTGATTGTATTTTTCCCAAAATGAGCCTGCAGACTCAAAACACTTCAATTTGACTCAAAGTGTTGCAGTAACTCAGTGGGCCAGGCACTATCTCTGGAGAATATGGATAGATGACGTTTTGGGTCAAGACACCTCTTCAGACTGATTGTGGTGGGGGTGGGGTAGGGGGAGACGAGGGGCAGGCCAAAGCCTGACAAGTGACAGTGGAAGGTCGACACAAAATGCTGGTGTAACTCAGCAGGAAGGAGATCTCTGGAGAGAAGGAATGGGTGACGTTTCAGGTGGAGACCCTTCTTCAGTGGTAATGGATACAGGTGAGGGGGGGGGGGTTTGATAGTCAGATGGTTGGATAAAGGGCAGAGATAAAAAGACAAAAGGTATGAGATAAGGATAGATGAGGTGCAAAGTGTGAGGCCAGGAGAAGGAATACAGGTGGATGGGGAGGGATGAAGTTTATCAGTCACCATAAGAGCAAAATGAATAGAATGGAACGCCTCTCCGGGACTAGTTCAGAGTCACCGTTACTGATCACGTAAAAGCTTCACAGGCTATCAGATACAAATTTGTTGCAGCTCCACTGACACAAGGGAAAAAAGTGTCATTGACCTCCAGTGATTCATAGCTGTCTGTTCAGTTTAGTTTATTGTCACATGTACCAAGGTAATGAACCGTTTGTGTTGCGGCAAATGTTGAATTTCCAAGAAGACAGACTAGTGATAATGTTAACAAAGCTTTAGAAAATCTGCACTTACCATTAATAATTGGATGTCATGTAATTAATTATTTTTGTTTTAAGAAGTTTCAAGAGAAGGATGTCATGAGTGGAGATGGACAGATGGAATAAAGGGCATAGGAGAGTCAAAAAAGGGGATGGAGCAATTTGTAAAATTAAATCCAAATGTTGAACTTTTAGTTAATCAAAAATGAATGCAATAATTATGATAAATTCCTGTTATGTGGCTTTTTGTGTTACATGGGTATGCTGTAGATAATTTACAGTAATACTTATACAGCTCTGAAATCAATCCTGGCTCCACCTGGCGAAGATGTGGCCAAAATGTTAATTTGATCCCACCATTAACAGCTGCCTAAATTAAATTAATTCTGGATAGTGTTAAACATAAGAATTAGAACTGAGTTCTCTGCTTCTAAAAATTAACTCCATGTCATCAATGGAACGTTGATGACGTTTGGAAGCAGCTTGCATGCGTTCCCCTGTAGGTTTAGCTTCCACAATCATATTGACCTTTCTCTGTACCCGATCTCTTGTTTCCTTGGCCCTTGGTTTGAATTCCAATATTACATGAACTTTCCTTATTCTCAAAGTCACTCCACTTTCTGGTGAAGTTCTCTGGAAAAGCTGAATCATATCGGTATCCAATTTCCCAGTCACATTCTTGTTCCAATGTAATGTTCATTGGCGTCTCATCTCGCCTACTCTTCCACAAAACTTTGTAAAGGCATACTACTGGTATTGTAAAGTAGCTCTAACATATCCAAGTTCCTCATCAAGTGTTTTTGTTCTCTTAAGCCAGTGGTATTACGTTCTCTCTCGATTGTGATAGGAGAGTCTTTTGGTTGAAAAGACAACCAATGCACTCACCTGGTTTGAAAGAAGCTTATAACATCCACAGTGAATAAACACATTGCTCTGAACTTTTATTTTTGCAGCAAACATGCCATAAAGGTGGCTGAAGGCATTGTTTTGACAATTGTTGGAAAGGCAAATATGACAAACTTGAGAACAATTACTTCAGTATCAAGCTAAAGCAGGTCATTGTAAAAAATGAAAATTACAGCTTCCAACATTGATTTATCAAAATCTTTGGCATTAAAGTCTCCTCGACTAAATCCTCTACTCCCAATGCCCATTCCTGGAGTTTATTTATTGAATTTGTGTTACTACACTTCACACGCTTTAATGATTTTATTTTAACTTGGAAACAAAGTGTCCCAAAAGCCGGCCAGATAGATAAGAGAACAACATAGCAACTTAGAAGACCACTTAAGATTACCAGGATGATGGAAATGGATCTAAACTGGTTTAAAATAAAAAAATCAGATTGAAATCAACAAGTTATTTACCAGTTGTTTAAATTCTGAGACAAAGCTGTTAAGATTCACAAATGAAAATTTCAACAAGACGGCATAATTATTTAATGGAGGTAGGGATCTGTGCCTGTGGTTTCTAGGTCTGCGTCTCCAAGTGGACAAATTAAGATGTTTTGGCAAGAGTACTGATAAACGAGGTGGGATGGTGTTCAAAGTTCTACAATACTTTGTCCACTTCTATCGCATGTTGGTGATAACAAATATGTAACTTTCATGGCCTAGACTAATGGATTACACATTTTTAGCACAAGACAAGCTCCTCTCTTTTCAATAGGCCCTTCATTTTACAAAAGGACGATGGATGAGAGGGGATCTTATTGAAACATATAAGATTATTAAGGGATTGGACATGCTAGGGGCAGGAACCATGTTCCCGATGTTGGGGGAGTCCAGAACCAGGGGCCACTGTACGCAATAAGGGGTAGGCCATTTAGAACGGAGATGAGGAAAAATCTTTTCACCCAGAGAGTTGTGAATCTGGAATTCTAACCTCAGAAGGCAGTGGAAGCCAATTTTCTGGATGCTTTCATGAGAGAGTTAGATAGAGCTCTTAAAGATAGTGGAGTCAAAGGATATGGGGAGAAGGCAAGAACGTGGTACTGATTGTGGATGATCAGCCATGATCACAATGAATGGTGGTGCTGGCTTGAAGGGCTGAATGGCCTACTCCTGCACCTATTGTCTATAATTACCATTCCTGCACCAGCTAAGAGTACAATAATACAATTATAATGAAGGTTAATACGTTAAAAATTAATCCATAAATTTGACTAAAATTCTACCCCACCTCTCAACCACCATGAACATTTTAATTTCCAAGTAAATTCCTTGGAAATCATTCAGATTATAAAAGAGTTCCAATGACCATACTATGAAACTTACAATTGCAGACATTGACAAAATTGCTATGAAAGTAATTGACTGACAAGGCACTGCATTTAAGGAGAGGTTAGCCTTCCATAAAATAAAATGCTCTGTGTCCTTGCGTGGCGGATGAAAAACAGGAATGGATGATCAGCCTTAAATTCTTCGACATTTCTTATTGCAGATCTCACTTCTATGGTGACTGCTGTTGCAGCAGCTGCTTCAGTGCCTTCCTCATCAACTTGAACAAAGGACTGATGAATGACTTTTG
Source organism: Okamejei kenojei (assembly GCA_035221665.1). Taxonomy (NCBI): domain Eukaryota; kingdom Metazoa; phylum Chordata; class Chondrichthyes; order Rajiformes; family Rajidae; genus Okamejei; species Okamejei kenojei. The sequence continues at coordinate 89,281,657 of CM069132.1, forward strand.
ACACTGACAGATCTTTTCCCTCACTCATTCCAGAGAAGTTGGCGTTCATCCTATCGAAAGCATTCACCATCCCCAAATTGGGGAGGATTGATGAAAGATCATATTTCTCTTCCAGCTTGAATTTGGGGAGAGTGACTTGAACAGATGTCCTGGACATGTTCTTTGGGTTGGTCCAACTTCTCAGACGATTAAGAGTGAAACTCCTCTGAAGCTAAACATAAGAAAAAGCAGAACATTAAATAATCTTGCCACCATTCTTCAGAAAATGTAAATCAAGGCAATATCAAATGATACAGAATAGGATATTCTATGTGTCTCTGTTATCAATGACCTGATACTTTAAGATATATTTAACTCAAAAGTGCCACCACAAAGCAACTGAAAAAGCAAAAACATCTAAAAATGAATGGACATTAATAAACTAAATGCTGCAGTTTACGTCCAATTAGTTTCCAGACACTTTATGGATAATTTACGTGTGTATATATCAGCCAGTACATAGAGGTACACATGATGAAATTTGCAGGACATGTACTCAGAATGTCACCAGAACGTGCACCTAAGATTGCAATGACATGGCAACCTGACGGAAGAAGGAAAAGAGGCCGACCAAAGCTCACATGGAGGCGAACATTCCAGAATGATTTGGAAGCCCGGGACGCTAACCTATCGAGGGTGGAAGACGTTGCACATTATCGAATAGAATGGCGAAAGCTTGCTGTGCAGTACACTCAGTGTGGGAGGAACTAAGTCTAAGTCTATATATCACCACCAGATGGCGCAACCGTTAGCTTTGGAAAATGACGCTGGCCAGGTGACTGGAGTTGCAGTGGAAAAATAATTTGAGGATTGTAACCACAACTCCATAAATATTAAGATTATTTGGAATAAAGACAAGTTTGGATGTTGGGGCAAGGTACTTAATTGAAGCAAGGCAGATTACAATGTCAACAGGCAGGAGCTAAATAGGTCAATTGAGAGCAGTGGTTATTGGCAAGTATCATTTCCAGGCACAAACTCTTGACCTGTCTGATGGTGTTTGTTATGGCAGAAGTGAATTTATATTTTCAAGTAACTCAGCTGAAAATGTAATACCATTGAAGTCAATTGTGTGAATTTATTTTTAAAGAATGTTGAAATCATTTTTTTTTGAACAGCTATCCTGAAACAAAAGTTCACTTTATAACATCACACTTACAGTTTCAAGTCCATTGTCATCATCTGGCAGTAAGATGATCATACTGAGTTCATCCTGAACATATGGGAGTTCAATGATCTTGAACGCAAATTGACGATTGTGAAAGTAAAGAAAACGTCCAGTTTGCTGCATCATTTCCAAATGTTTGGTTATACTCTACAAATAAAGTTACAGATCATAAGGAAATTTGTGGAGCACCAGTAGCCAGGTAAACAAGTAACACAGACTGCACCTCCCCCACACACACATATCCGGAACCCGTGGGCCTTCTGCACATGTGCACATATGAACGGGTCCTCCTGACAGGAGTTGCAGAATTGCTGATGATTTATGTTTGAAATCTCCATGCTAAATACAGTGAAAGGGCAGGAATCTGGGAAACCTGCCCAACAATCCTGGGCCAAGGTAAATCTAGTGTAACAATTCCAGTCACTTAAATTGAGATCAAACGTTACATAATTTTCAGTTCTTAAATTATTGAACTGCTTATTTTTATTTCGATGTAAAATATTGACATTTGGTTCCTTTTTAAGATACATTTTGAATGTTTCAGAATGTCAGGGATGTTTAGAAGCATTGCTTTACAGGCTTTAGCCAAATGTCAACATTTTCAGCATTTTGTAAGAACGAATTTCATTCCTCAACAGCATCACCCAGCCACGAAGTTGATGGAATTGGCACTGAGACCAAGATAATGCTATTCAGAAGTAGATTCGTAGAGGCAGGAATCTGGGAAACCTGCCCAACAATCAGTGTGAGCTGCGATGAGGATGCTATGAGGCTGCAGGATGACTTGGATAGGTTGGGTGAGTGGGCAGATGCAGTATATAATGTGGATAAATGTGAGGTTATCCACATTGATGGCAAGAACAGGAAGGCAGATTATTATCCGAAATGTGTCAGATTGGGAGAAGGGGAGGTACAACGTGGTGTGGGTGTGCTTGTACATCAGTCACTGAAAGTAAGCATGCAGGTACAGCAGGCAGTGAAGAAAGCTAATGGCATGTTGGCCTTCATTGCAAGAGGATTTGAGTTTACGAGCAAGGAGGTCCAACTGCAGTTGTATAGGGCCCTGGTGAGACCACACCAGGAGTATTGTGTGCAATTTCGGTCTCCTAATTTGAGAAAGAACATTGCTATTGAGGGAGTGCAGCATAGGTTCGCCAGGTTAATTCCCGGGATGGCGAGACTAACATATGATGAAAGAATGGGTCGACTGGGCTTGATTTCACTGGCATTTAGAAGGATGAGAGGGGATCTTATAGAAACATATAAAATTATTAAAGGATTGACAGGCTAGATGCATGAAAAATGTTCCCCATGTTGGTAGAGTTCAGAACCGGGAGTCACAGTTTAAGAATAAGGGGTAGGCCATTTAGGACGAGATGAGAAAAAACTTCTTCACCCAGAGAGTTGTGAATCTGTGGACTTCTCTGCCACAGATGACAGTAGAGGCCGATTCACTGGCTGTTTTCCAAAGAGTTAGGTCTAGCCCTTCGGTCTAAAGGAATCTAAGAGATGTGGGGTAAAAGCAGGAACAGGGTACTGATTTTCGATGATCAGCCATGATCATATTGAATGGCGTTGCTGTCTCGAAGGGACGAATGGCCTACTCCTACACCAGTCCCAAAATCCTGTGCCAAGGTACATCTGGTGTTACAACCTCATTCACTTGAATTGAGAGAAAATATCAGAGAGATCAAACACTTCATAATTTACATTTCTTAATGTTGAACAGTTGTACAAGTTGGTGAGGCCATATTTGGAGTATTGTGTTCAGGTTAGGTCACTCTAGTGCAAAAAAGATGTTACGGTGTAGAGAGCGTAGAGAAGATTTAAGAGGATGTTGCCAGCGAACGAACTACAGGGAGAGTTTGAGCAAGGTAGGACTTTATTATTTTAGAGTACAGAGGATGAGGGGAAGAGATCGGGTAAATGCACAATCCTTTTCCCAACGTAAGGGAATCAAGAACCAGAGGACATGGGTTTAAGATGAGAGGGGAAAGATTTAATAGGAACCTGAGGGGGAACACTTTTCCACACAGAGTAGCAATAATTCCAAAAGGCAGTAATTTATACCATGTATTTAGCAGGAGAGTGCCATTCTGTTGCACTTTCAAATCTGTCTTGATGAAATGGTGAATCAAGCAATTGATATTATTATTATTATTATTCATAATTTTTGATATTTTTAACGCCACCTTCTTTACCTCGTTTAGCTTGAATTGTCCAGAGAAAGAATCTTCTTTCTTAAATGTATCTTTCCATGTTGCCTTAAAATAAATGGCATTCACAAGGACAAGCCTTGTGGCAGAGTCAACAGTATCTTTCTCCAATAAATTTTGGATTTTTCCTGAAAACAAAAGGCATGCTCACATATAGACCATGGATTAAATAAAAAATGAAATAGCCAATGAATGGCAACAACCACAACAAAATCACGAGTCAGATACACAAGAAATCTTTATATTGTCAATACAATACTTGACACTAAACAAGACACAACAAACTGAGTGTAGAAATTGTGAGGTCACATCACAGTTGTGCAAGACATCAGTGAAGCCACGTTTAGAGTATTGCGCTCAGTTTTGGGCATCATGTTATAGGAAAGATGTTGTCAAGATGGAAAGAGTGCAGAGAAGATTTACGGTTGCCAGGACTGGGCCCGAGCTGAAGGGAAAGGTTGAGCAGGCTAAGACTTTATTTCTTGGAGAGCTTGCAGACTTAAGTTATAGGGAAATGTTTGGATAGGCTCAGCATATAAAGAAGGCTGAGCAGTGACCTTTCGGTACCAGATAAAGTGAATACTCAGTATTTTTCCCCAGGGTAGAGGATTTAAAAACTAGAGAGCATAGGCTTAAGGTAGGAGAGATGCACGAGACATCTCAGAGACAACGTTTTCACTCCGAGGGCAGAGCTCTATGACGCTACAACTCAATGATACTTCAGAAGGGACGATTGACTAATCAGTATCACACTTAATGCTCTGATTGGCGTGCCTATCACTTTTGGGAAATGTCCCTCATTCAGAAGGTTGAATACGTAGAGCTGAAAGTTTTCTGTGTAAACCCTGGAAAGAATTGTTCAGCACTACTCACCTTCAGTCTGTTCCTCAGTCCAACTGTTGATCTCTTGTCGAGCCGCCTCTGCTGCTTTAAGAAAGTCAACAGCTCCCAGGCCTGCTTGATAATGTTTCAGAGAAGCTGCAAGGAAATCCTGAAGGATTACAGAGAACAGATTTTTTTTTAAAAAATCAGTTGGAAGAGATTAAAATAATCAGAATGGTTTAAAAAATGGCTACGCTATTCATGATGTTACTCCAAGACAAGACGATAATTTGATAATCATACTCATTTGACCTAATGTCCAGCAGTGAGAGGAGATTGATTACTGCAAAATAATCGTGTTTAAATAACCTCCAGTTCCTGAATTAAAATTATTTGCTTACATTTTTTGATTTCCTCATTATCCTTGTTTCTTTAAATTTACTTAACCGTTGTATTGCATTCAGCTCATCTGCTGATAGAAAATCTATTAAAATGTTCTCTCTGTTAATTTCAAGATTTCTAAATTGGAATGATGTTACAAAAAAATGTGGGTTGTCTGGGGATAATTCTGAAATAAATAGACTTTATTTAGGTTTAGTATGAGATAGCCAGGCAACATTAATGAATTCTAGTACCCATTCCTCCTCCTCACAGAAAATCAATTGTAAGCAAGTTAAAACTTGCCACTTGAATTGCAGTTTTATTGGACGTTCCCTTTGCAGATGATCTTTCCCCTCGGAGAAAAAACAATGACGGTCAGCATGATATCAAACAAATTTTCTCTTGAACACACAAAGAGTCCATCCCATCTCAGGAAGACCGCTAAATAAGCTTGCTGTCCTTGTTGCAAGCTTTACTCTGCTTCCAACATGAAATCCGTGCTGAACTCTGAGACACTGGATCTATCTCCCTCTCTATCAGGGATACATGATTAGTGTTAGAAGATTAGATTGTTTCCACAAAAATTCCAAGGTACACAAAGGTGGTTATTGTATTTGATATCTACGGATATCAACAATGGCATTTAATATCATCCTGATGTTTTGGTAACTTCCTTAAAATTCCAATTTAAAACATTATGGCTTATTTTCAGAAATGTCAAAATAGGTCCATTCATGATTTGTGGATCTATCCAAATATGATCCAAGATCAAACCTTTTGAAATCAAGCAGTCTTTGGACTTCTGACATCTATACTATTACTAAAACTCTCATCTTGACCACTTCGGGTCAACGTTGTAAACACATTTTCGCAAAAACGCTACCCTATGTTGCTATGATTTCTCGCCACCTTACTCACCATTCTCCCCTGCTGCAAGTCAAATAGGTTTTGTTCGGATCGGTGAAATAGTACAAAAGTTATGAAGTTTTAAAAATCGCCCCTTCCGTAACCCGCTGTCAATAATGCGGTGAGGAGAATAAAAATCTGAAGGGGTGCAGTGTGTTCAGTGGCTCGAGGACTGCTTCTGTGGCGACCAGCACGACCAGCCGGATGCTGGCGAGTTTAACTGGAAGCCACAGAGTGAAGCCGGAGTGGGACCTGGATCTGATGTGTGAGGCCGAAAGCTGAAGGTGCAGGGTGAGCAGTGTGCTGAATGAAATTCATCTATGTTGAAAATAAGGATAAAACTGATAAAATCTTATTACATGGACGATATTCTTAGATGCAATGGGTTATTCAACAATAGACTCTATTTTGGGGAAGATATTCCAATTAGTGTCAAATACCATTCTCAAGACACCTCCACATTGAACCAAACAGGAACATTCCTTCCAAATCTCAAGAGGATCGAGCTTGTGTTAACACCAATGTTTTTGATCAGGTTAACAAACACAGATTGAGCAGCTTAGCCTCCAAACCCAAACCTAACTGGAAGGAAATTGTAGGTCTTCTCCCCGTAGAGGCGATTGGCTAACTTCAAGGAATACTTTGCTTTCGGGTTGATTAATTCAGTTTGCAGTTTCTGAAATTCCGAGTGGACGTCTTTGACATCATCAAAACCAAGCATCTAAGAGAAAAAGTTAACATTCATCAAAAGTGAAGTGTATTTAGTATTCCAGTTTTATACTGTGGAAAACACATCCGTGCTTTTCAGAATTGAACATAGTCAATTTATTGTTTATAATTTATTTATATAATTTGTTTATATATTGCAATTTAAAACTGCAAATTAACCATTATTACTTTTTCATTAGTTTTATGAGATTATGGAACATCAGACTTTAGAGCCGTAGAGTTATTCCACGTTAAAACAGGCCCTGCATCCAACTCGTCTCTGCCAACCAAGGTGCTCCTTCTAAGCTAGTGCAATTTGCCACCACATTTGGCCCACTAGTAAACATTTCCTATCCATAAATCTGCACAACTGTCTTTTAAATCCTGTTATAGTACCTGCCTTAGGTACCTCCCCTGGCAGTTCATTTAATATACCAAGTAAAAAAGTGGCCCCTCAGGTATCTTACTCCTCTAACTTTAAACATATGTCCTTTGTTTTTGATTCTCCTATCCTGGGTTAAAGATGCTGTGCATTCACCCTACCTATTCCACTCATGATTTTACACACCTCCAGTGCTCCAATGAACTAACTCTTGGCCGACTAAACTTCTCCACATAGCTGAGCCGCTCACGCCCTGGCAATATCCTCATAAATCCTCTCTGCACTCTTTCCAGCTTAATTAAATCTTTCCTCCAACAGGGTACCGTATTTTCCGGCAATGAAGACGCGCCTGCGCCGAAAACCCCACTCCATTTTGAGTTGCTAAGTTTTGAAAAAAGTATGGCGGGACAGGATCAAGGCTTTGGTTTAGTCCAGGGGTCGGCAACCTTTTTTGCATGGGGGCACGTGTTTCTCTAATTGGTTTTCTGCAGTTTCCAGATCGCCTGCGTGCCTCGGGACAGGCTGCAGTTCCCATTCCTAAGAAACCTTGCATTATAGAAAAAATAACCCCATAAAGGCAATACCACACTATAAAGACAATAATGTCAATGTTGGAAATGAAGCTCGGGGCTACAGAGGTTCAGACTAAAGACTGCATATTACATTGCTTAATAGGATATAGTTGCAGTGACAATAGAAGGCTTATTCATGTCAACAGCCACCTGTGGTTAAAGTAGCATGGCTGATTACTGCGAGGAATGCAAACAACAAACTATTCCAGCTCCAATCTAACAAACCAAACCCCGTCGATTCTCCCCACCCTAAAGCTTTACATCACCAAACATGCTCCAGTTTGTTCAAAAACAGGAGACACCTTCTGAAGCTAACATAAGGCCACACCTACCTGAGCCATCTGAGAGGCTGTCTTCTCTTTTGCACCTAGATACACCAAGGCCAGTGCAACCGATATACTAAAGGGAGACACAAAGATGTTGCCAACTCTGTTCTGTTCATCCAAGTGCTTGAACAGATCAAGAGCAAACTGTATATTGGCAGTAACCAGAGGATCCAAACGGATTAGATCTAGAACAGAAGAGGAAAAAACTCATTATGCATGGAGTTTGCTCATCTGTTCAACCAACACCTCTTCAGGAAAACACTTTTTGACGTTCTATACGTAGTTTATCAGAAACTGTGTTTGAATCTTTGACAGTGGCAAGGAGACGATAGTATCAATTACTCTGCAATCAGGAAAAATACTAAGATCCAATACATTCCTTACTAAGATCCAATACTGGCTCTGCACTGAATGACTGCAGGACAATGATTTCCCTGACATTTCCCTGAAGCAACAGTGTCAGAGGGCCTGTCAACACTTGCCTCCTGGACAAGTAGATATACACAGTGCCTCATGATGAGCTCAAACTCCCATTAATCTTTGTGCATCATCAAGCTTGATGACTCCACTGCACAACTAACCCCTCCTCATGGTTTGTCCAGAGAAAGCAGCTCTGAGGAAAAGTCCCTGACCATCTTGACACTGGGAACTGGGGAGCTCATGGTGGTGATGGTAATGGTGAAAGTAGGTGCGTTTGGGGAGCAGCTGTGGGCGGCAGTGGCCAAGAGTGTAAAACATCCTTCCAGCACAGCTCACATCCACTGAGTAAGTGTCCTGCCTACTTTACTTGTGTATTACAGTGACACAGTGTAATCAGTGGGGACAGAAGCATTCTCCCAGTCCAATCTACAAGGACCCGTTTCTCACTAGCAGCAAGTCCACTAATATGGTCCAATGGGTGTACCTACAGCCAGTGTTCATAAAAAAATGTCTTAAAGAAATACACTTTGGATAGATATTACTTCTTGGCACTTACCATCAGCCAATTGGTCCTTTACAGATTGTTGACACTGACTTATCTGATAAGCTGCCATGATGGATGGCTGGTTGACCCTGGGAAAGAACAGCAAAATAGTATTGGAGAAATAGAATCAAAGTAGAATACAGCTATACGGCATGGAAACAGACTGCCGGGCCTGCCTTTTCCCAATTCCTGCATTTGGCCCCAAAACTAGTAAACTCCTCTGACCAAATGTTAATATCTGTCCAAATGTCTTCTAAAAGTTGTAATTGTATTCATTTCTATCAGTTCACCTGGTTTTGTCAGAGCATTTCAGTATCCCAGTATCTGAAAATCAGTATTTTGCTGAGGAAATCAGTATTTTTACACAGTGCCAAGTTTTTTATGTGTGGTCATACCCTTGTAAGAGTACAAGAATGCATAACTTTTCCAGAAATTGACGTCTTCTACGCAACTTACTGGCCATCTCTTTGTATACTTCTGTTTGAACGGCTGCTTCCTGCTTTTAGCACCAGATGATGATGTAGTAGCCATTTTGGAAGCCTCCCTCCTTCAACTCTTTCCCTCCGTCCTTCCACACATTCTTTTCTCCATCCCTTATTCCCTCCCTGCCTCTCACTCCCCGAACAGTCTGTGACCCATAGCGTTGTGGCCATTGCGCCATGTGTAAAGCCCATCGCGCTATGTGTAAAGGCAATGGCGCTCCAGCTGGTAGCACTATTTTTAGAAAACACAGTGCTGTTTAAATTCCCACGCGTTAAACTGCCAGCGCCCTAAACCTGTAGCGGGACAGATCAAAGCTTACAAATATAATCATCCAGATCTTGAAATTTAAAATTTTAATAGACTTAATCTGCTATAATTTTTATAGTTACAGTATAACTTTTTATATCCTTGCATTTTTTAAGCAGCAAGATGAAACAGGAAGTCGGGCCGATTTTAAAAATATCCGTATTTTACAAAGCAAATCCGTACATCCGTATTCTTATCGCATTTCCGTACAAAATACGGAAAATCCGTACTACTTAGCAGCTCTGTGGCCACGCATTCCAGATACCGACTGCTCTGAGCAAAAATGGTGACCCCGAGGTCCTACTTAAATCTCTCTCAACTTCAGCCTATATCCTCTACTTTTAGAATCCTCTATCTTGAGACAACAACTAAGAGCCTTCACTCTATCCATGTTCCACATGATCTTGTACACCTCAATAATGTCACCAGTCAGCCTCCTACAATCTAAAAGGTCCCAGCAAATCCAACCTCTCCCTATAATTCAAGTCTACAAGCAGAGGTAACATCTTGGTGAATCGTGGGAAATCTCTTCGGCACCCTTTCAAACTTAAGGACATCCTTCCTATAGCTGGATGACCAGAACTGAATGTAGTCCTCCTCCAAGTGTGGTCTCACAAGTGTGCAAAAACCATCCTCCACCAACACCCTTTAACACTTTCCTCCAAGCCAACCTTGGATCCAATAGGCTAGCTTACCTCAGATTTCATGCTGTCACTCGGAATGTCTTGTGTGTGGGAGGGGGTGGGGGGGAAGGGGGAAACCATTCTTCAGTCACTTCCTGAATGGAGAGGCCACTTTTTTTCATGTCCCCTCTCAGCCTCCCTCACGGGCATAACAGCTTCGATTGGAGCGGCCTTTCCCGGAGTCGGGCCCAGAGCTACAGCAGCGGGCACAGTGTGGACTTTTCCATCGCGAACCCTTGTCGGGGGTCATCAGGAAGGAGTGCTCCGATCACTGGCCTGGTGACTTTGGCATCATGGGGTCTGCGAAGCACAGGCGTGGCGTGGACTTACCATCCGGAATCTAGGATCCCTCGCTGGGGATCGCCGGAGAAGAGCTCTGACCGATGGCCTGCAGCCTATAACATCCTGAAGCCACTGTCTCCAGTAGGAAAGTGGCCGATTCGGGTGCTCCAAGCCGCGGAGTGTGTTCGACTGTCCCGACATCGGAGTTTTCATCATCCCGATGAGAGGGCCTGTACATCCGGCTGTCATAGCGGCAACCATGGATGAACAGGGGAGGGGGACTGGCTGAACTTTATTGCCTTCCACCACAGTGAGGAATGGTGCAGTGAATGTTTGTGTTGAACTCTATTGCGTATTGTGTGTTCTTTTGTTAAGTGTATCGCTGCATGGCAAATTAATTTCACTGTGCCTTCGTTGGTGCACGTGACGAATAAATTTGACTGACTTTGTCTAATGATACAGATTAACTACCATGCAAACTGTGGAAATCTTTGCTAAAATCTATACCATGTCCACTGCTCTGCCCTCATCACTTCATGGCCTCCACATAACTATGCTGATCATCACTAATCAGCCGATGCCAATCCAAATCCTGGCAGATCCTATCCCCAAGAATCCCACCAATAATGTTTCCACCACTGACATCAGGCTCAGTAGCCCGTAGTGTCCTGGTTTATCTTCGCTATCCATCTTAAACAACAGTGCAACATTATCCACCCTCCAGTCTTCCAAACTTCACCTGTGGCTAAAGGTGATGCAAATATTTCTGAAAGGGCCTCCGCAATGGTTTCTCTAGCTTCCCACAAAGTCCTGAGCATACACTTGGTCAGGCCCTTGGGATTTATCTACCTTAATGACCTTCAAAATCACCATACCTCCTCTTTGGTAATGTGTATACGATCTAAGACACCACAACTATTATGCTTCAATTTCTTATGGGCCTGTCTCACTTAGGTATGGCATTGGCCAGGTGATGAGCGGTTCCTGGTTTCCTCCAGACATGACCATTGGCATTCAAGCCAAAGAGTTCAATCTTAATTTCTTATGCCTTTTTGCAAACTCCAAGCGGGCTGCCATGTGTCTTTTACTGAGGAATAGATTCCGTCTGGCCACTCTACCATAAAGGCCTGATTGGTGGAGTGTTGCAGATACAGTTGTCCTTCTGGAAGGTTCTCCCATCCCCACAGAGGAACTCTGGAGCTCTGTCAGCATGACCATCGGGTTCTTGGTCACCTCCCTGACCAAGGCCCTTCTCCCCGATTGCTCAGTTTGGCCGGGCGGCCAGCACTATAAAGAGTCCTGGTGGTTCCAAAGTTCTTCCATTTAAGAATGATGGAAGCCACTGTGCTCTTCGGGAGCTGCAATGCTGCAGACATTGTTTTATACCCTTCCCCAGATAATCAATGGAAACAGGATGAACCTAAGCTCAATTTTGAGTGTCATAGCAAAGGGTCTGACTACTTATGTAAATGTGATATTTCAGTTATTTCTTTTTAATTACTTTGCAAAAATTTATAAGCACCTGTTTTCGCTTCTTCATTCTGGGGTATTAAAAAAAGTGAATTTAATCAATTTCAAAATAAGGCTGTAACATAACAAAATGTGGAAAAAGTGAAGGGGTCTGAATACTTTCTGAATACACTGTATCCCGCTGTATCTACTGACAGCCTTCCTCACTCTGCAACTCGTCTAATTTTGGTGTCATCAGCAAACTTTCTCACCAAAACCCATCTACATTTATATCCAAGTCATTTATCACAAACAGCAGAGGTCCCAGCACAAATCCTGCAGAACTCCATTGGTCACAGACCTCCAGCCAGAATATCTTCCTTCCACCACAACAGCCACATCCATAAATAAATTCATACAACCAAGTCACTGTGAATCCTGTGCATCTTAATCAGCCTACCACGACGGACTTTATCAGTGGAGTGTATGAGAGTGTGAGTGAGTAAGTGAGTGTGAGTGTATATTGGAATTGGTGGAATATTGTGTTGGGGGTCCAGGTGTGAAGCTGGGGGCCCCAATGGGTCCCACTTAGTCTAGTATAAACTAGAATTTAAAATTCTACTTGGCACCTTTACTCTAAACACATAAAGTCAAGAATTTCATAAAATCATTTATAAAAAGCTTACATTTATAGTATTTTACAGAATATATCAGTGGTTTAAAGAAAACGATTTTTTTTAAAGTGTAGCCATTGCTACTGTGTGGGATATTTGCACTCAGCAATCTCCCAGAAGTAGCAATGAGATAATAGCCCAGTGAGTGGCGCAACGGTGCAGTTGCTGTCTTCCAGCGCCAGAGACCCGGGACCGAACCCGACTGCGGGTGTTAACTGTAGAGTTTTTACCTTCTCCCCGTTACCGTGTGGGTTTATGCCGAGATCTTCGTACAGCTGCGCAGGTTAATTGGCTTGGTATAAACTGTAAAATTGGCTTGGTATGAATGTGAAATATTCCCTGGCGTGTGTGAAATATTCCCTGGCGTGTGTGAAATATTCCCTGGCGTGTGTGAAATATTCCCTGGCGTGTGTGAAATATTCCCCGGCGTGTGTGAAATATTCCCCGGCGTGTGTGAAATATTCCCCGGCGTGTGTGACATATTCCCTGGCGTGTGTGACATATTCCCTGGCGTGTGTGAAATATTCCCTGGCGTGTGTGAAATATTCCCCGGCGTGTGTGAAATATTCCCCGGCGTGTGTGAAATATTCCCCGGCGTGTGTGAAATATTCCCCGGCGTGTGTGAAATATTCCCCGGCGTGTGTGAAATATTCCCTGGCGTGTGTGAAATATTCCCTGGCGTGTGTGAAATATTCCCTGGCGTGTGTGACATATTCCCTGGCGTGTGTATGTGCGGGGATCGCTGATCGGCGCGGACTCCGAGGCCCCAAGGGCCTGTTTCTGCGCTGTGTCTCTTAAACTAAAACTAGGACTACGATAATCTGATAATGCTGAGCAAATGATAAAGATTTGCCCGGAAAGTGGGAATAATTTTATAGCTTTTATATTTTGAACCACGACTGTGGGATTTCTTTCATCCAGACTGAAGACAGGGCCTCAACGCTACATCCAAAAAAAATCTCCTCCCGAGTCCAATGATATGAGCCATTAAGTCCCAGTCTACATTTCGCTGCTCTAATCTCCAGAAAGTGACCACGAACCTACCGAACAAGAACTGTGAGTGACACATAATGAACCACGCCCGGCAGGGACCTGTATACTGGGGATACACACAAACTCCCCGAGTAGCTCTGGGTCAGGCAGCAACTCTGGAGAACAAGGGATAAGTGATGCTTCGGCAATGTGTGTCTAATTTTGGATTAATAGTATCTGTAGTTCTTTGCTTCTCCCTGTGTACCGGTGTCGGCATTGAATTATTTGATGAGGAGATTTCGCTGTGGAGCGGACAAAATGTGTAAGAAAGGACTGTCCAGGCAGATCAGGCAGAAAGGACTGTCCAGGTAGAGCAAAAAATAAATTAAACAAAGAGCAGATTATTTTACAGCTCCAGAGAAAGTGCAGATAAAACAAGAGCAATAAGAAAAATGAAGTTCAGGAATTATTTGCTCGCAGAGAGAATGAGAAGTCAGTCCAAGTGTCTGAGCTCTGTGAACTGCTGCCAATAAACTGGTGCTCATTCGCTTTGGGCTATGAATACATTTCTCAAATGTTCTAAATACACGGACATATTTTTATAGTTTCCACCAGGCCGTCCAGTTCCGTGGCGAGAAGATTAGATAAAACATTAAAGGAACTTGATTCAGATAGTCTGGAGATTGAACGGACCAACATGATGCTAAAGCCTCTGGAACAAACAGCCCGTATCTCAACAGTCGTCGACCCCTCTGTAAAAGTGCCGAATATTCCTACTAAAGTGTGGAAGCCACGTCCCGGGACTCCTCGCTCAGCAGACGCTGCTGCAGTTGCAATGGGCACAGCGGCCAAGAAACAACCGCGGAGCTTCAAGCAAAGCGAGAATACTCACCCTCAAGCGGCCGACAGCATCAGATGCAGCTGCAACCGTTCACTCCCCTTTATAGAAAAAAGTCATCTGACCAGTGTTGTACCACCTGATAACCTGGGGGGATGCTGGAACGAAACACAGTGTTTCTGAGGACGTGTAACGTGAAAAAAAAGTTAATTCAGCATTTAGGTTTTCAAACCGAATTGTGGGCGAGCATGGACATGCACGTCGCGGAAACAGACCATTCAGCCCTCCTTGTCCATACAGATCAAGTTGGCATACTGGGCTAGACCCATTTGCCTACGTTTGGCACATAGCCTTTTAAACGCAAATAGCCAAATATCTTTTAAAGACACAATAGTAATCCGCATCTACAGCATTTTCTGGGAGCTCATTCCAGATATGGACTACCCTCTGTGTGAAAAACTTGTCCTGAGGATCCTTCTGTTCTCATCTTAAGCCGATGATCCCTAGTTTTAGAAACCACTACCCCGGGGAAAAGACTGAGCATGCACGTTATCTAGTAGCAATGTTACAAAATTTTGAGATTTAGAAAATCAAGTCTACAATTTAGCCCATCAGATAAAGCATACAATGAAGTTTAATTTGACACCTAATTCACTTTCACATCTGTAGTATTAAAAAAGTTATGGCCATTTTCATACTCAGAAATCAGCATCTTGTTCCCTATTGCTTTTCCATTGACTTAACACAAAAGCTGTGATCAAGGACAGTCAAAAGCCCATAACTTTCTTAAAAGTTAAGAGAACTGAATGAAATGTTCAGTTATTATAGATTGAAGCATTCTGAAACAAATATGAAACAATCTTAATTGGATGATGTGAGGGATAAAGTGATTCAACCCCACCATTTTAAGGGGCTTTAAAGAGGATTCAAACCGATAGAGGCCAGGGAGAGGGTTTTGACACAGCTGTGTATAAAAGTTACCAGAGCCATCCTTGAGTAAGAAGTGATAGCATTGTATAGCAGTAGAAGGAAGTGATGTAGATAGACCCCTATCAGTAGAAGGGAGTGATAGATGGGACCCTTGTCACTATAGCTTAGCTTTAGTGCTGATATAGGGGAACTGAGAGTGTTCAGTTGGAGGTGAGCAAAACTAGGGCAGGTCATAGACAACTGAGCATGTTTAATAAAATAAATGAATATTACAACACATCCCTGGTCAAGAAACTGCTCATTACCATGCACATGTCTGGACATACGATGTATGATGTGGGAGGTACTGGGGGGATGTACCTACAGATTGTGCCCCTCAGGGCCCTGATTGGAGAGGGTCCGAAGGGGAGGTTGAATGTAGAATTGTGTGTATAAAGGGGTTTACCTTTCTGACTTCGGTGTGTCTCAACTTGGAGAGGCACCCAACTCTGCAGACTCGCAAATAAAGAATCTCTTGCTTCCACGATTTAGTCTCTGAGTAGTGATTGTGAGCACAATGCATATCTCACAGATGACTTGAAATTAAAGCATATAATTAGTTAGTTACCTAATTGTAGCTAATTACAAAATTCAATTACTAGATCTAAACATCAATTTCTTAAGTAAAGGTTAACATTTTTAAAAAGCCTAAGTGTCCAAATAACATTCACACAGGAATTCACAAAATAACATGATTTTTAAATCTCATTAAATTTATAGGCCAAATTGAAGGAATTTAGTGTTTAATTCCCATAAATTAATGGGCATTTAAATCAACTTGTGAGTGGGTTTTTGTGGAACGCGATCGTTTGGAACGTTGCGGTTTGCGGTGAATTTAACCCCCAGTTGGCAGGAAAAATACTGCCGGTTCGTATATTTTTTAAGTCACCTTTTCGCAACATGAAATTGTGATTAAAGGCTTCCGAAGAAGCACGTTTTTATGTAAAAATAAACTGTGTACCTTCTTTTGTCCCCTACGTGAGATCCATCCCGTTCTCGGTGTTCACTTCTTTAGAAGATGATTTTTAATTCACTCTAGCAATTAAATTATTCAGCGCAGCTTAAAAATACCTCCATAAAAGAAATGTCGGAGCCATTTCTCTTCAACAACTAAATCCCCTGAGATTAATCGATTTGAATGGTCTGGAGTAAACGGCATTTTAAGCCCGCCCCCCTCTCAAAGGCGCCAAAGTCGCGCACACGGACAGTGGCAGAACTGCAGCGGCGCTAAAGCTAAGTTTTGGAACATACCTCTATCTAGGCCTCTCATGCCTTGACTACGCTTGGTCTCGCCAATGTAAAGGGGGCGCACCAGGAGCACAGCGTGCAGGAGACGAGGTTTGAAAAGGTGTCTTCGCAGATCTCATGGAAGGCCTGATGGATTCCCTGGATGGAAGTGGGTGAAAAGCCACAGGGGTGGGTGGGTGGGTGCAGGTTACGTGTGGCCTCACTCTGGCAACAAATGAGGCCAATGACAGAAAGGTCAATATGGGAATGGGAAGGGTGTTAATCTGCGTAGCAACTGGGAGATACAGCAGGATTTGGGAGACCCTCCCTGTCCCTCAGCCCTCCCCTCTCCCACCCACTTGCATATTTGCCTTCTTCTGATAATTCACACTGCTTGTAATCTTTTCACAGACCTTTTCTATTTTCATCTCTGGTCTTTCATCTGAACATCAAAACCCACCATCACCCACATCCACCTATCACTCAAGGTAGACACAAAATGCTGGAGTAACTCAGCGGGACAAGCAGCATCCCTGGATGGAAGGAATGGGTGACTTTTCGGGTCGAGACCCATCTTCAGAAATATCTCGATCCGAAATGTCACAAATTCCTCTCAATCCAGTTCTGCTGCCTGTCCCGCTCAGTTACTCCAACATTTTGTGTCTATCTTTAGTTTAAACCAGAATCTGCAGTTCCTTCCTCCACCTATCACTCGCTAGGCTTTGTCATGCCCGTTTGACAGCACTGAGCCTGTACTTGGAGATCAGAAGTATGAGGGGGGAGGGGGCTTCATTGAAACTTACTGTATAGTGAAAGGCTTGGATAGGGTGGATGTGGAGAGGATGTTTCCACTAGTGGGAATACAACTAGAGGGCATAGCCTCAAAATGAAAGGATGCTCCTTTAGGAAGGAGCTGAGGAGGAATTTCTTTGTCAGCAGGTGGTAACTCTGTGGAATTCTTTGCCACAGAAGGCTGTGAAGACCAAGTCTGTGGATATTTGTAAAGCAGAGATAGATAATGTCTTGATTTGTATGGGTGTAAGGGGTTAAGGGGAGAAGGCAGGAGAATGGGGTTAGGAGGGAACGAGATCAGCCATGATTGAATGGCAGAGCAGACTTGACTGGCCAAATGGCCTAATTATGCTCCTATCGCTTATGACCTTATGACCCCACCTCCCTACCAATTGTTTTGACACCTCCCCACCATCAGACTGAGAAGGGAACCCAACTCGAAGTATCCCTTATCCATGTTCTCCAGCGATTCTGCCTGACCTGCTGAGTTACTTAAACACAGTGGCGAGAGTAGTTGGAAGAGAAGGAGGGGGAGGAGCGACACCTTTTTTTTGAGGAAGCCACTGATTGGTGGGAAGTGGACTAGGGTAAGCAGCTGATTGGTGGGAAGTGGACTACGGTAAGCAGCTGATTGGCAATCAGATTTCAGCAGTTTGTAGTGATTTCGTATTGTGTTGATATTGTATCTTGTGTAAGGGGGCAGTATGAAGGCAAGGGCAGTGTACTGTTCTGGATGTCAGATGTGGGAGGTCAGGGAATCTGATAGCCCTCCAGACGTCCACATCTGCGCCAGGTGTGTCGAGATGGGGCTCCTAAAGGACTGTGTTAGGAACATGGAGCAGCAGCTCGATGACCTCCGTCTGGTCAGGGAGAGTGAGGCGGTCATAGAGAGGAGCTACAGGGAGGTAGTCACTCCCAGACCACAGGAGGCAGACAAGTGGGTCACGGTTAGGAAGGGCAAGGGGCAGAGGCAGGGGCTAGAGAGTACCCCTGTGACTGTACATCTGGAAAATAGGTACTCGGGTTTGAGTACGATTGGAGGGGGCAGCCTACCTGGGGGCAGCAACAGCGGCCGGGCCTCCGGCACAGAGACCGGCCCTGATGCTCAGAAGGGTAGTAAAAAGAGGAGGGCAATTGTAATAGGGGACTCTATAGTAGGGGGTCGGATGGGCGATTCAGTGGACGCAGTCGGGAAACCCGGATGGTAGTTTGCCTCCCTGGTGCCAGGGTCTCGCATGTGTCGGAACGTGTCCAAAAGATTTTGAAAAAGGAGGGAGAGGAGCCTGATGTTGTGGTACACATAGGTACCAATGACATAGGCAGAAAAAGAGACGAGGTCCTGAAGGGAGAATTTAGGGAGTTGGGGGGAAAGTTAAGGAGAAGGACCAAAAGGGTAACGATTTCAGGATTACTGCCGCGTGACAGTGAGAGTAGGAATGAAATGAGGTGGAGGATAAATGCGTGGCTGAGGGACTGGTGCAGTGGGCAGCGATTCAAGTTTCTTGATCACTGGGACCTCTTTTGGGGAAGGCATGATCTGTACAAAAAGGACGGGTTGCACTTGAACCCGAAGGGGACCAATATCCTGGCAGGGAGATTTGCAAAGGCTACTGGGGAGACTTTAAACTAGAAAGGCTGGGGGGAGGGACTCGGGTAGAGGGGGCTAGGGGACAGGGTGTGGGGCAAGAGGCAGAGAAGGGAAGCACTCGGATCCAAAATGTAGGCGAGAAAGAGGAAAAAGATAATAGACAGAGAATAAGGGATGTTGGGTTTCTAAAATGTGTATATTTTAATGCGAGGAGCATTGTAAGAAAGGTGGATGAACTTAGAGCCTGGATTGACACCTGGAAATATGATGTTGTGGCAATCAGTGAAACATGGTTGCAGGAGGGCTGTGATTGGAAACTAAATATTCCAGGATTTTGTTGCTTCAGGTGTGATAGAATTGGATGGACCAGAGGTGGAGGTGTTGCATTGCTTGTCAGAGGATATTACAGCAGTGCTTTGGCAGGATAGATTAGAGGGCTCGTCTAGGGAGGCTATTTGGGTGGAACTGAGAAGTGGGAACGGTGTAGCAACACTTTTAGGGGTGTATTATAGACTGCCAAATGGGGAGCAAGAATTGGAAGAGCAAATATGTAAGGAGATAGCAGATATTAGTAGTAAGCACAAGGTAGTGATTGTGGGAGATTTCAATTTTCCAAAAATAGACTGGGAAACACATTCTGTAAATGGGCTGGATGGTTTGGTTTGTAAAATGTGTGCAGGATAGTTTTTTGCAGCAGTACATAGAGGTATCGACCTATGAAGGGGCAGTGCTGGACCTCCTGTTAGGAAATGAGGCAGGTCAGGTGACGGAGGTATGCGTTGGTGAGCACTTCGGGACCAGTGATCACAATACCATTAGTTTCAATATAATTATGGAGAGAGTCAGAACTGGACCCAGGGTGGAGATTTTTGATTGGAGAAAGGCTAACTTTGAGGGAATGCGTAAGAATTTAAAAGGAGTGAATTGGGACACTTTGATTTATGGGAAGGATGTAGAAGAGAAATGGAGGGTATTTAAAGGGGAAGTTGTAAGAGTACAGAATCTTTATGTCCCTGTTATGTTGAAAGGAAATAGTAAAAATTGGAAAGAGCCATGGTTTTCAAGAGAAATTGGACACTTGTTTCGAAAAAAGAGAGATATCTACAATAATTATAGGAGGCATGGAGTAAATGAGGTACTAGAGGAGTATAAAGAATGTAAAAAGAATCTTAAGAAAGAAATTAGGAAGGCTAAAAGAAGATATGAGTTTGCTTTGGCAAGAAAGGTGAAAGTAAATCCAAAGGATTTCTACAGCTATATTAATAGCAAAAGGATAACGAGGGATAAAATTGGACCATTAGAGAGC
The DNA here is from genome assembly GCA_035221665.1 of Okamejei kenojei. Taxonomy (NCBI): domain Eukaryota; kingdom Metazoa; phylum Chordata; class Chondrichthyes; order Rajiformes; family Rajidae; genus Okamejei; species Okamejei kenojei. Next base: position 89,301,710 of record CM069132.1, read on the forward strand.
CAGAATGGACAGCTATCTGCAGAGCCAAAAGAGATGGGGGAGATATTGAACAATTTATTTTCTTCGGTATTCACCAAGGAGAAGGATATTGAACTCTGTGAGGTAAGTGAAAAAAGTAGAGTAGCAATGGAAACTATGAGATTCAAAGAGGAGGAAGTACTGACACTTTTGAAAAATATAAAAGTGGATAAGTCTTTAGGTCCTGACAGGATATTCCCTAGGACATTGAGGGAAGTTAGTGTAGAAATAGCAGGAGCTATGACAGAAATATTTCAAATGTCATTAGAAACGGGAATAGTGTCGGAGGATTGGTGTACTGCGCATGTTGTTCCATTGTTTAATAAGGAATAAACCTAGCAATTATAGACCCGTTAGTTTGATGTCAGTGGTGGGCAAATTAATGGAAAGGATACTTAGAGATAATATATATAAGCATCTGGATAAACAGGGTCTGATCAGGAACAGTCAACATGAATTTGTGTTAAAGAAGGAACTGCAGATGCTGGAGAATCGAGGGTACACAAAAGGCTGGAGATACTCAGCGGGTGCAGCAGCATCTAAGGAGCGAAGGAGATAGGCGACGTTTCGGGTCGAGACCCTTCTTCAGACTGGTCAGGGATCAGGGAAACGAGAGATATAGACGGTGAATTTGTGCCTGGAAGGTCATGTTTGACAAACCTTCTTGAATTTTTTGAAGTGGTTACTATGGAAATTGATGAGGGTAAAGCAGTGGATGTTGTCTATATGGATTTCAGTAAGACCTTTGACAAGGTTCCCCATGGAAGGTTGGTTAAGAAGGTTCAATCTTTGTGTGTTAATGGCGGAGTAGCAAGATGGATTCAACAGTGGCTGAATGGGAGATGTCAGAGAGTAATGGCGGATGGCTGTTTGTCAGGTTGGAAGCCGGTGACCAGTGGGGTGCCTCAGGGATCTGTGTTGGGTACACTGTTGTTTGTCATGTACATCAATGATCTGGATGATGGGGTGGAAAATTGGATAAGTAAGTATGCAGATGATACTAAGATAGGTGGTGTTGTGGATAATGAAGTAGATTTTCAAAGTCTGCAGAGAGATTTGGGCCATTTGGAAAAGTGGGCTGAAAGATGGCAGATGGAGTTTAATGCTGATAAGTGTGAAGTGCTACATCTTGGCAGGACAAATCAAAATAGGACGTACATGGTAAATGGTAGGGAATTGAGGAATGCTGTGGAACAGAGGGATCTAGGAATAACTGTGCATAGTTCCCTGAAGGTGGAATCGCATGTAGATAGGGTGGTAAAGAAAGCCTTTGGTGTGCTGGCCTTTATAAATCAGAGCATTGAATATAGGAGTAAAGTTAAAATTGTACAAGGCATTGGTAAGACCAATTCTGGAGTATGGTGTACAATTTTGGTCGCCTAATTATAGGAAGGATGTTAACAAAATAGAGAGAGTACAGAGGAGATTTACTAGAATGTTGCCAGGGTTCCAGCAACTATGTTACAGAGAAAGGTTGAACAAGTTAGGTCTTTATTCATTGGAACGCAGAAGGTTAAGGGGGGACTTGATTGTGGTCTTTAAAATGATGAAAGGGATAGACAGAGTTGACGTGGATAAGCTTTTCCCATTGAGGGTAGGGAAGATTCAAACAAGAGGGCATGACATGAGAATTAAGGGACAGAAGTTTAGGGGTAACATGAGGGGGAACTTCTTTACTCAGAGGGTGGTGGCTGTGTGGAATGAGCTTCCAGCAGAAGTGGTGGAGGCAGGATCGATTTTAACATTTAAAAGTAAAGTGGATAGGTATATGGACGGGAAGGGAATGGAGGGGTATGGTCTGAGTGCAGGTAGATGGGACTAGGGGAAAACAAATGGTTGGCACGGACTGGAAGGGCCGAGAAGGTCTGTTTCCGTGCTGTAATTGTTATATGGTTATAGTTGAGACAAGTACTACAACATTGAAAAGACACTTGGACAGGTATATGAATAGGATAAAGTTTAGAGGGATAAGGGCCAAACACGGTAAATTAGACTAGTTTAGACAGGGCATCTTGGTTGACATAATCAAGTTTCGCCAAAGGGCCAGTTTCCATGCTGTATGACATATATGAGGCCAGATTGGACATGTTCCTGTTGATGCATCCAAGCTAACAAAAATGTCAATGTTAGTCGTCCATATGAGTAGCATTGAACTGAATTCAATTGAATTGAATACATTTTATTAGCCAAGTATGTATACATACAAGGAATTTGCCCTGGTGCTTTGCTCGTTACAAGGTTAATTCCAGGGATGGCGGGACTGTCATATGCTGTGAGAATGGAGCGGCTGAGCTTGTATATTCTGGAGTTTAGAAGGATGAGGGGGATCTTATTGAAACATATAAGATTATTATGGGTTTGGACACACTAGGCAGAAACCATGTTCCCAATGTTGGGGGAGTCCAGAACCAGGGGCCATAGTTTATGAATTAGGGGTAAGCCATTTAGAACAGAGGTGAGGAAACATTTTTTCTCACAGGGAGTTGTGAGTCTGTGGAATTCTCTGCCTCAGAGGGGTGTGGAGGCAGGTTCTCTGTATACTTTCAAGAGAGAGCTAAATAGGGCTCTTAAAGATAGCGGAGTCAGGGGATATGGGGAGAAAGCAGCAACGGGGTACTGATTGGGGATGATCAGCCATGATCACATTGAATGGTGGTGCTGGCTCGAAGGGCCGAATGGCCTACTCCTGCACCTATTGTCTATTGTCCCGCAAGAAGAACAACACGATATGCAGTAGACAATTAAAAAGAAAACATTATAACTGAAACATGTGAAGAATAAAATAAAATACCAGAGCAAAAGGAGGCTACATATTTTTGGTTATTGAGTAAAGCTACTGGTTGTGGAAAAAAAGCTGTTTTTATGTCTGGCTGTGGCGGCTTTGACAGTCCAGTCGCCTCCCAGAGGGAAGTGCTTCAAAGAATTGGTAGCCAGGGTGAGAGGGGTCAGAGATGTTCTTACCCGCTCGCTTCCTGGCAATGGCAGTGTACAGTTCATCATAGGGGGGAAGGTTGCAGCCAACAACCTTCTCAGCTGATCGGACGATGCACTGCAGCCTCCGGATGTCATACTTGGTGGCTGAGCCAAACCAGGCCATGATGGAGAATGATGGCAGTATAAAACTGGACCATCATTGCCAGTGTTTTCTCAGCTGCCGCTGGAAGTACATCCTCTGTTGTGCCTTTTTGACTGTGTAGTCGATGGTGGCCTCCCATTTAGGTCCCTGAAGAAGATGGTTCCAAGGAACTTAAATGACTCCATGGATGTGACTGTGGTGTTGTTGATGGTGAGTGGGGGGAGGGGAGGGGGAGCTCTCCTAAAGTCTTCAATCAATGCCACCGTCTTAAGAGCATTGAGCACCAGGTTGTTACGAAGGCATCAGGATGCCATCTAAGTCACTTCCTGCCTGTAGGCAGATTCCTCCCCCTCCTGGATCAATCCAATCAGGGTTGTGTCATCCGCAAACTTGAGAAGCTTGACAGAGGTGGCTGTGGGGGTGCAGTCGTTGGTGTAGAGAGAGTAAAGGAGAGGGGAGAGTACGCAGCCTTGCCGTGCTCCTATGCTGACTGTCAGCAGGTCCAAGATATGCTTTCCCAGCCTCACATGCTGCTTCCTATCTGTCAGGAAGCTGGTGATCCACTGACAGAGGGTGCAGGCCCAGTCAACTGGGAAAGTTTAGAGTGTAGTAGCTCTGGCACAAGGATGTTGAATGCAGAGCTAAAATCCACAACAAAAATCCTTGCATATGTCCCTTGGTGGTCTATGTGCTGGAAGACAAAGTGCAGGCCTCGATTGACTGCGTCATCCACTGATTTATTGGCCTGGTTTGCAAACTGCAGGGCGTCCTGCTAGAGTTGCCAACTTTCTCACTCACAAATAAGGGACAAAGGGTCAAAATAAGGGTCAAATTCTCGATGACAATTCATTGAATGACTCGGCCATGACTGGGTGAATGATGAGTTGGCCCGGGTGCTGGACTGCACACAAGGCCCAGCCGGCGGGCCAGCTGAGGAGCTTTGGCCCGGGCGCCGGACTTTGCGCACGACATCACGTGCAAAGTCCGGCACCCCATACAACTCATGAACTGATGATCTGCCATGAGAAGGAAAGGTGGTGGTGTCGGCGATAGGCAAAGGTCCGAAGGTCGGACAGGGGGCCGGGCTGCCGATCGATGGGGCCACGGGCGATCTGGCCCGACAGTCCCCTCGACCGGAGTAGCAGCATTCAAATACGGGACAAGGGTGGTCCCATATGGGAAAACCAATTTAGCCCAATATTCAGGATGTGCCCACCATTAAGGGCCTGTCCCACTTAGGCAAATTTTCAGCGGACTGCCAGTGACTGTCAAGTTCGCGGCACTCGCCTGAAAAACCGGGAACTGGAACGGTGACTCTCAGAGTGGAGCACGCGCACGCACACACACGCAGGCACACACGCACGCAGGCACATACGCAGGCACACACGCGCGCACACCGCAAAGGTGGGGGCCAGGGAAAGCGGGGGAGCACTGTCTGAAATTCACACGGTGCAAAGCCAAGGTGATACAGACACACACCATGATGAACAGGAAGTTAAGATGGCTAACACAGTGTACGGTAAATCCTTTAAAAGAGGCGGGGGGGGAGGGAGAAGGGGGAGAAGGAGTGGAGACACTTTTAAGAAGCCAGCCAACTGGTTTAATGCCAGAGATACACAGCTGTGAAGTTTGGCGGGCATTTAACATTACCGGTCGGTTATCCTTGGTTCTGAAAAGTCGTGCTTATGTTTTTTTTTTCCCCAATGAACCAATGAAAATACCCGGTCAGCAAAGGCGATTAACTAAAACTACCTATGACTACCTCGACTACCCATAATTACATGCCAACCCCACTTCAACTGCACCTACGATTACAGGATTAGTGATTTTCTCCATGGCGACCAATTTTTGGTCGCAGAAAATATTTCAACATGTTGAAAAATTTGCGGCGACCATACTGAGGCTGCGACTAGTTCCCAGAATGCAGGAACTCCTCGCGACCATGAGGGAGACCCACCAGAGAGCACCAGCGAACATGTGGCGACCATGTGGCGATCACGAGGCGAGCGCAGAGTCTCCTGCACTTGCCTAAAAAGTCACCTAAGTGGGACAGGCCTAGTGATGCACCTCAGTGGTCCCGTTGTTTTTATTGTCATATATTATTAAAAACCGGTTGGGACCAGCTTGCAACACATACCTTCAAGGTCGGCAGAGGAGCGGCAGGTGAAGGAGAGAGTGCGGGGTTTGGCTGCAGAAGTGAAAGCCTTGATGAGCTTTTCTAGAGCGGGTCATTTAAAAATCAGTAACCAAATTTGTAAATTTTAGCTGAGTAGTTAATTGAACAGCAAATAAAAGCAGGGCTTACTCTCGGGGGAGCAGCCTTGTTGAAGTGAAGTGCCTTGGTGACTAAAGTGTGAGTCTTTGGTTCAAGTCTTCGCCGAGGAGACTGAGGCAAGGAGGCTACACTTGATTCAAAATTTATGATTTTTTTTTTTTACCATTGAAGAAATGGTAGGCAAGTTGGTACAGTGTGTTTCCTGCAGGATGCGGGAAGTCAGGGACACCGCTGGTGCTTCTGACAACTACACCTGCAGAAACTGTGACCAGGTGCAGCTCCTGAAAGAATGTTTTGGGGAACTGGAACAGCAGCTGGATGACCTCCGGGCGATTCGGGAAAACAAGAGTTTCCTGGACAGAACCTACAGTGAGGTTGTCATACCAAGGATACCAGAAGAGCGAAGGTGGGTGACTATGAGAAAGAGGAGTAAACATGGAGTGCAGGAGACCCTGGTGGCTGTACCTAATGAAAACAGGTACACCCTCTTGGGAGCTGTCGGGGCAGACAACGCTTTCAGTCCGAGCAGCGGACAGGTCGGTGGATCAAATCCTAGCGATGAGACTCGACCGGCGAGAACGACATCGGGCAGAGCCATAGTGGTGGGTGACTCCATAGTCCGAGGTGCAGACAGGAGATTTTGTGGCGGCAGGTGAGACTCAAGGATGGTGTGTTGCCTCCCTGGTGCCAAGTTTCAGGATGTCTTCGAGAAGGAAGGTGAGCAGCTGGAAGTGGTTGTGCATGTGGGCACAAACGACGCCGGGAAGAAGAGGGTTCTTAAGGGGTTGGACAGGCTAGATGCAGGAAGATTGTTCCCGATGTTGGGGAAGTCCAGGACAAGGGGTCACAGTTTAAGGATAAGGGGGAAGTCTTTTAGGACCGAGATGAGAAAATCATTTTTCACACAGAGAGTGGTGAATCTGTGGAATTCTCTCCCACAGAAGGTAGTTGAGGCCAGTTCATTGGCCATATTTAAGAGGGAGTTGGATGTGGCCCTTGTGGCTGAAGGGATCAGGGGGTATGGTGAGAAGGCAGGTACAGGATACTGAGTTGGATGATCAGCCATGATCATGTTGAATGGCGGTGCAGGCACGAAGGGCCGAATGGCCTACTCCTGCACCTAATTTCAATGTTTCTATGTTTCTATGTTCTGCAACATGAGTTTCGAGTTAGGAATAAAGCTGAAAAACAGGACTTCTTGGGTGGTTATCTCTGGATTGCTTTCAGTACCTCGAGCTAGTGAGGACAGGAGATAGGGGATCTGAATGTGTGGCTGAGATGCTGGGATTTAGATTCATAGACCACTGGGATCTCTTATGGGGAACGGATGACCTGTGCAAAAGGGTGGGTTACACCTTAACTGGAGGGGGACCAACATTCTGGCAGGCAGGTTTGCTAGTGCTATACGGGTGGGTTTAAACTAAATAGTGGGGGGGGGGGAGGTGGGTTGACAAATTGGGAGTATAAAGGGCCTGTCCCAGCAGCATGCAACTCCATGCGATGAGCGCGACCTAACGTGGTCGCTTGAGCCGTACGGCATCGCGGGGCTGGTCCTACTTCGATCGCCGGAGCCGTGCGGAATTGTGTGGAGTTCGTCCCAACATCGCGCGGGGCTCCGAAAAACTGACCATGTTCAAATATTCCGCGCGGCAACGGCTTGTCGGCTCACAGTCGCCTCGACACATTACAAACCGCCTCGATGTCGTGCCTCCGTGACCCTCTCTGTAGGTGCCTCCGTGCCCCTCTCTGTGTGTCCCTCTCTGTCCTGGTGAACTTACCTTTCAGACTTCGCTCCAAGTTCGCCTCACTTCCCTCCACGTCGCGCCACTCACCCGACCTCCGCGCGGCCCCCGCTGCCGGTTTGGTCGCGCTCTTCGCATGCAGGCGCATGCTGTTGGGAACGGCCCTGCACAGGGATCACCCGACCTCTGCGCGGCCCCCGCTGCCGGTTTGGTCGCGCTCACCGCATGGAGTCGGATGCTGGTAGGACAGGCCCTTAAGGATGGAGTTAAATGGGAAGAGAGTAGAGGAAAAGTTACGGACATCCGAATTAATGGTACGGAAAGTTCAAGAAGGGATAAGAGAGTAAGGTCAGGTGAAATAAGAACTGGTGTGAGATGGGAGATGAATACCGAATTAAAATATATGAATGTGCAAAGTATAAGAAATAAAGTGGATGAGCTTGAGGCTCAGTTAGAAATTGTTAAGTATGATGTTGTGGGTGTTCTCCGTGGATTGTCACCTTGTCATTGTGGAGAAGCTTGTGTGGATCTGAGATCCTGAGAGTGATGCCGTCTGGAGCTATGCTCCTGGTAGGGCCACCCATGGCGGTAAGGTCGTGGGGGAGGTCTGTGACAAAGAGCAATCTAATCAAGACCTCAACGGTGGAACAGGTGGAGGATGATGGCTGACCTTAGTGGAGCGTCACAACGGCTGGGAAGGCGGATGAAGGCTGCAACAGAAAAGGGTCTCCGGTCGTCTTGGAATCCATGCCACTGGATCCCGACCCAGATCTGTCAAGGACCGTGGGGTGGCTGTCTGTGCACCAGTCTCCCCACATTCAACAAAGTCACGCACAGGCGTCCTTCATATAGGGAATAGCACCATGGAGACACCCATGGTCAGCCACGACCAAAGTGGGCCTAAGAAGAAGAAGAAGATGTTGTGGGAATTACAGAAACATGGCTGCAAGAGGATCAGAGCTTGGAACTGAATATTCAAGGATATACATCCCATCGAAAAGTCAGATGGGCAGAGGAGGTGGGGTGGCTCTGTTGGTAAGGAATTAAATTCAATCCCTTGCGAGGGGTAACATAGAATCAAAAGATGTAGAGTCATTGTGGATAGAACTGAGAAATTGTAAGGATAAAAATACCCTGATAGGAGTTATCTACAGGCCCCCAAACAGTAGCCTGGAAATAGGGTGTAAATTGCATCAGGAGTTAAAATTAGCGTGTAACTAAGGTAATGCTACGGTGGTTATGGGAGATTTCAACATGCAGGTGGACTGGGAAAATCATGTTGGTACTGGCCCCCAAGAAAGGGAATTTGTAGAGTCTCACTGAGATGGATTCTTAGAGCAGGTTGTACTGGAGCCGATCAGGGAGAAGGCAATTCGGGATTTAGTGTTGTGTAATGAACCGGATTTGATAAGGGAACTCAAGGTAAGGGAACCATTAGGAGTTAGTGACCATAATATGATATGTTTTAATCTGCAATTTGAGAGGGAGAAGGTAAAATCAGAAGGGTCTGTATTGCAGTTGAACAAAAGGGACCACGGTGGCATGAGAGGAGCTGGCCAAAGTTCACTGGAAAGGGACCCTAGCCGGGATGACGGAGGACAGCGATGGCAGGTATTTCTGGGAATAATCCAGTAGATGCAGGATCGTTTCATTGCAAAGAGGAAGAAAGGGGAGTAAGAGGCGACCGTGGCTGACAAGGGAAGTTAAGGACAGTATAAAAATAAAAGAGAAGACATATAACATCGCAAAGATGAGCGGGAAGCCAGAGGATTGGGAAACTTTTAAACATCAACAGAACGTAACTAAAAAGGAAATTTGGGGAAAAAAGATGAAGTGCGAAGGTGAGCTAGCCAAGAATATAAAGGAGGATAGTAAAAGCTTCTTTACGTATGTAAAGAGGAAAACATTAGTTAAGACAAATGCGGGTCCCTTGAAGACGGAAACAGGTGAATTTATTATGTGGAACAAGGAAATGGCAGACAAGTTGAACGGGTACTTTGGTTCTCTCTTCACAAAGGAAGACAGAACCAATCTCCCAGATGTACTAGAGGACATAGGACCTAGGGTGATGGAGGAACTGAAGACAATTCACATTAGTCAGGATATGGTGTTTGGTAGACTGATGGGACTGAAGGCTGAAAAATCCCCAGGGCCTGATGGTCTGCTTCCCAGAGTACATCCCGATGTTGGGGGATTCCAGAACCAGGGGCCACAGTTTAAGAATAAAGGGTAGGCTATTTAAAACTGAGATGAGGAAAAACTTCTTCACGCAGAGAGTTGTGAATTTGTGGAATTCTCTGCCACAGGCAGTGGATGCTGATTCACTGGATGCATTTAAAAGAGAGTTAGATAGAGCTCTCAGGGCGAGTGGAATCAAGGGATATGGGGAGAAGGCAGAAATGGGGTACTGATTGTGGAAAATCAGTCATGATCACATTGAATAGTGGTGCTGGCTCGAAGGGCCGAATGGCCTACTCCTGCACCTATTGTCTATGTATCTATGTATGTATATATACTGAACATACATCAACAATTTGGATGAGCATGTACAAGGCAGTAAGTTTGTAGCTGACTCTAAAACAGGTGCTGTCATAGAGAGTGAAGTTGCTTATCGCAGATGAGCGGTGGTGGTTTAAAGGGTGTTATTGAGCAGAGGGATCTAGGAGGTCAAGTGTATAATTCCTGCAGTGCAAGGGTTAAACTGACAATTTCAGCTGAAATGTTAAATGGTTATCAGCGAAATTAGCAGCCTGGAGTCTACGAAAACAAGTTTATTTCCTCGCACCTGCGATCAGTGCATGGGAAAGGCTGCGTTGGCAAACAAAACACAGCAATGTTTGAGTAGATGTTCCCAAACAATGTCTAACAATGTCTAGATGAGCTGAGCAAACAACAGCAATAGTTGGGTAGACCACCCGTGCCCCCAGCCGCTAGTAGCGCAGAAACACTGCAGACAAGGTGGGGGCTTGTTGAAGAGGGCAGTGGCGCGGTCTGCTCTGATAGGAAATGCCATAAAGATTGTTGCTGGGTGCCCTTACGAAAAAGAGAACCTCAGCCTTCGACTGTGTCGCAAATGGTGCCAGGTGACTGAACTCCTGGTGCATGTTCAGATGAGTTTGCGGATGGGTTTACGTGAGTGTATGTGCCTTATTTAGTAGTGTAATAAATCACTTTTTAATTTTAATTTTAATTTATTTTTAATTTATATTTTTATTAGAAGCAATGTACAGTAGTATAAACCGTGGCATATGACAAAATACATTTTGTGTACCACTTCTATTTTAAATTTAACAAGAAATAGATAGAGCAAAAAAGAAAGAACGAGAAAAAGAAAGAGTGAAGGAAGTAGTGATGTGTAACCCCCTAGACCCCCAGATGTGTCCAGGGGTAAACAAGCGATAGCCTATATAAAGATAAAGGCAAAAACCCTTAAAATAATTTAAAAAAAAGAAATAAAAGAAAAGAGAGAAGAGAAAGAAATATATTTTTTAAAAGGGACCCTTGTGTGGATATACCTGCTTCATATCTCACCCCACCCATCACCCAGTTCGTGAATCGGTTTATTTCCAGAGTTGTGTTGCACCATGTTATACTTGTAATTAATCAATAAAAGGAGACCATGTCTTTAAAAACTGTTCTGATTTTCCTGCTAAGACGAGTCTCATATCTTCAAGATATAGCGTCTCAGACATACTTGTGATCCACATTTTAAGCGTTGGGGTGGATGCATTTTTCCAAAATTTAAGTATACGTTATTTTGCCATTATCAGGCCGTAGTTAAGGAAAACGTCTTTGAAATATTGATAACTCAGAGCAGGCACCTGTTGTTCCAAAAAGAATCAATTCTGTATGGGGGTCCAATTTTGTTTTTAATAATTTTGTGAAGATTTCAAAGATTTCTTTCCAAAACTTATGACGTTTTATGCAGGAGGCGAAGGAGTGTGTTATAGTTGCTTCGTGAGATAAACATTTGTCACAGATGGGGGATACATTTGGAAACATTTTATTCAGTTTAGCTTTCGAGTAATATAGTCTATGTAATATTTTAAATTGGATTAAAATATGTCTTACATTAATCGAGCAGTTGTGTACATATAGAAGATATTTATCCCAACTGTCTTTGGGAATTTTTAAACTTAATTCCTGTTCCCACTCTCTTCTAATTGTATCTGAGTGCACAGAATGATATTATACAATGCATCTAATTGCATAGAATGATATAATACAAATATGAAATTAAATTATTTGACTCTGCGTTTCTATTCATGCCCTCATCTAATATATCTGGCATCAGAGTTTGATATTCATGTGTATATTTTTTCAGATAATCTCGAATTTGAAGATATCTAAAATATTGATTACCCCTCAGATTGTATTTGGATTGTAATTTCTGGAATGATAAAAGGTTTCCCATTTCGTACAAATCTCCAACCTTTTTGATTCCTAGTCTTTCCCAGTGAGTAAACGTTTTATCTATAGTAGATGGTTTGAACGACGGATTATTAGCTATCGGAAAGAGCAGAGATAAATTTCTTAATTTTAAGAGTAAGTTTTACTTGTCTCCAAATTCGTAAGGTGCTATGAATAATCGGATTTTTCTTGTATATTGTATTCTTCAACTTTATTGGGGAGAGAAGGCTCGCGCCTACGTTAAAAGGCGAACAATCCTCTCTCTCCATTGTTAATCACTCTATCTGTTGGGCTGAATTGTCCATCCAGTAAATTACATTTTTGATATTTACTGCCCCGTAATAGTACAAGAAATTGGGGAGTGCCAGTCCACCAAATTCTTTGGGTTTACATAGGTGTCATCTATGAATCCTGTGCGATTTATAATCCCAAATAACATGAATTTTTTGTGATGTTTTGGCGTCAAGTTTAAAAAAAAATTTTTAGGTAGGTATATCAGTATTGCTTGAAATAAGTAGAGAATTTGTGGGAGAAAAATCATCTTTATGGCATTTATTCTGCCTCTCAGAGACATCGGAAGTCAAATGTTTTCCATGAATTGAATCAAAAAAGCATTTAATTTAGTATTTGTTAAAGTATTTGCAGTATTTTCTGGTCTATATTTAACAATGCAATAGCTCTGTATGAACCCGGATCTTCTAGGTCTTTATCTTTTTTGGGTATGAGTGTAACAGTACCTTCCGCTAGTGTTTCTGGTAATGTCTGTTCCTTAAATGCATATGTATACAGCTTGTGTAAACGTGGTGAGATTATCTCGTAAAATCATTTATAAAATTCATTACTGAATCCATCTGGTCCCGGTGTTTTGCCATTCTTCAGTGAATTTATTATCTCTTCTATTTCTTTAATTGAAACCTGTGCTCCTAGTTCCTCTTGTTCCAACGGATTGAGTTTTGGGACATTACAGTTGTCCAGAAAGTTTATAATTTTAGTGCTATCTGTTGTTATTTTGGATGTGTATAAATTTTGATAGAATTGAGCAAATCTTTTATTAATGTCTTTAGGCAGCGTTAACAATTCACCTTTATCTGATTTGATTTTTAGAATAGTATGATTCTTTTCCAGTTTTTTCAGCTGACGTTCCAGAAGTTTATGTGGCTTATCGCCGAATTGAAAAGTTTCCTGTTTTGTAATTTGAAATAATCTGATGACTCTTGCAGATAGAATTCAGTTTAGTTTAAATTTCTTTATTGTTATCTTGTTGTGTTTATCTATAGTTGGCTCTTTTGCATTTTCTAGGTCCAGTTGTCTAATTTGTTCTTCTAGTTGCATTGTTCAATCCTATTCTTTTTATTTTGAAAAGTTTGGTATGAAATAATAGAGCCTCTGATAAACGCCTTAAAAGATTCCCATAATAAGGAGGGTGAGATGTCTGGAGTATCGTTAGTCTTAAAGAAAAGTTCCATCTGTTGTTTTAAGTATATACAACCGTCCGGATTGTTTAAAATTTGGGGATTAAACCTCCAAAACGATTTTTTATTAAACATTCCTTCTAGGTTTAGAAAAAAGGTTAACGGAGAGTGATCAGAGATGATATTTAGGATTAGTTGTAAAGGGAATTAATTTTGTATCCACTAGGAAATAATCAATGCGTGTATATGTTTTATGTACCATTGACTAAAAGGAATACTACCTTCCAGCTGGATTTGGTGTCAAAAATTACTGAGTGAATCAAAACTGTTATCTGAATCCAGAGATTTACCAAACACAACAATTCCCCCTGAAATTTGCTTCCCAGAAAGTGACATCTTAGAGTGGATAAGGTAGAGAAAAATCCTGGAGAAACTCAGCGGGTGAGGCAGCATCTCTGGAGCAAAGGGATCGGTGATGTTTCAGGTCGAGACCTATCTTTGGACTTCTTAGAGTGGTAAAGATACTTTGGTCTCCAACAGTTAGAGCATTGACTTTAAAATTAAAAGTTATGTTGCAGATGACAAGACACTGGTGAGGCACACTGGTAGAGTATTGATTTTTGCTTTGGTTTCTTTATCACTAAGCTGCAAAGATACAGCAATGATGTATGAGGAAATTGCCAGGAAAAAAAGAGAGAGAGAGAGAGAGAGAGAGAGAGAGAGAGAGAGAGAGAGAGAGAGAGAGAGAGAGAGAGAGAGAGAGAGAGAGAGAGAGAGAGAGAGAGAGAGAGAGAGAGAGAGAGAGAGAGAGAGAGAGAGAGAGAGAGAGAGAGAGAGAGAGAGAGAGAGAGAGAGAGAGAGAGAGAGAGAGAGAGAGAGGGGTCGTGCAGGCTGGTACTTTCATCTTTGGAGCCTTGGTGATCTTGCAGGGTGGCTTAAAATCATGAGGCACATAGACATGGTGAGTACACAGAGTCTTTTTCACAGGGTTGGGGAATCAAGAACTAATGGGCATAGGTTTAAGATGATAGAGGAGACATTTTATTGCAATGTGAAGTTCAACTTTTCTCGAAGAGAGTGGTACATAAACGGAAGAGCAACCAAAGGAACTGATTGAAACGGGCATAATAACAACATTTAAAAGACATTTGGACAGGTATATGGATAGGAACATTTCAGAACGATATGTCGTGCGCATATAGTACAAGATTAGAGGGACATCTGGGTCAGATTAAATGAGTTGGGCAGAAGGGCGTTTCCATGCTGTATGGTTTACTGACTATCACCCTACAGCAATGTGTTAACTTATTGAGCAACTATGTTCTCAGGAAGATTAAAATGCACCATTTGCAAAATTGAACAACACGTCTCAACAAAGCTTAAAAATATAATTTTAGCACAAGTTCCAACCAGTTCCTTGCAACTACTCATTGTGTGTTAGTAAATGCAGAGATGTGCCAAATAAGCTCTCCTTTGGCTCCCTGAAATCTTCTCACAACTTCCAGAATGTACAGGTATTGCTGAACTATTGAGATCATTTCTTATGGTCGATGCCAAATTCATCAACTCTTTTTAGTTTAGAGACAGAGCATGGAAATAGGCCCTTTGGCCCACTGAGTCCTCGCTGATTATCGACCATCCATTCACACTAGTTCTATGTAATCCACTTTCTCATTCTTCGTTACACACAAGGGGCAATTTACAGAAGCTAATTAACCTGCAAACCCTCACGTCTTTGGGAGGTGGGAAGAAACTGGAGCACCTGGATGAAACCCACATGCTCAAAGGGAGAACCTGCAAACTCCACACAGACAGTACCTGAGGTCAGGATTGAACTCGGGTCTCTGGTGCTGTGAAACAGCAGCTCTACCAGCTGTGCTACTGTGCCGCCCAAAGTTTCTCCAGTACCTGACATATTTCAAAAGCTTCACCAGACAAAGAACTGGATCTGGGAGAATAAGGATCCTTGGTGTGGTTAAGGCATCTGTCTATGTCTCCGATGGCTGAACCCTACAAGAACAATGACCACAGGACAACTGGGACGGAGGAGTGGAGAATGCCATTGGAACTCTCAGGATGCAATTCCAGGTCCTGCTCCATGTCCAGAATGGCCTGCAGTGCTTACAGGCAGGGTTTGAAACTTTATCACTATAGACTGCCCCTGTCATCTGTCCATTCCCTCCACAGAGGCTGCCTAACCTGCAGAGTACCTCCAGCACTTTGTGTTTTGCTCAAGATTTTTGCATCTTCAGTTTCTTGTGTTTCCAAATGAAAAGATGGTGTGGGCCTACAGGTGTACCATGCCCACCCAAGAAACAGGCTGCTGTCAGATTCAAAGCCCCATGAGAATGGAGGGCATGCAGCAAGGGAAGGGCAGGTACTATCGTGTGTGAAGGAGTTTTAAAGAGAATTTAAACAGAGAGGGGCTGGAGAGGAGATTCTGACAGCAGTGTCTGAAAATTGCCAGACCCATCCTTGAGGCCTTGAGTAAGAAGAGATAGCTTTGTCTCGCTAGAGAAGGGGGTGATGTAGAGAAATCCCTATCAGTGGAAAGGAGTGATGGATGGGACCCCTGTCACTATAGCTTAGCTTTAGTGCTGATATAGGAAAACTGAGAGGGTTCACTAGGAGGTGAGCGAAACTGGGCCAGGTCATGAGCAATTGAGCATGCTTAATAGAATAAATGAATATTACAACACACCCCTGGTCAAGAAATTGCTCATTACCATGAACATGTTTGAACATGCAATGTATGATGTGGGAGGTGCGAGGGGGATGTACGGTGGGTTGTACCTACAGATTGTGCACCTCCGACCCTGATTGGAGAGAGGTCCGGAGGAGAGATTGAATGTAAGATTTTGTGTATAAAGGGGGATGATCTCCCTGGCTTCAGGGTGTCTCAAGTTGGAGAGGCACCCGGTCTGCAGACTCGTAAAATAAAGAAATCTCTTGCTTCCAGGATTTAGTCTTTGAGTATTTATTGTGAGCATAAAGGGTATCTCACAGCAGTGTACAGTTCATCAAAGGGGGGAAGGTTGCAGCCAACAACCTTCTCAGCTGATCGGACGATGCACTGCAGCCTCCGGATGTCATACTTGGTGGCTGAGCCAAACCAGGCCATGATGGAGAATGATGGCAGTATAAAACTGGACCATCATTGCCAGTGTTTTCTCAGTTGCCGCTGGAAGTACATCCTCTGTTGTGCCTTTTTGACTGTGTAGTCGATGGTGGCCTCCCATTTAGGTCCCTGAAGAAGATGGTTCCAAGGAACTTAAATGGCTCCACAGATGTGACTGTGGTGTTGGTGATGGTGAGTGGGGGGAAGGGGGGGGAAGGGGGGGGAGCTCTCCTAAAGTCTTCAATCAATGCCACCGTCTTAAGAGCATTGAGCACTAGGTTGTTACGAAGGCATCAGGACGCCAGCTGTGTCACTTCCTGTCTGTAGGCTGATTCCTCCCCCTCCTGGATCAATCCAATCAGGGTTGTGTCATCCGCAAACTTGAGAAGCTTGACAGAGGTGGCTGTGAGGGTGCAGTCGTTGGTGTAGAGAGAGTAAAGGAGAGGGGCAGCCTTGCCGTGCTCCTATGCTGAGGGTCAGCAGGTCCAAGATGTGCTTTCCCAGCCTCATATGCTGCTTCCTATCTGTCAGGAATCTGGTGATCCACTGACAGAGGGTTTAGGCCCAGTCAACTGGGAAAGTTTGGAGTGTAGTAGCTCTGGCACAAGGATGTTGAATGCAGAGCTAAAATCCACAACAAAAATCCTTGCATAGGTCCCTTGGTGGTCTATGTGCTGGAGGACAAAGTGCAGGCCTCGATTGACTGCGTCATCCACTGATCTATTGGCCTGGTTTGCAAACTGCAGGGGGTCCTGCTAGAGTTGCCAACTTTCTCACTCACAAATAAGGGACAAAAGGTCAAAATAAGGGTCAAATTCTCGATGACAATTCATTGAATGACTCAGCCGTGACTGGGTGAATGATGAGTTGGCCCGGGTGCTGGACTGCACACAAGGCCCAGCCGGCGGGCCAGCTGAGGAGCTTTGGCCCGGGCGCCGGACTTTGCGCACGACATCACGTGCAAAGTCCAGCACCCCATACAACTCATAAACCGATGATCTGCCATGAGAAGGAAAGGTGGTAGTGTCGGCGATAGGCAAAGGTCCGAAGGTCGGACAGGGGGCCGGGCTGCCGATCGATGGGGCCACGGGCGATCCGACCCGACAGTCCCCTCGACCGGAGTAGCAGCATTCAAATACGGGACAAGGGTGGTCCCATATGGGACAAACCAATTTGGCCCAATATACGGGAAGTCCCGGCTAATAATGGACAGTTGGCAACTATAGGTCCAGCAGTGATATTTTTCAGGTGGGCCAGCACAAGTCTTTCAAGGGTTTTCATGATTACAGAGGTCAGTGCAACAGGCCTGTAGTCATGGGCTCTATGCTGACTTATACATGAGCAAAATATTTTATTGATGCAATCTCGCCAGGGTTACTGAGAAACAAAAAACATTAAAAGGAAGACACAAAATGCTGGAGCAACTCAGCAAGACAGGTTGCATCTCTGGAAAGAAGGAATGGGTGATGTTTCGGGTCGAAACCCTTTGTCAGACAATGGGTGATATTTTGGGTCGATACTGCAGGCAGAAAAAAGCAGAAGCAGAAGTTGGAGCTGTGAAGAGAGGAAATTGTGCATAAAATTGCATGCAATAATGACCAAAGCTGCAACGGAAAAACATTTGTTGCGCTAAGGTAATTTATCACAACACACAATGACATATCTGAAATAAAACCAGAAAATGCTGGTACACGTGAAGGTCAACAGCAAAAGTGGGCACAGAAAGCCTTCAGCACAACAATCGTTAACATCTATTTCCACAGATACTCTTTGACTTTCTCAATTCTCCAAGCATATTGCGGTTTTATTGGTAATGCAGAAAACGTAGTTACAAAAAATTGATATTTTAATAGCAATTAATTGCAGAGCATCAGTGCATTTGGGGCAAAATAAAATGTTGAACTCTGCAAACAATAGTGCTCATCGATAATAATATAAAATCCTGGATACAAAATTGGCTTGATGGTAGGAAGCAGAGAGTGGCGGTGGATGGTTATTTTTCAGACTGTAGGGCTGTTACCAGTCTCAAGACCTATACCTTAGAGATGCAGTGCGGAAACAGGTCCTTCAGCCCACCGACCAGCGATCATCCCTTTTACCAACACTATCCTACACACTGGGGACAATTTTACTGAAGCCAATTAACCTAAAAATCTGCATGTCTTTGAAATGTGGAAGCAATCGGAACACCTGGAGAAAACCCACACAGTCACAGGGAGAATGTACAAATTCCATACAAACAGCACCCCTAGTCAGGATCAAACCCAAGTCTCTGGAGCTATAAGGCAGCAACTTTACCGTTGCACCACTGTGCCCACCATTAAGGGCCTGTCCCACTTAGGCAAATTTTCAGCGGACTGCCAGCCACTGTCAAGTTCGCGGCACTCGCCTGAAAATCCGGGAACTGGAATGGTGACTATCAGAGTGGAGCACGCACACACACGCGCACGCACACACACGCACACACGCACGCACGCAGGCACACACGCGCGCACACCGCAAAGGCGGGGGGCAGGGAAAGCAGGGGAGCACTGTCTGAAATTCACACGGTGCAAAGCCAAGGTGATACAGACACGCACCATGATGAACAGGAAGGTTAAGACGGTTAACACAGTGTACGGTAAATCCTTTAAAAGAGGCGGGGAGGGAGATGGGAAAAAGGGGTGAGAAGGGGGGTGGGCGAAAGGGGGAGAAGGAGTGTAGACACTTTTAAGAAGCCAGGCAACTTAATAAGCCAGAGATACACAGCTGTGAAGTTTGGCGGGCATTTAACATTACCGGTCGGTTATCCTTGGTTCTGAAAAGTCGTGCTTATGGTTTTTTTCCCCAATGAACCAATGAAAATACCCGGTCAGCAAAGGCGATTAACTAAAACTACCTATGACTACCTCGACTACCGATAACTACATGCCAACCCCACTTCAACTGCACCTACGATTACAGGATTAGTGATTTTCTCCATGGCGACCAATTTTTGGTCGCAGAAAATATTTCAACATGTTGAAAAATTTGCGGCGACCATACTGAGGCCGCGACTAGTTCCCAGAATGCAGGAACTCCTCGCGACCATGAGGGAGACCCACCAGAGAGCACCAGCGAACATGTGCGACCATGTGGCGATCACGAGGCGAGCGCAGTCTCCTGCACTTGCCTAAAATGTCACCTAAGTGGGACAGGCCTGGTGAAGCACCTCAGTGGTCCCGTTGTTTTATTGTCATATATTATTAAAAACTGGTCGGGACCAGCTTGCAACACAGGATTTCTTGGGTGGTTATCTCTGGATTGCTTTCAGTACCTCGAGCTAGTGAGGACAGGAGATAGGGGATCTGAATGTGTGGCTGAGATGCTGGGATTTAGATTCATAGGCCACTGGGATCACTTATGGGGAAAGGATGACCTGTGCAAAAGGGTGGGTTACACCTTAACTGGAGGGGGACCAACATTCTGGCAGGCAGGTTTGCTAGTGCTATACGGGTGGGTTTAAACTAAATAGTGGGGGGGGGGGGGAGGTGGGTTGACAAATTGGGAGTATAAGGATGGAGTTAAATAGGTAGAGGAAAAGTTACAGACATCTGAATTAATGGTACGGAAAGTTCAAGAAGGGATAAGAGAGTAAGGTCAGTTGTAATAAGAACTGGTGATGAGATGGGAGATGAATACCGAATTAAAAGTATAATATATGAATGCGCAAAGTATAATAAATAAAGTGGATGAGCTTGAGGCTCAGTTAGAAATTGGTAAGTATGATGTTGTGGGTGTTCTCTGTGGATTGTCACCTTGTCATTGTGGAGAAGCTTGTGTGGATCTGAGATCCTGAGAGCGATGCCGTCTGGAGCTATGCTCCTGGTAGGGCCACCCATGGCGGTAAGGTCGTGGGGGAGGTCTGTGACAAAGAGCAATCTAATCAAGACCTCAACGGTGGAACGGGTGGAGGACGATGGCTGACCTTAGTGGAGTGTCACAACGGCTGGGAAGGCGGATGAAGGCTGCAACAGAAAAGGGTCTCCGGTCGTCTTGGAATCCATGCCACAGGATCCCGACCCAGATCTGTCAAGGACCGTGGGGTGGCTGTCTGTGCACCAGTCTCCCCACATTAAACAAAGTCACGCACAGGCATTCTTCATATAGGGAATAGCACCATGGTCAGCCACGACCAAATGGGGCCTAAGAAGATGAAGAAGATGTTGTGGGAATCACAGAAACATGGCTGCAAGAGGATCAGAGCTTGGAACTGAATATTCAGGGATATACATCCCATCGAAAAGTCAGATGGGCAGAGGAGGTGGGGTGGCTCTGTTGGTAAGGAATGAAATTCAATCCCTTGCGAGGGGTAACATAGAATCAGAAGATGTAGAGAAATTATGAAAAGAACTGAGAAATTGTAAGGATAAAAATACCCTGATAGGAGTTATCTACAGGCCCCCAAACAGTAGCCTGGAGATAGGGTGTAAATTGCATCAGGAGTTAAAATTAGCATGTAACAAAGGTAATGCTACAGTGGTTATGCGAGATTTCAACATGCAGGTGGACTGGGAAAAACATGTTGGTACTGGCCCCCAAGAAAGGGAATTTGTAGAGTCCCACTGAAATGGAATATTAGAGCAGGTTGTACTGGAGCCGATCAGGGAGAAGGCAATTCGGGATTTAGTGTTGTGTAATGAACCGGATTTGATAAGGGAACTCAAGGTAAAAGAACCATTAGGAGTTAGTGACCATAATATGATATGTTTTAATCTGCAATTTGAGAGGGAGAAGGTAAAATCAGAAGGGTCTGTATTGCAGTTGAACAAAAGGGACCACGGTGGCATGAGAGGAGCTGGCCAAAGTTCACTGGAAAGGGACCCTAGCCGGGATGACGGAGGAAAGCAATGGCAGGTATTTCTGGGAATAATCCAGTAGATGCAGGATCGTTTCATTGCAAAGAGGAAGAAAGGGGAGTAAGAGGCGACCGTGGCTGACAAGGGAAGTTAAGGACAGTATAAAAATAAAAGAGAAGACATATAACATCGCAAAGATGAGCGGGAAGCCAGAGGATTGGGAAACTTTTAAACATCAACAGAACGTAACTAAAAAGGCAATTTGGGGAAAAAAGATGAAGTGCGAAGGTGAGCTAGCCAAGAATATAAAGGAGGATAGTAAAAGCTTCTTTACGTATGTAAAGAGGAAAACATTAGTTAAGACAAATGCGGGTCCCTTGAAGACGGAAACAGGTGAATTTATTATGTGGAACAAGGAAATGGCAGACGAGTTGAACGGGTACTTTGGTTCTCTCTTCACAAAGAAGACAGAACCAATCTCCCAGATGTACTAGAGGACATAGGACCTAGGGTGATGGAGGAACTGAAGACAATTCACATTAGTCAGGATATGGTGTTTGGTAGACTGATGGGACTGAAGGCTGAAAAATCCCCAGGGCCTGATGGTCTGCATCCCAGAGTACATCCCGATGTTGGGGGATTCCAGAACCAGGGGCCACAGTTTAAGAATAAAGGGTAGGCTATTTAAAACTGAGATGAGGAAAAACTTCTTCACGCAGAGAGTTGTGAATTTGTGGAATTCTCTGCCACAGGCAGTGGATGCTGATTCACTGGATGCATTTAAAAGAGAGTTAGATAGAGCTCTCAGGGCGAGTGGAATCAAGGGATATGGGGAGAAGGCAGAAATGGGGTACTGATTGTGGAAGATCAGTCATGATCACATTGAATAGTGGTGCTGGCTCGAAGGGCCGAATGGCCTACTCCTGCACCTATTGTCTATGTATCTATGTATGTATGTATATATACTGAACATACATCAACAATTTGGATGAGCATGTACAAGGCATGGTTAGTAAGTTTGTAGCTGACTCTAAAACAGGTGCTGTCATAGAGAGTGAAGTTGCTTATCGCAGATGAGCGGTGGTGGTTTAAAGGTTGTTATTGAGCAGAGGGATCTAGGAGGTCAAGTGTATAATTCCTGCAGTGCAAGGGTTAAACTGACAATTTCAGCTGAAATGTTAAATGGTTATCAGCGAAATTAGCAGCCTGGAGTCTACGAAAAGAAGTTTATTTCCTCGCACCTGCGATCAGTGCATGGGAAAGGCTGTGTTGGCGAACAAAACACAGCAATGTTTGAGTAGATGTTCCCAAACAATGTCTAACAATGTCTAGATGAGCTGAGCAAACAACAGCAATAGTTGGGTAGACCACCCGTGCCCCCAGCTGCTAGTAGCGCAGAAACACTGCAGACAAGGTGGGGGCTTGTTGAAGAGGGCAGTGGTGCGGTCTGCTCTGATAGGAAATGCCATAAAGATTGTTGCTGGGTGCCCTTACAAAAAAGAGAACCTCAGCCTTCGACTGTGTCGCAAATGGTGCCAGGTGACTGAACTCCTGGTGCATGTTCAGATGAGTTTGCGGATGGGTTTACGTGAGTGTATGTGCCTTATTTAGTAGTGTAATAAATCACTTTTTAATTTTATTTTAATTTATTTTTAATTTATATTTTTATTAGAAGCAATGTACAGTAGTATAAACCGTGGCATATGACAAAATACATTTTGTGTACCACTTCTATTTTAAATTTAACAAGAAATAGATAGAGCAAAAAAGAAAGAACGAGAAAAAGAAAGAGTGAAGGAAGTAGTGATGTGTAACCCCCTAGACCCCCAGATGTGTCCAGGGGTAAACAAGTGATAGCCTATATAAAGATAAAGGCAAAAACCCTTAAAATAATAAAAAAAAAAGAAATAAAAGAAAAGAGAGAAGAGAAAGAAATATATTTTTTAAAAGGGACCCTTGTGTGGATATACCTGCTTCATATCTCACCCCACCCATCACCCATCACCCAGTTCGTGAATCGGTTTATTTCCAGAGTTGTGTTGCACCATGTTATACTTGTAATTAATCAATAAAAGGAGACCATGTCTTTAAAAACTGTTCTGATTTTCCTGCTAAGACGAGTCTCATATCTTCAAGATATAGCGTCTCAGACATACTTGTGATCCACATGTTAAGCGTTAGGGTGGATGCATTTTTCCAAAATTTAAGTATACGTTATTTTGCCATTATCGGGCCGTAGTTAAGGAAAACGTCTTTGAAATATTGATAACTCAGAGCAGGCACCTGTTGTTCCAAAAAGAATCAATTCTGTATGGGGGTCCAATTTTGTTTTTAATAATTTTGTGACGATTTCAAAGATTTATTTCCAAAACCTATGACGTTTTATGCAGGAGGCGAAGGAGTGTGTTATAGTTGCTTCGTGAGATAAACATTTGTCACAGATGGGGGATACATTTGGAAACATTTTATTCAGTTTAGCTTTCGAGTAATATAGTCTATGTAATATTTTAAATTGGATTAAAATATGTCTTACATTAATCGAGCAGTTGTGTACATATAGAAGATATTTATCCCAACTGTCTTTGGGAATTTTTAAACTTAATTCCTGTTCCCACTCTCTTCTAATTGCATCTGAGTGCACAGAATGATATTATACAATGCATCTAATTGCATAGAATGATATAATACAAATATGAAATTAAATTATTTGACTCTGTGTTTCTATTCATGCCCTCATCTAATATATCTGGCATCAGAGTTTGATATTCATGTGTATATTTTTTCAGATAATCTCGAATTTGAAGATATCTAAAATATTGATTACCTCTCAGATTGTATTTGGATTGTAATTTCTGGAATGATAAAAGGTTTCCCATTTCGTACAAATCTCCAACCTTTTTGATTCCTAGTCTTTCCCAGTGAGTAAACGTTTTATCTATAGTAGATGGTTTGAACGACGGATTATTAGCTATCGGAAAGAGCAGAGATAAATTTCTTAATTTTAAGAGTAAGTTTTACTTGTCTCCAAATTCGTAAGGTGCTATGAATAATCGGATTTTTCTTGTATATTGTATTCTTCAACTTTATTGGGGAGAGAAGGCTCGCGCCTACGTTAAAAGGCGAAAAAAAAAAAAAAAAAAAAAAAAAAAAAAACAAAAAAAAAAAAAAAAAAAAGGCGAACAATCCTCTCTCTCCATTGTTAATCACTCTATCTGTTGGGCTGAATTGTCCATCCAGTAAATTACATTTTTGATATTTACTGCCCCGTAATAGTACAAGAAATTGGGGAGTGCCAGTCCACCAAATTCTTTGGGTTTACATAGGTGTCATCTATGAATCCTGTGCGATTTATAATCCCAAATAACATTTGTGATGTTGGCGTCAAGTTTAAAAAAAAATTTTTAGGTAGGTATATCAGTATTGCTTGAAATAAGTAGAGAATTTGTGGGAGAAAAATCATCTTTATGGCATTTATTCTGCCTCTCAGAGACATCGGAAGTGTTTTCCAGAATTGAATCAAAGCATTTAATTTAGTAGTTAAAGGCATGAAGTTTACATTGAATAAAGAATTATATTTTCTGGTTACTTGGATACCCAAGTATTTAAATTTTTCTGTAGCAAATCTAAAAGGGAATTTTAAAAGGTGTGTTGACTCTTGGGGTTTTACGCCATGATTTCACTTTTGTTCCAATTGTTTCTATATCCTGAGAAAGAACCGAATTCCTCTATTAGATTTAGTGTATATGGTATACTAACTTGCGATTTTATAATATATAGTAATACATCATCTGCATATAATGATATTTTATTATTGGAGTGTTTAGTATTATATCCGTGAATATTCGGATGCCTTCTTATACTTTCCGCTAAGGGCTCTATTGCAAGAGCAAATAGCAGGGGTGATAGTGCATAAACCTGTCTATTGCCCCTACATAGGTGAAAGTTCGGAGAAAGTATGCGGTTGGTCAATATTCTAGCAGTCGGCCTGTCGTATAGTAATTTTATCCATGAAATAACATTCTCTCCCATTTGAAAATTTTGCAGTACTTTGAAGAGGTATTCCCATACTACTTGGTCAAATGCTTTTTTCTGCATCCAATGAAATAATTGATGTCTTCTTCAATTTTGTGTGAGTACATTATATTTAAAAAGACGTCTCAGATTATTAAATGAATGTCTCTTGGCTATAAACCCCGTTTGATCCGCATGTATTAATTTACTAACATATTTGCTTAATCTTCTTGCCAGAGTATTTGCTAGTATTTTCTGGTCTATATTTAATAATGCAATAGCTCTGTATGAACCCGGATCTTCTAGGTCTTTATCTTTTTTGGGTATGAGTGTAACAGTACCTTCCGCTAGTGTTTCTGGTAATGTCTGTTCCTTAAATGCATATGTATACAGCTTGTGTAAACGTGGTGAGATTATCTCGTAAAATCATTTATAAAATTCATTACTGAATCCATCTGGTCCCGGTGTTTTGCCATTCTTCAGTGAATTTATTATCTCTTCTATTTCTTTAATTGAAACCTGTGCTCCTAGTTCCTCTTGTTCCAACGGATTGAGTTTTGGGACATTACAGTTGTCCAGAAAGTTTATAATTTTAGTGCTATCTGTTGTTATTTTGGATGTGTATAAATTTTGATAGAATTGAGCAAATCTTTTATTAATGTCTTTAGGCAGCGTTAACAATTCACCTTTATCTGATTTGATTTTTAGAATAGTATGATTCTTTTCCAGTTTTTTCAGCTGACGTGCCAGAAGTTTATGTGGCTTATCGCCGAATTGAAAAGTTTCCTGTTTTGTAATTTGAAATAATCTGATGACTCTTGCAGATAGAATTCAGTTTAGTTTAAATTTCTTTATTGTTATCTTGTTGTGTTTATCTATAGTTGGCTCTTTTGCATTTTCTAGGTCCAGTTGTCTAATTTGTTCTTCTAGTTGCATTGTTCAATCCTATTCTTTTTATTTTGAAAAGTTTGGTATGAAATAATAGAGCCTCTGATAAACGCCTTAAAAGATTCCCATAATAAGGAGGGTGAGATGTCTGGAGTATCGTTAGTCTTAAAGAAAAGTTCCATCTGTTGTTTTAAGTATATACAACCGTCCGGATTGTTTAAAATTTGGGGATTAAACCTCCAAAACGATTTTTTATTAAACATTCCTTCTAGGTTTAGAAAAAAGGTTAACGGAGAGTGATCAGAGATGATATTTAGGATTAGTTGTAAAGGGAATTAATTTTGTATCCACTAGGAAATAATCAATGCGTGTATATGTTTTATGTACCATTGACTAAAAGGAATACTACCTTCCAGCTGGATTTGGTGTCAAAAATTACTGAGTGAATCAAAACTGTTATCTGAATCCAGAGATTTACCAAACACAACAATTCCCCCTGAAATTCGCTTCCCAGAAAGTGACATCTTAGAGTGGATAAGGTAGAGAAAAATCCTGGAGAGGGTGAGGCAGCATCTCTGGAGCAAAGGGATCGGTGATGTTTCAGGTCGAGACCTATCTTTGGACTTCTTAGAGTGGTAAAGATACTTTGGTCTTCAACAGTTAGAGCATTGACTTTAAAATTAAAAGTTATGTTGCAGATGACAAGACACTGGTGAGGCACACTGGTAGAGTATTGATTTTTGCTTTGGTTTCTTTATCACTAAGCTGCAAAGATACAGCAATGATGTATGAGGAAATTGCCAGGAAAAAAAGAGAGAGAGAGAGAGAGAGAGAGAGAGAGAGAGAGAGAGAGAGAGAGAGAGAGAGAGAGAGAGAGAGAGAGAGAGAGAGAGAGAGAGAGAGAGAGAGAGAGAGGGAGGGAGAGGGAGGGAGAGGTCGTGCAGGCTGGTACTTTCATCTTTGGAGCCTTGGTGATCTTGCAGGGTGGCTTAAAATCGTGAGGCACATAGACATGGTGAGTACACAGAGTCTTTTTCACAGGGTTGGGGAATCAAGAACTAATGGGCATAGGTTTAAGATGATAGAGGAGACATTTTATTGCAATGTGAAGTTCAACTTTTCTCGAAGAGAGTGGTACATAAACGGAAGAGCAACCAAAGGAACTGATTGAAACGGGCATAATAACAACATTTAAAAGACATTTGGACAGGTATATGGATAGAAACATTTCAGAACGATATGTTGTGCGCATATAGTACAAGATTAGAGGGACATCTGGGTCAGATTAAATGAGTTGGGCAGAAGGGCGTTTCCATGCTGTATGGTTTACTGACTATCACCCTACAGCAATGTGTTAACTTATTGAGCAACTATGTTCTCAGGAAGATTAAAATGCACCATTTGCAAAATTGAACAACACGTCTCAACAAAGCTTAAAAATATAATTTTAGCACAAGTTCCAACCAGTTCCTTGCAACTACTCATTGCGTGTTAGTAAATACAGAGATGTGCCAAATAAGCTCTCCTTTGGCTCCCTGAAATCTTCTCACAACTTCCAGAATGTACAGGTATTGCTGAACTATTGAGATCATTTCTTATGGTCGATGCCAAATTCATCAACTCTTTTTAGTTTAGAGACAGGGCATGGAAATAGGCCCTTTGGCCCACTGAGTCCTCGCTGATCATCGACCATCCATCCACACTAGTTCTATGTAATCCACTTTCTCATTCTTCGTTACACACAAGGGGCAATTTACAGAAGCTAATTAACCTGCAAACCCTCACGTCTTTGGGAGGTGGGAAGAAACTGGAGCACCTGGATGAAACCCACATGCTCAAAGGGAGAACCTGCAAACTCCACACAGACAGTACCTGAGGTCAGGATTGAACTCGGGTCTCTGGTGCTGTGAAACAGCAGCTCTACCAGCTGTGCTACTGTGCCGCCCAAAGTTTCTCCAGTACCTGACATATTTCAAAAGCTTCACCAGACAAAGAACTGGATCTGGGAGAATAAGGATCCTTGGTGTGGTTAAGGCATCTGTCTATGTCTCCGGTGGCTGAACCCTACGAGAACAATGACCAAAGGACAACTGGGACGGAGGAGTGGAGAATGCCATTGGAACTCTCAGGATGCAATTCCAGGTTCTGCTCCATTTCCAGAATGGCCTGCAGTGCTTACAGACAGGGATTGAAACTGTATCACTATAGACTGCCCCTGTCATCTGTCCATTCCCTCCACAGATGCTGCCTAACCTGCAGAGTACCTCCAGCACTTTGTGTTTTGCTCAAGATTTTTGCATCTTCAGTTTCTTGTGTTTCCAAATGAAAAGATGGTGCGGGCCTACAGGTGTACCATGCCCACCCAAGAAACAGGCTGCTGTCAGATTCAAAGCCCCGTGAGAATGGAGGGCATGCAGCAAGGGAAGGGCAGGTACTATCGTGTGTGAAGGTAGACAAATCTTAAAGGCCTGACCAGATATATCCTAGGACATTGTGGGAAACCAGAGATGAAATTGCGGGAGTCTCTGGTTGAAATTTACAAGTCATCTTTAAATACAGGAGAGGTACCGAAAGACTGGAGCGTGGCAAAAGTTGTACCTTGATTCAAGAAGGGCTGCAGGGAAAATTCGGGGAACTATAGGCCAATGAGCTTAACATCTTTAGTTGGAAATTTACTAGAGGGTATTCTGAGGGACAGGATAAACAGGCATTTGGACAGACAAGGGCTGATTAGGGATAGTCAGTATTGTGTACTACGTGGGAGGTCGTGACTTACAAATTTGATTCACTTTTTTGAAGATGTGACCAAAAAGGTTTATGAGGCTAGAGCTGTAGATGTTGTATATATGGACTTCAGCAAAGCATTCAACAAGCTTCCTTATGGACAGCTGCTTTGGAAGGTTAGAACGCATTGGATCCAACCAGAGATACATTAGCAGAAATGGATAGAGAGTTGGCTTTATGGAAGGAAGCAGAGGGTGATGGTGAAGGTTGCTTCTCGGACTAGATGCCTGTGACTAGTGGTGTGCCTAAGGGTCCGGTGCTGCGCCCGTTACTGTTTGTCATCTATATCAATGATTTGGATGAGATACACGGCAAGATTAGCAAGTTTGCTGATGATACAAAAGTGTTGTAGTTTTACAGATAATGAAGGTGGTTGTGAAAAATTGCAGCAGGAACTTGATTGCTTGGCCAAGTGGGTTGAGGATTGGTGGATGGAATTTAATGCAGAAAAATGTGTGACGTTGCATTTTCGGAAGTCTAACATGGGCAGCGCAGCACCTACGGAGCGAATGGGAAGACTCGGAATAGTGTTGTAGAGCAGAGGGATCTAGGAGTGCGGGTGCATAGCTCCCTGAAGGTGGAGTCGCAGGTTGATCGGGTGGACAAAAAGGCTTTTGGCACATTTACCGTCATCAGCCAGAGTATTGAGTATAGAAGTTGGGAGGTCACGTGGCAGTTGTATAAGACATTGGTCAGGCCGCATTTAGAGTATTGTGTTTAGTTCTGGGCATCTCTGGATAGAAGGAATGGGTGACATTTCAAATTGAGACCTTTCTTCAGACCGAGAGTCAGTGGAGGGGGAGATACAGAGAGAGGATGTCGTTCCCTGTTCCATGCATACACTGGCCCTATCCCCAAAATCTATCTCTGGTACATTGACAACTGCATTGGTGTTACCTCCTGCACCCATGCAGAACTCATGGACTTTATTAACTTCACCACCAATTGTCATCCTGCACTCAAATTCCGAAGGTCCATCTCAAACACCAGCCTTCCCTTTCTTGATCTCACTGTCTCCATCACAGGAGATAGACTGTCGACTGACATCTATTATAAACCTACAGACTGCCACAACTATCTAGACAACACCTCTTCCCACTCTGCTTCCTGCAAAGACTCTATTCCCTGCTCCCAATTCCTCTGTCTATGCCGCATCTTGTTTTCCGTACCAGGACATCAGAGATGTCCTCAACCTCTAGGGAATAGGTTCCCCTCTTCCATCAGAGATGAGGCCCTCACACAGTTGCACGGTGGTACAGCGGTAGAGTTGCAGCCTTACAGTGAATCGAGCGCTGGAAACCCGGGTTCGATCCTGACTACGGTTGTCGGCTGTAATGAGTTGTACGTTCTCCCCGTGACCTTCGTGGGTTTTCTCAGAGATATTCGTTTTCCTCCCACACTCCAAAGACGTACAGGTATGTAGGTTAATTGGGTTGGTCAATGTAAAAATTGTACCTTGTGTATAGGATAGTGCTAATGTGGATAGGTATATGGACGTGAAGGGAATGGAGGGGTATGGTCTGAGTGCAGGTAGATGGGACTAGGGGAAAACAAATGGTCGGCACGGACTGGAAGGGCCGAGAGGGCCTGTTTCCGTGCTGTAATTGTTATATGGTTATATGGTTATATGTGCTGTACGCACGGTGTATATTTAACCTGGAAATCAAAAGTAAAACCTATTTTCAAATAACTAAAACTTTCAGTGATTGTTGCCTTGTGCTAGTTGCCGACCCCTTTGTGACAGCGAAATTGAGGGGGTACAAGAGAGAAAGCCCGAGGGACAGTTGACTGAGGACTGTTGAGACTGAAAGCAGCAGTTAAAGGATAATTCACATGTTCAAACATTCACTTAATCTTAACTTGTTTGGTTAAGGAATTGCTTTCAGCATTGCTTCCAGATGCAAGTTGTCAATGCATCAGTTGCTACCTGTTGACAGCTTCTCTTCGCTTTTCTCTTGGGTGCAGCAGATAATTGCCCTCTTATCCACTGCACTGACAGGAATGAGGAGGTACTAATGATGAAACAATGAGCTCGCCTCTCCCTTTTTATATAAATTTTATAAACTTTCAACATCACAGAACTCATAGTTTATGACTTAATGGGAAGTGCTCTTTGATGTAAATTGGAACCAGAAAATAGAGTAAACCCGCCGACAAGGGAGGTGCCGTGGTAGTCTGGCACGTCGATCTCTACTAAGCTGTGGCCACGCGCCAACTCTCGGAAACCTCCTCCTACCTACCCCTGGACCATGACCCCACTGACGAGCACCAGGCCACCATCTCGAGCACCATAACCGGCTTCATCAGCTCCGGCTCCCTACAACCCCGAGCCTCCAACCTCATCGTTTCCCAGCCCCGCACGGCCCGATTTTACCTACTCCCCAAAATCCACATACCCGACTGCCCCGGTAGACCCATTGTCTCTGCCTGTTCGTGCCCCACCGAATAAATTTCCACATACCTTGACGCCATCCTATCCCCCTGGTTAAATCCCTCCCCACCTATGTTCAAGACACCTCAGGCACTCTCCGTCGGCTCCGCGCATTCCATTCTCCAGGCCCAAATGCTGTCATCTTCACCATGGACATCCAGTCATTCTACACCTCCATCCCCCACCAGAATGGTCTCAAAGCCCTCCGGTTCTTCCTCGACCAGAGGAGCAACCCATACCCATCCACTGACACCCTCCTCCGCCTAGCGGAGTTGGTCCTTACCTTCAATAACTTCTCTTTTGACTCCTCCCATTTCCTCCAAATACAAGGCACAGGCATGGGCCCCAGCTACGCCTGCCTCTTTGTTGGGTACGTCGAACAATCCTTGTTCTCGGCGTACCAGGCCCCCATCTCCGACCTCTACCTCCGTTACATCGACGACTGCTTTGGTGTCACCTCCTGCACCCACACACAACTGACTGACTTCATCCGTTTCACCACCAACTTCCATCCGGCATTCAAATACACCTGGACCATTTCCGACACTTCCCTACCATTCCTTGACCTCACCATCTCCATTACAGGGGATACACGCCTGACCGACATCCACTACAAACCCACTGACTCCCACAGCTACCTGGACTACTCTTTCTCCCACCCTGCTTCCGGTAAGGACTCCATCCCCTATTCCCAATTCCTCCGTCTACGCCGCATCTGCTCCCAGGATGAGGTGTTCCACACCAGGTCATCACAAATGTCCTCATTTTTCAGAGAACAGGGATTCCCCTCCCCCACTATTGATGAGGCTCGCACCAGGGTCTCCTCCATACCCCGCAACACTGCCCTCTCTCCCCATTCCCCCACTCGCAACAAGGGCAGAGTCCCCCTGGTCCTCACCTTTCACCCACCAGCTGGCATATTCAACATAGTCCTCCGCCAGTTTCGCCACCTCCAACTTGACCCCTCCACTCGCCACATCTTCCCATCTCCCCCCCTGTCTGCCTTCCGCAAAGACCGCTCCCTCCGCAACTCCCTTGTCAATTCTTCCCTTCCTTCCCGCTCCACCCCTTCCCCGGGCACTTTCCCTTGCAACCGCAAGAGATGCTACACTTGTCCCTTTACCTCCCCCCTCCACTCCTTTCAGGGACCCAAACAGTCCTTCCAGGTCTGACAGAGATTCACCTGCACCTCCTCCAACCTCATCTATTGCATCCGCTGCTCTAGATACCAGCTGATCTATATCGGTGAGACCAAGCGGAGGCTTGGCGATCGTTTCGCCGAACACCTCCGCTCGGTCCACAA
Organism: Okamejei kenojei; assembly: GCA_035221665.1. NCBI lineage: Eukaryota > Metazoa > Chordata > Chondrichthyes > Rajiformes > Rajidae > Okamejei > Okamejei kenojei. The sequence continues at coordinate 89,333,995 of CM069132.1, forward strand.
TAACCAACCCGACCTCAGCACTTCAACCCCCTCCCATTCCGTATCCGACCTCTCTGTCCTGGGCCTCCTCCACGGCCAGAGTGAGCAACACCGCAAATTGGAGGAACAGCATCTCATATTCCGCTTTGGGAGTCTGCATCCTCTTGGCTTGAACATAGAATTTTCTCAATTCTGTTAAACCTTGCTGTCTCCTCCCCTTCCCACCTCTCCCTCAGCCCTCGGGCTCCTCCTCCTCCTCCCTTTTCCTTTCTTCCCCCCCCCCCCCCCCACCCCACCTCCCATCAGTCTGAAAAAGGGTTTTGGCCCGAAACGTTGCTTATCTCCTTGGCTCCTTAGATGCTGCTGTACCCGCTGAGTTTCTCCAGCTTTTTGTGTACCCTGGGATTTATTCATTGTTGGGAGCTGGATACATGCCAGATAACTTTGTCAATTGCTTATAATTGTGGTTATGTTGGACACACCTTACCACACTATTCATTCCTTTATCCCAATGTTCAGCTGTTTTTTTGTGTTTCACTCCTGACAGCTCCAAGTGTTCTGGTGTAAACTACACCTTTGCCTCAAGCACAGCAAGAAAGATATTTTGTAAGTCTAGATGCATGTTCCCCACCCACCTGAATACCTGTAACAATCACTTCAGTGTGAATCAAAGATACTAGTGGAACAAGATAGACCACTAGGCGAAAAAGCCGTAGTTGGCCATGGGCGTCATAGGTATTTTCTTTCATAGAAACATAGAAAACATAGAAACTAGGTGCAGGAGTAGGCCATTCAGCCCTTCGAGCCTGCACCGCCATTCAATATGATCATGGCTGATCATCCAACTCAGTATCCCGTACCTGCCTTCTCTCCATACCCTCTGATCCCCTTAGCCACAAGGGCCACATCCAACTCACTCTTAAATATAGCCAATGAACTGGCCTCAACTACCCTCTGTGGCAGAGAGTTCCAGAGACTCACCACTCTCTGTGTGAAAAAAGTCTTTCTCATCTCGGTCCTAAAGGATTTCCCCCTTATCCTTAAGCTGTGACCCCTTGTCCTGGACTTCCCCAACATCGGGAACAATCTTCCTGCATCTAGCCTGTCCAACCCCTTAAGAATTTTGTAAGTTTCTATAAGATCCCCTCTCAATCTCCTAAATTCCAGAGAGTATAAACCGAGTCTATCCAGTCTTTCTTCATAAGACAGTCCTGACATCCCAGGAATCAGTCTGGTGAACCTTCTCTGCACTCCCTCTATGGCAATAATGTCCTTCCTCAGATTTGGAGACCAAAACTGTACGCAATACTCCAGGTGTGGTCTCACCAAGACCCTGTACAACTGAAGTAGAACCTCCCTGCTCCTGTACTCAAATCCTTTTGCTATGAAAGCTAACATACCATTCGCTTTTTTCACTGCCTGCTGCACCTGCATGCCTACTTTCAATGACTGGTGTACCATGACACCCAGGTCTCGCTGCATCTCCCCTTTTCCTAATCGGCCACCATTTAAATAATAGTCTGCTTTCCTGTTTTTGCCACCAAAGTGGATAACCTCACATTTATCCACATTATACTGCATCTGCCAAACATTTGCCCACTCACCCAGCCTATCCAAGTCACCTTGCAGTCTCCTAGCATCCTCCTCACAGCGAACACTGCCCCCCAGCTTAGTGTCATCCGCAAACTTGGAGATATTGCCTTCAATTCCCTCATCCAGATCATTAATATATATTGTAAACAGCTGGGGTCCCAGCACTGAGCCCTGCGGTACCCCACTAGTTACTGCCTGCCATTGTGAAAAGGACCCGTTTACTCCTACTCTTTGCTTCCTGTTTGCCAGCCAGTTCTCTATCCACATCAATACTGAACCCCTAATACCGTATGCTTTAAGTTTGTATACTAATCTCTTATGTGGGACCTTGTCGAAAGCCTTCTGGAAGTCCAGATATACCACATCCACTGGTTCTCCCTTATCCACGCTACTAGTTACATCCTCGAAAAATTCCACAAGATTCGTCAGACATGATTTACCTTTTGTAAATCCATGCTGACTTTGTCCAATGATTTCACCACTTTCCAAATGTGCTGCTATCCCATCGTGCCTATTTTGGAATCAAATATATGATTTTTAAAAATATATTTTTTAATCGGCTTCTGTCATGGCGTCCACATCTACAAGCGTAGCCAAAAGTGCTGGAGAAACTCAGCGGGTGCAGCAGCATCTATGGAGCGAAGGAAATAGGCAAAGTTTTGGGCCGAAACCCTTCTTCAAGCGTAGCGTGCTGTTCTGCTATAAAGTGCTCGAATCGCCAATGTAAGCGACCCAACATGTCTTTCTTCAGTTCCCCACTAAAGACAAAAGGTAAGAAAAAAATTACTTTCTGTCGTGTAGCCTGCCCGATCTCTTCCTATAGCTCAGATCGCGGAGCCAGGGGTTGCCAGAAGAATTGCTCCGATCGCTGGCCAGTGGACTATAACATCCTGAAGCCGCGGTCTGCGGAGCTTCTAGTCGCGGGGGCAGCGTGCACTTTCCCTCGCGGAGTCTGTGATTCCTCGCCGGAGAACAGCTCCAGCCGCCGGCCTGTAACATCGTGAAGCCCCAGTCTCCGGTAGGAAGCGGCCGATTCGGAGCCTCCAAGCTGCAGAGGTCCCGAATCGGCTTGTGTTTAAGCCAGTTTGAAATGGTGTTTAAAATTCAGGATAAATGGTATTAAATATACACAATGTACATGGATCAATGTCATTTAAAACACATGATAAATGGTGTTATAGGGAAGAATGACATGCCACGAGGAGCACAGATTAAAGCTTTAATTTACTTCCCAATGTATGATGACTGTAACATATGAAATCATTGGACAAAGTCAGCATGGATTTACGAAAGGTAAATCATGTCTGACGAATCTTGTGGAATTTTTCGAGGATGTAACTAGTAGCGTGGATAAGGGAGAACCAGTGGATGTGGTATATCTGGACTTCCAGAAGGCTTTCGACAAGGTCCCACATAAGAGATTAGTATACAAACTTAAAGCATACGGTATTAGGGGTTCAGTATTGATGTGGATAGAGAACTGGCTGGCAAACAGGAAGCAAAGAGTAGGAGTAAACGGGTCCTTTTCACAATGGCAGGCAGTGACTAGTGGGGTACCGCAGGGCTCAGTGCTGGGACCCCAGCTATTTACAATATATATTAATGATTTGGATGAGGGAATTGAAGGCAATATCTCCAAGTTTGCGGATGACACTAAGCTGGGGGGCAGTGTTAGCTGTGAGGAGGATGCTAGGAGGCTGCAAGGTGACTTGGATAGGCTGGGTGAGTGGGAAAATGTTTGGCAGATGCAGTATAATGTGGATAAATGTGAGGTTATCCACTTTGGTGGCAAAAACAGGAAAGCAGACTATTATTTAAATGGTGGCCGATTAGGAAAAGGGGAGATGCAGCGAGACCTGGGTGTCATGGTACACCAGTCATTGAAAGTAGGCATGCAGGTGCAGCAGGCAGTGAAAAAAGCAAATGGTATGTTAGCTTTCATAGCAAAAGGATTTGAGTACAGGAGCAGGGAGGTTCTATTTCAGTTGTACAGGGTCTTGGTGAGACCACACCTGGAGTATTGCGTACAGTTTTGGTCTCCAAATCTGAGGAAGGACATTATTGCCATAGAGGGAGTGCAGAGAAGGTTCACCAGACTGATTCCTGGGATGTCAGGACTGTCTTATGAAGAAAGACTGGATAGACTCGGTTTATACTCTCTGGAATTTAGGAGATTGAGAGGGGATCTTATAGAAACTTACAAAATTCTTAAGGGGTTGGACAGGCTAGATGCAGGAAGATTGTTCCCGATGTTGGGGAAGTCCAGGACAAGGGGTCACAGCTTAAGGATAAGGGGGAAATCCTTTAAGACCGAGATGAGAAAGACTTTTTTCACACAGAGAGTGGTTAGTCTCTGGAACTCTCTGCCACAGAGGGTAGTTGAGGCCAGTTCATTGGCTATATTTAAGAGTGAGTTGGATGTGGCCCTTGTGGCTAAGGGGATCAGAGGGTATGGAGAGAAGGCAGGTACGGGATACTGAGTTGGATGATCAGCCATGATCATATTGAATGGTGGTGCAGGCTCGAAGGGCTGAATGGCCTACTCCTGCACCTAATTTCTATGTTTCTATGTTTCTATATACAAATCTATTCTGATCCCAACAATGTATTATATTATAAAATACTTAATTTTTTGGTACATGAGCAAGTTATTAGAAAGTCTTCTTTTATAGATCTAGACTTACCATAATAATAAAGGTAGACAAAAATGCTTGAGAATTTCTCCAGCATTTTTGTCTACCTTTGATTTTCCAGCATCTGCAGTTTCTTCTTAAACAATAATAAAGGTATCAATTTTTACACTGTTGTGAATTTTTGGTTTTGTTCTTGTTGTAAGGCATGCATGCTAATGTAAGCTCTTCTACATTTAAAATAATGTGACCTATTAGAGGAGAAATGCATCTTCAATATACATGTCTCTCCCCACCCCTGAAAACAATTCCATTTAAGTGAAATATCATCCATTCTGCAGGTATGTAGTTATAATTAAATTTGTTCTTATAAGTTAATAGTAAGGTTAAACGAGAACTTACCAGTTCGAAGTTTGATCGTTATTTTATGAGGAGTAACGATGAGGGATTACGTGAAGAAGCCCCGCCTGGCACTAGAACGCCATACTTTAAAGCAACGGCATGAAAAACACAGAGCACAATAGCCGGAGTAAGATAGTAAGGCTCATCATAGATTTAGAACTACCAGATGATCATTTATTTTATGAGGGTGGGGAGTGGAGGGCACGTAATCCCTCATCGTTACTCCTCATAAAATAACGATCAAACTTCGAACTGGTAAGTTCTCGTTTAATCTTACTATTTTAATTCGAAGTCACGTGAGTGACTACGTGAAGATTTTGAAGCTTCTGTGTTTTCCATGTCGTAGAGTCATTCCATACGACAGTCCGGCTAGGTCAACACATACATGAGTAAAAAACCTTTTACCAGACCAGTTTTAGTCTTTCCATAAATCTTTTAATGATAAAAGAACATATAATAACCCCTTTTTTTACATCTGGGGAAACCATTACAAAGTGATAAAAGATATAAGTGATAGCATAATCGATAATATCAATTGATAGCGAAACAAAGCAGGTGATTATAGTGAAGCCAACACTGCGTGTCCAAAGCCTGTCATTGTGTGAACAGGTTTATTGTAGAACTTTGAAAAAGTTTCTTCTTTACACCACCCTGCGGTTTCTAAAATGTGTTCGAGTGGTACGTCCTGTAACTTCGCCGCGGACGTAGCTGCTGCCCTGGTGGAGTGAGATTTGAACACATCAGTGTCTACTCCTGCTAAAAGTAACACCTGTTTTAACCACCTTGAAATTGTATGTACTGAAGCTTTTGTGTGTGGTTTCTTATGCGTAATCATTAATGTTTTTTCATCACCTCGAAGAGTTTTGGTAACTTTTATATATTGATTCAAATGTTTAACTACACACAACGTTGGATCAATAGGGTAAGCTTGAAACATTACCTTTGCTCCAGTTCTCCCTGGTCTGCTTTGTTTGATCAGATTGTAAACATAAAACACAATGTTATCTGCAGCCACATGCATACAGTCTAAACATAGCATTTGTAATGTTTGCACCCTTTGTGCTGATACCAATGCCATTAACATTACTAATTTAAATGTTAACTTTTCCAATGATAAAACTTATCTGTTGGCAAAGTTACTAACGTAGTAACTGAATTAATCACAAACCCCGAATAGTTAATTGACTGCGCTGGCTGCAGCTGGGACTTAATTGGATGAATCAAGAAACCTAACATCTCATAATAAAGTTTTGGTTGCTGAAACTGATTTTTCAGCTGATTCCTGATTACTACTGATAATTAAAATGTCATCCAATAAGGCATAATGATGTGCTTTTGTGCTCTTAATTGTGCTAAAGCTGGTTTCAACAGCTTTGTGAAGAGCCTGGGAGCTGAACTTAACCCATTTGGTAAAGCTTTAAATTGCCACAGCTGTCCCAGCCAATTAAATTTTAAATACCTTCGAAAAAATTGATGTATTGGTACTGAATAGTACGCATCCTTTAAATCAATTGTAGCCGTAAGACAACCTGCTGATATCAAATGTCTTGTAGTGTTGAACGTTTCCATCTTAAAATGTTTATACTCGACAAATGTATTAAAGTTTGTAAGGTCCAGAATAATTCTGCAACCACCATCTTTTTTACTTCTTGGAAAGATATTTGACACAAATTGATGTTTATGTCCAACAGTTTTTTCAATAACACCTTTTTTGAACAATTTGTCAATTTCCACATTAATTTCTGCCTCTTCAATAGCAGACAACATGAAACCATAAGCAGGTTTATTTTGTACCGGAGAATTAACACCTTCTTTAAATGTTATAGTAGCTCCTGAAACTGTTTGTAAAATAAACCGATCAGATGTGATGGCAAGCCATTCATCATAAAACATTTGTAATCTCCCTCCAACTGGAGATTTGTCCACAGTTTCTTTAAGAATAGAATAAATTTTTTGTACCTCTCCATATGAATGCGGTGGTCTCCTTCTCCCCGTATACGGGTGAACATTAGGCTGTGTCGGATGGTAATATTTTCTTATCATATTCCTGCCTTTGTTTCCAAAATCAAATCCCCTTCTTGACGAAAAATACCTTTTTTGTCCAAAAACGAAAGGTCTCATGTGGCTAATAGATTTAGCCTCTTCATCCATTTCTCTTATTTGTTTAGGCAGGTTCCCTCCAAATAGATAACCAGGAGCTTGAACACCACTTGATCGACACAGACCTGCAAACCTTGGATGAAATATGGGCCGAATCGCAATTTTCCTCATACAATTAATTTCATAAAAGGAATTGCACAATAAGCCCAAAGTTTCTTTTTGGATTTTAACCATTTCCGACTCTTCCATTTGCCTTCCAAAAGCAGTAATGGCAGCTGAAATCAGTTTAAGGATTCTTTGAAATTCTTGAAAGTTGGTGAGATACCATATAATTAAGACTGGTAGCTAGGTTTTCTTCCATAGCCTCACCACTTCCTTCAGGTATAGCAAAATCTTTTGCCATATCAGGCACATCTGGCCTCTTTTTTATTTGTGGTGTGCACTCATAATCCACATCACCACTTGCAGGGTCTGACTTTTGCAGCCCTGATACACCTGGAATTATATCCAATGAGACTTCCTCCACCCTTAATCCTGAGTCTGGAGTTTCAAATTCCCAATTTGGCACATAGCCATATTCTGGGTATTCAAAGCCCTCAGGGTCATTTTGGGAAACTTCTGGGTACTGTGACCCTTGTCTCATTATATTTTGGAGCACTTTCTCCATATGTTCCATTTTAAGCCATGTAGCTTTATTATCCGGAGGACTTTCATTATCAGAGTCATTATCAGAAACCACGGGCCTCACAGATTTCTTTTTACTTTTTCTAGGAACATTTTCCTCCGAAGTTTGCATTTCTGGAGAAATTATAGTCTCACCACCGGGTAAATCAGCGGCCACCGGTGTCCATATAACCATATAACAATTACAGCACGGAAACAGGCCCTCTCGGCCCTTCCAGTCCGTGCCGACCATTTGTTTTCCCCTAGTCCCATCTACCTGCACTCAGACCATACCCCTCCATTCCCTTCACGTCCATATACCTATCCACTTTACTCTTAAATGTTAAAATCGATCCTGCCTCCACCACTTCTGCTGGAAGCTCATTCCACACAGCCACCACCCTCTGAGTAAAGAAGTTCCCCCTCACGTTACCCCGAAACATCTGTCCCTTAATTCTCATGTCATGCCCTCTTGTTTGAATCTTCCCTACCCTCAATGGGAAAAATGTATCCACGTCAACTCTGTCTATCCCTTTCATCATTTTAAAGACCTCAATCAAGTCCCCCCTTAACCTTCTGCGCTCCAAAGAATAAAGACCTAACTTGTTCAACCTTTCTCTGTAACATAGTTGCTGGAATCCTGGCAACATTCTAGTAAATCTCCTCTGTACTCTCTCTATTTTGTTGACATCCTTCCTATAACTATGTGACCAAAATTGTACACCATACTCCAGAATTGGTCTTACCAATGCCTTGTACAATTTTAACATTACTTCCCTACTCCTATATTCAATGCTCTGATTTATAAAGGCCAGCACACCAAAGGCTTTCTTTACCACCTTATCTACATGCGATTCCACCTTGGGATTTTCCAAATGGCCCAAATCTCTCTGTAGACTTTGAAAATCTACTTCATTATCCACAACACCACCTATCTTAGTATCATCTGCATACTTACTTACCCATTTTTCCACCCCATCATCCAGATCATTGATGTACATGACAAACAACAGTGGACCCAACACAGATCCCTGAGGCACCCCACTGGTCACCGGCTTCCAACCTGACAAACAGTCATCCACCATTACTCTCTGACATCTCCCATTCAGCCACTGTTGAATCCATCTTGCTACTCCGCCATTAACACCCAAAGATTGAACCTTCTTAACCAACCTTCCATGGGGAACCTTGTCAAAGGCCTTACTGAAATCCATATAGACAACATCCACTGCTTTACCCTCATCAATTTCCCTAGTTACTGCTTCAAAAAATTCAAGAAGGTTTGTCAAACATGACCTTCCAGGCACAAATCCATGTTGACTGTTCCTGATCAGACCCTGTTTATCCAGATGCTTATATATATTATCTTTAAGTATCCTTTCCATTAATATGCCCACCACTGACGTCAAACTAATAGGTCTATAATTGCTAGGTTTATTCTTTGAACTCTTTTTAAACAATGAAACAACATGCGCAATACGCCAATCCTCCGGCACTATTCCCGTTTCTAATGACATTTGAAATATTTCTGTCATAGCTCCTGCTATTTCTACACTAACTTCCCTCAATGTCCTAGGGAATATCCTGTCAGGACCTGGAGACTTATCCACTTTTATATTTTTCAAAAGTGTCAGTACTTCCTCCTCTTTGAATCTCATAGTTTCCATAGCTACTCTACTTTTTCCCTTTAACTCACAGAGTTCAATATCCTTTTCCTTGGTGAATACCGAAGAAAAGAAATTGTTCAATATCTCCCCTATCTCTTTTGGCTCTGCAGATAGCTGTCCATTCTGGTTCTCTAATGGTCCAATTTTATCCCTCGTTATCCTTTTGCTATTAATATAGCTGTAGAAACCCTTTGGGTTTACTTTCACCTTTCTTGCCAAAGCAACCTCATATCTTCTTTTAGCCTTCCTAATTTCTTTCTTAAGATTCTTTTTACATTCTTTATACTCCTCTAGCACCTCATTTACTCCATGCCTCCTATAATTATTGTAGATATCTCTCTTTTTTCGAAACAAGTGTCCAATTTCCCTTGAAAACCATGGCTCTTTCCAATTTTTACTATTTCCTTTCAACCTAACAGGGACATAAAGATTCTGTACTCTTACAATTTCCCCTTTAAATGTCCCCCATTTCTCTTCTACATCCTTCCCATGAAACAAAGTGTCCCAATTCACTCCTTTAAAATCCTTACGCATTCCCTCAAAGTTAGCCTTTCTCCAATCAAAAATCTCCACCCTAGGTCCAGTTCTGACTCTCTCCATAAGTATCGGAACCGGATCCGCACTAATCTCTTGTCCCGATTGTTTAGCTTCTCCCCGGACGATCTTTTTACCCGCAAAATTTTCCTTTGAGACTTCTCCATTTTTCTTTTTTATTATTTGGCTAAATCAGTACGCCAGCGTGACTCTGATTTTAAATTTTACTTTCACTTTTGCTGGTTCTGCCAGCGTAACGTCTTTTTTAGAACGTCCCCTATTTTCCTTGCACTTACCTGCGGGTCCGTTCCGGCCGCTGCGAGGAGCTGCGCTCTGCAGCTCTTGCTTCTGCCGTCAGCGTCGACGTAATGCCGTTCTGGCGCCAGGCGGGGCTTCGTCACGTAGTCACTCACGTGACTCCGAAGTAAAATTCTATATGATATTTTACTGTAATTTCAGATGTCGACAGTGGGTCCAGAACACTCGTTGACAAGATCTCCTACACCGAACTACTTGTCAAAGAACTGCCGTCTTTGTTCCGAACACCCTGTATATCTCACACATAAAACAATGTAAATTGTGTAAATCTTACCATAAATGACACAAATAAAAAGTGTTATCCGTGTTTATGAATTTTGATGTAGAATTATTTAAAATTGAGTGGGTTGATGCAACATACTGCTAACCCACAAATGTGTAGTTATGAGATATTCACATTGAAAAACTCACTCAGTAGCTCGGGTGGCTGCGAGCGGCCACCAGGACCGGACAGCAAAACTGCAGCTACTCCCGGTAGGGTCCTGACCCCTATGCAATAAAGGCTGCTGACCTCTGGGCTGAACCAAACCCTCGATCCTGTGCCGCCATCCTTTTTTCAAAATTTAGCAACTCAAATGGTGGTGCGTCTTCATTGCCGGGAAATGGTAACTCATTTCCCTCAAAGATATGTTAGATTTTCCTCAAATATATGTTAAATTAAAAACTAAACTATGGTACCATAACAATGCACAGTATTCATGTCTAAAGCTCGCATTTCTGCATCAATGTAAGTATGTATACAATACATTTCATTACACTAATATAGAATGAAAAAATATCTTGGCATGTATTCATCAATATTTTATTCTCAATATGAGGGAGAGGGAGAGGGTCCCTTCTCTCTCCTCCTCTCCCTCTCCCTCTGCCTCCGCCTCCGCCTCCGCCTCCGCCCGTTCCCCAAGCACCAAGTTGAAAGCGGCCGAAGGTGTGCATCCCTCGGGACAGCCCCACTCTCCCATGGCCACCCTCCACGGGCTGCGGGCCGCGTGGAGCGGAGGCTTGGGGCAATGTTCATGCCTTCACAGTGATGTGATTGACGCGGGGGTCTGAACCAATCGCTGACAAGTCCCGCCCCATGGCAACGTCATGTCTGTTCTTGGACTTTTCTGTTGGGTTGCAAGCGACGCAGCCTTTTGGGTAGATGGCGTTTCGACAGAGCAGCCATTCGGTAAGTTTGCTTTTAGGCGACGCAGCTTTTTGGTCCGTTGGCTTTTAGGCGTCCTGCCCTTTTGGTTAGTTTGCATTTAGGCGTCCCATCCTTTCGGTTAGTAGGTGTTTCGTCTTCGTAATCTTTCGGTTTATTGGGGTTCCGGCCTCGTTTCCATTTGGTAGCAATGTTACAAAATTTTGAGATAAAAAAAAATCAAGTCTGTAATTTATCCCACCAGATAAGGCATAAAAATAAGTTTAATTTGACACATAATTCACTTTCATATCTTCAGTATTAAAAAAGCTATGGCCATTTTCATACTCGGAAATTAGCATCTTGATCGCTATTGCTTTTCCATTGACTTAACACAAAAGCTGTGATCGAGGACAGTCAAAAGCCCACAACTTTCTTAAAAATTAAGAGAACTGAAATAAATTTTCAGTTATTATAGATTGAAGTATTCTGAAACAAATATGAAACAATCTTACTTGGATGACCTGAAATTAAAGCTTATAATTAGTTGGTTACCCAATTGTAGCTAATTACAAAATTCTATTACTAGATCTAAACATCGATCAATTTCTTAAGAAACGATGAACATTTTAAAATAACCTTAATGCCCAAATACAACAAATATGCACAAATTCACACAATAATTCACAATATAACATGATTTTTAAATCTCAGTATCATTAATTTATAGGCCAAATGGAAAGAATTTAATGTTTAATTCCCGTAAATTAATGGCTATTTAAATCATCTTGCGAGTGGGATTTTCTGGAACGCGATCGATTGGAACGTTGCGGTTGTGGTGAATTTAATCCCCATATCGGCAGGAAAAATACTGCCGGTTCGTATGGGGAATAAATCACCTTCTCGCAACGTGAAATTTTGATTAAAGGTATCCTAAGAAGCACTTTTTAATGAAAAATAAACTGTGTTCCTTGCCTTGCCCCCTACGTGAGGTCCGTCCCGTTGTCGGCGTTCACAGCTTTAGAGGATGATTTTAAATTTACAACAGCAATTAAATTAGCAAGCGCAGTTTAAAAATCACTTCAGAGAATGGCAGTCGAAGCTATTTTTCTTCATCAACTAAATAGCCTGTTCAAGATCGATTTGAATAGGCTTCCGAAATACCGCATTTAAACCCGAGCCCCCTCTCCGTCGGCGCCACGTTTGCACACGGTACCTGCATGCTTACTTTCAGTGACTGATGAACAAGGACCAGATCCCGTTGTACTTCCCCATTTAGATAGTAATCTGCCTTCCTGTTTTTGCTGCCAAAGTTTATCCACATTAAACTGCATATGCCATGCATCTGCCCACTCACCCAACCTGTCTAAGTCACCCTGCATTCTTACGGCATCCTCCTCACAGTTCACATTGCCACCCAGCTTTGTGTCATCGGCAAATTTGCTAATGTTACTTTTGAATCCCCTCATCTAAATCATTGATGTAGAATGTAAATAGCTGCGGTCCCAGCAACAAGCCTTGCGGTGCCCCACTAGTTACTGCCTGCCATTCTGAAAGTTAATCCCCACTCTTTGTTTCCTGTCTGCCAACCAATTGTCTGTACATGTCAGCACTTTAGCCCCAATACAATGTGCCCTAATATTGCCCACTAATCTCCATGTGGGACCTTATCAAATGCTTTTTGAAAGTCCAGGTACACTACATCCACTGGCTCTCCCTTTTCCATTTTCCTAGTTACATCCTCAAAAAATTCCAGAAGATTAGTCAAGCATGATTTCCCCTTGCTGACTCGGACCGATCCTGTTACTGCTATCCAAATGTGCCGCTGTTTCATCTTTTATAATTGACTCCAGCATCTTCCTTACCACCGATGTCAGGCTAACTGGTCTATAATTCCCTGTTTTCTCTCGCCCGCCTTTCTTAAAAAGTGCGATAACATTAGCTACCCTCCAATCCACAGGAACTGATCCTGAATCTACAGAACATTGGAATGCATCCACAATTTCTAGAGCCACTTCCCTAAGTACCCTGAGATGCAGACCATCAGGTCCTGGGGATTTATCAGCATTCAGTCCCATCAGTCTACCCAACATCATTTCCTGCCCCGACGCGGGAGCTTCGATCCAGGCCAACTGGTCTTTAATTCCTCGTTTTCTCTCTCCCTCCTATCTTAAAAAGTGGCGTTACATTGGCTATCCTCCAGTCCACAGGAACTGATCCAGAGTCGAGAGAACATTGGAAAATGATCACCAATGCATCCACGATTTCTAGAGCCACCTCCTTTAATACTCTGGGGTGCAGACCATCAAGCCCTGGGGATTTGTCTGCCTTCAGTCCCAATAGTTTACCTAACACTATTTCCTGACTAATGTGGATTCCCTTCAGTTTCCCCCTCCCACGAGATCCCCGATCCCTTGTATTTCTGGGAGATTGTTTGTGTCTTTCTTAGTGAAGACAGAAGCAAAGTACTCGTTTAACTGTTCTGCCATTTAATTGTTTCACATTATAAATTCACCTGTGAATTCAGGATGAAACCTGGGCCGCTGATTCTGAGGGAGCAACTCAATGAGTCTTTCAGCTGGTCTGGATCTGGGGGCAACGCAATACTTTGTTTTGTGTATGCAATTGGTCAATCCTCACAATACAGTGATAAAAAGAATATCATGCTTGTCTGGGTTCAAAAACGTTTAGAATATCAACAAATGTGTTTGATGGTCTTGCCAATTATAACAGAATTTGTTCACACCCAAAATATAGAATTATATTGTTGAGATTGACTTTGATCACCTGTTTAAAGGATATCAAAATTCGATGTACAGTATATTGAGTTCAGGGATTTTTCCGCAGGGTTTCCTGTGTTTGTGAAACATAATAGTATTTACCTCCCCAGGAATAGCTAAATGGTGGGAGTTCCCTTCGGAAAGTTCATCTCAATGTAGTGTTGAATCACTGCCGACTGTGAGTTGCCCACATCATGTGTCCATGACTCCAAGGTGCTCTCATTTCCCATTGCAACAACAAATGTAGCATTTTTTTAAGAAAGTACAAACCCAACCTACTTAAAACAAAAGAATGTGGAAACAGGAAACTTGGAATAAAATCCTGGACCACCAATATTGAAGCAATGGCCAAGAGAGCAAACAATACCTCTACTTCCTTAGAAGGCTCTTCCACTTGGGCGACTTATTTTGCGAGTGCAGGCAACTGTCAGAGTCTTGTTGAAACGCCGATAGAAAACGCATCCTACGACTATGTAGAAGACATCCTACGACTATGTAGGACAAGCTACGACTATCTACGAATTAATCGCCAATGCACTTGACCCAATATTGGGGACTGAAGATGGTGAAGATGGTGAAGGTGACTTACAGATGACTATACCCATGATCACAGAAAGCAAGCTACGACAAGCTACGTTCCTATAGTCGTAAGATCACCTAAAAAAATGGTAGATTTTAAAACATGTTCTTTTAAATTCAGTGTATTGCTTGTTCGAGATGTATAAAAATAAAATCATTTTAAATGCAGTGCATTTGAAATGCTTGTGTCTGTTTTCTTCATCAAAATAAATGTGAAAAGTCAAACTTTAAATACAGTGCGTTTGTGTGTGTTTCAATGATCTAAATATATATATATATATATACGTGATGACATGAGGGACTACTGTGAAAAAGAATGATATTCATACATCAATTTGAGGTTAAAAAGTCTGGGATTTCCTTTATTGGTAATAAAACATACAAAAGTCTTAAAAACAAACAAATGTTGATAACAACATACCATGATGCATGATAAAATTTTAAGACCAGATAAAATGTTAAATTTTCAATAACAAATCTTTTAAAAATCTAAAGGGGCTGTCCCACTTGGGCGACCTAATTGGCGAGTTTAGAAGAGTTTGAAAAAATGACATGTTGAAGACCTCCTTAGTGCACTGTAGGTTTACAAGGTTAATTCCCGGGATGGCGGGACTGTCATATGCTGAGAGAATGGAGCGGCTGGGCTTTGTACAGTCTGGAGTTTAGAAGGATGAGAGGGGATCTTATTGAAACATATAAGATTGTTAAGGGTTTGGACATGCTAAAGGCAGGAAACATGTTTCCGATGTTGGGGGAGTCCAGAACCAGGGGCCACAGTTTAAGAATAAGGGGTAAGCCATTTAGATGGGAGACGAGGAAACACTTTTTCTCACAGAGAGTTGTGAGTCTGTGGAATTCTCTGTCTCAGAGGGCGGTGGATGCCGGTTCTCTGGATACTTTCAAGAGAGAGCTAGATAGGGCTCTTAATGATAGGAGTCAGGGGATATGGGGAGAAGGCAGGAACGGGGTACTGATTGGGGACGATCAGCCATGATCACATTGAATGGCGGTGCTGGTTCAAAGGGCCAAATGGCCTCCTACTGCACCTATTGTCTATTGTCTATTGTCCTTCGACTATGTTGAAGACAGGCTTCGACTAACTTCGGGAAAATTGGACACCGAATAGTGGAGAGTGAAGACGACCTCCTTCGATCTCCTTCGACCTCCCTTCGACTATGATGAAGACTATCTACGACTACCTTCGACTGCCTTCGACTACCCTCGATTACCTACGACTAACAAGCCGACCTACTACGACCTACTACGACTAAACCTACGAGTAAAAAAATAATCTATTTTTTCCATGGCAACCTTTTTTTACTCGCGGGCATTTTTTAACATATTGAAAGAATGCCGCAACCTAGCTGAGGCCTCAAGTACGCGGAGACCACTCTCGAGCATGAAGGAGAGTTACGAAGACCTCGTGTCGACCATGCTGCGAGTATGATTCGAGGGCAAACTCGCCAGAACTCACCAATTAGGTCACCCAAGTGGGACAGGCCTTTAAAACTTTTGTATAATCAGATTAAATTGAATTTTAACATTTCAACTACCATACCACAATGAGGTTCGTAACACAGACCTTTAAATAAACTTAAACTTCAAACAGAATGACAGCGCATCATGTGTTGCTGTTTACATACTTTTTTTTTTCAATGAGCCAATGAAAATGACTGGTCAGAAAAGGCAATTAACTAAGATTCCCTACAACTATCTACGACCCCACTACGCCTACACCTATGACTACAAAAGTATAGATTTTCTCCATGGCAACCAATTTTTGGTCGCCGAAAAAATGTCAACATACTGAGGCCGCGACTAGTTCCCAGAATGCAGGAACTCCGCCCGACCATGAAGGAGACCACCTGCGACCATGTGGCGATTTTTTGGTGAGCTCAGAGTCGCCTGCACTCGCCAAAGAAGTCGCCGAAGTGGGACAGGCCCTTTAGAAAGTTCAGCAACTTCTACAGATACGCAATTTAACGGGGTGCGTCACATCATGATTTGGGAATGACTCCATTTACACCTCATGCGGTCTCGGCAAAGCCGCCAGCATAGCCAATCTCTCTTCTCCCGTTTCCCATCAGGCAAGAGGTACAGAAGTGTGAACACGCACATGTCCCAATTCAGGGACAGTTTCTTCACAGCTGCTATCAGGCAACCACTAGAGAGCAGTCCTGAGCTACTGTCCATCACATTGGAGTCCCACGGGCTACCTTTGGTCAGACTTTACTGGACTTGCACTGTGTTATTCACATTATTCCCTTTATCATGTATCTGCACACTGGGGATGGCTCGATCATAATCATGTATTGTCTTTCCGCTGACTGGTTAGCACACAACAAAAGCTTTTCACTGTACCTTGGTACACTTGACAATAAACTAAACTCAAATCAACTGAAAATAAAAATACAGGTCAGGCAGCAAAGAAAAATAAATTTGGCATTTCAAATAAATGTGTTTGAATTTAGAATATGTCCCCATTTCTTGGTATTTGTTCCCGTGTGGATAATAACAGAGGGATAACAGGCTGTTATATTGTACATAAGAGCATGTTATATGATAGGTGGAGGCCAATTTAATATTAAGAATGGAACAGGTTGTCAGTCCAGAACTTGATCTCTTCAAAAGCAGGACGTAAATTGGAGGAACAGCACCTCATGTTTTGCTTGGGCAGCTTACAAGCCAGCGGTATAGAAACATAGAAAATAGGTACAGGAGGAGGCCATTCGGCCCTTCGAGCCAGCACCGCCATTTATTGTGATCATGGCTGATCGTCCCAAATCAATAACCGTGCCTGCCTTCTCCCCATATCCCTTGATTCCACTAGCCCCTAGAGTTCTATCTAACTCTCTCTTAAATCCATTAGTGGCATTACCTTTGTTACATGCCAGTTTTAACTCCTGCTGCAACTTTCACCCTACATTCGGGCTACTATTGGGGGTCTGTAGATAACACCAATTAGTATCTTCTTGCCTTTGCAATTCCTCAACTCAATCCACAGTGACTCTACCTTGTCAGTCCCCATGTCTTCCCTCGCAAGGGACTGAATTCCATCCCTCACCAGCAGAGCCACCCCACCCACCCCCCCCCCCCCTACTCTGCCCATCCGCCTGTCCTTTCCATAGGATATATAACTCTGAATTTTAAGTTCCCAGGCCCGATCCTCCTGCAGCCATGTCTCAGTAATCCCCACAATGTAATATCTAACAACCTCTAACTGAGTCTCAAGCTCATCTACTTTACTTCCTATACTTTGCACATTCATATACAATACTTTTAATTCCTTCCGCATCTCACCTTTCACATCAATCCCTATTACACTTGGCCATACTCTCCTATCCCTTTGTGAGCTTTCTTCCCCGTTAATTCTGGGATAATTAACTATCCCTTTACTCTCTTTCCCTTTAACTCCGTCCTTCACTATCCCATTTGACAACCCCCCCCTTATTTAGTTTAAAACCACCCGTGTAGCTGTGGCAAACCTGCCTGCCAGAATGCTGGTCCCTTTTGTACAGTTCCCCCTTACTCCAAAACAGATCCCAGCGGTCTAAGAATCTAAATCCCTGCCCCCGCACCAGCCACACATTCAGGACCCGTATCTCCCTGTTCCTGCTCTCGCCAGCACGAGGAACTGGAAGCAAACTGGAGATAACAACCCTGGAGGTCCTGCTTTTCAGCATTTTCCCGAACTCTTTTATGCCGACATGGACTACCACTTCCGGCTGTTCACCTTCTCCCTTGAGGATTTTCTGCACTCTGTCATTGACATCCTGGATCCTGGCACCAGGGAGGCGGCACACCATCCTCGAATCCCGTATGTTGCCGCCGAAACCCCTGTCCGTACCTCTCACAATGGAGCCTCCAACTACCACAGCGTTGCCTGACGTTGGCCTCTTTGGTTTTGGCTCAACAGCGCTTTTTGCTCTGCAAGCCAGTCCGCCCCTCAGTGTGTTAACGTCTTCTGTCCCGACAGCTTCTAAGTGGGTGAACCTGTTCTCAAGAGGTGCAACACCCAGGGACCTTTGCACTCCATGTTTCCTTCCCTTTCTCACCATCACCCACTTTCTCTCTTCCAGTACCTTCGGTGTAACAATCTCACTGTAGGACTCGTCGAGGAACGACTCCGTTTCTCAGATGAACCTGAGGTCATCCACCTGCTTCTCCAGTTCCCCAATACAGTCCTTCAGGAGCTGTACCTGGATGCACTTCTCACATTTGTAGCAGCCAGAGGCACCAGCGGTGTCCTTGACCTCCCACATCCTGCGAGCATCACAATGAATATTGATTTCTCCAATTATAAGTAACCTTGGCATTTCCTCTCTCTCCGTCCCTCCCCCACCATAGTGGTCCTACTAGTTTCACTGTTCTGCTGCTTTTCACTGTTTGCGCCCCCTCATTTTCATCTTTTCCACAGCCAACAATGGACCATTGTGAGCTCCACTATTCCTAGTCATATAGCATGGAAACAGGCCTTTTGGCCCAAAGTCCACACCGGCCAACATGTCCCAGATACACTAGTCCCACCTGACTGCATTTGGCCCATATCCCTCCCAATTCATGTACCTGCCTAACTCTTTCTTTTATGAAGGTCTCTGCCTCAACTGCCTCCTCTGGCAGCTCATTCCACACACACACACCACTCTTTGTATGAAAAAGTTACCCCTCAGATTGCTATTAAATATTTTCCCCTTCACCTTAAACCTATGTCCTCTGGTCTGTGATTCACCTGCTCTGGGCATCTACCCGATTTATACTCATAAATCTTCACTGTACCCTTTCCAACGACAATATCCTTCCTATAACATGGTGCCCAGAACTGAACACAATACTCTAAATGGGACTTCACCAACGTCTTATATTTAATTCTCTATATTAAATTCCATCAACCATTCCTCAGCCCACCTAGCCCACCGATCAAGATCCTGCTGCAATTTTTCACAATAATCTTCACTATCTGCAACACCACCCACTTTTGTGTCTTCCACAAACTTGCTAATCTTGCCAGGTACGTTCTCATCTAAAATAATTATATAGATAACGAACAGTAATGAGCCCAGCACCAAACACTGAGGCACTCCACTAGTGACAGGCCACCAGTCCGAGAAGCAACCCTCTACCATCAACTTCTGCTTCCATCCATGAAGCCAGTTATCCTTGATCATCCTTGCTGGCTTTAATTTGTTTTTTTCATACATTTAATTCTTTTGTTCTTTGTACCTTTTCAAATCTCAAATTTCCCTCTCCCCTGACTGAGTTTGAAGAAGGGTCTCAACACGGAAGGTCATCTATTCCTTTTTTCAAGAGATGCTGCCTGACCCGCTGAGTTACTCCAGCATTTTCTGTCTATCTTCGGTATAAACCATCATTTGCAATTCCTTCCCACACATGTTCCTATACTGTTTGCTTTGCAATCTAATTTAGATCTATCCTTCCACCTCACCGCTGTCCTGTGTAGATCACATAGACATGACACGTTCTCTGGTGGGACCTGTAATGGATAAAACTACATGATATTTATGGATCTATTTGTAAAAGACTGCATAATTTCCTTGTGACCCA
The DNA here is from genome assembly GCA_035221665.1 of Okamejei kenojei. NCBI lineage: Eukaryota > Metazoa > Chordata > Chondrichthyes > Rajiformes > Rajidae > Okamejei > Okamejei kenojei. Next base: position 89,353,925 of record CM069132.1, read on the forward strand.
GCATCTGCAGTTCCTTCCTACACACTCAGGTTGAACCTTATGAGGTGGTCTCCATAACCACAGCCCAATTGGGTGATTGGGGCACAATAACATCTAGAGCCTGGTTATGTGCTCCTTATTGTGCTGAGAATCACCCCATAATGAGTGTTTGGTTCGCTGCCTGCTTCTTTGTAACCGCAGCAGCGAACAGTCATCGCGGAGAGCCGGAGGGCTGAGGGTTTTCGGATGGGTCTAAATAATTGCTACACTCGCATTGGGTGTTGGTTGATGCTGAAAAGTTTGTTGATTTGTTAGTTTTCACTTTTCATCAATGTTAGCTTTAACGGTTATAATTTTACAATTGGTTCAGAACAAAGTTACCGTTCGCAGTGAAAATGTGCATCATTTTACAAATAAACACACACATATCATGTTTTATCCTTCACAGGTCTTACAAATGCTTCAATTAAAATAATTCCAATTGAAATTATCTTGGGATTTATCTTGCCCATGGTGCCTTATACAAATTAAATAAACCTTATTCTAATGTTAGCTTCTTGGTTGAGAACCTTGAGTTCCTGCATCAGATGCACGCAGAAGGCCAGTGATAAACACAGAAGGAACACCCCACTTCCCAAACTACCCACCTACCTCAATGGGCACTTCCTGTGCCAACTATGACAAAATCTGCGAGTTTCACATTGGTCACGATTAGCCATCTCAGGATCCCATAGAACTGTAGTGGAAGCAAGTCATTCTCAACCCTGAGGGATCACTTAAAAGAAAAAAGTGTTGGGTAACTAACAGATTCCATTTTAGAAATGTCCATGTCGATATTGTAACCAAATTTCCACAGTATTTTAAAGAATTACATCAAACACACATAAAGCTGCGAAGAAAGATCAATTACTAAAAGTGGAAGGAGAGTTCTGCAATTTATAGGAATTAATGCACGTTGGATTTTAGAAGTCAAAAATTTTATGGGAGCTCAATCATATGTAGGTTAATAGTAAGATTAAACGAGAACTTACCAGTTCGAAGTTTGATCCTTATTTTATGAGGAGTTACGATGAGGGATTACGTGAAGAAGCCCCGTCAGGCGCATGCGCGTCATACTTCAAAGCAGCGGCGTGAAAACACAGAAACCGATAGCCGAAGTAACATATAGAAGGCTTTAGAAGACTCGAACTACCAGAGGATCCTTTAGATTATGAGGGCCGGGAGCGGAGGGCACATAATAACCATATAACCATATAACAATTACAGCATGGAGACAGGCCCTCTCGGCCCTTCCAGTCCGTGCCGACCATTTGTTTTCCCCTAGTCCCATCTACCTGCACTCAGACCATACCCCTCCATTCCCTTCACGTCCATATACCTATCCACTTTACTTTTAAATGTTAAAATCGATCCTGCCTCCACCACCTCTGCCGGAAGCTCATTCCACACAGCCACCACCCTCTGAGTAAAGAAGTTCCCCCTCACGTTACCCCTAAACTTCTGTCCCTTAATTCTCATGTCATGCCCTCTTGTTTGAATCTTCCCTACCCTCAATGGGAAAAGCTTATCCACGTCAACTCTGTCTATCCCTTTCATCATTTTAAAGACCTCAATCAAGTCCCCCCTTAACCTTCTGCGCTCCAAAGAATAAAGACCTAACTTGTTCAACCTTTCTCTGTAACATAGTTGCTGGAACCCTGGCAACATTCTAGTAAATCTCCTCTGTACTCTCTCTATTTTGTTGACATCCTTCCTATAACTAGGCGACCAAAATTGTACACCATACTCCAGAATTGGTCTTACCAATGCCTTGTACAATTTTAACATTACTTCCCTACTCCTATATTCAATGCTCTGATTTATAAAGGCCAGCACACCAAAGGCTTTCTTTACCACCCTATCTACATGCGATTCCACCTTCAGGGAACTATGCACAGTTATTCCTAGATCCCTCTGTTCCACAGCATTCCTCAATTTCCTACCATTTACCATGTACGTCCTATTTTGATTTGTCCTGCCAAGATGTAGCACTTCACACTTATCAGCATTAAACCCCATCTGCCATCTTTCAGCCCACTTTTCCAAATGGCCCAAATCTCTCTGCAGACTTTGAGAATCTACTTCATTATCCACAATACCACCTATCTTAGTATCATCGGCATACTTACTTATCCAATTTTCCACCCCATCATCCAGATCATTGATGTACATGACAAACAACAGTGGACCCAACACAGATCCCTGAGGCACCCCACTGGTCACCGGCTTCCAACCTGACAAACAGCCATCCACCATCACTCTCTGACATCTCCCATTCAGCCACTGTTGAATCCATCTTGCTACTCCGCCATTAATACCCAAAGATTGAACCTTCTGAACCAACCTTCCATGGGGAACCTTGTCAAAGGCCTTACTGAAATCCATATAGACAACATCCACTGCTTTACCCTCATCAATTTCCCTAGTTACCGCTTCAAAAAATTCAAGAAGGTTTGTCAAACATGACCTTCCAGGCACAAATCCATGTTGACTGTTCCTGATCAGACCCTGTTTATCCAGATGCTTATATATATTATCTCTAAGTATCCTTTCCATTAATTTGCCCACCACTGACGTCAAACTAATAGGTCTATAATTGCTAGGTTTATTCTTTGAACCCTTTTTAAACAATGGAACAACATGCGCAGTACGCCAATCCTCCGGCACTATTCCCGTTTCTAATGACATTTGAAATATTTCTGTCATAGCTCCTGCTATTTCTACACTAACTTCCCTCAATGTCCTAGGGAATATCCTGTCAGGACCTGGAGACTTATCCACCTTTATATTTTTCAAAAGTGTCAGTACTTCCTCCTCTTTGAATCTCATAGTTTCCATAGCTACTCTACTTTGTTCCCTTACCTCACATTAATCCCTCATGGTAACTCCTCATAAAATAAGGATCAAACTTCAAACTGGTAAGTTCTCGTTTAATCTTACTATTTTACTTTGGAGTCACGTGAGTGACTACGTGAAGATTTCAAAGCTCTGTGATTTCATGCCGTAGATGCACTCCATATGACACTGCTTCAGTTGACACAGTAGTGAATAAATAATATATTGAACATTGCTTCGAATTATCCAATAATCATTTTTTAAATAATAATACAGTAATAACCCCTCTACTCCAGGGGAAATTACAACTGAAATTTATAAAGACAAAGCAAATAAAATCAACCGGAACCCAAAACAGCATGCCCAAACCCTGGCACTGTCAGGGCAGGTTTATCATAATTTTAGAAAAGTTGATTCCTTAGATCATCCTGCGGCCTTGCTGCGGATGTTGATGCTTCCCTGGTGGAGTGAGATTTAAACACATGAATGTCTACTCCAGCACAATGCAAAACCTGTTTTACCTTCTAGAAATAGTTTATACTGACACCTCTTATGAGGTTTTTTGTGACTGATGAGCATTGCTGTCTCAGAGCCTCTGAGACTAAGTTACCTCGATATATTGACTCAGGTGCTTACTACACACAACAGGGTATGCTTTAAACTTACTTTGGTTCCGGCTATTCCTGGCCTGCTTTGTTAGATTAAATCATACACATAAAACGCAATTTTATCTACAGAAGAATACATGCTATCTAGTCGTAACTTTGCAATGTTTGCACTTTTTGAGCCGATACTTGCGCCATGAGCTTAACGACTTTAAGTGTTAACTTCTGAAAAGACAATGACGTAATTGGAGCCCATTGCCAAAGCAGTGTGAGAACTATACTGACATCCCAGATTTCTGTATATCTAGGTTTAGGAGGATTTGTGTTACAAAATTCCTTGCATGAATCGGGACACTAATGGATGAGACCCAATAGGTTGTTGTTCTGAAACTGCCCTAAATAGGAGGACAAAACACTCCGAGTACTATTAATGGCACTAACTTAAGTGTTCATCAAAAATGCAACATAGCAAGGAACTCCAATACATCCGGTATGCTTGCAGTATGATCAAATATATCTAACTGTAAACAAAACATCTCCCATTTCTTAATATGGGACACATATAGTTTCTTAGTGCTATCTCTCCAAGCTGCAGTTATGACATCCATGGTCCTATTCGACAGTCCAAAGCCTTGGAACGGTCTGGTCAGAACCTGCAGATCAACAAATTAATATGATCATGTAATGGATGACTTTCTTCTGTTACTGTATGCACCAACAAATTACTGCAGTAGGGGACAGTCATGAATGGCTGAGTCATCATTCTGAGCACCAATGGGAACCATGGCTCTGTAGTCCAGTCCGGAACCACCAAAATGCCTGAGGTGGAGTCCTGCTCTATTTTAGTGAGACACTGCCTAATCAGGCAGAATGGGGAAAGCATAAACAAAGGTTATGTTATGAATGGTATGTTAGCTTTCATAGCAAAAGGATTTGAGTACAGGAGCAGGGAGGTTCTACTTCAGTTGTACAGGGTCTTGGTGAGACCACACCTGGAGTATTGCGTGCAGTTTTGGTCTCCAAATCTGAGGAAGGACATTATTGCCATAGAGGGAGTGCAGAGAAGGTTCACCAGACTGATTCCTGGGATGTCAGGACTGTCTTATGAAGAAAGACTGGATAGACTCGGTTTATACTCTCTGGAATTTAGGAGATTAAGAGGGGATCTTATAGAAACTTACAAAATTCTTAAGGGGTTGGACAGGCTAGATGCAGGAAGATTGTTCCCGATGTTGGGGAAGTCCAGGACAAGGGGTCACAGCTTAAGGATAAGGGGGAAATCCTTTAAGACCGAGATGAGAAAGACTTTCTTCACACAGAGAGTGGTGAGTCTCTGGAACTCTCTGCCACAGAGGGTAGTTGAGGCCAGTTCATTGGCTATATTTAAGAGTGAGTTGGATGTGGCCCTTGTGGCTAAGGGGATCAGAGGGTATGGAGAGAAGGCAGGTACGGGATACTGAGTTGGATGATCAGCCATGATCATATTGAATGGCGGTGCAGGCTCGAAGGGCTGAATGGCCTACTCCTGCACCTAATTTCTATGTTTCTATGTTTCTATGAAGTACTTCCCCAATGTAGCGAGAATGCATCCACCGCTACTGCTCCTGGACCCGGTTCCCATGAAACATATTTAGGCAATTGGTGATTTAGCCTGGATGCAACAGATCAATATCTGGCAACCCATAGCGGCTGACAATCATTTTAAAACTTCAGGATTTAATCATCCACTCTATGTTGTCATTGAACTTTCGTGACCTGTTCTCTGCCACCACATTGTCTCTACCTGGTAGGTAGATAGCTGAGACCCAGATGTTTCTGGAAATACACCAGTGCCACATGCGATTAGCCAGATTATCACATGATACTGACCTTATTACTGCCATAGGATTGATATATGGCACAGCCGTGGTATTATCAATCTGGAGTTGAACATGTAAATTATTCATTGTTAAACAATAAACTTTTACTCCATAGAATGCACCCAGCAATTCTAAATAATTTATACTATGCCTGTGCAGGATCAAATCCTCTTGCACACTCCATCTACCACCACAGCTAGACTCGCTGTCCGTGGCTCCCCATCCGGTAGCACTCACATATGTCTGTAAAAGCACTGAAGGTTGCTGAACCAAAATGTTTTTGGTAGTTTGTAATTGAGCTATGGCTCTGGTTGGTAACTGCATAGGTCTATCAAAATGACCTGCATGTTCTTTAAGTGCTAGTTCTCTAGCTCGTTGCAGACTTCGATAGTGCAGTGGTACAAACTGCACTGCGGGGAAAGCTGCCACCAATTTACCAATAACAGTAGCTACTTCCCGGATGGAGGGATATTGTTTTTCAGCGAGACTAGTAGAGAGCTCTCTGATCTCCACAGCCTTGGCTGTAGGCAAAGTCACTGACATATCAACTGAATCATGACAAATCCCAAATGAACAATTTTTTAGAATGGCTCTAACTTGGATTTGGTTGGATGGATCAGGAACCCTACCCTTTCAAACAGGTATTTGGTTGCTGAAATCGATTCCTCAGCTGTCTGCTGAGTATTGCTTATGATTAAATATTATCTAGATAAGCCGTTATCGTGTGATTCTCGGCCCAAAGTAGCGCCAGCACCGGTTTCCACTATTTCTTGAATAGCCTATGAACTGAGGTTAACTCATTGTGTAATGCTTTCAATTGCCACAGCTGTCCCATCCAACTAAATTTCAAATATCTCCAATACTGATGATGAATTGGTACAGAATAATATGCATCTTTTAGATCTATAGTTGCCATATAACAGCCTTGTGATAACAGCCATTTCACAGTATTGAAGGTGTCCATTTTAAAATTGCCTATAGTGAACATAGGAATTTAACTGGTTTAGGTCCAGAATGCCTCTACATCCCCCATCTTTTCTCTGTCTGGGGAATATATTGGACACAAATTGTTGAAGATGGTTTATCGTCCTCTCAATTACCCCTTTTTTGGGACAAAACAGTAATTTCTTCTTTTTCCTGGTGAGTTTGTGCAGAAACCCCAATACTCCATTAGGCATATTCTGTACGGATCAATTCCTGACATAAACTGTATTTGAGCTTGAGACAGTGTGTAGTATAAACCGATGAGATGTTATGCAGCACCATTCATCATAACTAATTGCAACCTACCCCCAACCAGAGGTCCCAGAATCTTATCCTGGACAGAATGAATCACCTGTACCTCTACAGTCGGCCTTTATTCCTTCTTCCCATATTGGGGTTGTAGCTGGGATACACAGGTGAGTAATACCGTCGTCCCACTGGCCCCCCTCTGCTTGGCCCTGCCCCTGGATCCGTCACCTTTCGCGCTGAAACGACCTGCGAGGTGGTATCCTGGCAGAAGGGACGTATGTCTTCATGAGACGAATTGTTTTGGCATGTTCCTCCAGGTCCTTGACTTGTTCGAGGAGGTCCACCCCAAATAAATAATCTGGGCTTGGATATTGGTGGACATACATAGAGCTGCAACTTCGGGTTCAACGTAGGCGTTGCAGAACAGGCCAGCATATCTTGTTGAGTATCAGACATCGGTGCCCCATGGACCTTCTCCGAATGTCTGCTGCCAACAACTTGAGGACGTGTTGAAATCTCACTTCTTGTCCCCGCATCGTTGCACTCATTTGTGCCCTTTCCGAGTTCACAGTGGGCATTTTGAGTGAAGCACACTTTACAGGTGTTTTATAACGTGTTGCAGTCTTCCATTAACGTATCCTGGAGCTGGTGAGAACCCATGTAATTTACATTGGCGGCTAGAGTTTTCTCGATAGCCTCACCAGTCCCTTCCGGGTGTAGCGAGGTTTAACGCTACGTCTGGGACACCTGGAGCATGGCTCGTGTGCGCTGGTGTGTGCACATAAGCAGTGACACCAGCTTCAGGGTCAGACTCCTTCTGCCCTGCTTCTCCCGAGTCATGCTCTAGGGAGATCTCATCCAGCCCTAAACAAGGTGCTGGAGAGGATGATTCCCACTGTTATCCACAAGCGATGTTTTCTTCTTTGCTGCATGGACCTCTGCGAGAGGCTGTGTGGGAATCCTAGGGCATTCACCCCCAATTGAAATTTTCCATGGCTCTTTACATTTGGAGCATTTTCCCAAAACCTTTAAATTAAAAGGAGGGAGTCTTGCATATCATCAGACTCATGAGACAAATGAGCCTGAGAGTACTTTAGTTTGATATTTCTGAGTGCCTTGAAGCACTGGAAATTGATTGAGATAGTTGAGAAATAAAGTTAGCATTTCATTTTATTTCCTTTCATTTTTATTTTATTTCATTTCATTTCACCTGCAGTAAAACAGTAGCGGGTATTGGAGCCGGCATTTAGCGCAGCCGTTATCTCCAAACCCGATTTAATAGCGGTAATAGCGGGAGCCGGCTTTAGAGCAGCCGTTATCTGCCGACCCGATCTAAAAGTGGTAACCGCGGTCCCCGCGCGTTCCACTCCATTACCGCAATTTAACAACATATATTTAGCAACTCTGACTGGCTCTGCGAGCCAGACTTATAGAGTTTTAAAATTTTAACAATATATATTTATCAAACCTGGCTGGTTCTGCGAGCCAGACTTACAGAGTTTAAAAAACACTTGCAGGAAAGGCAGAATATTGACGTACCTGCGGGTTACTACATACCTGCTGGTGGAGCTGCGCTCTCCAGCCGGTCGGTGCGACATGTGTCGACGTAATGACGCGCATGCACCTGGCAGGGCTTCTTCACGTAGTCACCCACGTGACTCAGAAGTAAAATTGGATTGGTGTGATTGTAAATTTTAAAATGTGTGTAGGATAGTGTTAACGTGCAGGGTGCGCTAGTCAGCACAGACTCAGTGGTCCGAAGGGCCTGTTTCCGCACTGTATCTCTAAACTAAAAATATGTAAGGGTGTCCATAAGTCAGGCATTTGTAACCCGCAAGCACGAGAGGTTGCAAGTTAATTAAGCCAAGAGAACCCATACAGTTTTAATAATGGGTGAAAGACAGTTGGGAAAACATTACACATATACATCTTGGAGGCAATCACAATGACAATTACTGCAAGACCCAATATCCAAGGAATATAGAAAAAAACAAAAATAAGTGGTCATTTTATGTTAAGAAATATAGGGGAGTTTTGCAATCATTTAATGGAAACATTTTGAAATTAGTATCTTTTTATGGTGCAAGGTTTGAATTTGCAAATTCTTGAGTGCGTGCCATAGATTTTTCAGCCATTTAGTTTGTCCATTCTCTATCACATTATCCAGACATTTCCTTTTCTGTGATTCCATGGTTTACTTCTCAGTCAACTAGGATAAAATCCCAGGTTTCTCCCTAATTTTGTCATCACCAAGATCTCTGTCTGGCTCGGATATCCACCAAGTACTATACCTCACATTAGATAGAAATATGAGGTTATCCTCTCCGAGGATTGTAGGAATTATCAAGCATTTATCAACTGCCGGTGAGGATTAAAGGCTCCCGTAGGCCTCTCTCTCAACGTCAGAGAAGTCTATGCAAGTATTGGACAAATTGGAGAAAATAACTATAAATTCAGAGGGAGAACATTCAAGATACAATCTTCCATAGTTGAAATTCCTGTCATAATTTTAAGTAGTTGCATTTTAAAAATATCAATAGTCCTTTTATTCTATACTCTCAGCCAAGTTTTTCTTCTCCACAAACTAACATTTCAGACTCGCTAGCAATATTTCCAACAGTCTCAGCATATGCACAAATTTCAGCTGTAAATTATTCATCATCCAACCACCACACTGTAGTGCCAAAATATGTCACACTCAAAAATCCAACAAATTAAATGACAATAGATTTTTAATTGTCATACAGTGACAACTCTACTGTTGGTCCCATGAATCAGTCCTTGACCTCCTTTTGTTTCCCAATCACACTATCCCTCAGTAATACTTTCCAAAAGCTTGGGTCAGTTTCCATATGTGCTCTGATGACATCAGTTTTACCACACCCTCATCTCTTGACCTCTCCACTTCCATATTATCAGATGGCTTGTCTGATAAGCAGAGGTTTCCTCCAGAAGCACTGGCAAGATTAAAGCCATCAACTTTATATGTTGCAATAAAACCATGCCAACCACCGATCACGTGTTCACACTAGTTCTACGTTATCCTACTTTCTCATCCATTCTTACACACCCGGGGCAATTTACAGAGGACAATTAACCTACAAGCTGATACGTCTTTTGGGATGTGGGAGGAAATCATACCACTGGAGGAAATCCATGTGCACTTGAGGCCTTCCAAAGATGTTGCCTGAATCTTTCCATTATTTTGTGTTTTTATTTCACAATTTATTTGCTACTTGCAGCATCTTCATAATAGAGGTGATCCGTGGTGTTGGTGGACGGAATAGTGACTACATGTTAATAATTAACTGGTTATTAATTACTAATTGGTTGGGTGAAACTTCCTCCTCAACAGTTTGGTGGGTGTATCATCATCAGAGGCAATGCAGTTTAAGTAGGCAGCTCACTATATCATTGGGGATGGCCAGTAGTTTAGAGATACAGCGTGGAAACAGGCCCGACCAGCGATCCCCACACACTAGCACTATCCTACACATGCAAGGGACAATTTACAATTATACCAAGCCAATTAACCTACAAACCTGTACACCTTTGGCGTGCAGAGGAAAACGGAGATTCCGAAGAAAACCCACTCTCGTCACGTACAAACTCCATACAGACAAGCAACCATAGTCAGAATCGAATCCGGGTGTCTGGCGCAGTAGGTCATCTACTCGACCACTGCACCACCATGCTGCATAGTAAATGACACAAATTTCTCTTGTCACCCTGGTGTGAAATCCCTTCCCTTACCCGTGTTGCCCAGCAGCGGCAGGACCTCAGACTGTGGTCCTACCCCACAGAGCCTTGCCGTTGGCTGCACCAAGCATCAGTGCGTCCCTCAGCACGTACTCCTGCAGTCTGCAACAGGCCAGTCGGCAACATTCGCGGACGGACATCTTGTTCCGCTGGGAGGCCAATAAAGCTGGGGCAGTCCAAAGAGCATCTTTCAGAGTTGATGACCTTCCAGCAGCACTCAATGTCAGTCTCTGAAAGTATTCCTGGGAACAGTCCGTAAATCACAGAGACCTCGGAATAAATCGTGACAGAGGTGACTGCAAACCTCTCCCGACTCGCTTTGCAAATCCACACTCTGCAAAGAGTTGGGCAACGGTCTTCTCTCCATAGCAGCCATCCCGAAGGCAGCGTGCACTCGTAGTGAGGTTCCGACGGTACAGGAAGGATGTGACTGGGAGGGCTCCCTTCACCGTCAGCCATGCAAGGTCTTGATGCTTGTTGGTGAGTTCTGGTAATGGCATTTCACCAGACAAGCTGGGCAGTCTGCTCTGGGAACTACGCCACAGGATCCATGGAGTCATTTCCTGCAATTTCTGCAGGATGTTCCGTGCTGACCACTGCCCGATGGACTTGTGGTCAAAGGTGTTGGTCCGGAAGAACCTTTCTACAAGCGACAGATTGTGCGGCAATGTCCAGCTGACTGGCACATTGTGTGGCATCTGCGCCAGGCCCATCCTTCGCAACACGGGGGACAGGTAGAACCTCAGCAGGTCGTGACACTTGGTACCCACATGCCTTGGCTCGACGCTCTGCCTGATGCAGCCACACACAAAGGTGGCCATCAGGGTGAGGGCTACGTTGGGCACGCTTTTACCCCCGTTGTCTGCCGAATTGTGCATTGAGGCCTGTCGCACCCGTTCCATCCTCGACCCCTAGATGCATATGATTAAAAATGCTCTGACACTGTGAGGATGTGATGAAGTGTGACAAAGTCGACCATTTAATAAGACTCAAGGACTCGTTATGATTACCCATCAGCAGTAAGTTTTACTTGAACAAGGGGAGAATTGTCCCAGTCAAAGGCTGTGATTACGACTCCAAATTTAAGTGGGTAGAGCAAGACAAAATACACCAAAAGGATGACAACTGAGGAAGGACAAAGGTGAGGTAGATTGATGTGTTAATTACAGGATCCATACTTTACTCTTACATTATACAAAAGTCACGACTTCTTGGTTCCGCACACAGCAGAGTACAAAGGTAAGGATACTTAATATGTTAATAATTTTTACATTAGATTACTTCTCGGTTCTGCATGAAACGGGATACGAAGATAATGATAGTGAATGTGTTACTAGCAAATACCAGCTGGTGGCTTCTGAGTGCCGCATGTGTCAAGGTAAGGCCAATGAATATGTTGACAATTGATATTAGCTGGCGTCCTCTGAACCTCGCACCTAGGCAGTCACGGTGGCGCAGCGGTAGAGTTGCTGCCTTACAGCAAAAATGCACGCCAGAGACCCAGGTTTGATCCCGATGGGCGCTGTCTGTATGGAGTTTGTACGTTCTCCCCGTTAGCTGCGTGGGTTTTCTCCGAGATCTTCGGTTTGCTTCCACATTCCAAATCGTACAGATTTGTAGGTTTATTGGCTTGATTAATTGGCTTGATTAGAAATTGTAAAAATTATCCGGTATAAAATTGTCCAACTTCCAGTATAGTCCCTGGTAGACTCTTCAGATGGTACAAGGTACAAGGTTCAAGGAGTTCAAAGGTAGTTACAACAAATGTGTTAATGGCAAGTCTGTGAATATTGGAGATATAATGGTAATGACAGTGGGTATGTTAAATAGTCGATACTAGTCTTCTGAACTCCACATGGAATGTTCAAAGGTAGGGAAAATGAATATGTTAAATAACAGATACTAACTAGCAGCTTGTTTTAATGTATTGCTGAATTGTAGACCTTCAATAGCTTTTGGGACTTCTCCAGGCGCTATATAAATATAAATGATAATTTCATAGGGAATAACGTCATTCAGATCGGAACCAGTAACTTGCATGAACCCTCCCTATGGTTTCATTCATGTTCATCCTCGTATTTATTTTGAAAATTATTATAGCATGTCCCTCCTGCACATCCTCAGTGGCTATAATGTAGAATACTAGACTAAGTGGGACCCATTGGGTCCCATGTACACACGGGAGGGCTGGTCCCCCAACTCAATATTCTACCTCCACCAATTCCAATATTGGTGGCCAGTGGGGGGAGGGGGGCTTTCTAGAGCGCTGGTATGGGTGTTGTGGGCTGAAGGGACTGGTCTCCAGAGGGCTAGTATGGACATTGCGGGCTAAATGGATTCTTCGGGTGGCAGCTCAGTCCCTCAAGCCTGATGTGCTGGCAGCTCACTCACTGCTGGTGGGCTGGCAGTTGACTCATGGCTATTCCTTGAAATTCCATTTCAGGCAGGGTGCAACGCCACCAAATTCAAATCCATTTTCCTACCATTTCAAGCAGGGTGCAAGGCCACCAAATTCAAGTGCAGTTTCTTACCACTTCAAGCAGGGTGCAAGGCCACCAAATTCAAGTACAGTTTCATACCATTTCAAGCAGGGTGCAAGGCCACCAAATTCAAATGCAGTTTCATACCATTTAATGCAGGGTGCAAGACCACCACGTTTATATGCAGTTTCATACCATTTCATGCAGGGTGCAAGGCCACCACATTCAAATGCAGTTTCATACCATTTCAAGCAGGGTGAAACCACCATAAAACCACATAAAACACCACACTCACAGTTCAGTAGACATTCAGTGTGTTCAGTTGATTCCCAGCTCAGACAGTCGTGACCTCTCCCTCCCCCATCATGCAGAGACTGAGCCACACCCACACTTCCGGGTTTTATAATCCCTCCCCCCTCCCACTGGAAAAGGTGTGGCCTTCATGGAGTGATTGACAGGAGGGAGATTCTCAACATTTTTTAAACACTAATAACACTTTTATTTTTCATTGATGGGAAGAATCCTCTGCACCTGATGAGCGGATGGGGACTGAGCAAGTTGGCCAAAAATCACAGCCGCAAGTGGTAGCGTTTTATATAAAATCAATATATAGTGCAAACAGGAAGTTGTCAAGTTTAGACTTCCAACCATTTGCAGTGCTTTTACTTCGAACCAAACCCCCACCAGCCATTTGCAGTGCATTTACTTCAACCCAACCCCCACCAACCATTTGCAGTGCTTTTACTTCAACCCAAACCCCCACCAACCATTTGCAATGCTTTTACTTCAACCTTAACTCCCACCAACCATTTGCAGTGCTTTTACTTCAACCCAATCCCTCACCAACCATTTGCCGTGCTTTTACTTCAAACCAACCACATTTTCATTTTTAAACCACATTAAGGGCACTCAGGGTCAGTAAAACCACACTCACAGTTTAGTAGAGTTGTGTTCAGTGTAATTCACAGCTCAGACTGAGAGACGTGACCCTCTCACTTCCCCCATCTTGCAGAGACTGACTGAGGCACAACATTTCCGTGTTTTATAGTCCCGCCCCCCTCCCACCAGCAGGGGCAGCAGAACGAATCTCAACATGTTTTAAACATTAATAACTCTTTTATTTTTAATCATTGGGAAAAATCCTCTTGTCCTGTGCAGCGGAGGGGAACTCCGAGTAAGATGGCCAAAAATCACAGCCGTAAGTGGCAGCGTTTTTTCTAAAATCATGAAACAGAAAAACAGGAAGTGGTCAAGATCAGACTTTTAGTAATATAGATAGATTATAACCACAGACCATTTTAAAAAGAAATGTCATCATTCTCTCCAGGTTTATGAAAGATTATCTAAAACTCCTTGTAACATCAATTTCATACTTCCCAAAATGCAATATTAGTACATTGTCTCATCAGCCAAAATCCTGAGAGGGCGTGAACCTAAGTGGGTGCAGAGCTAACCACATTCAGGGTTCCATTTTGACATGAGTCAGAGATTGATATCAAATTGCACAAAACTAGTCAACAAAATGCTACACTGAAGAGATTAGTCTCTGTTTGAACTGCATGTCTTAAATGTGGCTCCACATTGCGTTATGTGAAGTCACTGAAACCCTGCAATAAGGCAGAACCATCTTCTTAAACTTGTGTCGGGCAGAGAGTGATGATTAAGGGGGTTACAGTGAAGTTTTGATGGTATTGTCTGTTGTCAAGTTGTCTGTTTGCTCACGTCTCTTCAACAGTAACTCAAGCAAAATTGTAAGTGCATGAGTAATTCACATTATTTTCCATCCTCATGAATCAGCTAGATGTTTTTGGACACATTTTCGGGAACAGGCTAAAGTTCACTTTCCATATGGCTGCTCTATTGACTGATAAGTTGCAAGTCTGAAAAACATAACATTCACATTCTGAAATTTTGCCGATGAGAATCTATTCCCCCCAATGTTTTTGCAAGTTATTACAACAGGCAGGAATATCCTGGTATGGGATTGCCCGCAAACATTGTGTGATCCTTCTTATTTCTCCCAGGGATAAACTTAAGATTTGAGCATAAACTTAAGATTTCATCAAGAAAAATAAAATTAAAGAAAATGAATGTTATAAGTATTTTATTCACCCCAAGATATAAATATAAACTTTCTAGTTTACTGCAGAACATCCTTGAACAGAATCAGAATGTTAACAGCCACACTTTGAATGTAACAGGGCAGTTCTAACAGATATTCTCAGGAAGAAACAAGCAAGAATTAAAATAAGCACAGTATTAAAATATTTAAAAAAAATTACAAATGTAGTTGTAATCTAAAAATGTAGTTACAAAAATGTTACAATGAGACACTCACAGGCAAGGGTGAATAAGCGAGATCGGTATTCCGACTGCGCATGCCCAGGTCATAGGTCACTTGAGAAAAACATTCTTGGCAGCTGAGCTACTGCGTGTACACAGACCTGCATTTCATCCGTAGTCAGGATTGAACCGGGTCTCCGGCGCTGCAAGCACTGTTGAATTGCTATTGGAGTTAGCAACACTATTTCTCCATTGTCCACTGGTCCATGCAGAAATCTCAGCAGTGACACTCTTATGAATCACGGTCCGGTCCCCCTCAGCCTGGGTGTATGGGGTCCATTCTCACTCGGACTTCCCTCCCGGGTTATATAGAGTTATTATACAGGGGCGAACCAAGCACCCCTCTCCTGCATAAACCCAGGAGGCAGATTTGAGAGCGGAGTCTCACTACCATCCCCATCCCCTCCCGAGTGTCCCATCCCTGGCCGGCGGCGGCCGGAGAAGTCTGGGGTGACACTGGACTGATGGGACACCGGCACGGAGCAGTGGCTGCTCCAGGCTTACAGCCAGCGTGGAGAAGAAGCGCTAACTCCAGCTCAACTCTGCACCAACTCCCGAGGAACCCTTTCCCCGAGGGGCCGGGGACGTTCAGCTGCACCTCTCGCCTGATTTAGTGGCTGTAGGTTAACCCCCTCGGTGCTGGCGAAAGCCAAGAACCAGTTATCAACGGGTATACATGCAAAATGCTGCAATAACTCAGCGGGTCGGGCAACATCTCTGGAGAAGGGTCTCGACCTGAAACGTCCCCTATTTCGTTTCTCCAAAGATGCTGCCTGTCCCACTGAGTTACTCCACCATGTTGTGTCTACCTTCGGCGTAAACCAGCATCTGCAGTTCCTTCCTACACGGTAATTAATGGGGTATCGATTACCCTATCAAATATCGATTAAACTCGAGAGAGAAAGAGAGAGAACGAATGCCCTCCAAAGCTGCCGGGAGAGGTTCTGCGGAATTACAGAGGGTGGGTTTGTGAAGTGAGATAGAAATAAGATTGAATTAAAGTTCATTAAAGAGGGAAGAGGGACGGGGAGAGCCTGGCGGGTAAATGCGAGGGGTGGGGAGAGAGAGGTGGGGACGGGGGAGGGAGGGGGAGGGAGGGGGAGGGGGAGGGGGGAACTCGCTATCGCGGCTTCACTACAGGTCCCGGACATCCACTCCGCAAGAACTCCCCGACGCTAGGACAATCCCTCCACGACACCCCCCCCCCCCCCATCCCCCGGACTTGCCCGTCTCTGCAACAAATGTACAAACAGGAAGAATGTTAAGCTAAACACGTCTGTGAGCAAAACACAAAGTGCTGGAGGGGCTCAGCGGGTCAGGCAGCATCTGAGGAGGGAATGGACAGCAGTTGTTTTGGGTCGGGGCCCTTCTTCAGACAGAGCATGATCCCATCTGGAGACGGGCACCTACCCTAACGTTATCCGTTTACTCCACAGATGCTGCCTGACCTGCTGAGTTTCTCCAGAACTTTGTGTTTTGCTCAAGATTCCACCATGGAGACCTGCAGTCGCTTGTGCCTTCATATCAGTGATGAACTGACTCTGTCAGATTAATTGAAACCTCTCTCGTCTCCCCACACACGTCTTTCAACCCCCCCCCCCCTTCTCTCTCCCCCACCTCTCACCGTCTCTCCGCTGGTCGTCTCACCCCATCTCCCATTCGCATCTGCCCCCTCTCTCTCACTGTTACACCCTGCTCTCCCGCTACCTGGCACCCCCGATCGCTTTTTTTCCCCCTGAATGACCATTGACAAATCCCATGATTCCTTGCGTTTTTTGGAATACCGAACTTGCTTACTTGTTGCCTATCTTCTGGGTACACTGTGAAATGGCAGGTTTTTTCCACAAACCATTGTAATACAGGCCCACCCCCGATTTCCGGCACCCTTGGTTCGGCAGAAGCTTTCTGGATTATCACTTTTGCTGGAACTTTGTGGCCTCCGAGAGGAGTCTAATGGTACCAGACGGTCCACCGAGGCCACCTAGGGGCCAAGCTACCGCCCTGCAAAGCCGGCCTCGGAAATCGGCTACGGCAACGAATCTGCAGGATCTGACCGGGCCGGACTTCCAGAGCCCCAACCACAAGGGGCAACTTCGACCCGCTGATTGGCTGCGGATGTCGGCTATGGGAACAGATCTGCCGGCTCGGTTTTAGTTCAAATCTGTGCCTGCTTATCTAGTCTGTAGCCCAGATGATGAGGACCAGCTGCAAAGTTGTGCTTCATTACCAGCCTGCACGAGTCCAGCGCTGGAGCACAGGTGGGCAATAGCCAGTGAAACTCTGTCAGAAAGATCAGGATAACCGTTTTGTACACCATGTTAGGAGCGGGTCTCAGTCACCTGGTACTTCATTCCAACTCCACCGATCTTCAAGCTTGTGGCTGACCACTCTCACATCCAGTTTCATGCACTCTCCCCATTCCCCTGGATTCCCTTAATATCCAAAAATACATTGGTCTCCACTCAATAAACTCAATGACTAAGTGTGTAGGAAAGAACTGCAGGTGCTGGTTTAAATCGATGACTAATAAATGACTGGTTAAGTCAATGATTAAGTATTTGGAACAGAGATTTATAAAGATTCATCACCCACTGCATGATGACATATCTCATCATAATCCTAAATAAAGTGCTCCTTAACAAGACTGTGATCCGGGACCTGAGACTACATACATTCTCCTCGTGTCCTGCCTGTGCGACCTATTTACAACTTCTTAGGGTTCCATGAAATGTCCTCACTCTCCTAAACACTATATAATATGAGCCTGGTCTATTCAGTCTCCCCTCAGATGGCATCCATTGAGAACATTCAGTCCAGTTTGGTTTATTGTCACGTGTGCCGTGGTACAGTGAAAAGCTTACGTTGCATACTAACCAGTCAGCAGAAAGAAAGACAATAAGGTTCATAAGGTTCATTTATTGTCACATACACCAATTGGTGTCGTGAAATGTTTACAATCGAGCCAATTGCAATGTATAGATACATAAGGGAAAATAACGTTTGGTGCAAGGTAAAGCCAGTAAAGTCCGATCAAAAGAGAGGTCCAAGGGTCACCAATGAGGTAGATAGTAGTTCAGGACGGCTCTCTGGTTGTGGTAGGATGATTCAGTTGCTGGTTAACAGCTGGGAAGAAACTGTCCCTGAATCTGGAGGTGTGCGTTTTCACATTTCGATATCTTTTGCCCAATGGGAGAGGGGAGAAGAGGGAGTGGCCAGGGTGCGACTAGTCCTTGATTATGATGATGGCCTTGCCGAGGCAGCGTGAGGTATAAACGGAGTCAATGGAAGAGAGGTTGGTTTGTGTGATGGTCTGGGCTGCATCCACAATTCGCTGCAGTTTTTTGCAGCCGTGGATGGAGCTGTTCCCAAACCATGCCGTGATGCATCCTAATAAAATGCTTTCTATGGTGCATCTGTAGAAGTTGGTATGAGTTGTTGGGGCTGACCTTCTATCTCAGCGCCACTTTTCTGTGCTGTCCCCTTTACTCCATGCGGCAAACACCATACACGGACCTGGAAGCAGCCTGATGAATCTTTGTCACATGCCCATGGTAGCAATAAAATTCCTTTTTAGGTAAAGAGACCAAATCTGTGCACGTTACTGCATGCGTGATCTACATAACACCCTGCATAATAGCAGGAAGACCTCTCTACACCTGTACTTCATTCCTATTGGATGAAAGATCAAACCCCTAGACTAACTGACATTTCCCTGCAAAATCTGGCCTATTTTTTTAATCCCAAAGAAAACCATAGGCTAATAGATCTGAAATGTACATGAAATGATCAATCCTAACACATTGCTCATAAAGTTCCTCATTACCATACAAAAATTGCAGACAAATTAATTTAAATTAGAAAAGTAGACTTTGAGTAATCCAAAATTATATAATGAAAGTAACGAACACCAGTTTTCACTAATAAACAGCAAAAATACAGAATGCTAGAAACACTCAGCTAGTCAGGCAGCATCTGTGTATATAGAAAGTGTCCATGTTCCAGCCCATCAGAACTATAAAAGTGAGATAACAAATATAGTTTAAGTAGCTATATTTGTATTGTGTACAGTTTTGGTCTCCTAATTTGATGAAGGATATCCTTGTGATTGAGGCAGGTTCACGAAATTGATCCCTGGGATGGCGGGACTGTCATATGAGGAAAGATTGAAAAGACTAGGCTTGTATTCACTGGAGTTTAGAAGGATGAGGGGGGATCTTATAGAAAATTACTAGACTAAGTGGGGCCTGTTGGGTCCCATGTTCACACGGGAGGGCTGGTCCCCCAATGCAATATTCCACCTCTCCACTTATTCCAATATTGGTGGCCAGTGGGGGGGGGGGGGGGGTTTCTGGAGTGCTGGTATGGAATCTATGGGGCGGCAGCTCAGTCCCTCAAGCCTAATGTGCTGGCATCTCACTCGCGACTGGTGGGCTGGCAGTTAACTCATGGCTATTCCTTAAAATTCCATTTCAAGCAGGGTGCAAGGCCACCAAATTCAAGTGCAGTTTCCTACCACTTCAAGCAGGGTGCAAGCCCACCAAATTCAAGTGCAGTTTCATACCACTTCAAGCAGGGTGCAAGGCCACCGAATTCAAGTGCAGTTTCATACCACTTCAAGCAGGGTGCAAGGCCACCAAATTCAAGTGCAGTTTCATAACATTTCAAGCAGGGTGCAAGGCCACCACATTCAAATGCAGTTTCATACCATTTCATGCAGGGTGAAACCACCATAAAACCACACAAAACACCAAACACACAGTTCAGTAGAAATTCAGTGTGTTCAGTTTATTCACAGCTCAGAGTTGTGAGCTCTCCCTCCTCCATCATGCAGAGATTGAGCCACACCCACTATGAAGGAAAGGGAAATATGTTTCTAAAGCTATTGGAAACCAAAGATCATAGAGCTATGGTTTCTCTGGTGGAAACTATCTTTCCTGTTTGTCAGAATTTGCTAACTTTGATGTAAAGTCATTCACTTATAACATTGATCCATTTTTCTGTCTAACGATATTACCTGATCTGAGTATTTCCCGCAATCCGGGTTTTGTAACCACTCCCCCTCCCACTGGAAAAGGTGTGGCCTTCATGACAGGAGAGAGATTCTCAACATTTTTAAAACACTAATAACACTTTTATTTTTCATTGATGGGAAGAATCCTCTGCACATGCTGAGCAGAGGGGGACTGAGTAAGATGGCCAAAAATCACAGCCGTAAGTGATGGAATTTTATCTAAAATCAGTATACAGTGCAAACAGGAAGTTATCCAAAGCACCCAGGCCACCATATGCAGTAGTGCCTTTTAACTTCAAACCAAACCCCCCAAACAAACATTTGCAGGCAGTGCCTTTTTACTTCAAACCAACCATATTTTCATTTCAAACTACATTAAGGGCACTCACAGTTGAGTAGACATGTGTCCAGTGCTACTCGGAGCTCAGACAGACGTGACCCTCTGGTTCCTCCATCTTGCAGAGACTGAGTAAAGCACATCACTTCCTGGTTTTATAGTCCCTCCCCCTCCCTCCAGCAGGGACAGCAGAGAGAATGGGGAATTTGTTAAAAACATTAATATCTCTCTGATTTTTCATCGATGGGAAAAATCCTCTGGTCCAGTAAGGTGGAGGGGGGTTCTGTGCGAGCTGGCCAAAAATGTTCCCAATGTGGGGCGAGTCCAGAACCAGGGGCCAGTCTTAGAATAAAGGGGAGGTCATTTAAGACTGAGGTGAGAAAAAACTTTTTCACCCAGAGAGTTGTGAATTTATGGAATTCCCTGCCACAGAGAGCAGTGGGGGCCTAATCACTGGATGGATTTAAGAGAGAGTTGGATAGAGCTCTAGGGGCTAGTGGAGTCAAGGGATAAGGGGAGAAGGCAGGCACGGGTTATTGATAGGGGACGATCAGCCATGCTCACAATGAATGGCGGTGCTGGCTCGAAGGGCCGAATGGCCTCCTCCTGCACCTGTTTTCTATGTTTCTAGCTTTGATAGGGGTAGGGCGATGAAAGCAAAGAGATGTCTGTGAAAAGGTGGAGATCAACAATGTCCAGGCAACATAACTGTTTTCCATGCTGAGTAATAGATCAATGGGGGCGTTTATAGATACAAGGCACAGAACATGCTGGAAATATGAGATGCAGAACACAGAAAGCTGTTCATGGAAAGCTATAGCAAAACGGATTGCGGGAAATACTCAGATCAGGTAATATCGTTAGACAGAAAAATGGATCAATGTTATAAGTGAATGACTTTACATCAAAGTTAGCAAATTCTGACAAACAGGAAAGATGGTTTCCACCAGAGATACCAGAGCTCTATGATCTTTGGTTTCCACTAGCTTTAGATAACATATTTCCCTTTCCTTCATAGTTTAGCATTCTGAAAGAGCTATTCCCTCAATGACCCAGGTCTGCTCTTCCATCACCACCAATACATCAGTGATGTGCATTCTCACGGTACTTTCCCGTGATACCACAGGAGATGCAATGCCTGACCTTTTATCTTTATACTATCCAGGACCCAAATAGTCCTCACAGGTGAAACACTACTGCTGACAGTCTTGTGTGTTAATAAGGTGTTTTTATTAATGAGAGTATGTATTCCATGTAAGCAGAATGTTATTAAAACGTAATCACATTTGAACGATATTCCCTTTCTTCCAACCATCCCTCCTCCACTGCTACAAAAACTAGACTGTGTTCTGTTCTTTCCCTCTGATGTAAGACCCTGGACCTGAAACATTAATCGCTTCCCTTTGCACAGGGTGACACCTGACTTGGTGTCATAGAAATCAGAGAATTAGACTAGTGTGGGCTGTCCCAGTGTGAAGGAAGACTGTTTTATACACATCATAGAATTCTTCAGCATGGAAACAGGCAATTTCACCCATTTCATGCACATCTTCCACATTAACCCCATCTCCCAGCACCTGGCCCACAGCTTCTATGCCTGGGGGTGTGGGGGGATTCAAGTCCTTATTTAGTAATTTCTTAAATGGAGTGAGCAACCCAGCCTCAAGTATTGCCTGATTCCACAGCCTTTGTTCTATCCAGTGTTTCAAGCATTGTCTGTTTTTACTTCAGATATCCAGCACCCATACTGCTCTGATCAGTTACAAACAATGCCTATAATTGTTTTGAGGGACAATAGCAAAAAGTGGAAACAACATCTTTAATTTTACTTCGGAGTCACGTGAGTGACTACGTGAAGAAGCCCCGCCTGGCGCTGGAACGGCATTACGTCGACGCTGACGGCAGAAGCAAGAGCTGCAGAGCGCAGCTCCTCGCAGCGGCCGGAACGGACCCGCAGGTAAGTGTAAGGAAAATAGGGGACGTTCTAAAAAAGACGTTACGCTGGTAGAACCAGCAAAAGAGAAAGTAAAATTTAAAATCAGAGTCACGCTGGCGTACTGATTTAGCCAGATAATAAAAAAGAAAAATGGAGAAGTCTCAAAGGAAAATTTCGCGGGTAAAAAGATCGTCCCGGGGTGAAGCTAAGGAGTCGGGACAAGAGTTTAGTGCGGATCCGGTTCCGAAAGCGGTGGCCGCTGATTCACCCGTTAGTGAGACTATAATTTCTCCAGAAATGCAAACCACGGAGGAAAATGTTCCTAGAAAAAGTAAAAAGAAATCCGTGAGGCCCGTGGTTTCTGATAATGACTCTGATAATGAAAGTCCTCCGGATAATAAAGCTATATGGCTAAAAATGGAAAAACATATGGAGAAAGTGCTCCAAAATATAATGAGACAAGGGTCACAGTACCCAGAAGTTTCCCAAAATGACCCCGAGGGGTTTGAATATACAGAATATGGCTATGTGCCAAATTGGGAATTTGAAACTCCAGACCCAGGATTAAGGGCGGAGGAAGTCTCATTGAATATAATTCCAAGTGTATCAGGGCTGCAAAAGACAGACCCTGCAAGTGGTGATGTGGATTATGAGTGCACACCACGAATAAAAAAGATGGAGGCCAGATGTGCCTGATATGGCAAAAGATTTTGCTATACCTGAAGGAAGTGGTGCGGCTATGGAAGAAAACCTAGCTGCCAGTATTAATTATATGGTATCTCACCAACTTCAAGATTCTGTGATGATTGAAACAGCAGAATTATATAAAACACCGGAAAATTGCACCTCATTGAAGGTACCTACGGTTAATCTGTCTATATGGACGCCTATGACTCCAGGCATGAGAGGACAAGAAATAAGATTTCAAAGAATCCTCAAATTGATTTCAGCTGCCATTTTTGCTTTTGGAAGGCAAATGGAGGGGTCGGAGATGGATAAAATCCAAAAAGATACTTTGGGCTTATTGTGCAATTCCTTCTATGAAATTAATTGTATGAGGAAAATTGCGATTCGGCCCATATTTCATCCAAGGTTTGCAGGTCTGTGTCGATCAAGTGGTGTTCAAGCTCCTGGTTATCTATTTGGAGAGAACCTGCCTAAGCAAATAAGAGAAATGGATGAAGAGGCTAAATCTATTAGCCACATGAGACCTTTCGTCTTTGGACAAAAAAGGTATTTTTCGTCAAGAAGGGGATTTGATTTGGAAACAGAGGCAGGAATATCATAAGAAAATATTACCATCTGACACAGCCTAATGTTCACCCGTATACGGGGAGAAGGAGACCACCACGTTCATATGGAGAGGTACAAAAAATTTATTCTATTCTTAAAGAAACTGTGGACACATCTCCAGTTGAAGGGAGGATATAAACCATCTACAAATTGTAGATGGTAATTATGCAACCAATAATATAGTTACCTCAGTCCCATTAACCCCACCTAGTTAACATCAATCATAACGCCTTCCCCTTCCTGGGCGCGGCAGTAGAAGAATGTAGCTAGTGCTTGAAGATGTATGTAATGCCCTGTGCTATCATTAAAAGATGTTGCACACTTTAAGAGTTTGTAAATTGCTTATTTACATGGTGTCGAAGCTGGAAGACACTTGCGTCTCCTGTCTATCGGGTTTTATTTCTTTTTTTTGATTTGTGCTTTTTGTGCTTAATCTCTCTGGCCATGGCGTCCTCTTGCAGAAAGCCCGCGCAGCTTGTCTTTGATGCTGACATCTCTGAGCGCTGGGCCACGTTTGAATTTGATTTTACACACTTTGTCAACGTCGCACACCGCGCTGATCCTGACTCCCTTAAAGCCTCCCTCCTACTCAACCTTGTCGGACCTGATGCCATGAAGAGAGCCAGAACTTTCACCTATGCTCCAGCGGTCCTGGACGACAACAACGTGGTGACTACTCCTGCAGAGTCTGCCGGCGACCCCGCTTGCCTGCTACGTAAGTTCAGGGAGATTTGTGACCTGCCCTCGAACCGCATTCTAGAGAGGGCACGGTTCTTTACAAGGAGACAGTTGCCGGATGAACCTGTTGAATGTTTTATTGCTGATTTTGCGTTATCTCGCCCAGCGGTGCCGTTTTGGCGACATGACAGACCAGCTCACTAGAGACATTTTAGTAACTGGCATGCGTGACCAGAAGCTGCGATGTGAGCTTTAAGGGATCCGGATCTAACGTTGGAAAAAGCCATGCATGCCTGTAGATTGTCTGAGGTCGTTGTTTTGCCAGATGACCACGGGACTCGGGCAATAAATCTGTCAACCTGGCTGGGTTTAGGAGCCCACAGCCTCGGATGGGAAACAATGCTTTTCTGCCGCGTGCTAACCCTGGTCCTGGTGAAGTGCCCCAAAAAGGTGCCCAAACTGTAACTACATGCACCACAGACTGTCGACGTGCCCCGCCTATGGCAAGGCCTGTAACCTTTGTAAAAAACTGAATCACTTCTCTGCCGCCTGTCGTTTTATTCCGTTCCCGTGGGAGACAGGCACAGACTTCCAGACCCAGTCTAAACATGCTGAGACAATCTGATATCCGTTACGACTCATAGCCCAACTTAGCTGAATCCTATGATGCAGATCCAATTAATCCTCCCGAGGACTCGCATGTGTTTACCCTCCTACAGACACCCGCCCACCGCCCTGATCCCTCCGTATCTGTGACTGTCAATGATGTAACCTTCCTTGCAAAGTTAGACACAGGTGCGAAGGTCAACGTTTTGTCCATGAATCTTTTCAACAAGATAAGGAATAATGAGCCCCTGGTTGCTGACGATGCTACCCTGCACGCCTATGGTGGAGAAATTCTAAGGCCTGCGGGGAGGGCCACTTTAACTTGCGTGCTGCAAAAGGCCACGAGAAACGTTGGTTTTCTATGTTTTGAACTCTGACTGTGTAACCCTGCTGGGCAACCGTGCGTGCCAGGATCTTGGCCTGGTGTCCTTCGACCGCACGGTCCACAAAGTGCAACTGTCGTTTAACCCGGTTGCAGAATACCAGGACCTGTTCGACGATGACCTGGGGAAGTTACCACTGACATACCATATTTCCATTGACCCAAATATACAACCCGTGGTCCGCGCACCTCTCAGGGTGTCTCACGCCATGAAAGACAGGGTCGAGGTGATGCTTTAACAAGATGGTCGAAAAGGGGGTGCTAGAAGCGGTTAGCGAGCCCACCGATTGGGTCTCCACCATGGTTGCCATGATAAAGAAAGACAAGAACGAAATACGTGTGTGTATCAACCCGACTTAAACCTTGCCATCAGGCGACCACACTACCCCATGCGGTCTGTTGAGGATGTGGCGGCTCAGGTCGGGCAAGCCGCCATCTTTTCGGTCCTAGACGCTAAGAACTCGTTTTGGCAGATCCCGTTGGACAAAGCGTCTTCTGACCTGACGACCTTCGCCACACCGTTTGGCAGATTCAAGTTCCTGCGAATGCCATTCGGCATCAATTCTGCTAGCGAGGTGTTCCAGCGAACGATGGAGCAGATATTCTCAGACCTGCCATGTGCCATCATCGTGGATGATATCCTGGTTTATGGGAAGGACATTGCCGAGCACGACCTGAACCTCCGCCGCGTCCTGGATCGGGCACGGAAGGCGAACCTGAAGCTGAATCCCAAGAAGTGCCGGTTTCGTGTCTCAGATGTCACGTATGTTGGACATGTTTTCACCTCTAACGGACTAAAACCCGACCCCTTGAAGGCAGCTGCCATCTCCGAGATGGCAGCCCCCACCGACGTGCCAGGTCTACAACGATTCTTGGGCATGGTGAACTACCTTGGAAAGTTTGTACCAAACCTCAGTGAGCTGAGTGCTCCCCTGCGGCAGCTGACAAAAAAGGATATCGCCTGGGTCTGGCTCCCACATCACCAGCAGGCCTTTGACTGCCTCAAGTCGAAACTCCGACGTTGCGGTTCTTCGACGTGAGTCGCCCCATCACCGTCACCTGTGACGCTTCCAAGTTCGGTCTGGGTGCGGCTTGCCTTCAGTCTGTCGATGGATCGTTACACCCTGTCTCCTATGCCTCCCGCACCATGACGGACACCGAGCAGCGGTACGCTCAGATCGAGAAGGAGCTGCTCGCGGTGGTGTTCGCCTGCTCCAAGTTCAGAGACTTCCTGTTCGGCAACAGATTTACGGTCGAAACCGACCACCAGCCACTGGTGACAATCCTGAACAAGCCGATTCACGCTGCCCCCACCAGGCTGCAGCGTATGATGCTGCAGCTCCAGCGTTTCGACTTTGATATAATCTACAAGAAGGGCACCGAGATGCACATTGCGGACACCCTATCGCGCGCCCCGCGTACCTCCTGCGCTCGCCACCCTACGAAACAGAGGACTTGCTCGTACTGGGCGTTAACTTTATTCCCACCAAGCAGCTACAGGTTTTGGCCGAGCACACCGCTGCTGATTCCGGTTTTGCAGCGGCTTGCCTCTGTGATTAAAACAGGGTGGCCAACAAAGCGCTCCGCCCACGCCGTCTGAAACACAGCCTTTCTTCCTGGTCCGCGACGAACTGGTGCTCCAGGATGGCGTTATCGCCAAGGGACATAAAGTTGTAGTCCCGTCCTCCCTGTTTGACTTTTACTTTTGTGCAGCCCATAGCGGACACCCTGGGGTCGATGCAACACTCGCCCACGCTCAGTGCCAATTCTACTGGCCTGGAATGGCCAAATATATCCGAGACCGAGTTTCTGCCTGCTCCACGTGCAACAGTCTTGCTCCGCACCAGCAGCGACAGCCCCTGCTGCAACAGCCCGCCCCTGCCTTGGCCTGGTCCTCGCTGGCTGCCGACATATTCGAGTGGCGTGGTAACCACTACCTTGTCCTGGTCGACTCGTACTGAAACTGGTTTGAAGTGGATTTGCTGACATCCCTCACGTCGGAGATGGTGATCCGAAAGCTGCGGAAACACTTCTCCACTTTTGGGACCCCTGTCAGGCTGCAGACTGACAATGGCAGGCAGTTTACCAGCCGAGAATTCAAAGGTTTGCCGACAAGTGGAATTTCGTGCATTTCACCAGCTGCCCAGAGTACCCACAGAGCAACGGCCTTGCAGAACGGGCCGTCCGCAGCGCCAAGCTTCTGATGGAACAGGCGAGACTATCCAACTCTGATTTGTATTTGGATCTCCTGAACCTCAGGAATGTTTCCAGGGATCCGGCCATGGGATCACCTGCTCAGCGTCTGATGTCCAGAACAACCAGATCTACCATCCCGATTGCCCAGCGCCAGCTGAACCCTCGGGTGCTGGGGCCTGCCTCCGTGCAGAGGCGAATTCAAGAGAAACATGACAGCCAGCGGCGTTCCCACGATCGGTCGTGCAGACCACTCGATCCTCTGTTGCCTGGACAGGTTGTTCGGTTGCAGACCGCCGGTGGTCACTCCCGTCTGGCTACTGTGGTTGGGGTGGCCGACTCACCTCGTTCGTATCTGGTCGACTATGAGGGTACCATCTACCGAAGAAGCCGACAACACCTGCTTGCGGTTAATGAGCCGAAGCCGCAGCCCCCGGGGCCCTATGCCCCGCCACTCTCATACCAGCAGCCGGCTGCCGTCCCAGCTAGTGTTCCCTGCATGCCTCGGTCCCCATCTCGAGCGCCTGGTTCCCCTCTGCGCGGGTCCCCTGTTGCCAGTCGCGGTTCTCCCTCTCCTGTTTCTCCCACCCCACTGCCCTTCCCTGGTTCCCCAGCTGCCTCGCGTCCTCCTGTTTCTTCTGCTCTTTCGGGGGAAGGGGGAGACGTCCGTACGCGCTCGGGCCGGATCAGCAAGCCACCTGTTCGTTACGGCGATTTTGTTTAATTCTGCTGTTTAATTCTGTTGTCGTGACAACAATCTGTTTTTTGATTTTCTAAGGGGAAGGATGTAGATGGTTTATATGCAACCAATAATATCGTTACCTCAGTCCCATTAACCCCGCCTAGTTAACATCAATCATAACGCCTTCCCCTTCCTGGGTGCAGCTCAGTAGAAGAATGTAGCTAGTGCTTGAAGATGTATGTAATGCCCTGTGCTATCATTAAAAGATGTTGCACACTTTAAGAGTTTGTAAATTGCTTATTTACACAAATGTTTTAAGATGAATGGCTTGCCATCACATCTGATCGGTTTATTTTACAAACAGTTTCAGGAGCTACTATTACATTCAAAGAAGGTGTTAATTCTCCGGTACAAAATAAACCTGCTTATGGTTTCATGTTTTCTGCAATTGAAGAGGCAGAAATTAATGTGGAAATTGACAAATTGTTTAAAAAAGGTGTTATTGAAAAAACTGTTGAACATAAACATCAATTTGTGTCAAATATATTTCAAGAAGTAAAAAAGATGGTGGTTGCAGAATTATTCTGGACCTTACAAACTTTAATAAATTTGTTGAGTATAAACATTTTAAGATGGAAACATTCAACACTACAAGACATTTGATATCAGCAGGTTGTTATATGGCTACAATTGATTTAAAGGATGCGTACTATTCAGTACCAATACATCAGTTCTTTCGAAGGTATTTAACATTTAATTGGCTGGGACAGCTGTGGCAATGCAAAGCTTTACCAAATGGGTTAAGTTCAGCTCCCAGGCTCTTTACAAAGCTGTTGAAACCAGCTTTTGCACAATTAAGAGCACAAAAGCACATCATTATGGCTTATCTGGATGACATTTTAATCATCAATAGTAATCAGGAATCAGCTGAAAAATCAGTTTCAGCAACTAAAACTTTATTTGAGAAGTTAGGTTTCTTGATTCATCCAATTAAGTCCCAGCTGCAGCCAGCACAGTCAATTAACTATTTGGGGTTTGTGATTAACTCAGTTACTATGTTAGTAACTTTGCCAACAGATAAGATTGATGATATTTTAATGACCTGTAGGGGTCTCATTCACAAACCTTTCCCTCCATCCGAGAAGTAGCAAAGGTTATTGGTAAATTAGTGGCAGCATTTCCTGCAGTAGAATTTGGTCCATTACATTACCTAAACCTTCAAAGGGACAAAATAAGAGCTCTAAAAAAGAGAGCAGGCCATTTTGATAGGCCTATGCAATTAACAAAAGAAGCATTATTGGAATTACAATGGTGGATTGAAAATGTCCCACAAGCTGCTAAAAACATTCTGATACAACAGCCTGAAGTAATTTTACAAGTGCTCTTGGATGGGGGGCCGACAGATTCATTCACCAGTTGTGGGGGCAGATGGACTGTCCAAGAGGAAATGTTTCTCCAAACATATGGTATTAACTATTTAGAATTATTGGGAGCATTTTATGGGTTGAAAGCCTATTGTTCTACAAAAAAGAACCTGCATGTACTGATACAATTAGACAATAAAACAGCTGTTGCATATATTAATCACATGGGTGGAGTCAGATCGGTATCATGTGATTGTTTGGTCAATCAGATATGGCAGTGGTGTATTAAGCACCAAATTTGGATTTCGGCAAATTACATCCCAGGTAAAGACAATGTGGTGGCAGACAATAGATCAAGGATGTTTAAAGACAACACAGAATGGATGTTGAACCCAGTAATTTTCAGTAAAATTGTGATTCAATATGGGTTACCAGACATTGATCTGTTTGCATCAAGATTAAATCATCAATTGCCTAAATATGTATCTTGGGAACCAGATCCAGATGCAGTAGCAGTAGATGCCTTTTCACTACATTGGGGGAATATGTTCTTTTATGCCTTTCCGCCATTTGCTCTGGTTCAGCAATGTCTGAAGAAAATAGAACAAGATTCTGCCACAGGATTATTGGTGATTCCAAATTGGCTGACACAACCATGGTTCCCATTGATGTAAACATTGCAAACATATTGGAGTTCCTTGCCGAGTTGCATTTTGAACAGCACTTAAGTTATAGTGCCATTAATAGTGCACGTAGTGCCTTATCATCTTATTTAGGACAAATCTCTGACCAGAAATCAATTGGATCACATCCATTAATATCCAGATTTATGAAAGGAATCTTTAACAAAAATCCACCCAAACCAAGATATACAGAAATTTGGGATGTCAGCATTGTACTTACTTTACTTAGGCAATGGACTCCAATCGAAGTTTTGTCATCGGAAAAGTTAACATTTAAATTAGTAATGTTAATGGCATTGGTTTCAGCTCAAAGGGTGCAAACATTACAAATGCTACGTTTATACTGTGTGCATGTGGCTGCAGATAACATTGTGTTCTATCTTTATGATCTGATCAAACAAAGCAGACCAGGGAGAACTGGAGCAAAGGTAATGTTTCAAGCTTACCCTATTGATCCAACGTTGTGTGTAGTTAAACATTTGAATCAATATATAAAAGTTACCAAAACTCTTCGAGTGATGAAAAAACACCTGATTACGCATAAGAAACCACACACAAAAGCTTCAGTGCAAACAATCTCAAGGTGGTTAAAACAGGTGTTACTTTTAGCAGGAGTAGACACTGATGTGTTCAAATCTCACTCCACCAGGGCAGCAGCTACATCCGCGGCGAAGATACAGGACGTACCACTCGAACATATTTTAGAAACCGCAGGGTGGTGTAAAGAAGAAACTTTTTCAAAGTTCTACAATAAACCTGTTCACACAATGACAGGCTTTGGACACGCGGTGTTGGGTTCACTATAATCACATGCTTTGTTTCACTATCGATTGATATTATCAATTATTACCCATATCACACATCTGAGGTATGCTTTTACGAAATTGTATTCCCTTCGTT
Source organism: Okamejei kenojei (assembly GCA_035221665.1). NCBI lineage: Eukaryota > Metazoa > Chordata > Chondrichthyes > Rajiformes > Rajidae > Okamejei > Okamejei kenojei. The sequence continues at coordinate 89,385,122 of CM069132.1, forward strand.
TTTACTGCCAGCAGGGGTAACAGGGGAATATTTTCTTATATTCTCCTTTCTTGCGAACGCCTATGGACTTTACCTGTTAAAACAGCGGGGAATATAGTCTTATATTCCCCTGGTCTCACATCCGGGAACTTGGCAACGTGACGGCAACGTGACGCTGCGTGGGAAATTTAGAATATTCAAATGGCAGACAGGAAGACTGCCGCGTTCTTTTTTTTTGGTTAAATTTTGCGTGTAAGTCCGCCGAGCTGAGATGTTCAAATTTTCCTCTAGATGTCGGATAATGGGTAATAATAACAATATTGACTGTCCTCTTTCGGGAGATACGACATATATTGCCCTCACTAGATCCATATTGCCCTCGTCTTCGACTCGGGCAATATGAATCTACTTCAGGCAATATATGTCGTATCCCCCTCAAGGCCAGTCAATATTCTATTATTATGTTATCACTTATATCTTTTATCACTTTGTAATGGTTTCCCTCAGATGTAAAAAGGGGGTTATTATATGTTATTTTATCATTAAAAGATTTATGGAAAGAACTAAAACTAGTCTGGTAAAAGGTTTTACTCATGTATGTGTTGACCTAGCCGGACTGTCGTATGGAAGAATTCTACGACATGGAAAACACAGAAGCTTCAAAATCTTCACGTAGTCACTCACGTGACTCCGAAGTAAAATAGTAAGATTAAACGAGAACTTACCAGTTCGAAGTTTGATCGTTATTTTATGAGGAGTAACGATGAGGGATTACGTGCCCTCCACTCAACACCCTCATAAAGTAAATGATCATCTGGTAGTTCTAAATCTATGATGAGCCTTACTATCTTACTCCGGCTATTGTGTTCTGTGTTTTTCATGCCGCTGCTTTGAAGTATGCCGTTCTAGCGCCAGGCGGGGCTTCTTCACGTAATCCCTCATCGTTACTCCTCATAAAATAACGATCAAACTTCGAACTGGTAAGTTCTCGTTTAATCTTACTATTGTACTTCATATCTGTTGCTTTTGCAAATGTACCATCAAAGGCGCAGGGGATATGTAGTTAGAATAATATTCTCCCTAACCATAACCCTAATTATATACATTTGTTCTTACTAGTATACTCTAATTTGAATTTATTTTACAAAGCTGATTTTATATATCTATAATAACCTTTGAATGAGCTGATACGTAAAGCTGATTAGAACATAAATGATCATACTCTGGAGTTTAGAAGGATGAGAGGGAATCTTATTGAAACATATAAGATTATTAAGGGTTTGGACACACTAGAGGCAGGAAACGTTCCCAATGTTGGGGGAGTCCAGAACCAGGGGCCACAGTTTAAGAATAAGAGGTAAGCCATTTTGAACGGAGACGAGGAAACACTTTTTCTCACAGAGTTGTGAGTCTGTGGAATTCTCTGCCTGAGAGGGCGGTGGAGGCCGGTTCTCTGGATACTTTCAAGAGAGAGCTAGATAGGACTCATAAAGTTAGCGGAGTCAGGGGATATGGGGAAAGGCAAGAACGGGGTACTGATTGGGGATGATCAGCCATGATCACATTGAATGGCGGTGCTGGCTCGAAGGGCCGAATGGCCCACTCTAGCACCTATTGTCTATTGATTTGTAAAATTGCAAGTACCAGTAACTGAGACTGGAAAACAAAACTAATATTTACCCAGACTTGAAAAGTGTGAGTTATTACACACTGAGAAGTGTACAGTGGAAATTTCACTTGCCATACTCAGAAATGCATAATGAGAAAATTGATAAAGCAATGTTTTGTACCCAGAAATTGTAAGAAGATATTTTTTTTAATATAGACAAACCTAGGCATTTCTTCATGGCAGCTTCAGGAAGACAAATGGTATGGTTTTGTTGTGCATGTAAATATAGAACCAAGAAATCACACTCCCTTTGTGTTGTTTTAATGTTATTTTACCATCAGATGTAAAGCTGCAAGTTAAACATTTATTAGTCAAAATTCTTTGTTGTATTGGTTTTGCTGTATCAGAACTGGATTACTTAAGTGCCATGTAAAAATAAAACTTTTTGTATGTAGATTGCAACAGAAGAAACCAAACAGATAGTTAGCTTTACAATGACCAGATTAATCCTGATTAATACTGACGGAACTCAAAGTATGCTAAGTAGCTAAAGTGCAGGAATGTTTGCTTTCTTGGCACAGAATGACAGAAAAATGAATAGGCGTGAAAAGAATGAAAAATATCAGGGTTTGCTTTTGACATGAAGAGCACATGTGGTGAGAGTGGTTTCAATCATCATTTGTTGTCTATCTTTCTGGAGGCTGAGAGAAACTGTTGATTATTTTAGAACTTCCTGCAAAGATACCTGGTCAAGCTCTTCAATGTTACCACATTATGCTGTTCTTGTGTACAGCACAACCAACTGCTTTCTACCACCAAAATTGGTCTTTCTGACTTCACAGTTTCTGCGATTGGAGAAAGAACCAGCACTAAACTTATTCAATTAGATTTATATAACAGAATCAAGAAATGGGTCAGATTTACAGATTAATTTGCACTTCTATGGTCCCGAGGATACGAAGCACGAGGTACGAGCACAAAGTGGTGTGTGCTCACAACCATAAGTTTATTAATTTGCACGGTTCCAAGAACACTGGCAATAAGTCGCTACATTGAGCTTCTGCACTTCAGAATTAGGAATTACGAGGTTGGAGGGCGGCAGGTGAGAGGAGTCAGTTACTTTTCAATCATTATTGTGAAATCTTGGTTAGATGCTCCTCTTTCGTTGTCAAATGTCCCAATTAATTCTTTGGCTCACAGTGATTATGCACAAAATGGCCATGAATAAAATGTTCAATATCCCATCTGATATCGCTGCAAAACACAACTAAGAACGCATGAGTCGTGAAGAATAAAATCGACCAGCTAAACTCAAAAGTGAATGCAATTAATGACTGAAATAGGTGATCCATAATTGCGACTAATTGAATATTGTGGGCATAATGAAACAGCAATCCAGGCAGCAGCAGCAGTGCAGTAGGATTTCATAGTGTGTCTGAAGAAGAGTGGTTCACCTTGCGAAGCGAATATTATGGAACAGCAGCAAGTATGATACATCAAGCTACATGTAAGCAGCAAGCATGATACATCAGGTTACATGGTTATTATGTGTCCATCTTTGTGTGGTGGATCAGCTTGTGTTTTCCAAACAAAGGCACGACAGTGGAATTTGGCAGCCGGCCCTTTAAGCAACATTGAGGAAGTACAACACTGATAAACTTCGGAGCCTGATTGTTGAAAGAAAATATCTTCAGATGAATGTTCATTCCCTTCAATTTCTTCCATTTGGTGAGATTCTCTTTAAAAAAATTACTTCTTTGGAGGTCGAACATTGTCCTCAAAATATCCCTGATTCATGATGTTGCCAGCTGGAAAGTATCTGGCTACTACAAAAGAGGAGCCATCCGAGGCAGAGGCCTTCCCAATACCCAACTTCTTGCTGTTTTTCCAGACCATAGCTGTAAAATGACCTAAAGAAGGATTAAGAACTCAAATTAGTAACCAGAAGATCCACTGGGGGAATTGCCATTAATGTGCTGGCCGCACTGTGCTTAATTCTCACTCCAAATATTGACACAATTGCTACATTCACAAAGACTAATAAGATTCTTGCTACTAATGACAATGATGCACTTTAGTAGAGAATGACTCGGCATTTCATTTTAGCTTGTGCCAGTGAACAATTCATTAACATGATAATTCCCTCTCCGATACCATTTTTTCCTAGTCTGCTTATTGCCTTAGACCTGGTCGATCAATAAACTAAAATGTTTGCTCTATTTCTTGTTCCATCGATATTCCTTCATTCGCTGAGAGTTTGGGATACTTTCTGCTTTTATCTCAGATTTCCAGCAGATATTGCATGCGTTACCTAGCCAAGACTTTGCTTCATCAAAAGATGATTTCTTATCCCTTACATTCTGGCCTTGACTTCCTGTAGACGTTCTTATTTATTTCCATTACCAATTCATTACAATTTCATGATTTAAATGCAGAATTATGTTTCAGGCCCCTTTCTAGCTTTTCACCATTTAAGTGTATTCAGTTTTATTCTCTTTAAGATTGAAAGTGCATGACTTCACATTTGACCAATTTTGTGCATTCACATAATCTACAAAATTCACATGAGGTCAATGCCTCTTTCTATACTGCTAATAATGGTTTTCTTTCCCATCAACCAAGAAGTTCCTAAACACAGCAAATAATTGAAATCCCAATATACATTCTAGTGAACACCACAATCATGCCAATAGTAGCTTTCCATCTTAATAGATCATGATATTACACAGGGCTTCTGACCTGATTTATTCAGAATATTCAGGGCCGAGACAAATACCTACAGACCGAAAGGAAAGTAAGGAATATGAAGATTAGGTAGAGGTGTAATTTAGGCTCTCCGATACCCCGTGAACCTGGTTTGAGACGTCTCACATTCCGATACCAAACTGGGCAAAATACCCCTGTTAATCTCAAATTCCCACTTCCGAAGCCTGGTCTCGGATCCCCATTAATAGAACGAATCAGTACTACCACATTGCATTTCCCCTCCTTCTAGCCACTTTAGCATGTTGTTAAGTTACAGTGGCATGGCTAGTATACTCCTTTACCTTCACAGGTTTACAATACATCACACCTTTTGGGTGGGTTTGGGTGCCATGGTCCACATATTCTCTCTCTTTTAGATTCCACTTACTCAATACACTATTGGTCACACCAACCAAATATTGGAAGATAATACTCCTACAGCGGATAAATGTGTACTCCTCACAGTAGGTATGTTACAATACTTACCTTCAGCGGTGCTGCAGTTCTGCCACTGGCCGTGTGCGCGACTTTGGCGCCTTTGGGGGGGCGGGCGGGATTAAAATGCCGTTTTCTCCTGCCTGTCCAAGTCGATCTTTCTCAGGCTGCTGAAGAATAATCGATCCGACTTGCGTTCTCGGAAGTTTTTTTTTAAATCGCGGGACAGTTTAATCCCTGGAGTAAAATGAAAAAGCTACTCCTAACGCCGTCAACGCCAACAAGGGGACGGGTCTCACGTAGGGGACAAAACATAAGGTAAGTCGTTTATTTTACATATAAACTTGCTTCTTAGGATTACTTTAATCCAAATTTCATTGGCGAAAATGTGATTATGGCCCCATACGAACCGGCAGTGTTTTTCCTGACGATATGCGGGTTCAAATTCACCACAACGTTCCAAACGATCGTGTTCCACAAAATCTCACTCGCATGATGATTTAAATGCCCATTAATTTACGGGAATTAAACACTGAATTCCTTCCATTTGGCCTATAAATTCATGACAATTAATTTCATTAATTATCATCATTAAATTCATTAATTTCAGAGTATGAAAATGGCCGTAACTTTTTTTAATACTGAAGATATGAAAGTGAATTAGGTGTCTAAACTTCTTTTTATGCTTTATCTGATGGGATAAATTGCAGACTTGATTTTTTAAATCTCAAAATTTTGTAACATTGTTACTCACGCAGACAAATTGCAGGCAGAAATCCAGCAAAGAATGGAAACAGTGCAAAGTCTTGTGACAAAGCTGCTAGTCAAGGTTAAATATTTTTCTTCAATGATCATTAAACTCGAAACTTGTGGCTTGGCGAATAACTCTGTTCCGATTTCTCTTCACTATGAGTCAGTTGTGAAAAAGGAAGCCTTGCTGAATTAAACTACATTTTTTGGCAGATCCAGTTGGAGGAACCTGAAACTGCATGTGGTCATTCTGAAGCCTTAACTTACAATGACTGTTGTACTAACGCACAGAAATTATAAACTTCTGCCAAGACCCTATGCCAATGATAACTGATCAAAAAGTATGCAATGCAACAACACTAATTGCCATGGCGACAATCAGAGGGGAAGTTCCTGCCCATCTCCACTTTCTTTTTAAAACAAAATATTCTCTTAAACTCACCACTGTGGTTCCATGAGCAATTTTTCCCCAAGAAAACATTTCCCTCATGCGATAATGAAAATGAACAGGCCATTCAACCACAACTGACATCATAATCAAGTTCACAACATCCATTGTTCCCAGCATCAATGTACAGTGAACCTGCCTCTGGCTACAACAATTCCTATTGCTGTCATCTTCCCTGCCCACCATCTTTACTCTCTCCGTTAGCTTAGTTTGGTTTGGAGATATAGCATGGAAAAAAGGCCCTTCCACCCACCATGTCCACGCCAGCCAACGATTATCACTGCACCAGTTCTATGTTACCCCACTTTCGCATCCACTCCTCACACACTACTGGCAGTTTACAGAGGCCAATTAATCTACAAACATGCAAGCCTTAGGAATGTGGGAAAAAACTTGAGCACCCACGGGAATCCTATGCAGTCACAGGGAGAACATGCAAACTCCACACAGTCCTGCCCCCCAATCCCCCCCCCCCCCCCGAGTTCAGGATGAAACATAGGTCTCTGGCGTTGTGAGACAGCAACTTTATCAGCTGTGCCACTGTGGTGCTCCTCGTCTGTTAGTAATAATGAGGTTAACTTTTTCCCCATCAGTATTGTGTTGGATCAAAAGGTCACCAGAGGCCAGTCATTGGTCCACACCAATGCAGTTACCCACCAAGCTCTTAACATTCAGGTTTTCACGGATACAGTTGTAGAGAGGAAAGTCTAGGTTTGTATTTTCCTTAAGAAGTGCTTAGAATGCCATATTTGTTACGTTTGTTTCCGCAGCTCAATATCTGCAGGAAATACCGCACCTGCAAACACAAAAGATTACAAATCACAACCAAACCCTAATCTATCGGACCACTGGACTACAGGATGTGGGACATCCAATGATTCAGTGATGAGCAATCATTGCCTTCTGCACATTCACAGTGCACAAACCAAAATCCAACAATCATTCCGAATTGTTGCAATTATTTGCAACATGGTGCTTGTTTCTTGAGTGATATTCTTTTATTCATTAATGAAGCAATGAGAAATTCTTCAAACCAATAAACCGTGGTTCAACCGTGAAACTGATGCCATAATTTAAGATACTTGAAAGCATTGGGAGTCACCGCTAGAGAGAATAAGCAGACATTGCTAAACCTGTTTAATAAATGAATGTCCACACCCACTGTCCACATTCTTAAACTTTCTGAAAAGTTATAATCCAGGAAGTACATTTATGTTTTATTCCTCATCAGTGTTATGCATTGTACAATCTCCCTTACATGTAGCTGTCTGAGAGTTATTTTTACACCACGTGTATTAGTCCATCCACTCTGTGCCACATCACATTCAATCAAGAGGTAACAGTCAGGTTTTAATAACACCAGATAAAGGCAAATCTCAGGATTCAAGGTTAAATTTAGATAGTCCCATAATATGCAAAGGAATCAAATTCACAAGACAGGGCAGCAAGTAATGGAAGATTAAGCAAATACAGAAGGGATTCAATAGGACTGGAAAAAAGGAAATATTGTGTCTCTTTTCAAAGGCGAAGCCAATCAGGCTCAGATAACTTCATGGTCAATGGCTATTCATTGTTACTATTTCTATTACCTTCAGCCCAGGATCACAGTGACGACATGAACGGTGGGTGGCAGGATAGCGCATCAGTAGAATTGCTGCCTTACAGCTCCAGAGACCTGGGTTCATCCTGACTACAGGTGATTGATTGTCTGTACAGAGTTTGTATGTTCTCCCCGTGACCTGCGTGGGTTTTCCCTGGGGGTTCCGGTTTCCTCCCACACTCCAAAGATGTACAGGTTTATAGGTTAATTGGCTTGGTAACATTGTAAATTGTCCCCACTGTGTGTAGGATAGTGTTAGTGTGCGGGGTGATTGCTGGTCCGTGCGGACTCGATGGTCCTAAGGGCCTATGTCCGCATTGTATCTGATTTGGTGCTCAATAATAGTAATTTGATGTTCAATAATAAGGAATACGTCAATTTGATATTGTGGTGGTGGGTGTTTAGTTATTGTCTGTCATGTAAATAACATTGTAAATAATTGAATACATTTTGCTAATAAAAATAATGATGGGACAACATAATGGAACGAGATCGAGATTAGTGTGGAATGGTTTCAGGACAAAAAGCTAGTCCTTGAAGTCAGCAAGACAAAAGAGGTGGTTGTTGACCCATGGAAGCGAGGGATTGAACATAACATTATCATCATTAAGGGAGCTACTGCAGACATGGTCAACAGCTTCAAGATCTAAGGCATTCAGATCATCAGCCACATAACCCAATCCCTTCCAAAGATGTGGTGATTAAGAAAGTGCATCAGCATATTTACATTCGCAGGCATCCATGAAGACTCTGCATGTCCATGCGGATTTGCTCAAACTTCTACAGATGTGCTATTGGAAGTATACTGACAGGATAGATCTCAGCCTGGTATTGGGAACAACCCTGCTCTTGACCACCTTAACCGCCAAAGAGCATCACAGGCTCATCACTTCCTTCGATTCAGTTCATTTTCATAGTGCACACTTCAACAGGCGCACAGTAGAAAGCATGCTGACCGGTTGCATCGTGGCTTGGTTCGGCAACCGGAGCGTCCAAGAGCAGAAAAGGCTGAAAAAAGTTGTAAACACTGCCAGTCCATCATCGACTTCCCTACCATCGAGGGGATCTAGGCAGTCGCTGCCTCAAAAAGGCTGCCAGCATCATCAAGGACGCACACCATCCTGGCCACACATTAATGTCTCCGCTGCCATCAGCAACATCCAGGTTCAGGAACAGCTTCCTCCCCACAGCCATCAGACTATTACACACAACTTCAAACAAACTCTGAATTATAACAGCCTATTGCACTTTATCTGGGGGGGGTGGGGGGGGGGGGGGTGTTGTGTGTGTGTGTGTGTGTGTGTGTGTGTGTGTGTGTGTGTGTGTGTGTGTGTGTGTGTGTGTGTGTGTGCGTGTGCGTGCGTGTGCGTGTGTGCGTGCGTGTGCGTGTGTGTGTGTGTGTGTGTGTGTGTGTGTGCGTGCGTGTGCGTGTTCGTTCGTTGGTATATGGACACACTGATCTGATCTGTATTTATGCCTATAATCTGTTGTGCTGCAGCGGGCAAGAATTTCATTGTCCTATCTGGGACACATGACAATAAACTTTCTTGACTTGCATTGCATTGGGAAGACTGGAAGTATCACAAAAGATGCCTGCCAAAAGTTTCTAGAAGCTTGCAGCAATCTGCTGTTTTCAACTCATCATTGTATTTATTATGATATATATATATCATTACTGCATGTAGAAAAAAAAACAAAGTGCTGGAGTAATTCAGTAAGTCAGGCAACATTTCTGGAAAATTGGATAGATGATGTTTTGGATCGGGCCCCTTTCACAGACTGATTGTGGCAAGAAAGCTGGTGGAGAAGAGGAGCGGGTTCAATGCCTGGCAGGTGATAGGTTGAGACACAAAATGCTGGAGTAATTTAACAGGTCAGGCAGCATCTCTGGAGAAAATGGATTGTTCCATTTCCTGCAATTACTTTCTCTTAGGTAATAGGTTGGTACAAGTGAGGGGGTGGAGGACAGGGGGTTGATAGGTCAATTGTTTGGACAAAGGCCAGACGAAAAAAGACAGGTGTGAGACAAAAAGATTGAAGAGATGCGAATTGTAAAGCTTGAGGAAGGAATGTAGATGGGGAGGGGAAGGAGAGAAATTGGTGCCCGTTCAGGTGGGGCACAGGGAGGGGGGAGAAGTAGGGGGGGGGGGTCATAGTTACCTAAAACTGATTAATTCAATGTTCATACCATTAGGTTTTTAGGCAATCAGATGGAATTTGATGTGTTATTCCTCAAGTTTGTGTGTGGTCTCATTCTGACAATGCAGGAGTCTAAGACAGAATGGTCAGTATGGGAATGGGCAGAACAGTTAAAACGGTGAGCTACCAGGAGATCCAGTATGCCTTGGCAGACCAAGCGCAAGTGTTCGGCAAAACGGACACCGAATTTACGCTTGGTCTCGCTGATGTATAGGAGGCCACGTTGCAAACACTGGATGAGGTTAGAGGAGGTGCACTATCTGCCTATCAAAAAATAAATCCCAACCTTTTATCTGCCAGAATTTGTCCTGCCCCTCCCCTCTTCCAACTTTCTTCCCCAAACCCCCACAATTAATCTGAAGAAAGGTCCTGACATGAAACGTCACCTATCTCTGTTCTGATGCTGCTTGACCTGCTGAGTTACTCCATCACTTTGGGCCCTTTATTTGTAAATCAGACCTGCGGTTTCTTGTTTCGACAACACAAATATTATTGTATGTATTAACAATTTCATTGCACCCTGGTGTATATGACAATACGCTAATCTGTAATCAGTGTTCTATACTACCAGTTACTGTCAGCAATCGATTCAAGAGAAAAGCCCCACTTGACAAATCTCCTCGACCTCAAGAGGGCCAGAAACCTCCAATGAAATGTACAGAATGTACCCCTTCTGTACATCGACATATGAAAGGCTAGCAATTAAAATCAATACAAATGCTGAACATATTTAAATTGGATTGGAAATGGATTAAAGATAGTGAGCAAACTAATAAAGACACATAATGATTACTCTGACATATTATGGGAAGTCCACAATGAAAATCGCAATAATCATTGCATGGACTCATCTTTGCTTATCTCTAACGGTGACTCGGATTCTAAAACCAATAGCAGGGCTATCAATTCCCAGACAACAGTAGAACAGGAAAGACTTTTCAATGTAGTTACGGCTCTCTGGAGCATTCCAACTGCCAAACTGTAATGCAAATGAAACTTAATGCAGACAACACAGAATTACAGAAAGAAAACTATTGCCAGTATGCAGTGGGAAACAGAATGAGCACAAGTCTTTGAAATGGATGTAGGAGCTAGTTAGGACCATGTGAATGAATAATTTAAAATGGAAATATAAGTTTAGATGTTGCAAGTTCAGTTAAAAAACAGTTGGCATCAGTCAGTTCTCAAGCTCTACATGACATAATTTTCCATAAGTGATTATTTCCCCCCATAAATGAGTACATCATAGTTTTAAAAAAAAGGAAGCTGATGTGCAGCTTGGCTTGCACCATTTGGCTGGTGAATTGGAAAATTCAACTCTTAGAGGGTTTTAGCGAGCTGTGAAAAGACAAGTTGTACGTGGCCAGAAAATTTCAGTCTCCGTTTAGGATGGAGATATGGGAAATGCTGGTCCCATAGATACAAAAGTGTTTTAAGATCCCAGAATAGGAAGGAACCCAATGAAGCCTGGCACTATTTCAGGCATGAGATTTCTTTAAGGATCTGCGGATTTTGAAATTCAGAAAAAACCTCCGCTATAAAATTTCCCCACTATAAATGAATTTCAAAATTCGCGGATCTCAAACCCCTCTGCAGTAAAAGCATATGTCACCAACCAAATCTACAGTCCCCATGTCCTGCGCACATAATTGAAATTGAATAAATGTGCTCACTGATGTATTAGAGATGCCCACAAACACCACTCTTATCTGTTACATATATTTATTTTGAAGCAAGTCAAGCGTGGGGCAAACATTTGACTGGAGCAACAATGGTTTCCTGTGAGATACCAATTTCCAGCGCTGAACCCCATTACAATCTTTGTTCCTGCTGTGTTGTTCTCAAGATAGTTCTTAAGGTCAAATGTTTTTGATATTATTGCATCATTAGATTTCCCTTTCCAATATGCTCTCAGGACTACTGGATACCAAATCATTAAATAGCTCAAATCTTTAACCTGGTAACTGAATAACAAGGGGACTACATTGAGGCCGTATTCGTGCTGAGTCCCCAACACAGGTTTAGTTTATTATTGTCACCTGGATCGAGGTTCAGTGAAAAACCTTTGATTTGATTGACATCCAAGCAGATCAAATAATACTCAATTACAATAGATAAAGCAACGGGTAAGATACAGAATGCACATTTTTCTCAGCATTGTAGCGCACGAGTTCCATTGACAAAGTCCAATGTCCACAATGGGGCAGAGGTGAATCAGACAGTGCTCTAGCTTATGGATGGAGCTGTAAAAAGGGTGGATAGTATAACTGCTCTTGAGTCTGGTAGTGTGCGCTTTCAAACTTCTATATATTGTACCAGACTGGAGCAGGGAGAAGGAATAAAATTATTAATGGTTTAGACACGCTAGAGGCAGGAAACATGTTCCCAATGTTGGGGGAGTCCAGAACCAGGGGCCACAGTTTAAGAGCAAGGGGCAAGGCATTTAGAATGGAGAGGAGGAAACACTTTTTTCACACAGAGAGTGGTGAGTCTGTGGAATCCCCTACCAGTTCTCTGGATACTTTCAAGAGAGAGCTAGATAGGGCTCTTAAAAATAGCGGTCATGGGGATATGGGGAGAAGACAGGAACGGGGTACTGATTGTGGATGATCAGCCATGATAACATTGAATGACAGTGTTGGCTCGAAGGGCCGAATTGCCTACTCCTGCACCTATTGTCTATTGACTGGAGGCACAAGTCTTTGATTATGTTGGCCGCTTTTCCAACGCAAGGTGGAGCCAATGTTGGTCTGCGTGATGGGCAACATCTGCAACTTTCTTGTGGTCTTGGGCAGAACTGTTCCTAAACCCGACGGTATGCAATTAAATAGTATGGTTTTTATGGTACACCTGTGGACGTTTGTCACAGTCATTGAAGACATGACAAATTTCCTCACTCTCCTAAGGAAATAGAAACATTGGTGTGCCTTTTTGTCTGTCATGCCATTATGATTGGTGCAAGACAGATGGGTGATAATATTAATGCTAAGGAACTTGAAGCTCATAACCATTTCCACTTCAGCACCATTAGTGCTAGTTGAGGCTTGACCTCCACCATGCTTCCGTAAGTCAATAACTAGCTCCTTCGGCTTTCTGACATTGAGTGAGAGATTATGTCTTGACACCATGTTGCTGAGTTCTGTATCAGATGCTGCTCCTCAGCATTATATATTATCCTTATGTCTTTGCTGATTGATGGTTTTCTAGTTAGAAGCCGACTAAACCTCAAAATAAATCACCTCCAGCGATTGCTTTAGCTATGTGATCCTACTGTTCATTAGGATGCTTTTATGGTACTTTAAAACAGAATATGGGCAGAGGAACTAATGGAACAAGTAATTATAGTTAAAACTATGTGATAAACAAAATTTGGTCTGACCTATATATTGCTCAGAACACATTTTATATTTTGAGCATTAACAGAAAGCATACATTGCAGATGCAATAGACTTTTTCACAAAGAAATGTTCAACATGCACAGGGACTACATAATGCCCAACATGCACAGGGACTACATAATGCCCAACAAGTCTGAAACACATACGATTGAACAATGTGTGATTTTCATCAGAACACGGTGTACATATTTAAGAAGTATCTAGAGAAGTACTTGAATCGACAAGGCGGAGTTTACTCCGGACCAATTGCTGGTAAATGGGGATGGCAGGACTGCCAACATTGGGTGAGAGTTGGGAGTAAGAAATTGCGAGAGACTAAGCCCGAGGGAGCATAGTGACCGAGTGTGTGGGGGGGGGCGGCGGGGAGGGGAAGATGTGGGAGGGAGGTGTGTCCCCCTCCCATTGGTACGGGAGCTTGAAATTGTGCAATCTGGTGCATACTGTAGCGAGTCTTTTAACTTACACTTGAATGCAATATTTATGCTTTAAATTGGATTAGCTATGAATAAGGTTAGGCTAAATTACAGGTGCAGCACATTAATGATCTTAGTATATACATGTATGGAAATCTGATTATAATCAAACACTTGGTCCATGTTGACCAACCTGGGTCTCACTGCACACCTGGTACTACTCCTGACCCTGACTCCAGTTGCATACCTTCTCTCATTCCTCACCCCGAGTCCAGCCTTACACCTGGCCCCCTATTCTACCCTGATCATAGCTGCTTACCTGCTTAGGTTCCCAGTGCTGAACACTCCCATTGCCCTAGCATTGACTGCACACCTAATACTACTCCGGACCTTGACACTGGATGCACAATTGACCTTGCTCCTAGCCCCTCTGCATTGACAATATAACTGGCCCACACATAAAGCCCCATATTTGACAACATGGACTTAAGCTGTTACGTTCAAGTCCCCAGGTAATTATCTAATGCGGCAATCTTTTATGGGGCACTTCATAGACCAAATTTTGTCTAACAAAATTTTCTACATCCATTGGCTTCCTTGTTATCTAACATGCTAGTTACTTTGTCAAATAAGTCATCAATTGGATGAACATAATTTCTCATCCATAAAATTATACTCACTCAGCTGTATAAGTATTCTGTTACCATTTCCTTCATTTTCCTAACAAACTGTCCTGATGTCATTCCCCCCCCCCCCCCCCCCCCCCCAAATTTTTAAGTATTTTGTTGTCTTCCTCTCAGCTGGGACTCTTCAGAAATGCAAAGTCCAATAACTATATATTTGAGCAATATTATTCTTTTAAATGTGATCTTAAGAGTACATAATATATTCTGTAGTATTCATAAAACAACAATGATAAAAATATATTTGTTTTGATTGCACCTACAACATGCATACATTATTATATTACAGGGAGCATTGGAACAAATTGTTGTTCCAATGCTCCCCATTCCCAATTACTTTTAAATTGACGTGATTGAAATCTAAGTGAAGTTTAAATGGCATCAGAAAAATAAAAACTCCAGAATAGATGATATTCATTACGTGGTTGGTTGGAGTCAGTATCAGCACAATTACTATATTAAACGTTGAATCTTCAGATGTTCTGGTTCAAGCTAAAACTAAAGACAAATAATAACCTCTTCACACATTCCCCTGCAAATATCTCTGTCATTCCTTTAAAATATCCTCCTTTTTTGAACAAGCTCTTAAACATCGCATCTGAATCAGTTTCCATCTGATTACACTCCATGAGGATGTTCATCTACATGTTCAATTAATAAAACAAGATTGGGAACATTTCTATTCAACCAGTCAAAGAAATTGGGGGGGGGGGGGGGGGGGTTAGAAATAGTCAGTGAGGTAAACAAACATAATAGTTGAGTGGCAAATGACAATAGTGCTACCTTCCCAATATTTAACTGAAGGAAATAGTGGGTTATCAGGGCTGTATGTTGTCACAGACAGCCTGACACCTTGTATGTCATTTTAATATTACACTTATCCCATCTCCATGGATATTCCAGATCAATAAATTAAGGTTTTGTCAACTAATTAAAAATCAGCCTAATTACAAATCAATAACATCAGCCAACTCCAAAACACAAAGCGCTGAGCATTGGGATCCAGACATCACGGACAACTGGCATCAGTTCCCCACTCACATGCCAGGCCTTAGGGGGTACCCGGCGAAGGAGTGGAGCAACCGAGTGGGGGGAGGGTGTGGGAGAGGGTTGTCCCCCTCCCACGGTAGGGATTTTTGAAATTTGATGTATTAAAATCATGTGTTAGTGCATTGTAGAAGTATGATTTCAATGTTTTTTGTTTAAAGTATTTTTAAGATAACTTTTTAAGGGGTAACTTTTTCCACACAAAGGGTGGTGGGTATATGGAACAAGCTGCCAGAGGAGGTAGTTAAGGCAGGGACTATCCCACCATTTAAGAAACAGTTACACTGATACATGGATAGGACAGGTTTGGAGGTATGGACCAAAAGCAGGTAGTGTAGCTGGGACATGTTGGCGGGTGTGGGTAAGTTGTGCCGAAGGGCCTGCTTTCACACTATTATTCTAGGACTACATTATACCTCCACCATGCATGAATGCTTCAAAATCAAGTGGTCGAGTTTTATCGCCATATATTCAAGAATGGAAACATAGAAAATAGGTGCAGAATAGGCCATACGTCCCTTCGAGCCAGTACTGCCATTCAATATGATCCTATCCCTTGATTTTGCTAGCCCCAAGAGCTAAATGTAACTCTCTCTTGAAAACATCCAGTGAATTGGCCTCCACTGCCTTCTGTGGCAGGGAATTCCACAGATTCACAACTCTCTGCATGATGTCCTCATCTCAGTCATAAATGGCCTACCCTTTATTCTTATACTGTGACCCCTGATTCTGAACTCCCCCAACATCGGGAACATTTTTCCTGCAGTTACAGTAAGTGAAAATCTAGTAGGCAAGCAGGATGCTTTCTAAAACCACCCCAATCAAAGGCCACTATCTTCCACCGTTTTAACCCAGTGCTTGGTACTTCCAGCAGCCATTGGTTGTCCTCTAGGATGCACTGAGCTGCAGCCTGATCCATGCCCGTCACCTGGGCGAATTCGGCACAGAAACTCTCAGGGCAGCGGCACGACGCTTCCGACAGCCCGGGACTCTTGCACTGAGGCTGCTCCATGGCTGGAGCTGCAGCGACCAACTCGCCAGCCCAGCAAACACTCGCCAACCTCGGCTCCCGGTCCCCATCTGTCCCCGCCGCTGCTTCTGCTTCCATCCCTCCCTCAACCCTTGCTCTCCACCATGCAGTTGTTATGAGTTTTGAAATTTTCATTGATCAAAGCATTAGAAATTTGTGATCAGCGTGAGAGCATGAGAATTTGGCGAAATGTGTGATGCTCACGCTCAGTACGTGAGGGTTGGCAGCCCTGGAATGGTATTAATAGGTACTTGATGGTCAGCATGGACAGGGAGGGCCGAAGAGCCTATTTATGTGCTTTCACACGATTAGGCACTATTGCTAATAACAACTTGGGCATTTCATATCCTTGATTACTTGCAACATACATATAGTTCTGCGATAAGAAACAACCTGTTACAGAAAATCATGTGAGGAAAACAATGATGTTCATGTCAATAACAGACTTTTTTTCCTTGCAGGATTTTCAGAAATAAAAAAGGTCCTTTTAACAGTTTTAAACTCTAATTTTGTTGCCGCTCAAAATACTAAAGCCTAAATGCTACAATGTTTAACAGAGTATCTTGCACTAGTGAGTTCAACAACCCAAAAAGTATTTGGGTCAGTATCCTTCTTTGGTCTGAAGGAGTAGAGGGGAGACAACTGACGAATGGAAATGAGGAAAAGGGGAGGGCAAAAACCAGCAAGTGGATTCAGGTGAGATGGGGTGAATGATGGAGATGGTCATAAGAGGTGAGAAGTGAAATGGATACAAAACGGTATCAGGTGCAGAATCAGATAGAGGAAGAGGAAGAGGAAGAGGAAAATGTAAACCGGGAGGGAGAGGCTGGTAACATAGAAACATAGAAATTAGGTGCAGGAGTAGGCCATTCAGCCCTTCGAGCCTGCACCGCCATTCAATATGATCATGGCTGATCATCCAACTCAGTATCCCGTACCTGCCTTCTCTCCATACCCTCTGATCCCCTTAGCCACAAGGGCCACATCCAACTCACTCTTAAATATAGCCAATGAACTGGCCTCAACTACCCTCTGTGGCAGAGAGTTCCAGAGACTCACCACTCTCTGTGTGAAGAAAGTCTTTCTCATCTCGGTCTTAAAGGATTTCCCCCTTATCCTTAAGCTGTGACCCTTGTCCTGGACTTCCCAACATCGGGAACAATCTTCCTGCATCTAGCCTGTCCAACCCCTTAAGAATTTTGTAAGTTTCTATAAGATCCCCTCTCAATCTCCTAAATTCCAGAGAGTATAAACCGAGTCTATCCAGTCTTTCTTCATAAGACAGTCCTGACATCCAGGAATCAGTCTGGTGAACCTTCTCTGCACTCCCTCTATGGCAATAATGTCCTTCCTCAGATTTGGAGACCAAAACTGCACGCAATACTCCAGGTGTGGTCTCACCAAGACCCTGTACAACTGAAGTAGAACCTCCCTGCTCCTGTACTCAAATCCTTTTGCTATGAAAGCTAACATACCATTCGCTTTTTTCACTGCCTGCTGCACCTGCATGCCTACTTTCAATGACTGGTGTACCATGACACCCAGGTCTCGCTGCATCTCCCCTTTTCCTAATCGGCCACCATTTAAATAATAGTCTGCTTTCCTGTTTTTGCCACCAAAGTGGATAACCTCACATTTATCCACATTATACTGCATCTGCCAAACATTTGCCCACTCACCCAGCCTATCCAAGTCACCTTGCAGTCTCCTAGCATCCTCCTCACAGCGAACACTGCCCCCCAGCTTAGTGTCATCCGCGAACTTGGAGATATTGCCTTCAATTCCCTCATCCAGATCATTAATATATATTGTAAATAGCTGGGGTCCCCAGCACTGAGCCCTGCGGTACCCCACTAGTTACTGCCTGCCATTGTGAAAAGGACCCGTTTACTCCTACTCTTTGCTTCCTGTTTGCCAGCCAGTTCTCTATCCACATCAGTACTGAACCCCTAATACCGTATGCTTTAAGTTTGGAGGGATGGATGGATGGCGGGTGTGTGGAAGGGGGAAAGGGAGGGAAAGAAAAATTAGGGACTTGACATAAGGAGGGGTAGGAGATGAGTGGAAGGAGTGAAAAGGAACTAGTTGACCCTTCCAGTGGGAGAAAAGTGTTCAAACACTGTGGGGGAAGTTAATAAGGATTTACCTGAAATTTGATAATTCAATGTCCGTGCCATTGGTTTGAGGGTTACTCGAGGCAGAACACGAGGTGCAGTTCTTCCAGTACATGTGTGGCCTCACTCTGGCAGAGGAGGAGGCCAATGACAGAAAGGTTAGTATGGGTAGACACAAAATGCAGGATTAAATCAGCAGGATAGGCAGCATCTCTGGAGAGAAGGAATGGGTGATGTTTCTGGTCGAGACCCTTCTTCAGACTGAGGTTAGTGTGGGAATGGGAAGAAGAATTAAAATGGCTAGCATCTAAGAGCACCAGCAGGCCTTGTTAGACGGAGCACAAGTGTTTGGCAAATAGTTGCCTGAACTATGCCTGATCTCACTTCTCATAGTTTGGCCCAATTATGGTTGTGGTCCAGACGTCTGGGGCCTGGTGCATGTGCCCAGGCCCATTTGAAGTTGCACTAAAGTCCACAAAACCAGTAATTTTTATTACATTACTGGATTTCATTAAATTTCCAGTTCAAATGCTCAGGAGTCACAAAGTCAAATTGAAGCCCTTACTTCACAAAAGGATGCTGACAAAGATCAGACTCATTGTTATTTGGTATGACATTTACTTAAAGTGCAGAAATCAATTTGGTATGACATTTACTTACAGTGTAGAAATCAACTTTCCTTTTCCTGAAATATAAAGCCTGCAGAAGGTCCTAAATGTTTTGTATAATAATTCACAGGACTGGAAAATGAGACTGGAATAATAAAACTGAAGATTGGCACATAAAGCTGAAGTAATTCAGCGGGACATGCAGCATCTCTGGAGAAGAAATGGGTGACTGCCTGTCCTGCTGAGTTACTCCAGCTTTGTGTGTTTATCTTTGGTTTAAACCAACATCTGCAGTTCCTTCCTACACATAATAAAATTGACGTTAATCATCATTCTAAATATGACATTAAACTGTGAAGAAATTCACCATCTGTTTCAATTTTTTAACTGTTTTAGGACAGGTTTTGTTCTTGCCAGAGTTAGCCGACTATCTTAATTTTCCCTTCTAACCCACAAACAATTAAATATATTTCACAATGTAGAGAGCACAAGGACAATTAATTTATCACCTAACAGTTGTGAGCAAACAGTGGGCCACAAAATGTTGGGAGTTTGATTTGGCTCTCGTCGCTTTGACAATCATAGTAATAAACCGGGGTGGAAGATTGCAACCTTCACTTGGTCTGCCCTGTTTCAACTAATGCAATCAACTCGACGTGTACAAACGGAAGATCAAATAGAAGGTGTCCTACAACTTTAGGCTGTGCACGCCATATGCAAGAAGAAGAAAGCTGGACGTCATACGAGAGCATGAAGAAGGAGCTGGAGAATCAGAAGAAGCAGCAGCAGGAGGAGGAAGGGGAAATGGTGAGCTCCAGTGTCGTGGAGAGCGCAAACACAGCAAGAGACGCAAAGGTGCGAGAGAAGATTAACGAGCAAATTGGATTCCAGCCAAATTCTCACATCAATAAACATTTTTCTTTGTTTGGCAATCTACATTGACAGATGACAGCCAATATCATGCATAAAGGACAGAGGTCCAGGATCTGCACCAGTTTAGTGTGGGATTGTGAGCTCAAGGACGTGCAACTGGCATTTCGAGTAAATTTGAAGCTCTGCTGGGGCTATCAGTGAGGATGGTCTTGTATATACGATTAAAACAGAATGAAGGGCATTAGGTCAGCAGTTGATCTGTAAATATTTCTATAAAATGTTTGATTTGGATCTGATTTTTATTAAATATAGTTTGATTTGAAAAAAAAATTGTGAAAATACTCAAAGCGCAGAACAAAACATAACAAACACATTAAGCCTACTTGCCATTAATCTTCACATTTGCCTTCACAATTCTCAATAGGAAAATTACTATTATCTGCATTATGCAAACTGCTTATATTGGAAGCAACCATTATCCCAGCGTTACATAATGCCAACAGGACCAATTCCTGTTACATTGTCACACCATTTAACAGTTTTTTAGTAGATAACAAATTCAACTACACTTTGCCTGACCCATTTCCCTGCAAACCTTTCCGATCCATGTGCCTGTCCAAGTGTATTTTAAACATTATAATTGTATCTAATGTTACTAAACATAATTGCAGTTACTAAATGGATGAAGCAGGTAATGATTAGACAATTTTCTCATATTTTCTTACAACATGGAAGGGGACCATTTGCCCCATTAAGCCTATGCCAGTTCTTAGGGTATTCATATCTCCATAATTATGTTCCTATTCTCTTCCATGTGCTCAACAACTCCAGCCCACTTCTCCTATCACCCTCCTATACGAGGGGCAATTCACAGCAGTCAATTAACCTATGAACCAGCGCATCTTTGGAATGTGGGAGGAAACAAGAACACCTGTATAAAACTCGCAGTCACAGGGAGAATGTGCAAGTTGTATACAAAGATCAATATTGGATCCATTTGTTGGAGCTGTGTAGGAAGGAACTGCTCATGCTGGTTTACATCGAAGATGGACACAAAATGCTGGAGTACCTCAGCGGAACAGGCAGCATCGCTGAAGAGAAGGAATGGGTGCCGTTTTGGATCGTGACACTTCTTCAGTCTGAAACCTTACCCATTCTTTCTCTCCAGAGTTGCTGCCTGTCCCGCTGAGTTACTCCCGCGTTTTGCATCAATTTCCAGTTGCTGGATCTCTTTGGTTTATGCGATAATTTTATGTACGTTGGGAAGATTCTCAGTGGAATTAACCAGATCACAACAAATGACAAAGTATAGGTAGAAAGAAATGCTGGAGAAACTCAGCGGGCGAGGGAGCAGCTATGGAGAGAAGGAATAGGTTCCGGTTCGGGCCTTCTTCAGACTGATTTGGGGGTGGGGGGGGGGAGTGGGAAGAAGAAAGAGGCGGAGACAGTAGGCTGTGGGAGAGCTGGGAAGGGGAGGGGAAGGAGGGAGAAAGCAAGGACTACCTGAAATTGGAGACGTCAATGTTCATTCCGCTGATGTGGAAACTACCCAAGCGAAATATGAGGTGCTGCTCCTCCAATTTGCGGTGGGACTCACTCTGGCCATGGAGGAGGCCCAGGGCAGGGGTACTTTAAAATACACTTGGATGGGGAAGTATATCAGTTTAAATTTAGATGTATTATGGCCACATGTACCGAAGTTTTGTTTTGCATGCAATTAAAAAATATCAGATATACCATACATAAATGGAATAATTTCAAACTCAAGTACAACAGATGGAGTAGAGCTACATAGATAGAACAGAAGATACATAGAGTAATATAGTTCTCAACGTCATAGTGCATCAATTCCTTAGTCCAATGTCCTCAATGGGGTAGAGATGAAACGGACAGTACCCTAGTTTATAGAAGGTCTGATCAGAAGCCTGATTTGAGTGGGAAGAAGCTCTGTGGAAAGGTTTAGAGGGACATAGGTCAATTGGGACTAGCTTGGATGGAGCAATTTGGTCGGCATGAACAAGTTGAGCTAAAGAGCCTTGCTGTATGACTATGCCTGGTCTAAAAGGGGTGCAGGAGCAGGGACACAGATTTCAGGTTGTAGATTGAATGCTAAACTAGCCAACATTATCATTATTCAATTAAGGGGCTACCAGAATGATAAAAGGTAAACTATATGAATCATGTCTCATCTTGAAAATTCATTTCTCCAGAGCCTGTTGAGAGTGGTGAGTCACCCATACTCATTGCTGATCTACATGGCAAGTACACACTTGACATTTGCAGATTCACCATTATCAGCCCATTTTTATATGCCCAATACTCAAATGTGAGGCCCATGATTGCAATAACTCCTACACAACTTAATGCCATCATAAAAGTGGCGAGTTGGCAGATCAGATGGGCATGTAATACAGTTGCTTATAAAAAGCATCTCCACAAGGAATCCTACAAAGTGCAGTTAGGAAATCATGTGCGAAGAGCAAGATTATCATTTCGTTTGCACAGGAATCCCAGACCTGGTATGCACACAATTGACTTTTGCAGATCCAACACTTAGGTGGAGAAAGTAGACAAAAAATGCTGGGGAAACTCAGCGGGTGAGGCAGCATCTATGGAGAAAAGGAGTAGGCGACGTTTCGGGTCGAGAACCTGCTTCAGACTGATGTCGTTGGGGGGGGGGGGGGGGGGGGGCGAAAAGAAAGGAGGGCGGAGACAGTAGGCTATGTGGCTATGTGGGAGAGCTGGGAAGGGGGAGGGGAAGGAGGGAGAAAGCAATGACTACCTGAAATTAGAGAAGTCAATGTTCATACCGCTGGGGTGTAAACTGCCCAAGCAAAATAAGAGGTGCTGTTCCTCCAATTTGCACTGGGCCTCATTCTGGCAATGGAGGAGGCCCAGGACAGAAAGGTCAGATTCAGAATGGGAGGGGGAGTTGAAGTGCTGGGCAACCGGGAGATCAGGTTGGTTAGTACGGACTGAGCGGAGGTGTTGGGCGAAGCAGACGTTTGGTCTCGCCGATGTAGAGAAGGCAACACCTACGACAGCGGATGCAGTAGATGAGGTGCAGGTGAACCTCTGCCTCACCTGGAAAGACTGTTTGGGTCCTTGGATGGAGTCGAGGGGGGAGGTAAAGCGACAAGTGTAGCATTTCCTGTGGTTGCAGGGGAAAGTAACAGGGGAGGGGGTGGTCTGGGTGGGAAGGGACAAATTGACCAGGGAGTTACGGAGGGAATGGTCTCTACGGAAAGCAGAAAGGGGAGGAGATGGGAAGATCTCGCTGGAGGTGGCAAAAATGTCAGAGGATTATATATTGTATGCGGCGGCTGATGGGGTGGAAGGTGAGGACAAGGGGGACTGTCCTTGTTACAAGTGGGGGAATGGGGAGTAAGAGCAGAGCTGCGGGATATAGAGGAGACCTTGGTGAGAGCCTCATCTATAATAGAAGAGGGGAACCCCCGTTCCCTAAAGAATGAGGACATCTATAATAATCCGATGCCCTGGTCTGGAACACCTCACCCTGGGTGCAGATGCGGCGTAGACAGGGGAATTGGGAATAGGGGATAGAGTCTTTACAGGAAACAGGGTGGGAAGAAGTGTAGTCAAGATAACTGTGGGAGTTACTGGGTTTGTAGTAGATGTCAGTCAGTAGTCTGTTACCTGTGATGGAGATGGTGAGGTCTAGAAACGGTAGGGAGATGTCGGAAATAGTCCAGGTGAATTTGAGTGCCAATGGAAATTGGTGTTGAAATGGATGAAGTCAGTGAGTTCTGCATGGATGCAGAAGGTTGTCCCAATGGAATCATCAATGTAGCGGAGGTAGAGTTCAGAGATAGGGCCACAGTACGCCTCGAACAGGGATAGTTCTTAGGAGGAGAAAGGTCAGCAGTACTCTTGGAACTGCCATTATTCAGAGATGCCAACCCTAAATAGTTCACAGTAACATTCAACCCATTTGTCCGTAACAAATGGGGTTAAATCCATTTCTCTCCGTAACATACTTAACAGCACCTGGCAATGTTGCCGGCGGGTCTGCGCCTGCGCACTGGGTGGGGGTGGGGGGGAGGCCCGGTAATGGGGCTGCCGCGAGCGGCCGGCTGGCGGCAAGAAAGTGCCGCTCGCGCGGGCCGGCGCCGCGGGCTCTGGGCCGGGCGTGGCGTGGCTCGAAATGGCGCCAGGCCCAGCAACCCTCCCCCACGGCCACTGGGGCCCGGCAACCCTCCCCCACTGCGCCACGCGCGGCCACTGGGGCCCGGCAACCCTCCCAACTGCGCAGGCGCGGACACTAGGGCCCCGGCAAAGTTCCGCTGATCCGCGTACATGGCGCCGGCGTTCACCACAGAGGAACACCGGCGCGGTGTTCCGTGAACACCGTAAAAAGGTTATTTCCGGGACAAAATACGGCGAATCCGGACACTTGCATCTCTGCATTATTTCTCAGCAAACTCAATCACTCTGACAACTCTATGAAAATGCAATTGAGCAAAGCAGTAATGTAGCCAAAAATTTTATAATTGTGTTCATAAGCTGAATTACAAAGTTATCACAATTAAGCCTGACTGTTACCATGGTTATAAATAAAAAATTATGCATTTTCCCTTCATTGTAGCTTCAGCAATTTTAATATTGGCTTTAATGGCCGACCTGATGAGCACCAGAGAAGAAAACAGTGTCATCTGAATTTAAATAACAAACACAGAATAATGTCACACACAGTGTAGAACACTGTGGGATAATGGTATAAAAGTAAAACTGACATTTGCAAGAAGCAAGATGGGCTGAATATACATTAACACTCCGTTGAGAATAACAATTTGGTGAAATGGGAAGATTAACCTGACTAGAGACAAACAGTATTTCCAGGGCAATAACATTAATGGCATAATTACCTCCAGCATTTCTTCCTTCTCGCAAAACTGAACCTACAGTTAACTTGATTAGAGAACTTCAGCATAGATTCTCAAGAAATAGCTTCTCTATCTATATGTTAACATCTGAAAGAGAGTCGTGCACATGTTCTGGAGAATATGAATGTACATTCTAACTACAACCATGTGTAGATTACATTGTAATTATCAGGAATTAATATGAACTGCATATGAAATCCAATGCCAACCGTTATCACAGATATGACTAGAAGTAATTAAAAGGCAGCAGTTATTCATGTCTTTAAATATATATTTTGACTACTATATATTGAATAAAGCATCCACAATTGATAGAGTTGGAGACAGTGAAGAAGGCTGTCAAATGATTCAGCAGGATATAGATTAGTTGTAGGTATGTGGAAAAATGGCACAAATTGGATATGTGGAACTTAATCCAAACAAGTGTGACCTTGCACTTTGGAATGTCAAATGCAAGGGAAAATATACTGTTAATGGCAAGATTAAGAGGGACCATAGGCCAGAGGGATTGTGGACTTGCTCCTGAAAATGATAACACAGGTAGATAGTGGTAAAGAAGGTGTATGGCATGCTTGCTGTTATTGGCTGGGGCATTGAGTACTAGAGTCAGGAGCATGGTGCAGTTTTATAAAACATTGACTAGACTTCATTTGGAGTATTCTGTGCAGTTCCAGTCACCCAATTGTGGAGGCGTTGGAGAGGGTGCAGAAGAGTTTTCCCATGTAGAAAAAGAAACAGCAGATGCTGGTTTACAAAAAAAAGATACAAAGTGTCATCCAAGAGGCTTTTTAGCTAGGCACATTGATATGCAGGGTATAGAGAGTTATAAAACAATATGGTGGGCCGAGAGGCCTATTCTTTCATTGATTTTTTTCATGAAAATAAACTAATTCTTAGCTGATATTCACCAGGCACAAAGAAAGGACCAATCGACCAGTTTAAACTGATGTTGCAATCTGTATGCAGACCATGGAATATCTACTACCCTGAAATTCTTGAATTAAGGGAAAAGTGGTAAAATCTCATTGGACCATCCGTCTAAATCCAACTAGCATACATTGCCTCAAAGTATTTAATAGTTTTTCTTGTATGTTATTTTATACACAGGCACTAGGAGAAGTCCTCAAACCCACAGCAACGCGAGTCAACATAGCTTTTTCACATATATTCAGAATACATCAATTTTGCTATGGCAACAAAAGGGACAGAGTTGAATGCACATTTTCCCAACTTTCCGGAGACACATTACAAAGTACACAGGGTTGGATTATAAATTGATTTTTCAGAAAGAAAAATATATACGTCTGTATTATATTTTAAAAAATCCTACTTTCACTTCACAATCAACTTATTTTAAAGAAATAGCCACTCACATCTCTGCCTTTCTCCATGGTGAAAGATACCAAACTAACTGTTCATAGCCAACAGATTGGAAATTTCATTTTGGAGAATTTGAATCCTTCTAGTAGCAGAGCAAACATTTTATCCTACCATTGTGGGTACATTAACCAAGTGTGTGGTCACACACTATAAATATATTATTGCCTGAAGCATGTGATTTCAAGATTATTTCTTCAAGCCCAATGAGTTAAGCTGAAATCACCAAGAAATCCATGCCTTATCGAAGAGTGCATATGAAGAAAGTGTTGCAAACACAGGTCACCAGAAAGTCACGCATGTAGCTTTAGCAAAGAATGGTACCAATATGTTAAGTCCTTGTACAGTGGCTTGCAAAAGTTTTCATACCCCTTCAATTTTTCCACATTTTGTCACGTTACAACCACAAACGTAAATATATTTTATTGGGATGTTATGTGATAGACCAACACAAAGTGGCGCATAATTGTGAAGTGGAAGGAAAATGATACATGGTTTTCAAATTTCTTTACAAATAAAAAACTGAAAAGTGTGGCGTGCAAAAGTACTCAGCCCCCTTTACTCTGATACCACTAAATAAAATCCACTGCAACCAAT
Organism: Okamejei kenojei; assembly: GCA_035221665.1. Classification (NCBI taxonomy): domain Eukaryota; kingdom Metazoa; phylum Chordata; class Chondrichthyes; order Rajiformes; family Rajidae; genus Okamejei; species Okamejei kenojei. Next base: position 89,411,931 of record CM069132.1, read on the forward strand.
TGCCTTCAGAAGTCACCTAATTAGTAAATAAAGTCCACTTGGGTGTAATCTAATCTCAGTATAAATACAGCTGTTCTGTGAAGGCCTCAGAGGTTTGTTAGAGAACATTAGTGAACAAACAGCATCATGAAGCCCAATGAACACACCAGACAGATCAGGGATAAAGTTGTGGAGAAGTTTAAAGCAGGGTTAGGTTATAAAAAAAATCCCAAGCTTTGAACATCTCACGGAGCACTGTTCAATCCATCATCCGAAAATGGAAATAGTATGGCACAACTGCAAACCTACCAAGACATGGCCGTCCACCTAAACTGACATGCTGGGCAAGGAGTGCATTGATCAGAGAAGCAGCCAAGAGGCCCATGGTAACTCTGGAGGAGCTGCAGAGATCCACAGCTCAGGTGGGAGAATCTGTCCACAGGACAACTATTAGTTGTGCACTCCACAAATCAGGCCTTTATGGAAGAGTGGCAAGAAGAAAGCCATTGTTGAAACAAAGCCATAAGAAGTCCTGTTTGCAGTTTGCCACAAGCTATGTGGGGGACACAGCAAACATGTGGAGGAAGGTGCTCTGGTCTGATGTGACCAAAATTGAAGTTTTTGGTCTAAATGCAAAACGCTATGTGTGGTGGAAAACTAACACTGCACATCACCCTGAACACACCATCCCCATTGTGAAACATGGTGGCGGCAACATCATGCTGTGGGGATGCTTTTCTTCAGCAGGGACAGGGAAGCTGGTCAGAGTTGATGGGAAGATGGATGGAGCCAAATACAAGGCAATCTTGGAAGAAAACCTGTTAGAGTCTGCAAAAGACTTGAGACTGGGGCGGAGGTTCACCTTCCAGCAGAACAACGACCCTAAACATGCAGCCAGAGCTACAATGGAATGGTTTAGATCAAAGCATATTCATGTGTTAGAATGGTCCAGTCAAAGTCCAGACCTAAATCCAATTGAGAATCTCTGGCAAGACTTGAAGATTGCTGTTCACAGACGCTCTCCATCCAATCTGACTGAGCTTGAGCTATTTTGCAAAGAATGGGCAATAAATTTCAGTCTCTGGATGTGCAAAGCTGGTAGAGACATACCCCAAAAGACTCGCAGCTGTAGTTGCAGCGAAAGGTGGTTCTACAAAGTATTGACTCAGGGGGGCAGAATACTTTTGCACGCCACACTTTTCAGTTTTTTATTTGTAATAAATTTGGAAACCATGTATCATTTTCCTTCCACTTAACAATTATGCACCACTTTGTATTGGTCTATCACATAAAATCCCAACAAAATACATTTACGTTTGTGGTTGTAACGTGACAAAATATGGAAAAGTTCAAGGGGCATGAAAACTTTTGCAAGCCACTGTAACTAGACACAGTTGTCCGCTATTTATTACCCAGGCCAAGAGTTATCAAACATCTTCATTTCTACGACACAATTAAAATATTATACTTTTAAATAACTTCATATATTCCATTTACGACAAAAACATTTGGGATGGTGTGCATCTGCTGCTTTATTACCCTGAGAAGAAAGCAATAAAATAGATATTCTTGAACTTACCTGTTCCAGAAGAAAAACCAGGACAGTTAAAATTGTAATTCTTTATTTCATTGTACCACCTTTCAGATACCTCCTTTCCTGTATAAAGATGAAAAAAGCTTTAAGGGTTCTCAATCATTTTTGAAGAAAAAATTCAAATTCATTGATCCAATTATTCTACAAAGGCACATGTCAATGCATTTTTGAGATAAAAAAGGGAGAGTGCTAGAATTATGTCGACATATAATATACGATAAGGAAAACAGAACATTTGAATATTTAGTACCCAAATTAACATTCTATCATTCCTGACAGACCATCAACATGAAACTATCCACAGATGCTACCTGACTTGTCGAGTATGTCCACAATTTTCTGTTTTATTTCAGAATGATGGGTATTTTGTTTTTGGGTTCCTTGGGTTAGGGTTCTTTATGTGGAACATAAATCTGGAACATTAATCTGATTGGAGGGATGTGTACATTAGAGAAAGACATGGATGTGGAAGACTTCAATGTTTAAGTTCTGCTGATTTTATTAACTAGCAATTTATTCACTGTATTCTCTACTTCTGGTTTGTAATCTCCTCAAAAAATACAACCTGATACAAACAAAAATTTGAAATATCTCCCTCTAACCTTATTAAAAAAAAACATTTAAAAAGTGATTTGGAGATATACCCACCAATCTCAAGAAACACACTTGGCCTCCCAATCCCACAATCTATATTACTAAAAGTCTGATCTTGACCGCTTTTGGCCCACTGTGCTGCGATTTCCGAGAGAACGCCGCCACCTACGACCGTCATTTTTGGCCACCTCGCTCAGAGCCCCCCTCCGCCTTCCTGGACCAGAGGATTTTTCCCATTGATGAAAAATGAGAGAGATATTAATGGGTTTTTTTTAATTCCCCATTTTCTCTGCTGCCCCACTGGCGGCAGGGGGGAGGGGGGAGGGACTATAAAAACCGGAAGTGTCGTGCCTCACTCAGTCTCTGCCAGACCCAGGAAGCGAGAGGGTCATGGCTCTCTGAGCTGTGAATAACACTGAACGTACATCTACTCCACGGTGAGTCCCCTTGATGTGGCTGCAGCCCAATTCTTTGCCTCGCCTTTTTAAAGAGTTTGTGTTCACAAAATGGATTTTGGTTGTCAGGTGGCTGCAGCCAAATTGTTTGGCTCGCCTTTTTTTAAAGTTTGTGTTCATAAAATGAATTTTGGTTGTCGGGTGGCTGCAGCCCAATTGTTTGCCTCACCTTTTTAAAGAGTGTGTTCACAAAATGAATTTTGGTTGTCAGGTGGCTGCAGCCCAATTGTTTGCCTCGCATTTTTAAAGAGTTTGTGTTCACAAAATGGATTTTGGTTTGTCAGGTGGCTGCAGCTAAATTGTTTGCCTCGCCTTTTTAAAACGTTTAAGTTCACAAAATGGATTTTGGTTGACAGGTGGCTGTAGTCCAATTGTTTGCCTTGGCTTGGCTTTTAAAATCATTGCAACAGTTGGCTGCCAGCCCAAGAATCCATTCGGCCCACAATGTCTATACTAGCCCTCTGGAACACGGTACCTTCGGCACGCAACAGAAAGCCCCCCCCCCCCCCCACTGGCGAGCAATATTGGAATTGGTGGAGAGGTGGAATATTGCATTGGTGACCAGCCCTCTCATGTGATGCTGGGACCCAACGGGTCCCACTTAGTCTAGTAATATTATAAAATTCCCCAAGCTGGCTCCATAAATACAGAGCATAAAAAGAAGCATGCCTCAACCCTTTGCTTCCTTCCAATCACAGGCTCAATGCAAAACTTATCAAACGGATGCTAAGCTGCTGCCAGTGATAAGGAAGTAGAATCCACCCATTAGATATACAACAGGTTTGCCCTGCATTCTGAAAAGCAGCCTCACATCAAAGATATTAATTTCACTAAGTAACCAAATAGTTACTGGGAATTTGTGGCTTTATGACTCAAAGCCACAAATTCCCAGTAACTATTTGGATTACTTAGTGAGCATGCAGCACGTAAACAGGCCTCAAGCCCAACTTGACCCTGCCGACCAAAATGCCCCATCTACACTAGTCCCACCTGTTCCCGTTTGGCCCATATCTGTCTAAACCTTTCGTATCCATGTACCTGTTCAAATGGTTTTTTTAATTGTGTTCACAGTACCTGCCTCAATTACCTCCTCCTATGCAGCTTGTTCCATATACCCACCACTCCCTGTGCGAAGAAATCCTATTAAATCTTTCCTCTTAAATCTATATCTTCTGGTTCCCGATTCCTATATTCAACCTATCTATTCCCCTCATATACCTCTATAACATCATCCGTCATCTTCCTGCTCTGCAAGGAATACATTCCTAGTCTGCCCAACCTCTCCTTATAGCTCAGGCCCTCAAGTCCTGGCAACATCCTCATAAATCTTCTCTGCACTTTCCAGCTTAACAACATCCTTCTAGGGCAACAAGGTGACACAGCGGTAGAGTTGCTGCCTTATAGCGCCAGAGACCTGGGATCGATCCTGACCTTGGATGCTGTCTGTATGGAATTTGTACGCTCTCCCTGTGACAGCCCAAGTTTTCCCTGGGTGCTCTGGTTTCCTCCCACATTCCAAAGTTGTGCAAGTTTACAGCTTAATTGCCCTCAATGTGTAGGATGTGAGAAGAATAAGGGGTAGGCCTATTAGGACTGAGATGTGGGAAAACGTTTTCACCCAGTGAGTTGTGAATCTGTGGAATTCTCTGCCATAGAAGACATTGGAGGCCAATTCACTGGATGTTTTCAAGAGAGAGTTAGATTTAGCTCTTAAGGCTAATGGAATCAAGGGATATGGGGGGGGGGGGGAACAGGAACAGGGTACTGATTTTGGCCTGATCATATTGAATGGCAGTGCTGGCTCGAAGGGCCGAATGGCCTACTCCTGCACCTATTTTTTTACGTTTCAATAACATAGAACTAATGTATGGGTGATTGTTCGGTCAACCGAAGGGCCTGTTTCTACGCTGTATCTCTAAACTAAACTTTTGCAGGATGGCCAAAATGAACACAATACTCCAAATGTGACCTCAACAATGTCTGTACAACTGTAACATAACATCCTAACTTCTATACTCAACACCCTGACTGATAAAGCCCAATGCACCAAAAGGCTTCTTGACCACCCTATCGACCTTTCAAGGAACTATGTACCAGCACTTCTGGGATCCTCTGCTCTACAACGCTCCCTAAGACACTGTCATTAACTGTGAAGGACCTGCCCCTGGTTTGACTTCTGAAAATGCAACACCTCGCACTATCTGCATTAACCTCCAGCAACCATTCCTCAGCCCCATGTCAAACTACTGATCAACATCCTTACATCCAGTCTTAAATACATATCTACTATAGTAAAAACATACATGTCGACTTATGTTTCACATTTAATCGTGATCAAAATTGGGGCACGAACCCGGCTGATCGTACGACGCCCAGGCCAGGTTCTCTCCACACTGTCCCCTGCTGGACTCCGGGCTGTGCTTGAGCACCCGAGTGCTGGCTAAAGCCTCCGCATACCTATCGTTAAGAAGAAAGAGTCGGTGAAAGATTGGTCATCAACACGATGTGATTCACTGGGGCATGGAGTGAGAGAAATAGAGAGAGGCTGGCCGTCAGCGCATGGAGCAAGAGGAAAAAACTGATAGTCAACGTAAAGAAAGTGTTAGACGGGGAGAGAACGGCCATCAACAGCTCGGGATGGAGCGTGGCTACAGTCACGGCGTGAGATGCAGAGAATAGCCAGAATACCATCAATATACCAGGGGCAAGTGATAGTGTAAAGATAGACAGGGAGAGAGCGGCCATCAAACCTGAGGGAGGGAGTGAGAGAACGCGATTACAGTCACAACGTGAGGTGCAGAAGACAGCCGTCAATACAAGGAGCAAGCAGACCACGAAAAGCAGAAAGCGGGAAGGAATTCCTTACTCCTGCGCTTCTTTACAAAGTTTGCTGGACAGTTTCAACGTTGGCACGCCATGATTCTTCCTATAATCATTGTGGGTTTTTAAAACTTCACGGGAAAACGCCTTTGAAGCTGAAAATAAATTAAAATGTCTTATTTTGACAAGTGTGCAAAAAAAAACAAAAAAACCAATGCCCCTTTCCCAGGTAACCGTGTAAATAAGAGCGAAGGGACTGACCTGATTTGCCCATGGTCGGTGTTTCCCGGCGGTCTGTGCAGAGCGGTGCTGCTACCAAGTCCGAGCTCCTTGCTCATGACCATCCCGCCAGCGCCTTATAAGGAAGGAATGCGTCCTTTTCCGGGATCCCTTGCGGAGGAGAGGACGCTGCCCTGCCCTGCCCTGCCCCGCCCCGCCCCGCACACTCCCCTCCCCAGCGGGGAGGATGGATGTAAGGGTGTGACTCAGTGTTGACCGTGCTCTTGAGGCAATTGGAGAAAAAAAAATTGTGCCGAGTTTATCGCAAAAAAACAATGGCTGAAAAACTGGAAGAGAAGCCAGTGGACCACAAGGGTGGGGGATAAATTTGAGTAATGTGCGTAAATAGTTTGTATAGCCTCCGAAAATGACGGATGGATTTTTTGCATGGTTAATGTATTGTATATATTTCTTACTTTACCACCAATGAAAGGAAACGTCAAGCAATGTTGGTCTTATATGAAACGTTTGGGTAACGGAGAGAAGGGAGTTGCAGACCTCATGGTGAACAACACAGTTGTAGGTGATGGGAAAGGGAAGGTCAAAGCACTTAATGCTCAATTCACCAGTGTATTTACGAGGGAAAGCAAGTCCTACATTCCATAGATGGGAACCAGTAACATACAGGATAACCATGAACTAGTGATCCATGAGGCAGGAGTACTAACACAACTACAGAACCTAATGCCAAACAAAGCAGTGGGCCCTGATCAGTTGCCACCATGGTTTCTAAAGATGTTCGCATCGTAAATAGCACCAATACTCACAGATTTATTCCAGTCCTCAATTGATTGTGGGTCACTACCACGACAGTGGAAGGAAGCAAAGATCTGTGCAATATTTAAGAAGGGCAATAAGGCTGCGCTTGAGAATTACAGACCAGTTTCACTGACCAGTGTTACATGTAAGATCTTGGAACACAACATACATACACTCTCACATCATGGATCATTTCAAAAAAGAATGCGATACTGGTGGACTCACAACATGGCTTCAGAGCAAAACGTTCAACGGAAACACAACTTATTGTCACTATTGATGACTTCACAAGGGCATTAGATAAGGGGAAATCTATACATATGGCAATCCTGGACTCTTCAAAAGCGTTTGATAAAGTTCATGAAAGGCTCCTAGGAAAATGGGATTACTATGGCGTCAGAAAGCTTGTGTGAAGTGCCTCAATCATGAAGCCATTGATATTACTTTTGTGTGGTCTATTGGCTTGGTTCAAGACCAATCTCTGCGTCTGGTTTGCTGTGGCCTAAGTACAGATTCACAGTTATTGTTACCTAAAATTTCTGGAAGTAGACAATGTGACATCTGATACCCATTAGCAGCTTCTAATCGCATTGCCCTCAAGCTGCCAGTATAAACTTTCAACACAAAGTTGCAATGACCCCTTCATAGCAAATAAAGGATTTAATACACTAATAACACTTTTATTTTTCATTAATGGGAAGAATCTTCTGCACCTGATGAGCGGAGGGGGACTGAGTAAGATGGCCAAAAATCACAGCCGTAGGTGGTAGGGTTTTATCTAAAATCAATATTCAGTGCAAACAGGAAGTTTAAACTTCCAACCATTTGCAGTGCTTTTACTTCAACCCAAACCCCCACCAACCATTTGCAGTACTTTTACTTCAACCCAATCCCTCACCAACCATTGCAGTGCTTTTACTGCAAACCAACCACATTTTCATTTTCAAACCACATTAAGGGCACTTAAGGTCAGTAAAACCACACTCACAGTTTAGTAGACATGTGTTCAGTGTTATTCACAGCTCAGACTGAGAGATGTGACCCTCTCACTTCCCCCATCCTGCAGAGACTGACTGAGGCACAACACTTCCGGGTTTTATAGTCCTTCCCACTTCCCACCACTAGGGGAAGCAGAGAGAATCTCAACATTTTTAAAACATGAATAACTCTTTTATTTTTCATCAATGGGAAAAATACTCTGTAAGTGGCAGAGTTTATTTCTAAATTCATGAAACAGAAAAAAAGGAAGTGGTCAAGATCAGACTTTTAATAATATAGATGACATTTATAACACAGATCAGTGGAACAATCTTTATATTTATTTTATTTTTTTATTATTATTTTTCTTCCTTTTTCTTAACAGCTATTTTCATTGGGAGTATGACAGGTGAGGCTCTGCCTCCCCTGCCTCCCCTGACCGCACGTCCCTGCAGTACACTGTGCAGCAGAAGGATTCTGATGATAGTGATGAGCAATCCGCCCCATCAGCTGCAAATGCATGCACTTGGACCAACAAACAACCTGTGGCAGATTGGGAAAAGACGTCTCACAAAGTTTTCCAGAGGAGGTCTGGGGTGGCCATTACAGCTACTAGATCATTCAGGGCTGCTGGTCTTGAACAGTGGAGCCACCATGACTGGGGGAAGAGGTCGGGAATGTGTGTAGGAAGGAACTGTGGATGCTGGTTTACACCGAAGATTGAACCAAAGTGCTGGAGGAACAGGGGGACAGGCAGCATCTCTGGATAGAAGGAATGGGTGACGTAACAGTTCGAGAACCTTCTTCAGACTGAGACAGGGGAGATTAACAGAGATAGTAACAGGTGAGGTATGAAAACGAGAGATCAAAGGCAACAAAGCTAAAGGAAATATAGAATGGATCATTGTTAGCTGAGGGGAAGGTGACAACGATTCATACCATCCGTAAAATGTAATCAGGAGGACAGTGAAAATAGTCGCGGAATTAGGATGGGGGGAAATGGAGAGAGAGGGAAAGCAAGGGTTACCTGCAGTTTGAGAAATCAATTTTCATACTGAAGATAGACACAAAATGCTGGAGTTACTGAGCAGGACAGGCAGCATCTCTGGAGAGAAGGAATAGGTGACATTTCGGGTCGAGATCCTTCTTCAGACTGATGTCAGAGGGGAGGGAGATACACAGATAAGGAAGTGTGGTGTGAAAACAGGGCAAAGGGAATAGAGATCAAGGAAAATGTAGAATAGATCATTGTTAGCTGGGATAAGGTGACACCAAAACAAACAGTGATAAAATGTAGTTGGAGACATAGAAACATAGAAATTAGGTGCAGGAGCAGGCCATTCGGCCCTTCGAGCCTGCACCACCATTCAATATGATCATGGCTGATCATCCAACTCAGTATCCTGTACCTGCCTTCTCTCCATAACCCCTGATCCCTTCAGCCACAAGGGCCACATCCAACTCCCTCTTAAACATGGCCAACAAACTGGCCTCAACTACCTTCTGTGGCAGAGAATTCCACAGATTCACCACTGTCTGTGTGAAAAACGATTTTCTCATCTCGGTCCTAAAAGAAGTCCCCCTTATCCTTAAACTGTGACCCCCTTGTCCTGGACTTCCCCAACATCGGGAACAATCTTCCTGCATCTAGCCTGTCCAACTCCTTACAGTAGGACTGGTCGGAGAACTGAGAAGGGGAAGGGATGAGGAGAGAGGGAAAGCAAAGATTACTTGAAGTTAGAGAAATCAATGTTCATACCGCTGGGGTGTAAGCTACCAAAGCAAAATATGAGGTGCTGTTCCTCCAATTTGTTCTGGGCCTCACTCTGACAATGGAGGAGGCCCAAGACAGAAAGGTCAGTGTGGGATTTGGAGGGGGAGTTCAAGTATTTAGCAACCGTGAGATCAGGTAGGTTTAGGCGGACTAAGCAGAGGTGTTCAGCGAAATGATCGCTGACCCTGCACTTGTTCTCGCTGATATATAGGAGTCTACACCTGGAACAGCGGATATAGTAAATCAGTAGATCAGATTGGAGGAGGAGCAAGTGAACCTCTTTAAGCAACCCAAGCAAAATTAGAGGTGCTGTTGCTCCACCAAATAATGTTGGTGAAATTGCCGTGCTTTGGCAGGATAGATTAGAGGGCTCATCTAGGGAGGCTATTTGGGTGGAACTGAGAAGTGGGAATGGTGTAGCAACACCTTTAGGGGTGTATTATAGACCGTCAAATGGGGAGCGAGAATTGGAAGAGCAAATATGTAAGGAGATAGCAGATATTAGTAGTAAGCACAAGGTAGTGATTGTGGGAGATTTCAATTTTCCAAAAATAGACTGGGAAACACATTCTGTAAATGGGCTGGATGGTTTGGAGTTTGTAAAATGTGTGCAGGATAGTTTTTTGCAGCAGTACATAGAGGTATCGACCAGAGAAGGGGCAATGCTAGACCTCCTGTTAGGAAATGATACAACTGGACCTAGGGTGGAGATTTTTGATTGGAGAAAGGCTAACTTTGAGGGAATGCATAAGGATTTAAAAGGAGTGAATTGGGACACTTTGTTTTATGGGAAGGATGTAGAAGAGAAATGGAGGACATTTAAAGGGGAAATTGTAAGAGTACAGAATCTTTATGTCCCTGTTAGGGTGAAAGGAAATAGTAAAAATTGGAAAGAGCCATGGTTTTCAAGGGAAATTGGACACTTGTTTCGAAAAAAGAGAGATATCTACAATAATTATAGGAGGCATGGAGTAAATGAGGTGCTAGAGGAGTATAAAGAATGTAAAAAGAATATTTAAGAAAAAGAAATTAGGAAGGCTAAAAGAAGATATGAGGTTTCTTTGGCAAGAAAGGTGAAAGTAAATCCAAAGGGTTTCTACAGTTATATTAACAGCAAAAGGATAACGAGGGATAAAATTGGACCATTAGAGAGACAGAATGGACAGCTATCTGCAGAGCTAAAAGAGATGGGGGAGATATTGAACAATTTATTTTCTTCGGTATTCACCAAGGAGAAGGATATTGAACTCTGTGAAGTAAGGGAAAAAAGTAGAGTAGCTATGGAAACTATGAGATTCAAAGAGGAGGAAGTACTGACACTTTTGAAAAATATAAAAGTGGATAAGTCTCCAAGTCCTGACAGGATATTCCCTAGGACATTGAGGGAAGTTAGTGAAATAGCAGGAGCTATGACAGAAATATTTCAAATGTCATTAGAAACGGGAATAGTGCCGGAGGATTGGCGTACTGCTCATGTTGTTCCATTGTTTAAAAAGGGTTCAAAGAATAAACCTAGCAATTATAGACCTGTTAGTTTGACGTCAGTGGTGGGCAAATTAATGGAAAGAATACTTACAGATAATATATATAAGCATCTGGATAAACAGGGTCTGATCAGGAACAGTCAACATGGATTTGTGCCTGGAAGGTCATGTTTGATAAAACCTTCTTGAATTTTTTTGAAGCGGATACTAGGGAAATTGATGAGGGTAAAGCAGTGGATGTTGTCTATATGGATTTCAGTAAGGCCTTTGACAAGGTTCCCCATGGAAGGTTGGTTAAGAAGGTTCTATATTTGGGTGTTAATGGCGGAGTAGCAAGATGGATTCAACAGTGGCTGAATGGGAGATGTCAGAGAGTAATGGTGGATGGCTGTTTGTCAGGTAGGAAGCCGGTGACCAGTGGGGTGCCTCAGGGATCTGTGTTGGGTCCACTGTTGTTTGTCATGTACATCAATGATCTGGATGATGGGGTGGAAAATTGGATAAGTAAGTATGCAGATGATACTAAGATAGGTGGTGTTGTGGATAATGAAATAGATTTTCAAATTCTACAGAGAGATTTGGGCCATTTGGAAAAGTGGGCTGAAAGTTGTCAGATGGAGTTTAATGCTGATAAGTGTGAAGTGCTACATCTTGGCAGGACAAATCAAAATAGGATGTACATGGTAAATGGTAGGGAATTGAGGAATGCTGTGGAACAGAGAGATCTAGGAACAACTGTGCATAGTTCCCTGAAGGTGGAATCACATGTAGATAGGGTGGTAAAGAAAGCCTTTGGTGTGCTGGCCTTTATAAATCAGAGCATTGAATATAGGAGTAGGGAAGTAATGTTAAAATTGTACAAGGCATTGGTAAGACCAATTCTGGAGTATGGTGTACAATTTTGGTCGCCTAATTATAGGAAGGATGTCAACAAAATAGAGAGAGTACAGAGGAGATTTACTAGAATGTTGCCAGCGTTCCAGCATCTATGCTACAGAGAAAGGTTGAACAAGTTAGGTCTTTATTCTTTGGAGCGCAGAAGGTTAAGGGGGGACTTGATTGAGATCTTTAAAATGATGAAAGGGATAGACTGAGTTGACGCGGATAAGCTTTTCCCATTGAGGGTAGGGAAGATTCAAACAAGAGGGCATGACATGAGAATTAAGGGACAGAAGTTTAGGGGTAACATGAGGGGGAACTTCTTTACTCAGAGGGTGGTGGCTGTGTGGAATGAGCTTCCAGCAGAAGTGGTGGAGGCAGGATCAATTTTAACATTTAAAAGTAAAATGGATAGGTATATGGACGTGAAGGAAATGGAAGGGTATGGTCTGAGTGCAGGTAGATAGGACTAGGAGAAAACAAATGGTCGGCACGGACTGGAAGGGCCGAGAGGGCCTGTTTCTGTGCTGTAATTGTTCTATGGTTATATGGTTACATTACATACAGCCGAACAGATTGTCCCAGATGAACGTCACAGCTTTTTGGCATGGACCACTGGAGCAAGCAATGAGCCAAAAAAATCTGGGAAAGTTGATGTGCCTGACGAGATGCATCACCGTCTGCTGTCAATTGCCCAGGATATCATTTACCTGAAAGCCGAAGGAAGGATATTCCTTCCAAAACACACAGCCCTCTACATGGCAGTCAGACATTTAACAGGCTCAGCAAGGTTAACTGGGCTGCTCAATGGATTTGGCCATTGTTTATCAAATTCATTTACCTTAGAACATGACACTGCACTGGCAAAGAGGCAGATAGAACAGGGGATTGGCCTACTTCCAGCTAAGGCTCAAAAATCCTTCATCAGGTTTGTATGGGACAACAATGATTTTGGGGAATAAACAATAAGTGGAAAGGGAACCACACACAATACGAATGGCATTATTCTTCAGTGGAGCCCATCTACCACCTCTACCACCTCTCAGTCATCGCAGTCTGTGCCCAGTGCCCAGTCCAAAGGGACATGGGTGGAAAATTGTAGGTGGTGAATTGGACATTGACTGGGGTGATCTGCCTCCAGCCCCAAGCACCTTGCTAGAATTAACATACTGTTCATGCAAGAAAACAAACTGTGAGAAATCAAGTGCAGGTAAAGAAAGATGCTCATGTCAACTGCATGGTATGCCATGTACTGATTTATGTAAGTGTGTTGACTGCAGAAACTCTATTACTGCAAAAGACTTGGAATATGATGAAGAATATTCAGATGAAGATCAGATGTAGTGTAAACAATTAAATTGGGGAAATAAATTATTATATAAAGTTTTATTTTAATGTCGATCGTTTCACTGTCTATTTGGTCAAATTATTTAAACAATGAGTGAATTACTTATGATAATTACGTGCTGGTGAATGACAGTGCAATAGTCCACCCACCCATCCACACATACATACATACATACATACATACACACATCCACACACACATCCATCTGTACGCACACTTCCATGCATGCACACATACATACATCCACACATCCATCCGTTCGCAGACATACATGTACACATCCATGCACACATACATCCACACACATACATCCATACATACATGCACATATACATCCATTCACACATACATACACACTTACATCCACACATCCACAGATACACGTGTGACAGGTATACGCAGACACACACACACAAACTACAGATACTCAAACAATGCAACACTTTTAGGGTTATTTTAGGTTAAAGGTAATAGCCCTCATTTGCAAAGGCACCATCGGGGGTCTCTAACATAAATATAGACTCATTGTAGCTTAAAATGAATACTCATCGAGTAAAGATTAGAGCATTCGATTCTTCAGGATGTGACATTTACATCAGAAATAAGACAGGTCTCTTACAGGTCTGTCACCCAGCCTGGCACTGCCCCAGTCCCACAATGGCCGGTACCCCCACTCTCCCCACTATGGCAGTCAGTGGGGTTCAGTAAACGGGGGAACCCAGAGGATCTGTCCTGACCCTTTAATTAGGCAGGTTCATGAGCCCTTAAAACCTGGGACCTCTGCTGCAGTCTCATTAAATTTCCTATTAAAGCGACTGGAAGATGCCTTGCAGGACTGCCCCCCAGCCTGGAACTGCCCCAGTCCCACTAGGGTGGTGACTCCCCACTCTGCACACTGGCAGAGAGTGGGGTTCAGTAAAGGGAGGAACCCACAAGAACTGTCCTCACCCATTAATTAGGCTGGTTCAGGAGCAGGACCTCTGCGACAGTCTCATTAAAAAAACACTCACAATTATATTCATCATATTATTTTTATATAATATAATTATACTTAATTATATATGATTACAGTCACATTTACAAGTCATCGGTATAGGTATAATAATACCTCCGTCTGAAGAAGGGTCTCGACCCGAAACGTCGCCTATCTCCTTCGCTCCTTAGATGCTGCTGCACCCGCTGAGTTTCTCCAGCTTTTTGTGTACCCTAGGTATAATAATATATCGTTCAAATGGACTGCAACACGGAAATAGGCTGCCCATGGTGTAATATGGGCATTGGCCACTAGATGGCGCTTACTTTCCCGATCTCATTTTCTAATTAGTTTAATTAAATAATGTGCAACTTTTGGCACTGATAAGTCATGACATTCTTCTCAAATATGTTTCATCTAAATCTGTGGAAAATTTCATGTAGTTCTGTGACGTGGGTCATGAAAATTGATTTCTATACACATTTTTATACACTAATTTCTATGTTTTGATGCTCGGCCCACAGCCTATTTGCCCCTCGTTGAGCAACCATTCCAATTCTATTCTCTCATCACAGAGTTTTCTTAAAAGCTGTCTCTTTGACTGAGCTTTTGGTAACCTCTTCCAACAGCTCTTTGTCCTCTTGACATTCAATTTTGACTGATCACCCATCTCGGAGTGTGATGAAATTTCTTTATATATTGTTATTTATGTTATCCAGGCTAGTTGACTTTCGTAGGACAGCATTCCCGCTGCAGCCTCAAGTTCAAACAATTGCTGCACATAACATTCATCTCATATATATCAAGTGTTCCAAATCGCATTATAACTGTCAGTTTATCATTGCTTGTAAATTTTCTTTGGCTGTACATACTGATGCAATTCTGTAAACATTATTATAAAAATGTTTGGGGATTAATAGTGAATACATTTCTTTATCATGCAAGTATTTGAATAATTGTACTAACAGCCATTACCCACTCAAGTAATACACTCTCATTACAAATATGTGCCATCCACATTAGCAGAATGTTTATGCCTAAATAGAAAGAGAGTTGTGTAAACTACGCCACATTACACTCAACATGCTAAACACTTCATTTAAAATTCTTCTCCTAACTTCAGTTGTTTATTTACGGGTGCCACTGTGCTGATTGGAGACTTTTGGGAACATCATTCAAATTTCATCAATATTTTCAAATGGTAAATAAATGAATTATTTTTGAAAAACATATAAAAATACATTTACAATAATAAACCACAAGGTGGCGATGCACGCAGACTAGAGACGTGAAACACCAAGAGGAACATAATTTATGTGTAGGAAGAAACTGCAGATGCTGGTTTAAAACCGAAAATAGATACAAAGTGCTGGAGTAACTTCGCATAACAGGCAGCATCTCTGGAGAGAAGGAATGGGTGATGTTTCAGATCGCGATCCTTCTTCAGAGTAAAAATAGTTCATTCAATTATCTTTCTAAGTTGCAGAAAAAGGCTGAAGATCAATTGCATTAATGTAACATGCTTTTCCTCATATCCAGTGACATAATCAAATCAGCTATCTTAGTGACATTATTTTTAAAACATCTTTAAAAGCCTTCAGTAAAAGCTTAGTCAGCCTCTATGGATGTGTACTTTATCTAGGAATCCAGCAGTAAACTATTCATAGAATCTAAAACTTCAACAACAAAGGAATCATCCACACTGGATAAGAAAATGAGGACATAAATCAGGCCCGTACGAAGCTTTTCGAAAAGGGGGGGGGGGTGGCATGACAAGATTCCAAAAATGTTATGTGAAATAATGTGCACGTAGCGCACATCACGAGCTTGAAGCTCCTCGCAGCCGGGGCCCTGGAAGCTCTGGGGTTTTAGATGCCGGTGGTGCATTCTGAGCCTTATTTTGGAGCATTTTTGCACCAAATTTATGAATATTTCAGAAATACTTTTGGTTGAATCAAGAGTAATGAATGGGTGGAATGGATTGATTGGGGTCATTGTTGTATATATTTTTAAAAATCAAGAATTGTTGTCCTTGTTTTAATGATCAAGTTGTACTGTTGTAAAATGTTATGTATAATGTTATAAAGGAGCATGCAAAAACAGCAAATAAAATACTGTAGGTTTTTGCAGTTAAGAAAACCTTTTTTTAGGGACTGAAGCCAGATAAATCCCCAGGGCCTGATAATCTACATCCCAGAGTACTCAAGGAAGTGGCCCTAGAAATCGTGGATGCATTGGTGATCATTTTCCAATGGGGACAGGCGGGGTCGGCAGAGCGCCGTGGAGAGCCAGACGGCGAGGGGGTGCAAAGTGGAGCCCAATGGTTTGGGCAGCTCTGCCTCCAAGGAAGGCGACAGCAGCGGCAGAGGGGCCAGCAGCAACACGGAGACTTACATGGCCTCCGGCAGCCCCCAGCAGAGCGGGCAGCTGAGCTCCCGCCTGACATTGTGCATCGTTCCAGCTCCAAGAGGCAGCTCAGGCCCGACTCGCTGGTCATGTACCGGCAAAAGTGCTGCAGTCCCAACAGTTTAACTAACAACATTTCCTGACCAATGTGGGTTTCCTTCAGTTCCTCCCTACCACTTGGGGGGCAGTGTTAGGTGTGAGGAGGATGCTAGGAGGCTGCAAGGTGACTTGGATAGGCTGGGTGAGTGGGCAAATGCATGGCAGATGCAGTATAATGTGGATAAATGTGAGGTTATCCACTTTGGTGGCAAAAACAGGAGGGTAGACTATTATCTGAATGGTGGCAGATTAGGAAAAGGGGAGATGCAACGAGACCTGGGTGTCATGGTACATAAATCATTGAAAGTAGGCATGCAGGTGCAGCAGGCAGTGAAGAAAGAAAATGGTATGTTAGCATTTATAGCAAAAGGATTTGAGTATAGGAGCAGGGAGATTCTAATGCAGTTGTACAGGGTTTTGGTGAGACCACACCTGGAGTATTGCGTACAATTTTGGTCTACAAATCTGAGGAAAGACATTCTTCCCATAGAGGGGGTACAGAGAAGGTTCACCAGACTGATTCCTGGGATGTCAGGACTTTCATATGAGGAAAGACTGGATAGACTCGGCCTGTACACGCTAGAATTTAGAAGACTGAGGGGGGATCTTATAGAAACTTACAAAATTCTTAAGGGGTTGGACAGGCTAGATGCAGGAAGATTGTTCCCGATGTTGGGGAACTCCAGAACAAGGGGTCACAGGCTAAGGATAAGGGAGAAGTCTTGTAGGACCGAGATGAGGAAAACATTTTTCACACAGAGAGTGGTGAGTCTCTGGAATTATCTGCCACAGAAGGTAGTTGAGGCCAGTTCATTGGCTATATTTAAGTGGAAGTTAGATGTGGCCCTTGTGGCTGAAGAGATCAGGGGGTATGGATAGAAGGCAGGCACAGGATACTGAGTTGGATGATCAGCCATGATCATATTGAATGGTGGTGCAGGCTCGAAGGGCCTAATGGCCTACTCCTGCACCTATTTTCTATGTTTCTATCCTCGGTCCCCTAGTATTTCTGAGAGATTGTTTGTGTCTTCCTTAGTGAAGACAGAACCAAAGTACTTGTTTAACTGTTCTGCCATTTCTCTGTTTCCCATTATAAATTCACCTGTCTCTGATTATAAGGGACCTACATTTGTCTTCACTAATCTTTTCCTTTTTACATATCTAAAGATGCTTTTAGAGTCAGTTTTTATATTCCCCTCAACCTTTCTTTCATTCTCTTTTTTCCCCTCTTAATCAAAGTCAAAGTCAAAAGTAAAAAGTCAAAAGAGTTTTAAAGAAGGAACTGCAGACGCTGGAGAATCGAGGGTACACAAAAGGCTGGAGAAACTCAGCGGGTGCAGCAGCATCTAAGGAGCTGAAGAAGGGTCTGAAGAAGGGTCTCGACCCGAAACGTTGCCTATCTCCTTCGCTCCTTTGATGCTGCTGCACCCGCTGAGTTTCTCCAGCCTTTTGTGTAGTCAAAAGAGTTTATTATCATGTGTCCCTGACAGGACAATGGAATTCTTTCTTTGCATAGCATAACAGAACATAGTAGGCATTGACTACAATTATATACTTAAGTACACACATTAATTAATTAATTAATAAAGTGCAAATAACCGATGGAAGGGTATTAATGTACAGAGTTTTGTCCGAGCCAGGTTTAATAGCCTGACGGCTGTGGGGAAGTAGCTATTCCTGAACCGGGTCGTTGCAGTTCTTAGGCTCCTGTACCTTCTACCCGAAGTTAGCAGGGAGATGAGTGTGTGGCCAGCGTGGTGTGGGTCCTTGATGATGCTGCCAGCCTTTTTGAGGCAGCGACTGTGGTAGATCCCCTCGATGGAAGGAAGGTCAGAGCCGATGATGGACTGGGCAGTGTTTACTACTTTTTGCAGTCTTTTCCTCTCCAGGGCACTCAAGTTGCCGAACCAAGCCACAATGCAACCGGTCAGCAAGCTCTCTACTGTGCACCTGTAGAAGTTAGAGAGAGTCCTCCTTGACAGGCCGACTCTCCGTAATCTTCTCAGGAAGTAGAGGCGCTGATGTGCTTTCTTAATAATTGCATCTGTGTTCTCGGACCAGGAAAGATCTTCAGAGATGTGCACGCCCAGGAATTTGAAGCTCTTGACCCTTTCAACCATCGACCCGTTGATAAAAACAGGACTGTGGGTCCCCATCCTACTCCTTCCAAAGTCATTGACCCTTTTGTCCTACTCTGTTGATTTCTAAATTTCTCCCAGTCTTCCGGTTTGTTGCTTTATTTTCTGGCCAATTTATTTGCCTTTTCCTTGGATTTAATACTATCCTTGATTTCCCTCATTAGCCACGGTTGAGCTGCCTTCCCCGTTTTATTTATTCACCTGACAGGGGTAAACAATTTTTGGAGTTCATCCACACGGTCTTTATATCTTTGCCATTGCATCTCCACCGTCAACCCTTTAAGTATAATTTGCCAGCCTCTCCTAGCCACTTCCCATCTCATACCTTCAAAGTCTCCTTTCTTTAAGTTGAGGTGAGAAAGTTTAAAGATTTACATTACAAATTGGATTCAGCTATAGATTTAAAAGCAAGGAAATGCTTTTCACCTTTCTCCTATTACACTAACAAGACTAACAAAGATGTTTTTGCCACTCTTCCATAACACTAGCGAGATAACAGCACAATACATGAATGTTTATAAAATAGAGCAAAACAATCAAGGGAATGTTCAGACTCTTGGCTCCTACTCTTTGCTCAGCATGGATTTATGAAGGGGAAATCATACTTGACTAATGTGCATCAACTAGGTAAAAATAACAAATGCTTGATCTGCAGAAAAATAGCCTCTTTAGCATAACCATATATGGGCTAACCTTTCCTCTCTCGGAAGAACCTGTCAATCTTAACAAGCAAGAGGCTGTACAATGCTCTGTGAGATAACGTATTGCTGAATCGCCGATTATTGGGATATAAATATATCTGATTGAACATTACCCCTTTGTGTGGGGGTAAGGTAAATCTATAGTCTGTATTTTACATGCTGTAGGAGTTTACTGCCACACCTGCCTGGCGAAATAAAGATTTTACTACTTGATTATTAACTTTATTGCGTTTTTGTCTGTTTGAAGTTAAACAAACCTTAACACAGGACCCTAGTCTCTGAATTAACCATGTCATTTACCATCCTAATGCAGAATTCCACCATATTATGGTCACTGTTACAACAAGATCACTAACTAATCCTTTATCATTACACAAAACCCAGTCTAGGATGGCCAGTCCTCTAGTCTACATATTGGTTTAAAAAACCATCCCGTATACATTCCAGGAACTCCTCATCCTCAGCGCTGCTACCAATTTGGTTGGCCCAATCTATATGTAGATTAAAGTCACCCATGATAACTGCTGTACCTTTGTTACGGGCATCCCTTTTATGTCCCTCTTTCTCCTTGCATTGCTTTCCACCCCCCTTCCCTGTTAGCTTAAACATGTTAGTTTTCCTACACACTCGTTCTCGTTAACTGCACTCATACACTTCCATTTAAAGCGTATTAAATTCCGTTTAAATAGCATTTGGAATAATTTTGGAGGACCAGTGTAATGTAATCATACATATTCATGTATATGTTCATGAGTTGGTGTTGTATATAAGCAGGGAATGTTGAGTAATAAATATCTCTCTCTCGTGATCCAGGCAACCTGTGAGTAAGTTGTTATTCATTCCGCCGTCCGGAATATAACAAAATTGGCGGCAAGGATGGGATAGAGTTTGTGAAATTCATCTTTTAAATTCAGTGCAGGACTGTTTTGAAACATGAAGTATTGTTTTACATTTTAAACAGTAAATACAGAGTTGTGCGCAGCTGTTTGCGAGCTGGACGCGATAGGCAGCAGATCCTTCTATGCAGGGGACTGTAGTTTAAAACAGCAGCTGGACAAATCGGCGAGAGTTTTTCAGGCTATCTCTATGTTGTGTCTACGTGGCAAGGTGTCATCCTTGGGATTGTATAACATTTTGGACTGAGTTTTTTTTTGTCAAGTTCCTTAAGCTGAATAGCCTTTGTACAGCTAAGTTTTAGGTGAATTATTACACCAGAACTGACAGGAAATCGAGGTATTGAATGGACTTTTCACAAAAAAAAAGAGAGCGACACGATGGCAGCATCCACGGGCTACATCAGAAACCTTGGCTCATTTGACAAGAGTAGAGAGCTGTTCAGATCCCATACTGAGAAAGCAAACATGTTTTTCACGGCAAACAGCATAATGGAGATTAGTGGTGAAGGAGAGATAGTGACTGAAACAAACAAGTGATTCTGCTCACCGAGATCGGTCCTGAAGTGTACGGCGAATCTCCTTGCGCCCATAAAGACAAAAGACGTGCCATTCAATGTAGCTATGGAAAAGCTATAAAAGACGTGCCATTCAATGTAGCTATGAGTAGCTATGGAAACTATGAGATTCAAAGAGGAGGAAGTACTGACACTTTTGAAAAATATAAAAGTGGATAAGTCTCCAGGTCCTGACAGGATATTCCCTATGACATTGAGGGAAGTTAGTGTAGAAATAGCAGGAGCTATGACAGAAATATTTCAAATGTCATTAGAAACGTGAATAGTGCCGGAGGATTGGCGAACTGCGCATGTTGTTCCATTGTTTAAAAAGGGTTCAAAGAATAAACCTAGCAATTATAGACCTATGAGTTTGACGTCAGTGGTGGGCAAATTAATGGAAAGGATACTTAGAGATAATATATATAAGCATCTGGATAAACAGGGTCTGATCAGGAACAGTCAACATGGATTTGTGCCTGGAAGGTCATGTTTGACAAACCTTCTTGAATTTTTTGAAGCGGTAACTAGGGAAATTGATGAGGGTAAAGCAGTGGATGTTGTCTATATGGATTTCAGTAAGGCCTTTGACAAGGTTCCCCATGGAAGGTTGGTTAAGAAGGTTCAATCTTTGGGTGTTAATGGCGGAGTAGCAAGATGGATTAAACAGTGGCTGAATGGGAGATGTCAGAGAGTAATGGTGGATGGCTGTTTTGTCAGGTTGGAAGCCGGTGACCAGTGGGGTGCCTCAGGATCTGTGTTGGGTCCACTGTTGTTTCTCATGTACATCAATGATCTGGATGATGGGGTGGAAAATTGGATAAGTAAGTATGCAGATGATACTAAGATAGGTGGTGTTGTGGATAATGAAGTAGATTTTCAAAGTCTACAGAGAGATTTGGGCCATTTGGAAAAGTGGGCTGAAAGATGGCAGATGGAGTTTAATGCTGATAAGTGTGAAGTGCTACATCTTGGCAGGACAAATCAAAATAGGACTACATGGTAAATGGTAGGGAATTGAGGAATGCTGTGGAACAGAGAGATCTAGGAATAACTGTGCATAGTTCCCTGAAGGTGGAATCGCATGTAGATAGGGTGGTAAAGAAAGCCTTTGGTGTGCTGGCCTTTATAAATCAGAGCATTGAATATAGGAGTAGGGAAGTAATGTTAAAATTGTACAAGGCATTGGTAAGACCAATTCTGGAGTATGGTGTACAATTTTGGTCGCCTAGTTATAGGAAGGATGTCAACAAAATAGAGAGAGTACAGAGGAGATTTACTAGAATGTTGCCAGGGTTCCAGCAACTATGTTACAGAGAAAGGTTGAACTAGTTAGGTCTTTATTCTTTGGAGCGCAGAAGGTTAAGGGGGGACTTGATTGAGGTCTTTAAAATGATGAAAGGGATAGACAGAGTTGACGTGGATACGTTTTTCCCATTGAGGGTAGGGAATAGAAACATAGAAACATAGAAATTAGGTGCAGGAGTAGGCCATTCAGCCCTTCGAGCCTGCACCGCCATTCAATATGATCATGGAAGATTCAAACAAGAGGGCATGACATGAGAATTAAGGGACAGAGGTTTTGGGGTAACGTGAGGGGGAACTTCTTTACTCAGAGGGTGGTGGCTGTGTGGAATGAGCTTCCAGCAGAAGTGGTGGAGGCAGGATCGATTTTAACATTTAAGAGTAAAGTGGATAGGTATATGGACGTGAAGGGAATGGAGGGGTATGGTCTGAGTGCAGGTAGATGGGACTAGGGGAAAACAAATGGTCGGCACGGACTGGAAGGGCCGAGAGGGCCTGTTTCCGTGCTGTAATTGTTATATGGTTATATGGTTAATGACATTATGAAGAAGTTGGAGGAGCACTTCAACCCAAAGCCTCTGGAAATTGCAGAAAGCTATAAATTCGGCACCTCAAACCAGAAGCAGAATGAGACAATCAATGAGTACATTGTTGGCTTGAAAAACGTAACTTTGCACTGTAACTTTGGAACCTTTCTCTGACTCGCACCATGCGACAGATTTGTTTGTGGTCTAGTGGATGAACGAATTCAGTCCAAACTCACTCCAGATCTTACATTCGGGAAAGCATGCAAGATTGCTACCGCAATGGAGATGGCATCAAAGAATGGTCGTGAGTTTCATCCACCACAGACTGCAGTGGCCGTTTACAGTCACAAGGCAGTGCCTATGGCCAAACCAAGAGGCGCTAAACCAAAACCAAAGTATGGCGGGGAGCCGAGTTCAGCCAGTTGTTATCGTTGCAACGGTAATCACTCATCCCAATTTTGTCAGTTCAAAATGGCCAAGTGCTATAACTGCCAGAAGAAAGGCCATATCGCCTCAGCAAATCGGGCCAAGCTTAAAGCAGGAAACCAACAATCTGTGGGAATCAAGCGACAACACCAACTTGGAGATGAACACAGATGGAAATAAACTTGGGTTGTACACCATTTATGCAACGATAAGCCTACACCAGCCAAGGCAAGGACTTTGGAACTAAACCATTGATAAATGAACAGTTAATCGATATGTCTATTGACACGGCAGCAGATTGTTCGGTCATGAAACAAAGTACCCACAGATACCATTGTTTGAGAGTAAGGTCGAGCTGAGAACCTACTCGGGCGAAGTTTTGGAAACATGCAGACAAATGAACTGTAGAGTTCAGAATAATGGTCAGTCAGTAACACTGCCTTTCATAGTGGCCAGCTACCGAAATAAACCAACCCTCCTTGGAAAGGATTGGCTGAGTAGAATAGAATTAGACTGGAAGAACATTTTCAGCATCGATTTATCCAAATCACGTCTTGAAAACGTCATAAGCAAACATGCAAACATTTTTGCTGACCGTTACACGGGAATAACAGGGTACTCTGCACACATTCAACTTAAACAAGATGTGAGACCTGTGTATTGTCGACCAAGGCCTGTACCATATGCACTAAGGCAACAAGTGGAGGAAGAACTCGACAGGTTAGAGCACAATGGAGTACTCGTGAAGACAAACCAGAGTAACGGGACAACGCCAATTGTGGCCGTACCCAAGGCTGACAAAATTGTTCAACTATGTGGTGATTAAAAAGTCACAATTAACCAAGCCGTTGATGATGAACAATATCCATTACCAACCTCGCACGAACTGTACGCAGGAGTCTTCAATAAACTGGATTTGTCTCACGCGTGCGCACAACTCAATGTCGACAAGGAAAGTCAGTAGTACTTGACTATCACACATAAGCGCTTGTATTCATATACAAAGCTGCCCTATGGTGTGAAATCCTCCCCGAAAATTTTCCAGTCTGTCATGGACAAAATGTTACAAGGCATTCCGCACTGTGTGTGCAACCAGGATGATCTACTGATATTCACAGAGGGCATGGTAGAACATCTGGAAATCCTTGAGCAAGTTCTCACCCGACTGAACTGCCACAATGTCAAACTGCGACAAAGTAAATGTGCATTTGCATAATCAGAAGTGGTCTACCTTAGACTCAAAGTAGATGCCAACGGACTTCGCCCAGTGAAGGCGAAAGTTGAAGCAATTGTGAATGCTCCAAAACCGAACAACGTGTCAGAGCTACGATCATTCCTTGGGATGGTGCAGTTCTATGCACGATTCCTTCCAGATATAGCAACTGTGCTAAAGCCACTACATCACCTGCTACAAAAAGATGTGAAATGGACGAGGGAAAGGAACAGCAACGTGCACATGACATCTGCAAGGAAAACTTGACAAGTGACAAACTCCTTGTTCACTACGATACGACACGCGAGATGAAACTTGATTGTGATGCTTCAAGTTATGGTGTAGGTGCAGTGGTCTCCCAGGTAATGAATGACGGACAGGAAAAGCCTATTGCTTTTGCATCCTGCACCCTATCACCAAGTGAGCGTAATTATGAACAAATAGGAAAGGAAGCATTCAGCATCGTGTTCGGAATCAAGAAATTCCATCAGTTTCTTCTCGGCAGACCATTCACCCAAGCTTGCATAACTAATACAAGCTACCAGTGATACTTGGTTCCAAGTCAGCTATACCTTCCATGGCGGCATCAAAGATGCAGCGCTGGACAATTTTGCTGTCCCAGTATGACTACAAGGTGGAGTACAGAAGCTCCAAGTGCAACGCAGTTCCAGCTGCGTTGTCCCGGTTGCCCCATGAGAACTCTGACGTGGGAAATGAGAACTCAATCTACACACTGCAAGTTGTAGATAACGACTATCCAGTGACGGCAACAGAAATTGCAGCAAAAACAGAGAAAGACACTGTGCTGAAGTGGGTCCATGAACAGACATTGAACGGTTGGACTGAAATCGATAGTGGATTGAACTCAGTTCTGAACTCAGAGCTGAAGCCTTTCCATAATCGACGCCATGAATTATCATGTGAGCAGGGATGCATTAAGTGGAGTTACACTAGAGTGGTTGTACCAGAGTCTTTGAGAAAAAAAATTATGAATGAACTTCATGCCGAACATCCTGGCATAGTAAGCATGAAGTCAATTGCCAGAAGTTTTGTTTATTGACCAGGTATTGACAGTGACATCGAGTCAAAGGTGAGCAAATGTAGCATCTGCCAAAATTGCCCGAGTAAACCTTCAAAAACACCACTGCAACCCTGGTCATGGCCAAGTAGACTTTTTCAGAGAGTTCATGTAGAATTTTGTGAAAAGGGTAATGATCACTTTCTGGTACTAGTAGATAGTCATTCCAAATGGATTGAGATTAAGCATATGGGGTCAAGCACTACTACTGAGTGTACCATAGATGAGTTGAGATCCATTTTTCCATGCCATGGTTTACCGGGAGAACTTGTTTCCAATAACGGGCCTCAGTTCCGTTCAGGACGGTTCAAAGAGGTCATGCAGCGGATTGGTGTAAAACACGCACTTGTTCCCCCATACCATCCAGCCTCCAACGGGGTGGCAGAAAGGTCTGTTAGAGTTGTCAAAGATGCTCTCACGAAACAGGTTTTGCAGGGTAGTTCAAAGCGCAGCATGAAACATCGTTTGGCTATTTTCTTTCTGAAATACAGAACCACACAATGCACAACGGGCTACTCACCTACAGAACTGTTGATGAAGAGAAGGCTAAGAATAAGCTTAAGTCTTGTTCAACCCAATTTGGCCTTGAGAGTTGAGCAAAAACAGTTGTCAAAAACGCCATTTTGACTCCCACAAAAAGGAGAGGTACTTCAAGCCAAATGAGCAGGTTCGTGTTCTCAGTCCTCCCAACAAGTCCAGTCAAGACAAATGGGATGTTGGGAAAATAGTGGAAGTGTGTGGAACAAAAAGATAATTAGTTGGAGATAGGATCAAAAGTGTTCATGTTGATCAAATGATTCGAGCCAAAGATGAACCCAAAACTGAGCATGGTCCTAATCCCTGAGTTTTCAACTGAAAGTGAGTTGGAAGAGACCACTGTGATTGAAACACAAAGTTCAGTTAGTACAATGAAACAGATTCCTCTGGTCAAAGTCAGGGTACTAAACAGAACCAAACAAGCCAACAGTTGAGTCAACACCTAAACCTGTTACACCTGTTACTGTTAGACGATTAGGCAGGATCCATAAACCTGTAGTAGGATTAGGTTTGTAAATTAAGTAACTCACTGTATAAGTAAAATTAAAATGTGTTGATATTAAAAATAAATATATTATGTTTATCATTTAAGATTTCATAAATACTGGTTTAAATCAATATCACAACAACAAAATTGTAACTGAATACTTAGATTTAATACTTTAAAAAAAGGAGAGCAGTGTAATGTATTCATACATATTCATATATATGTTAATGTGTTGGTGTTGTATATAAGCAGGAAATGTTGGGTAATAAATCTCTCTCTCTCGTGATCCAGGGAATCTGCATGTAAGTTGTTATTCATTCTGCCGTCCGGAATATAACAACCAGGAAACTAAGAACCAAGAACAGGTCCAGTGATCTAGAAATCTAATCCCCTGCCCCCTGCCCCAGCTCCTCAGCCACACATTCAGATCCCCTATCTCCCTGTTCCTACCTTCATTAGCACTAGGTACTGGAAGCAACCCAGAGATAGCCACCCTAGAAGTCCTGCTTTTCAGCCTCCTACCTAGTTCTCTATAATCATGTTGCAGAACCTCCTTCCTGTTTTTCCCCACGTCATTAGTGTCTACATGCACAACTACTTCTGGCTGTTCACCTTCGCTCTCGAGGATGTTTTTAAGTCGGTCTGAGACATCTTGGACTCTGGCACCAGGGAGGCAACCTACCTTCCTCAAGTCTCACCTGTTGCCACAGAATCTACTGTCCTGATAATGGAGTCACCCACCACTATGGCTCTGCCTGACGCCTGTCTCGCCATTCTTGCCTCAGCGCCAGGATTCAAGTCAGAGACCTGTCCGCCGCTCGGAATGGACGCATCGTATGCCCCGACAGCTCCCAAGAGGGTGTAGCTGTTTTAAAGAGGTACTTCCACCGAGGTCTCCTGCACTAGTTTCATCCCCTTCCTTTCTGTCTCCACCCTTCGCACCACTTGTACTCTTGGAGTGATGACCTGACTGTAGGTCCTGTCAAGGAAGCTTTCGTCTTCCCAGATAGAGCTGCTGCTCCAGTTCTCTAACTCGGGCCTTGAGGAGCTGCATCTGGACACAGTTCGCACAGGTGTAGTGGTCAGTGACACCAGCAGTGCCCATGACTTCCTACATCCTGCAGCAAATGCATTGCAATAACATTCTGCCATCACGTCAATAAGTTTAAATATTTAAATTAAATTAAACACACAACTGAATAAATGTAGCCTTCTCGCCAAAGACTCGTCAGCCAAAGACTACACTTTACCTTTCCAAGGCACTTTGCCTCAACAAACTCGCTCCTTTACTTCTGCACTTAATTGTATCTAATCAAGACAAATATCCACTCAACTAATTAGGATGTCTCAGCCAATCCACTACCTCGCTGGTCTGGCTGCTGCTCCTCTGCGACCTTTAAGGTAATATATTTTATATTTTTATTTAAAGATTTCCAACATGTTTGATGTTTTGTTTTTCTGTCTAATCATTATTATGTATATAATGTGTATAATAGACAATCTTCTCTGCGATCACCTGTTTAGTACCTCAACACAGTTGAGTTTCGTGCATAATGCCTGTTATAACAATTCGTTATTGTGTTGTCCATTTTACATGATAACAAGAATTTGCTACTATGATTGTTTCTTAAATTTTCACAAAAAAAAATTGCAAAAACTTTGAATGCTGAGTGAGAACCTGATTATATAGAACCTGGAGCAGCATAGCACAAGAACAGACCCTTCTGTCCATAATGCCCATGCCGAGCATAATGCCAGTTAAAACTAATCTCTTCTGCCTGCACATGAACAATATCCCTCCATTCCTCATATTCATGTGCCTATCAAAAGAACGCTTAAATGACACGATCATACCTGCCTTCACTACCATCCCTGACACTCTTGGTGTACTATAAGGTCACAGAGTGCTGAATCAGGTGCAGAACCTGACTTGACATCTTTGTAGAATTTATGAAACATAGGTAAAGTTTGTGAATTATTTTCATTGGCGACTTGGGAATAATCTTTATGACCTTATTCACCAACAGAGCATGAACATTCCAAACAATGGAAGCATTTGTTTATCTACCCTCGTTTGCCTCTGACCTGAGGAGGTTGTTGAGAATCAACTACATTGGTGAGTCTAGAGTCCTAGACTGCCTGAGGCCAGCAGATTTTCCACTCTGAATGACATGAGTGGAGCAGATGATTTATAATAACCAATAAGACACAAAGTGCTGGAGTAAGTCAGCGGGTCAGGCAGCATCTCTGGAGAGCAGGGATAAGTGACATTTTGAGTCAAGACCCTCCTTCATGGATATGTTTTCCAGAGATGTTGCCTTACCTGCTTAGTTACTCCAGCACTTTGCATCCTTTTTGTGTATTAACTGGGATCTGCAGTTCTTTGTTTCTATACCCTTATTTTTATGATAATCTGGTTATTTATCCATCTATAATTATCATTACTGAGACTAGGTCATCATTTTATGTATAATTCACGTAATTATTGAAATGGGAAAGCAGGATTCATTAATTCTCTGAATATAATTGACATATTTAATTCTATAATATTTAACAATAATATTTTGAAGCACAGGAAAAAGATTCAAAATAAAATAAAACAAGAGAATGCATAGAAAACAAATCTTATGAAAAATATTATAAGAATATTTATAATAACAACATGATATTTGGAAAGGTGTAGAATAATATAAATTGCTGAACCATCTTAGGGAGCTACAGTCTTCTTAGGCCCTCTTCGATCATGGCTGACCATGGGTGTCTCCAGGGTGCTATTCCCTATGTGGAGGACGTCTGTGCGTGCCTATGATAATGTGGGGAGACTGGTGCGCAGACAGCCACCCCACTGTCCTTGACAGATCTGGGTCAAGATCCAGTGGCATGGCATCCAAGACGACCGGAGACCCATTTCTGCTGGAGCCTTCATCTGCCTTCCCAGCCGTTGTGACGCTCCACTTAGGTCAGCCATCGTCCTCAGCCTGTTCCACCATTGAGGTCTTGGTTGGATTGCTCTTTGTCAGTGTCCTCCCCCTCGACCTTATCGCCATGGGTGGCCCTATCAGGAGCATAGCTCCAGACGGCATTGCTCTCAGGATCTCAGGTCCACACAAGCTTCTCCACCACAACAAGGTGACAATCCATGGAGAAGTTTATAGTCTGTTAGTCTGTGAGGCTATTTGCCTCCCAAATGGTTTCACTTCAAGATTCTTCTACAAATTTGACCGGATCCAGGAGAATCCTGTTCTTCTGGGTTTCCCAGGCAGCTAATGGACACTGAGTGACAATTTCAACAAAATGTGCAGATCTTAGAATAGCTCCTATAAATTGCATGGTAGAAAATGTGACCATACTAATTAAGGAACTGGGAAAGAACGAATAGGGAACACAGACTCTTTAATCTAACATCTTTTATAGGGAAAATGCAGGAAACTATTATTAAGAAACCATTAACAGGACACTAGAGAAATAATAATGTTAACCAGAAAAATAGCAGAATGCAGAATACAGTGTTGCAGCATTATAACTTTACAACTACAGAGATAATACTCCTAAGTCCTCAATGTGGTAGGTTGGAAGTTCGGTATTACTTCCCTGCCTGTGGGAGGACCCTTCAATGGTCTGATAACAGCGGGGAAGAAGATGCTCTTGAATCTGACAGCACATGCAATACCAATATATACAAAATAAAGATAAATTTACTTTTCAATATGAAACTTAATTAAGGAAGTTGGAGTCAGTAGAGTGATGCTGATGAAAATGATCAGCCACAATCTTCATGAATGAAAGATTATGTTTGTGGGGCTGAATGGCCTAATCTACCTTCTGATTTTTAAAATTCTAATGCTAAATTACCTCATTCCCCTTTAAAAATCTGACAACTGCTAGAAGCAGTAGGTAGTCTGTATTTAATATATACCTCAAAGCACAATTGTAGAAGTGGATATTTAAATGTTAATAATATGAGGTTAGAATTAAAAATGGTGCCAAGGAGAAGTTGGGTGGTGCGAAAGAAAGAGGTGAAAGAAACTGATTAAATTCCCAAATTGTTGATATATGACTTCAATTGTACCATATGGAAAGGCAAATGAGGAACGGGTGATTACTTTACCAGAGCAAGTGGGAGCCCAGCATGGAGCCTAGATCTCTCACATAACACTGTGAATGGCTGGCCCATGGCAACTCACTGCAAACCCACACGAGAATGCTTTGCAAGAGGTTAGAAACACCCCTTAAGCAAAGGCAAGCAATAGTATTTCATATAATGGAGAGAAGTAAAGAGAGAAATATGTTTCGCTTATTGTGACATGCAGTTTAGTGCAAACTATTTTGAACAGTAGTCAGCATTTGAAAATGTTATTTGGTGCTCTTTGCATGTTATTTGATCATTTAGAACAGCATTCATAAGCCAGTGGTAGACAAAATGCTGGAGAAACTCAGCCAGTGAGGCAGCATCTATGGTGTGAAGGAAATAGGCAACGTTTCGGGTCGAGACCCTTCTTCAGACACCAGTATCAACTTAATGTTCTGTCCTCTGGTGTTCAGAAATCAATCTGGCTCTGAGCCTTGTGTTGATTTGAAGTTGGCATTCTGTCTACAGAGATTATAGAGATAATGGGGGTTAACTCTCCAAAGATCTGTGGCATTCACCACGCATTCCAAGATTCATGCTTCAATTTTAGCTATCATACACTTTATTTTTTTGAGGATGTTCACATTCACTAAGACTGTAATGCTGAGCATGCACCGGTAATAATATATCTGGAATAGAAAATTTAAAATATCTCTCCTCTGGCTTGAAAAGATTAAGAATATTGAAAATGTGGCATGATCTCATATGGCTAAATCCAGTCCATTCTGCCACACGCTGGCTGCCCCCAGCTAAAAAAGCTGGTAAAATTACTTTATATTAAAATTCAGCTAAATTTCTCACTGCCCTCTGAAGATAGTCAGCCATGGACCTCCAAGCACTGACCTCACCAATTACAGACTACATTTTTCTACGCTGATGAGTTACATTCCACATATCATATTTGTATTGGTTTTGGTAGCGCAGGACCCAATGAAGAATATGTTCATCACAGTCTGTTAATTTTTCTGTAAACTTCAATTGTTTCATATGCAGCCACCTGAAACTTTTAAAATTAATTATTAAAAATGCTTTTCCTGGGAGTTCTTTCCACATGCCTACTAGCCTATTGTAAAAAAAATCAATTTAATCTTTCGTTTTCTTCAAGGCATACCAGTTTCTACTGGTGCAGTTCTGAAATCCCCAAATAGTAGCCCGGATGTAAGGTGTAAGTTGCAGCAGGAGTTAAAACTGGCATGTGACAAAGATAATGCCACTCTGGTGATGGGGGATTTCAATATACAGGTAGACTGGGAAAATCAGGGTGGTTCAGGACCCCAAGAAAGAGAGTTTGTAGAATGCCTCTGAGATGGATTCTTAGAGCAGCTTGTAATGGAGCCGACCAGAGAAAAGGCAGTTCTGGATTTAGTGTTGTCCAATGAACCAGATATGATAAAGAGCACTTGAGGTAAAGGAGCCGCTTGGAGGTAGTGGTCATAATATGATTTGTTTTAATCTGCAATTTGACAAGGAGAAGATTAAATCGGAAGTGTCAGAGATGCAATTGAACAAAGGGGAGTATGAAGGCATGCGAGGGGAGCTGGCCAATGTAGACTGGAATGGGATCCTAGCAGGAATGACAGTGGAACAGCAATGGCAGGAATTTCTGGGCATAATCCGGAAGACGCAGGATCATTTAATTCCAAAAAGTAAGAAAGATTCTAAGGGAAGTAGGAGGCAACCGTGGCTGATGAGAGAAGTTAGGGATAGAATAAAACTAAAAGAAAAGATGTATAACACAGCAAAGAGTAGCCGGAGGCCAGAGGATTGGGAAACTTTCATAGGACAACAGAAGGAAACAAAACGGGCAATGCGGGCTGAAAAGATGAAGTATGAAGGGAAGCTGGCCAGGAATATAAAGAAGGACAGTAAAAGCTTATTTAGATATGTTAAGGGAAAAGGAGTAGCAAAGTCAAATGTGGATCCCTTGAAGGTTGACGCGGGTGAAATTATTATGGGCAACAAGGAAATGGCAGAAGAGTTGAATAGGTACTTCGGATCTGTCTTCACTAAGGAAGACACAAACAATCTCCCAGATGTACTGGAGGACAAAGGATCTAAGGGGATAGAGGAACTGAAAGAAATTTTCATTAAGCGAGAAATAGTATTGGGTAGGCTAATGGGACTGAAGGATGATAAATCCCCTGGGCCTGATGGTCTGCATCCCAGGGTCCTCAGGGAGGTGGCTCTAGAAATAGTGGATGCATTGGTGATCGTTTTCCAATGTTCAGTAGATTCTGGATCAGTTCCTGTGGATTGGAGGATAGCTAATGTTATCCCACTTTTAAGAAAGGAGCGAGAGAGAAAACGGGGAATTACAGACCAGTTAGCCTGACTTCGGTGGTGGGAAAGATGCTGGAGTTCATTATTGAAGAGATAATAATGGGGAATTTGGATAGCAGTAAAAGGATTAGTTCAAGTCAACATGATTTATGAAAGGGAAATCATGCTTGACTAATCTTCTGGAATTTTTTGAGGATGTGACAAAATGGATGAAGGGGTGCCAGTGGATGTAGTGTATCTAGATTTTCAGAAAGCCTTTGATAAGGTCCCGCATGGGAGACTGGTGACTAAAATTAGAGCACATGGTATTGGAGGTAGGGTGTTGACATGGATAGAAAATTGGTTGGCAGACCGGAAGCAAAGAGTAGGAGTGAACGGGTTCTTTTCAGAATGGCAGGCAGTGGCGAGTGGAGTGCCGCAAGGCTCGGTGTTGGGGCCGCAACTGTTTACCATATATATTAATGATTTTGAAGAGGGAATTAGGAGCAACACTAGCAAGTTTGCGGATGACACAAAGCTAGGTGGCAGTGTGAACTGTGAAGAGGATGTTATGAGGTTGCAGGGTGACCTGGACAGGTTGAGTGAGTGGGCAGATGCATGGCAGATGCGTGGCAGATACAGTATAATATAGATAAATGTGAGGTTATCCACTTTGGCGGCAAAAACAAGGGGGCAGATTATTATCTTAATGGCGATAGGTTAGGTAAGGGGGAGGTACAGCGAGACCTGGGCATCCTTGTACAACGGTCACTGAAAGTTGGCGTGCAGGTACAGCAGGCAGTGAAGAAAGCTAATGGAATGTTGGCCTTCATAACAAGAGGATTTCAGTATAGGATTAAAGAGGTTCTTCTGCAGTTGTATAGCGCTCTGGTGAGACCACATCTGGAGTATTGTGTACAGTTTTGGTCTCCTAATTTGAGGAAGGACATCCTTGTGATTGAGGCAGTTTAGCGTAGGTTCACGAGATTGATCCCTGGGATGGCCGGACTGTCATATGTGGAAAGATTGAAAAGACTAGGCTTTTATTCACTGGAGTTTACAAGGATGAGGGGGGATCTTATAGAAACATATAAAATTATAAAAGGACTGGACAAGCTAGATGCAGGAAAAATGTTCCCAATGTTGGGTGAGTCCAGAACCAGGGGCCACAGTCTTAGAATAAAGGGGAGGTCATTTAAGACTGACGTGAGAAAAAACTTTTTCACCCAGTGAGTTGTGAATTTATGGAATTCCCTGCCACAGAGGGCAGTGGAGGCTAAGTCACTGGATGGATTTAAGAGAGAGTTAGACAGAGCTCTAGGGGGCTAGTGGAGTCAAGGGACATGGGGAGAAGGCAGGCACGGGCTATTTTCTATGTGTCTGTGTTTCTATGTTTCTATGAAATCTCGGTTTCATATTCTGATTATTAATGCATTATATTCTCCTTGGAGCAGAAATGGCCCTTCAGATATAGTTTCAATTAGTTTGCTTCAATCCATTTTCCGAATCATCTCGAATGAAGGAGAAATTGTTCAGGGGATGTGCTTTAGCGTTCTAATGAATAATATATTGGATTGTACGCCAATTTTATTTTGTTATAACTATGCATCTAGGATCCTTCATGTTTTGCAAAATGAGGGATGAAGCACAACAGCTCACTGCCTTCTATTCTGGATAGAAAACCTGGTATCACAACAGTAAAAACCCCAGTGAGATAGTTGGAACCCTACCAAGTAGTTAAATAGCAGAAAATATGCAGTGTACAGTCCAAACCATGGGAACTTAGAAGATGGGAGAAGTTTCAGAATAATAATTGAAGCAGCCAATTATTCATTTTACACAGTTTCCACCAAAGCTAATTTGGGAGATTAGGAACCATGACTATTCAGTAAAATTATTACTATTGTTCATTTATAACAGTGGTGACATTCAATTCAGGATCCTTAGAGAGATTAAATGGCCAGCCTGAAAACGGATGTTTCATAAAACTACAGGACTGGAAAGGAAGTGTACAAAGAAAACATATAGAAATGAATTAGAACATAGAACAAGCTCTTCAGCCCACAATGTTGATCCATATCCTTCCATTCCCTGCGAAGCCATCTGCCTATCTAATCGCCTCTTA
Organism: Okamejei kenojei; assembly: GCA_035221665.1. Classification (NCBI taxonomy): domain Eukaryota; kingdom Metazoa; phylum Chordata; class Chondrichthyes; order Rajiformes; family Rajidae; genus Okamejei; species Okamejei kenojei. Next base: position 89,446,727 of record CM069132.1, read on the forward strand.
AACGTCAAGAACCACCTGCGGCAGTGTGTTCCAAGCACCTACCATTCTATGTGTCCAAATTCACCCATAGCTCAAACCCACTAATCCAGGCAGTATTGTGGCTTAAAAAACAAAAGTGCTGGAGTAACTAAACGGGCCAGGAAGCATTCCTGGAGAATGTGGCTAGATGACATTTCGGGTTAGGATACTTCTTCAGTCTGAAGAAGAATCCCAGAGTGCTGGAGTAATTCAATGGGTCAAGCAGAATCTCACGAGGACATGGATATATGACGTTTTGGGTCAGGAGAAGGCTCCCAACCCAAAAATTCACCTATCCATGTGCTCCAGAGATTCTGCTTGACGCGTTGAGTACTGGAAAGGAAATGTTGGCCCAAGCATAGCCAGTTCTACCATCATATCGGTGCTGTTTTCCCATGACTTTCCATCCATTCTTTATCATGAAAAGAATATTCCAACATTTGCTTTCAATGTTTGAGACGACTAGCTAAGCATATTGTCTCAGAGGAACATTCCTGCATGATTGCTTTGCTGAATTTAATTTAAGACTGCTTTTTTTTGGCAGAATTTAATGTTTACATAGCTGGTGGATGTCAATGCTAAAAAAAAGACTTTTTAGTTTCATAATCTCCATCTCAATGAAACATTAATATATTAAATTTTATACAAATGCATTGTGCTTTTAACTGTTCATCTGTTAGGATATTTGTGCTTCTGTTTTTTTTTCCTTCCTTCAATCTCGTTCAGCAGAGAAAGAACAGTTAATGTTTCAGTCAATGCCTCTGCTGGCAACGTGCTATTTGGATAATAGTATAAATTAGATGAAGAGCAGAAGAAGCAAATATACAAGACCAAACTGTATTTTCCTGACATCAAGAAGCATTTAAAAAAATAAAACTCATTGCATTTTTTTTTAAACCTTGACTTGTGAAATAATATATATATTTTTTTTAAAAAGCTAACTCAATTATTTTTTTGAAAAGGTGGTTAATTTACACTTATACATCACAGCTACGCCTCACCAGTCAAAAAAATATCCTTACTATTCCTGCACAAGGTTGTACCCTGCACAGATTCACAGGTGATAGATTCCAAGGTTACAGTAAAGATTGGAAGCTGCTAAACCCCATGAAGTGTGCATAGGAACTTGCTGGAGGAACTAAGCTTGTTTGAGACGTGCGTTTATGTGAGTTCTTAGTGAATGAAGAGGCATGGGGGAAGGTGCAGAGAGATTGTACATGGACCGCACCAGAATTGAAAGGCACCAGCTTTCCCAAAAGTTTGAACTGTCTCGGAGAAAACAAAACTGCAGATTCTGGAAATACAAAATAAAAAAGCAGAAAATGCTAGATACACCATGAGAAGTCAACGTCACCCAGAAGTAGAGAAGTAGAATCAATTAATTAGGTCAAGGATCTTCATCACAACTGGAAATTGGAATTAATTTATTAGCCAAGTATGTAAACTTACAAGGAATTTGATTTGCCAACAATCATACAAAAAAGCAACAAGATACATAACCACGTAAAAATTAAACACCCACCACAACGGCGTGTGAGAATCCCCACAGCGCACAGCATAAGCGGAGACCCCCAACCATCAGTCAAACCCGCCGACAAGGGAGGCGCAGTGCTAGTCTGGCGCGCTGATCTCTACCAGGACTAAGGTCAGGCGACAACTCTCAGACACCTCCTCTTACTTATCCTTGCACCATGACCCCACAGATGATCACCAGCCTTTAATCTCAAGCACCATAACTGATTTAATCACTTCCGGTTCTCTGCCCTCTAAAGCCCCCAACCTTCCCCCATTCCCCAGCCCCGCACAGCCAGATTTCATCTTCTCCCCAAAATCCACAAACAGAACTGTCCTGGCAGACCGATTGTTTCTGCTTGTTAATGTCCCAATTAATTAATTTCCACATACCTCGACTCCATCCTATCCTCCCTGGTCCAATCCGTCCATACCTATGTCCAAGACACCTCACACGCTCTTCATTTCCTCAATGACTTGCGTTTTCCAGGCCCCCACTCCCTCATCTTCACCACTAATTTCCATCCGACACTCAAATTGACTTGGACAATCTCCGACATCTCCCTACTGTTTCTAGATCTCACCGTCTCCATCACAGGAAACAGACTATTGACCGACATCTACTACAAACCTACCGACTCCCATAGCTATCTTGACTAAACCCCTTCCCACCCTGTTTCCTGTAAAGACTCTATCCCCTACTTCCAATTCCTCCGTCTACGCCGCATCTGCACCCAGGATGAGGTGTTCCATACCAGGGCACCAGAGATACCATCTCTTTAAGGAACAGGGGTTCCCCTCTTCTATTATAGATGAGGCTCTCACTAGGGTCTCCTCGACATCCCACAGCTCCGCTCTTACTCCCCCTCTCCCCATTTGTAACAAGGACAGATTCCCCCTCGTCCTCACCTTCCACCGCATCAGCCGTTGCAAACAGCATATAATCCTCCAACATTTTCGCCACCTCCAACGGGATCCCACTACTGGCCACAACATCGCATCGCCACCGCTTTCTGCTTTCCGCAGAGACCACTCCCTCCGAAACTCCCTGGTCAACTCATCCCTTCCCAGCCAAACCACCCCCTCCCCGGGTACTTTCCCCTGCAATCACAGGAGATGAATGAATGAATACGTTTATTGGCCAAGTATGTACACATACAAGGAATTTGCCTTGGTGCTCCACTCGCAAGTAACAACACAACATACTTTAAACAATTCAGAGTAAAACATAAAACATTAAAACATTAAGACAAAACATTATAGTTTAAACATATGAACAGAAAAAAAACTGTTTTTATGTCTGGCTGTGGCGGCTTTGACAGTCCGGAGACACCTTCCAGAGGGAAGTGCTTCAAAGAATTTGTGAGGGGTCAGATCTTACCCGCTCACTTCCTGGTACTTGCAGTCCACAGTTCGTCAATTATGGGAACTTTGCAGCCAACAACCTTCTCAGCTGATCAAACTATTCGCTGCAGCCTCCAGATGTCGTGTTTGGTGGCTGAGCCAAACCAGACCATGATGGAGAAGGTGAGGACAGACCCTACGATGGCAGTATAGAATTGGACCACCATTGCCTGTGGCAGATTGTGCTTCCTCAGCTTCTGCAGGAAGTACATCCGCTGTTGCGCCTTTTTGACTGTGAAGTCAATGGTGGCCCCCCATTTTAGGTCCTTGGAGATGATGGTTCCAAGGAACGTAACGGACTCCACAGATGTGACTGTGGTGTTGTTGATGGTGAGTTGAGGGAGGGGAGGGGGAGCTCTGCAAAAGTCTACAATCAATTCCATTGTCTTAAGAGCATTGAGCTCCAGGTTGTTGCGAAGTCACCAAGACGCCAGCTGTGTCATTTCCTGTCTGTAGGCAGATTCCTCCCCATCCTAGATCAGTTCAATCGGGGTTGTGTCATCTGCCACCTTAAGAAGCTTGACGGAGGAGTCTGTGAAGGTGCAGTCGTTGGTGTAGAGAGAGTAAAGGAGAGGGGAGAGTACGTAGCCTTGTGGTCTAGGTGATGGAGGATGAAGTGCAAGCCTAGGTTGACTGCGTCATGCACTGATCTATTGGCCCGATATACAAACTGCAGAGGGTCCAGCAGGGGGTTCGTAATATTTTTCAGCTGGGCCAGCACGTCTTTCAAGGGTCTTCATGACTAGAGAGGTCAGTGCGACAGGCCTGTAGTCATTAAGACCAGTAATCCTTGTATTTTGGGGTACAGGGACAATAGTGGAGACTTTGAAGCAGGCAAGGACAGTACAGGTTTGCAGGCACTGGTTGAAAATGTTTGTGTAGACCGGTGCCAGCTGTTCGGCACAGAGCCTGAGAGTAGAGGGGGAAACATTGTCTGGTCCTGGGGATTTATAGCTTTTCTGTCTTCTGAACAGCCTCTCCACCTCCTCAATTTCTATTGTTGGTGATAGAGAAGTGGCCAGACTGATGATGGGCAGCAAGGAGTGGGTGAGTAGTGGATGAGGGCCCAATCTTTGCAGGCTAGAGTCAGGCTGTAAGTGGGTGTGGTGGTGATTGGGGAGAAGTGGGTGGGGAAGGGCCCAGTCTTTGCAGACAGGAGTCAGCCTGTAAGTGGTGACTGCATAGGGGTGGGTGGGGAAGGCTCAAGGGTACAGTCTTTGCAGGAGGTCGGATTGGTTATTGCGGACCGAGCGGAGGTGGACGATCTGGCAGTGCCGACAGCAGACTGGACAGCACGTCCAAGTTCCTGATGGAGATGGTAAAAGACGCAACAGCTGCGTGACGCCTTCAGCGACCCTGCAGGCGGGAACCCAGCCGCAGTTCACTTGGTCGAGATCGGACGGTTTAGCCCGATCTCGGATAGACTTTGTCTTCACGACGAAGGCCGTCACGGTGAGACACACTGACCTCACGCCAGTGTTCTTCTCCGACCACTGCCTCCTTCAGGCTTCCTGTCACCTACAGGAGGACCGGAAGGCAGGCAGAGGGACGTGAAAGTTAAACACAAAACTGTTGACCCCAGAGAATGTCGAGGAGCTAAAGAGGGACTACGCATGTTGGAGAACGGTGAGGCCCCTCTTTGACTCCCCCACACTCTGGTGGGAAGCAACCAAGGAGAACATTAAGAGGTTCTTCATAATTAAAGGGGTTCAGAGAGCAAGACAGAGTCAGAGGGAATTGTGCCAACTCCAGACAGATTTGCAGCAACTGCTCCTTCTGCAGTCGAGCGGGGTGGATGTGAGGGAGGAACTTAGAGAGTTGAAGGACCGGCAAGCTCAGCTCTTCACCTCTGAATCCTCCAAGATCATCTTCCGATCTAGGGTCCGCCATGTGGAGCAGGATGAGACGTGCTCACGTTTCTTCTTCCATAAGGTTCACAGGGGGAGCTCTGTGATGAACAGCCTTGGGGAGGAGGACGGCACGGTAGCATCCTCACAGACAGACGTGCTGAGGATCTGCAAATCCTTTTACACAGATTTGTATGACCAAAAGACCACAGACAGTACCTCCTCCCAGAACTTCCTGTCCTCAATCACGGAGGTCTTGGAGGACAGCAAGCGGGAGAGTCTGGACCAACCACTGACCCTAGAGGAGCTGACTGGCTCCATCCATTCCTTTGACTCGAATAAAACTCCCGGAAGCGATGGCTTACCGGCCGAGTTGTATTTGGCTCTGTGGATTGGATGGGCCCGGACCTGCTAGAAGTGTACAACGACATGCTTCTAGCTGGTAGCATGTCAGACTCCATGAGGAAGGGCAACATCACCCTAATCTACAAGCAGAAGGGGGAGATGAAGGACATAAAGAATTGGAGACCCATAACACTCTTGAATGTAGACTACAAGATCCTGTCTCCTCGTCCAAGTCTGCTCTGGGACAGGTGATCCACCCGGACCAAACCTGTGCTGTACCTGGCAGGAAAATCTCAGACAGCCTAGCGCTGCTGAGAGAATACCATCGCCTACGTGCAGGACAGAGGGTGGATGCCTGCCTAGTCAGCTTGGACCAGGAGAAGGCCTTCGACAGGATTTTCGCACACGTACATGAGGGACGTGCTCTCCAAAATGGGGTTTTGGGGAGGGAATCAGAAATTGGATCAAACTGCTCTACACCAACATCCGTAGTGCAGTCCAAATCAATGGGTGGGAATCAGACAGTTTCCCTGTAAGGTCTGGAGTTAGGCAGGGTTGCCCCCTCTCTCCTGTCTTGTTTGTCTGCTCTATTGAACCTTTTGCCGAATCCATCAGGAAGGATGCGAGCATAAGAGGAGTGACATTGCCAGGCAGTGGGGGCATTCAAGTAAAGACCTCCCTGTACATGGACAATGTCGCTGTCTTCTGTTCAGACCCAGGGTCGGTTCGCAGACTGATTAGTATCTGCGACCAGTTTGAGTCGGCCACGGGAGCCAGGGTGAACCGCAGGAAGAGCGAGGCCATGCTCTTGGCAACTGGCCTGACAGATCTTCCGTCCCCTTCACCATCAAGCCTGACTTCTTGAAGGTGCTGGGGATCTGGTTCGGGGGGCTGAGGCATGTAACAAAAATTGGCTGGAGCGGATAGCCAGGGTGGGGAGGAAGCTGGAGCTGTGGAAGGCAACGCTCCCTCTCCATAACTGGAAAGAATTTGGTCATCAGGTGTGAGGTGCTCTCGGGGCTGCTGTACTTGGCACAAGTGTGGCCTGTCCCTCCCTCCTACGCCACAGGGATCACCCGGGCCATCTTCCAGTTCATCTGGGGGTCGAGGATGGACCGGGTGCGACGGGCCACAATGTACAAGTCGGCAGACAACGGGGGTAAAAGCGTGCCCAACGTCGCCCTCATTCTGATGGCCACCTTCGTGTGTGGCTGCATCAGGCGGAGTGTAGAGCCAAGGCACGTGGGCACCAAGTGTCACTACCTGCTGAGGTTCTACCTGTCCCCGGTGTTGAGAAGGATGGGCCTGGCGCAGGTGCCACGCAATGTGCCAGTCAGCTGGACATTGCCGCCCCATCTGTGGTCGGTGGAAAGGTTCTTCCGGACCAACACCTTTGACCACATGTCCATCGGGCAGTGGTCAGCACAGAATGTCCTGCAGGCACTGCAGGGAAAGGACTCTATGGACCCGGTGGCGTGGTTCCCTGAGCAGACTGCCCCAGCTGCCTGGCAAAATGCCTCACTCGCCAGAAACTCACCAACATGCTTGAGGAATCCATATTGTCCATACCTGTGGCTTGCTGGCGGTGAGGGGAGCCCTCCCAGTCAGACCCTTCCTGCATCGTCGGAACTTCACTGCCAGCGCACGCTGCGCTCGGGACGGCTGCTATGGCGAGGAGACGGTTGCCCACCTCTTCACAGAGTGTGGGTTTGCTAAAAGAGTCTGGAGAAAGATGCAAGGGTCCCTGGTACGCTTTTATCCCAAACAGCTCCGTCACAGAGGACTCGGTGATTTACGGACTGTTCCCAGGGACACATTCAGAGGCTGACATCGAGTGCTGCTGGAGGGTCATCAACTCGGTAAAAGACGCCCTTTGGTCTGCCCGAGCATTGTTCACCACCCAGCAGAGCGAGATGTCCGTCAGGGAATGTTGCCGACTGGCCCGCTGCAGACTGCAGGAGTACGTGCTGAGGGACGCACTGAAGCTCGGTGCAGCCAACGCCAAGGCTCGGTGGGGGAGGGCCACAGTCTAACGCCCTTCCGCTGCTGGACATGGGGGGTACGGTATGGTGGAGACACCCCTCAATATAAGGGAAGGTATCCCACGCCACTGTGGCACGAATGGGGGACTGATTTGTGGAGATTTGGGGGAAAGAAATGTCTAAACTGTATTAATCTATTGTACAGCTTCCGAAAATGTTGGATGGATCTTCTGCAAGGTTAATGTATTGTATATATTTATCATTCGAATAAAGTATATTTTGAAATTAAAAAAAAAAAAGGACCGAGCGGAGGTGTTCGGCGAAACGATCGCCAAGCCTCCGCTTCGTCTCACCGATATAGATCAGCTGACATCTAGAGCAGCGGATGCAATAGTTGAGGTTGGAGGAGGTGCAGGTGAACCTCTGTCGGACCTCGGAGTTGACCAGGGAGTTGCTGGGGAGCGGTTTTGCTGAAGGCAGATGGGGGGGAGATGGGAAGATGTGGCGAGTGGTGGGGTCCACGTTGGAGGTGGCGAAACTGGTGGAGGACTATGTGTTGTATGTGCCGGCTGGTGGGGTGAAAGGTGAGGACCAGGGTGACTCTGCCCTTGTTGCGGTGGGGGGGATGGGGAGAGAGGGTAGTGTTGCGGGGTATGGAGGAAACCCTGGTGCGAGCCTCATCTATGGTGGGGGAGGGGAATCCCCTTTCCCTGAAGAATAAGGACATTTGTGATGCCCTGGTGCGGAACACCTCATCCTGGGAACAGATGTGGCGTAGACGGAGGAATTGGGAATAGGGGATGGAGTCCTTACAGGAAGCAGGGTGGGAGGAAGAGTAGTCCAGCTAGCCATGGGAGTCAGTGGGTTTATAGTGGAGAATATAGTAGAACTCGTTCAAGTTGTTGGTCAGCTGATGATTGTCCAAAGAGCGGGGGGCTTTCCTCTTGTAGCTGGTGATTTCTTGCAAGCCCTTCCAAACTGAAGAAGAGTCATTAGCTGAGAACTTGCTCCTCAACTTCTCAGAGTACCTTTCCTTGGCAGCTCTGACTCCTCTTCTCAGCTTGTACTTGGCCTGCCTGTAGAAGTCTGCATCCCTACTCCTGTAGGCCTCATATTTCGACTGGCGGAGCTGTCTGAGTTCTGCTAATAAACAGGGTTTGTTGTTGAACTAGATCTGGGTCCTAGTGGGAATGCAACTGTCCTCACAAAAGCTGACATATGATGGCACAGTGTCTGTATATTCATCGAGGCTTGTGGTTGCTTCCCAGAAAACATTCCAATCAATGCAGTCAAAGCAGGACTGTAGGTTTTCAATGCCCTTGCTTGCCACCTTTTGCAACACCTGTCACTTTACCTCCCCCCTTGACTCATCCAAGGACCCAAACAGTCTTTCCAGGTGAGGCAGAGGTTCACTTGCACCTCCTCCAACCTCATCTACTGTATCCGCTGTTCCAGGTGTCAACTTCTCGACATAGACGAGACCAAGCGCAGGCTTGGCGATCGTTTCGTTGAACACCTCCGCCCAGTCCATCCCAACCTATCTGACCTACTGGTGGCTCAGCACTTCCACTACCCCTCCCATTCCCAATCTGACCTGTCCGTCGTGGGCCTCCTCTATTGTCAGAGTGAGGCCAGCGCAAATTGGAAGAACAGCACCTCATATTTCGCTTGGGTAGTTTACACCCCAGTGGTATGAACATTGACTTCTCTAACTTCAGATAGCACTTGCTTTCTCTTTCCACCCCCTTCCAGTTCTCCCACTAGTCTTACTGTCTCCACCTACATTCTATCTTTGTCCCGCCCACTACCCTGACATCAGTCTGAAGAAGCATCTCGACCCATTCCTCCTCTCCAGGGATGCTGCCTCATCCGCTGAGTTACTCCAGCATTTTGTGTCTACCAGCTATCAGTTCAAGGTCAGGCCACACACGCACTCCTTCACTGTGGTGTGACCAGAGTTGTACTAACCGCTGTCACTCTCTCTGCAGACCCTGTCCGCTCGAACAGTCAGAAAGACGTTCACACTCGCACTAGACTCCGGGATGTCCTCATGGAGCATGTCCCCGCAAAACACTGAGATCACTGCACTCACGGCACTCCTCCGAGTCCTCACCAGTGCGGGCAGCACATCCATCTTGTTTTTTCGGTGACCTCACATTTCCCACTATGATGGAAGGCAAATTACATACCTTCTTTACTTTTCTTCCTTTTAAGAGGGAACAAACAATTTTTTGTAGTGTTTACGTGATGACTATTCCTTGCATTTGAAAATTCCAATGAAAATGTATTGGTTTTCTCATTTTCCAGTTCTGATTAAGGGTGCTTGAAAATCTGAACCTATTAATATGTTGCTTAGCAGAGAGTTCTGGTTAGGGTATGGTGTATCTGATGATTCTCAGAAGCATTGTTTGCTGATGGCCATGTTTTGTCTCCTACCTCTCATTCCACAACCTAGTTGGCCAGTTATGCACATAATCAGATCTCCTTTAGTGGAGCTGGACACAAGGTGCTGTAGAAAAATTAGGGAAGAGATGAATAGGACAAAGGGGATAACTTTGCTCTGGCACAGTTAAGCCCCTATCCGACTTTCACGACCTAAATGGCGACCTCTGCCGAGTTTGCCCTTGATTAATACTCACAGCATGGTTGCCACAAGGTCATAGGAGGTCTTCGTAACTCTTCCTCATGCTCGTGAGTGGTCTCCGCGTACTCGTAGCCTCAAGTAGGTCGCGGTGTTTTTCCAGCCTGATAGAAAATGTCCACGAGTAAAAAAAAGGTTGGCATAGAAAAAACAGATACATTTTACCCTTAGGTAGGTCGTAGGTATGTCGTAGTAGGCCGTGATGGTAGTCGTAGGTAGTCGTAGATAGTCGTAGATGTGGAAGACTGAGGTCGAGGGGGGTCTTAGGAGGTCGTAGACATAGTCGTAGGAGGTCGTGGGAGGTCTTTAACTTTGGCGAGTCAACACGACCTTGACATTTTTTTCAACTCGTCTAGGGTCTTCTAAACTCGTGGATTAGGTCGTCCAAATGGGACAAGCCCTATAGTGTTGCTGTGGGATTGTTATTGATAAAACCATCTGGATTAGAGCATAATGAAGGAAGTTAGAGAGCACAAAGGGATACATAATAGCTGTAAAATGCAGCTATATTTAAGAGTGAGTTGGATGTGGCCCTTGTGGCTAAGGGGATCAGAGGGTATGGAGAGAAGGCAGGTACGGGATACTGAGTTGGATGATCAGCCATGATCATATTGAATGGCGGTGCAGGCTCGAAGGGCTGAATGGCCTACTCCTGCACCTAATTTCTATGTTTCTATGTTTCTAAACCTTCCATTCAAAAAACTGTTCCCATTTATGAACGAGCCAAGAACTGGAGAACACATGTTGAAGGTGACTGGCATAAAAAATCCTGTGAGGAAAATCATCCTTACACAGCAAGTAGTTATGGGCTGCTTGAACTTGTTTGAAATACAAATTCAATTATGACTGAATAAATATTTAAATATAAACAATTTATAGTGCCATGTGAAAAGAGTAGGGATGGGCCTGTTGGAAGAACATGATAGGCTGACGTACCACCTCCGGAGCTGTGACCATTCTACAATTCCCCGCAGCATGATTTAAGAGGAAAATGCACTTTTGATAATTCTTCTCCAACCCCTTCAGGCGATCAAAACAAATCCAGAAGAACACATGTCAGCATTTTATAAAGGAAATTAAGAACCCAGATGGGGTTTTACAACAATCTGGTAACTGCATGATTGCCAGCTTTTTTTTTCCAAATTAAAATAACTACATTTAAGTTGCCCAGATACCGTGAAATTGATTTGAAACTGCATCTCTGCATTATTGGTCAATTTCTGCAAATTATTTATCCAGAAGCTCTTAGCTCTAAATATATTTTGTTATCTTAAGTATATTTTCATTTGTTCACACTTCTGGGTATATTAGCCACATGGGTAGCAGGAAAACTGCATTCACAGCAATGTATTTTTAATAAGCAATAAGGATGGTAATCGAGACCAAACTTTTCCATTCAACACCTCCTTTGCAGTGTTCTTATTCAATTCTTGTCTAATGGGGCTTCAAATGAACAAAAGGGCTCCATTTATCCCCTCCCAATGATTGAATAACCCTTCAGTCCCAAAGACCTTTATCTGTGTACATTCTGTAATTTCTGTGATTCTAACTGCTATGCGCACATTTAGCGTAGTGGTTAGATTACTGCGCTGGAAGCCTAGAAGGTTGATCCAGTGATTTGTTCAAATCTCACCACAGCAGCTGCAAAATTTCAAGTTTTGAGTTTCACTGTACTTTAATTGGTACATGTGACAATAAACAGACCTTTGAAACCTTAAATGAGTCTGTAATGAGGTCCGTGGAATAAAGTAGTCAGTGGCACCATAAACAATATTGGCTCAAGGAAAATAAGCTGTGGAAAATCATTGTTTCTCAGACTAGAGGGAATTAGTCCCATGAGTCACTTTGATTTATTTGTACATTATTAATAATTTGTAAGTGGATGCAGGGTAACATTTCAAATGACACCAAACAGGGAGAAGTTGTGAACAACGAAGAAGGCAGCAACAGACTGTGGAAGACATTGGTAGATTCCCAATTTCTCCATCTACGCCCCTCCCAATTCCTCCGTCTACGCCGCACCTGCGCCCAGGATGAGGTGTTACATACCAGGGCATCGGAGAGGTCCTCATTCTTTAGGGAACGGGGGTTCCCCTCTTCGACTATAGATGAGGCTCTCACCTCATATCCTCTATATCCTGCAGCTCCGCTCTCAATCCCCATCTCCCCACTCGTAACAAGAACAGAGTCCCCCTTGTCCTCACCTTCCACCCCATCAGCCGTCGCATGCAACTTATAATCCTCCGATATTTTCGCCATCTCCAACGGGATCCTACCACTGGCCACATCTTCCCATCTCCTCCCCTTTCTGCTTTCCGCAGAGACCGTTCCCTCCGTAACTCCCTGGTCAATTTGTCCCTTCCTACCTAAACCATCTGCTCCCCGGGTACTTTCCGTTGCATTCAACATCCCCTTCCATTCCCAATCTGACCTCTCTGTCCTGGGCCTCCTCCTTTGCCATAGTGAGGTCCAAATTGGAGGAACAGCACCTCATATTTCACTTTAGTAGTTTACACCCCAGCGGTATGAACATTGACTTCTCTAACTTCAGATAACACTTGCTTTCTCTCTCCACCCCCTTCCCAGTTCTCCCACTGGTCTTACTGTCTCCACCTACGTTCTATCTTTGTCTCGCCCACTCCCCTGACATTAGTCTGAAGAAGGGTCTCGACCCAAAACGTTGCCTATTCCTTCTCTCCATAGATGCTGCCTCACCTGTCTATCTTTGATAGATTGTCAAACTGCTAAGACAGGTCATAGAGTCATACATCGTGGAAACAGGCGCTTCTGCTCAACTTGCCCACACCAACCAACATGTCCCATTTACACTAATCCCACTGGTTGCATTTGTCCCATATCTCTCTAATTCATTTGGCCCATATCTCTCTAATTCATTTGGCCCATATCCATCTAAACCTATCGTATCCATCTATGAGTCCAAATACTCAACTGCAGCGAGACCTGGGTGTCATGGTACACCAGTCATTGAAAGTAGGCGTGCAGGTGCAGCAGGCAGTGAAAAAGCGAATGGTATGTTAGCTTTCATAGCAAAAGGATTTGAGTACAGGAGCAGGGAGGTTCTACTTCAGTTGTACAGGGTCTTGTGAGACCACACCTGGAGTATTGCGTGCAGTTTTGGTCTCCAAATCTGAGGAAGGACATTATTGCCATAGAGGGAGTGCAGAGAAGGTTCACCAGACTGATTCCTGGGATGTCAGGACTGTCTTATGAAGAAAGACTGGATAGACTCGGTTTATACTCTCTGGAATTTAGGAGATTAAGAGGGGATCTTATAGAAACTTACAAAATTCTTAAGGGGTTGGACAGGCTAGATGCAGGAAGATTGTTCCCGATGTTGGGGAAGTCCAGGACAAGGGGTCACAGCTTAAGGATAAGGGGGAAATCCTTTAAGACCGAGATGAAAAGACTTTTTTCACACAGAGAGTGGTGAGTCTCTGGAACTCTCTGCCACAGAAGGTAGTTGAGGCCAGTTCATTGGCTATATTTAAGAGTGAGTTGGATGTGGCCCTTGTGGCTAAGGGGATCAGAGGGTATGGAGAGAAGGCAGGTACGGGATACTGAATTGGATGATCAGCCATGATCATATTGAATGGCGGTGCAGGCTCGAAGGGCTGAATGGCCTACTCCTGCACCTAATTTCTATGTGTCCATACTCAACTGCTCCCTATAGCCTAGACCCTCTAGTCCTGGCATCATCCACATAAATCTTCTTTGTGCCCTTTCTAGCTTGACACCATCTACCACTATAACATGGTGCCCAAAACTGAACACAATACTCTAAATGTGGCCTCATCAGTGTTTTGTATAACTGAAACATAACCTCCCAACTTCCAAACTCATTACTCTGACTGAAGAATACCAATGTGCCGAAAGCCATTTTGACTGCCCTATCTACCTGTGACGCACTTTCAAGGAACTATGTACCTGTGCTCCTAGATTCCTCTGCTCTACAACGCTCCCCAGAGCCTTCCCATTCACTGAGTCCACCCATGTTAAACTTCCACAAAATGCAACACCTCATATTAGTCAGTATTAAATTTGATCAACCAATCCTCAGCTGATCAAGATCCTGCTGCAAGTTTAGACAACCATCTTCACTATCTACAAAACCGGCCACTTTAGTGCCATCTGCAAACCTGTAAATCATGCCATGTATATCCTCATTCAAATCATTGATGTAGATGGCAGACAGCAATGGGGCCAGCACCAAACCCTGAAGCACACCACCCGTCACAGGCCTCCAGTCTCAAAAGCAACCTTCCACCACCACCTTCCTTCCATGAAGCCCATTTTCTATCCAGCAGCTATCACTCCTTGGATCCCATGCGATCTAACCTTCCAGAGCAGCCTACAATGTGGCACCTTGCGAATGCCTTGCTGAATCCCATATATACAAAGTCTGCAGCTCTCCCCTCATCAACCTTTCTGGTCACATCTTCAAATAACTCAATCAGATTGATGAGACACAACGTCCCATGTACAAAACCATACTGACTATACCAAATCTGTCCTTGACCATCTAAATGCATGTATACCTTGCCCCCCAGAATACTCTCTGGTAACTTTCCAACCATAGATGTTAGGCTCACTAGCCTGCAATTCCCAGGCTTTTCCCATCAGCCCTTCATGAATAGCGGCACAATTGTTGCCACCTTCCAGTCTTCTGGCACCTCACCTGTATTTAATGACGACTTGTAAATCTTAGCCATTGCTCCCGGATCTTCCTCTCTAGCTTCCCACAGTGTCCTCAGATATACCTGATCAGGCCTGGGAGACTTGTCTACCGTCATTCACATCTGCATCTTCAGCAGCTCCTCGACTGTAATACTGACTGCTCGCACGACACTTCCAGCGACTGCCCCAAGTTTCCAGGCCCTCACGTCTTTCTCCACGGTAAAAACAGAGGGGAAATACTCATTGAGGACCTTGTCCAACTCCTGTGGCTCCACACAGAGTTGACTGCTTTGATTCCCGGGGGGTCCCACTCTCTCTCTCTCTCTCTCTCTGCTTCCCCTTTTCCCCTTATGTACTTATAAAATCTCTTTTTGAGCTTGCCAAAACTCCTCATTGAATACACTTGATCCCAGCTGCTTATTCCTGCCTCATGCCTCCTTCTTACTCTTGACCAGAGCCTCAATGTCCCTAGCCATCCAAGCTTGCTTACACTCACCTGCCTTGCCCTTCGCTCTTACAGGAACATGCATGTCCTAGAGTGACTCTTGTCAGCACACTTTTAAAAATAAGCCCTTTTCCTGATGTTCCTTTTCCTTCAAACAACCTACTCCAATCAATTGAGTGTTTCTGTTTCCTGTTCCTGTTTCTTCCTCGCAAAATTGGCCTTGCCCCAATTTATAATTTTAATTCCTGAATCCCCTCTGTCTCTATCCATTACATAACAACATATAACAGGTGACAGATCAAATTTAATACGTTGCAGTGTGAAGTACATACATTTTGGTATAAACAGTAAGCGGAAACAATATAGTCTAAGTGGCTGAGTCACAAAGCAGACACAGGGACTGGGTGACCTGAATTGAAAGTATTTATGCATAAATCTTTGAGTGTTATGACATGTCCAGTTTGCAGCTAGTAACTGTTATGGGATACTGGGCTTCACACAAAGACTCATTTAATGCAAAAACAAAGTGATTATGTTACATCCTCGTAAGACATTTGTTAGGGCACAGCTGGAGTATGACTCCCAGTCTGGTCAGCTTTCATCAAGAAAAATGCAAAGCTCTCAGAGGGGGTCTGACACAAATGTACTAGAATGGTTCCAGGCTCAAAAAAAGACTTGATAACAGAGGTTGGTGTTGTTCTTGAAGCAATGAAGGTGAAAGGATATTTGACACAGTAGTAAGGGGTGGTTCCTGATCTCAACAAAGTTGGGGAAGCTGCACTCATCAACAACTGCTTCACAACCAGCGGACTCCGATTCAGCGAAGGGCAAAAGCTAAAAGAGGGACAGGGAGAAAAATATGATTAAGAATTCATTGCCACAAGGATGGTGCAAACAAGAGTAATTCACAGCTTCCAACAGTAAATTGAATAGGCATTTGAAGGAAAGTAATTTAAAGGGATAGGGTAGAAGAAACAGGCAATGGATTATTGCCTAGTTTATTTCAGTTTAGTTGATTGTCACATGTACCGAGGTACAGCAAAGAGCTTTTGTTACGTGCTAACCAGTTAGCAGACAGACAATACATGATTACAATCGAGCCATTTACAGTGTAATAAGGGAATAACCTCAGGGAATTGACATTGATTAGATGTACCAAATGGTCTTGTTCCATAACAATTCCTTGGAAGCGGACTGAAAAGGTCTCTTAATGTTATCATTGGCTAAAACCCAATGAAAAGCTTAACCGCAAGACAATATATTTTATTGATTTGCTTAATTCTGTCTCAAGTATATAACTGTTATAAACTTGTGGTTGTGTTTGTCATTGCTGCAGTATCACTGAGCATAATGTTATAGTGACCTCGTGGATTTTATTTTGCTTCTTTTCAGCACATCTGATATTT
This sequence comes from Okamejei kenojei, assembly GCA_035221665.1. NCBI lineage: Eukaryota > Metazoa > Chordata > Chondrichthyes > Rajiformes > Rajidae > Okamejei > Okamejei kenojei. Next base: position 89,463,022 of record CM069132.1, read on the forward strand.
GGAATTTTAAAGTTCACAAATAATGTGTTTTTAACTTGTATACTTTTAAATGTGGCTTTCACAAAAATCTGATGCCTGTGTTAATCAAATTCAATCATTGCGGGTTCCATCGTAAGTTTGTAAGGAAAACAGCATAACATTATTAAGGAACATCTCAGAGGAATATTTTCACATTTTGGAGCCAATATTACTTGTAATAACTGACTGCACCAGCCATCCTGGACGAAGCAGTAATGTTACGTCATTCAGTTACACAGTGCTGTGTTTGTTTCACTGCATTTATGTGAAAATCTCAAGATCATTTTTGCAAAACAGCACGGATAATCGGAGCAGGCTCCACAGAGACAGAGAAAAGAGAGAGATTAAAAAAATATAAAAATTATACAATGTCCTTTTTCTTAAAAATTCTGACAACACTCTTCTAGTGACTCATTCTTGCAGCTCTATATATTGAACATTTACAGGCTGTTCAAATAGGGAGGGTTCACAGCTGGAAGAAACCTGATAATGTTTAGACAAAGATTCCTTCTAGAGAGAGTCACCGGATCATGTTTGGAATGGGAGGAATTGTCAGTGTTTTGTTCCTCCATAGTCTAGAAGCACTAAAGATGAATACATGTCCCACAAGTTTAGTTCAGCTTACTCAACACAAATTGTTCAAGGACTTATTTTGATTCATAAAGTTCCTAGCCACACCTCTGAGTATGACAATGCACAAAAACATTCAAAGAACTGAAAAACACATTACTCAAAATTAAAAGTGACCATCTGTGCTGTAAGACAATGTGGAAATGTTGAATTAGTGGAATTGCGTATTCCGCCGTTATGAGACAGAGGATATGTCATGATTGTACTAATTGGCAGAACAAGCTCGAAGGGGCAAATGACTTACACCTGCTCCCGTTTTCTATGCTCTATACTCCTAATAGAATTCAAGGACATTCTTTTAGCAAGGAGGTGAGGAGAAATGTCTTTAGTCAGAGGGTGGTGAATCTGTGGAATTCTTTACCACAGAAGGCTGTGGAGGCCAAGTCAGTGGATATTTTTAAGGCAGAGATATATAGGTTCTAGATCGTATGTTATGGGGAGAAGGCAGGAGAATGGGGTTAGGAGGGAGAGATAGATCAGCTATGATTGAATGGTGGAGTAGACTTGATGGGCCAAATGGCCTAATTCTACTCCTATCACTTATGACCATATGACTTAATACATTCTGCCATCTAGGAATAAAACATAGATTCACAAGAGTGATATCCTATACCGTAAGTTCCTGATGTCGGACACATGACTAGATACTGATGCATGAGATGAATGAGCTGTTTTCTATTTAACATCACAACCTGCCACAGTGATACTGACAGAGGACTCGGAACACTGGAGCAGTGATGAGTGCAGTGTGTGGCATAACCGTAGCATAGTAAAAAGAACTAATACACAAGATAAACTCCGAGAATGCTGGAGATATTTAACAGGACACGCAAGATCTATGGTGAGAGAAATAGGTCAAGACAATGATCCTAAACAGAATATCAAAAAGGAGTAAGTGAACCATAGACTTAAATAAATCATACAAAATGTTGGATTTTTTTCCTGTTATTTCCAACAACAGTTCTACAAATCTCAATAAATGTTCTCTCTATACTAAATTACAGTTGCTATTGAAATGTATGTTTGTGCAATGACAATTCAACAAAAATATCCTACCATCTTTCATCCAAAATCAAAATCAGTGCACTTTACGATAGATTGGTCTCCGAATGTTGAAATTTGAAAGCCGTTTCTAAGAATTGTGTGTGTGATTTAGGCAGGAAGCCTAATGTTACAATGAAGGAATTATGTTATTTTTAGAAATATAGAAAATAGGAACATAGGATTCAGCTATTAAGCTCTGAGAACATGACTGATCATCTGTCTCAATACCATATCCCCACACTCTCCTCACAAGCTTTAATAACTTTTACTTTTAGAAATCTATCCACCGCCTGAAGATTGTGATCCTTCAGAAGTGACTTTAAACTACAGTCCTGTCAGCCTGATCAGATGACAAGGGCTATGAGACTGCATTTCCACTGGCAGATTTTTCTCATTTTCAATGAATGAGTAGCCCTTTCCCCAAAGTTTCACCAGATAGTCAAGGGAATGACTGCAGAAATTTACCGCAACCCACATCACCATCACAGGGGTCTGCAGAACGGAAGGAAGTGAAGTAATCTGCAAATTCATCAAAGCGGAAAGTAAATCATGTGATGACATTTTATGAATCAACTCAAATGTCCAATTCTAACAAATCTGAAGTATTTTTCCCACTAATTGTCCATTGAAGTCAGAGACCACATTTGTACAGCTCTCTTGGGGAATTCTATTGGTATATTGATCCTGTCAGTGATATTATAATGCTAATTACACATCACTTTGAAGTTATTAGAGATCATTAAGTGCATTAAATGTTATAAATAAATGAGGTTTAAAATGACAAAACATTATTCTAAGAAACCTTGTACTTGTGCTGATCTTTAGTTTCTTTAGACAACTATTCATCTCATCTGTCATTCAAAATCAATCTAGCATCTTTAGCTTTAGAGGTTGATTTTCAGAACCTGGCCAGTGTTGGGCTTGCAGAGACTAGAGCCAATGCAAGATACACCAACCAGAGAAAATGTAAAACCTTTCTTATTTTTGGGGATGATTGTTCTCTTCCCCAACAATGCAATGGGGACAGTGAGTGGGGAAATATCAAAAACATCTGTTGGAAAAGTAGTGTCCGGAGACTCAAGGGAAATGAAGTGGAAGGCAGCGGAGAGCATTAAGGGCGGGGGGGGGGGGGGGGGGGGGGGGGGGGGGGGGGGGGGTGATAACCTGGTTTGTAATCATCTAGGTGAAAGTGTAATTTTCCTCAGTTTTGGTAATCCTTTCAGTACACTTCTGCACTCCAACAACATTGCACATGTTACTGATCTCCTCAGCAATTTCCATCATGACTTCTTAGCTTCCAGTTGCTGGGAAACAACGTTGATTCCTCACTATTCTCACATCACAAAGTGCCGAGGTTACTCAGCGGATCAGGCAGGCCCTCTGGAGAATATGGATGGATGACTTTTCTATCCATGTTGACTATAAACCTTGTCCATCTATTTTTTTTTTACACAGAATGTCGTGGGTGCCTGGAAAATGCTGTCAGGGTGGTGATGGAGGCAGATATGATAGTGGCAATTTAAAGGTTTTTAATAGGCATATGTATATGCACAGATTGGAGGGATCATGTGTAGGCAGATTAAATTAATTTATCTTGGCTTCAGGTTTGGCATCGACATTGTGGACTGAAGGGCCTGTTCTTGTTCTATGACGCTCCAAGCCAATAGTCCCACCTTCCCTAGATTTTTCCTCGTCTCTGCGGTAGCCTTTTTCCAGCTGCTCTATGACTGCCATGAAGAAAATTCCTCTAAGGCTTTGACCTTCTTCCAAAGCATCATAGCAACTAATAGGTGGCTGATGTGGTCTCTAAAATTTGCTATTATAAGTAACTGGTCCCACAATTTTATAAAATATGCTGAGCTGTTGAAAATTGACTGAAGTCTGTTATTGAGCAAATCTGTTATCTCTGGAACAAATCTTTATTGAATTCTGTCAATGGCAAACATATTCTTTTTAGGTAAAGTCAACACTGCACAGTACTCCAGGTGGAATCACACTAAGGCTCTAAACAATTCTATGAAGACATCTTAAACTATCAAGCCGTATTATTAAAAGTAAAGTGTATCTCTGACATCCCTCTCCCCTTTCTTGATCTCTGTCTCCATCACAAGGGACAGACTATCAACTGATGCCTACTACAAACCCACCAACTCCCACAGTTATCTGGACTACACCTTCTCTCACTCTGCCATTTACAAATACACTATCCCCTACTCTCAATTTCTTTGTCTCTGCTGCAACGGTTCCAAAGATGAGGCTTTTCATTATGGAACATCCAAGATGTTCTTTGTCTTTAGTAAAATGGTTGCTCCCTGCTGTCATGTATGGTTCCCTCACCCATGTCTCCTGTGTTCTTTAGTTCTGCTCTTGCTTCCCCTCCCTTAAACAAGAATAGTTCCCCTGGTTCCCGCCTTTCACCCCATCAGCCTCCGCATCCAACACATTATTCTCCAACATTTCCACCACCACCAACATGATTTCACCACCAGTCACATCTTCCCACCCCCTCTCCTTTCTGCCTGCAGAGGCCACTCCTTCCACAATTCCTTTGTTCATGCATTCCCTCCCACCCAAACTAACCCCTCCCCAGGTACTTTCCCCTGCAACTGCAGGAGATATAACGACTGTCTCTGTCCCTCCTCCCTCATATCGATACAGTGACCCTAGCAGTCCTTACAGCTGAGACAGAGGTTCACATACACCTCCTCTATCCTCATCTACTGCATTTACTGTTCCTGATCATTACTTTGGCGAGACCAAGTGTGGACTCGGTGGTCAGTCCACCAAGGCCTCCTGCATCTTCCGTTTGCTAACCATTTTAACTCCCATTCCCATACTGGCTTTTCTTTCCTGGGCCTCCTCCATTATCAGAGTGAGGCTACATGCAAACTAGAGGAGCAGCTCCTTGAATTCTGCTTGGGTAGCTTTCAATCCATGAACATTAAATTCTCTAATTTTAGGTAACTTACCAAAACTCCAGCAATCTCTGCCTGTATCACCCATCACTTGCCTGGCTTTATCCTGACCCTCCTCTCTTCCCCCCACCAAAACATCATCCAGGTTTCCTTACATTTGCCTGCCATGTCCTTCACCCTAACACGGACGTGCATGTCCTGAACTCTAACACGGATGTGCATGTCCTGAACTCTAACACGGACGTGCATGTCCTGAACTCTAACACGGACGTGCATGTCCTGAACTCTTATCAGCACACTTTTAAAAACAGCACATTTCCCTGACCTTCCTTTTTCTTCAAACAACCTATTCCAATCAACTTGAGCGAGTTCCTGTCTCATATCCTCAAAGTTGGCCTTACCTCAATAGAGCATTTTAACTCATAGGCCTGCTTTGTCCCGATGTCACACGTACCAACCTTTGCTGAAGTTCACCTGCCTTACCCGTCAGGCCTCTTGCATTGAAATAAGTGTAATTTAATACAACATGGATAGGACAGGTTTGGAGGGACATGGACCAAGCGCAGACAGGAGGGACTAGTGTAGCTGGGACATGTTGGCCGATATGGGCAAGTTGGGCTGACGGGCCTGTTTCCACACTGTATCACTCTATGATGCTATTCCTTTGTCGCTCCCTGACCTTCTCTTGCCTATGCTGTCCTCTATACATTCATTCAATACCCTCCATTCCAACTTTTAGCCTCTTACCTGCTATGGTCCTGTGGGATTCCACTCTGCCAATCTAGTTTGAAGCCGCACATTTAGCACTAGCAAACATGCCTGCTGGGATATTGATATCCCTGTTTAATATTCTTATTGCCTGCTGCCAATGGAAAAAAAACTTGTTTGGATCAATCTCAGTTTGAAACCACAATAGATTGCTGTGACTTTGTCACTATCAATATTAATCTCTATTTAGGAAAGGTGGAAAACTGAAGAAGTTCTGATTTTGGAACTCTCCTGTCTTTGATCTATTTTTAAAGTATATTGATTATTATTTCATTTTCTAAAAACAAAAATACAGAAAGCTAAAGCTCTCAATCATCATTATGTGCAGGCCCAATAGTCATTAATCAAACCAAATACTTTGATGAACTACTTTGTTGATGAGAACCAGGATAAAACACTTAAGCAACCAATTAACACATTTTTTCAGAGCTGGTCTACAATTAAGAATACTTGTAGTTTCAAATGAAAGTTACTCCCAGTGACCCAGGAGCCATAAACAAGATATTGCAAGCACCAGGAACCAATTTAAATTAATTATATTGGATGTACTTGTAAAATCTAACGAGCTCAGTCAAGTTGAGTTTGTTGTCATGTGCACAAGTAGAGTGAGAAGCGGGTGCAATGAAAACCTTGCTTGCTGCAGCATCACAGGCACACTCAGAAAACACACAGAAATGTAAATTACATACAAATTACACATAAATTCTACATGACATTGGAAAGAAAAAGGCTGTTCAAAACACAATTAGAAATCATAATACATTTAAAGTGGAATCCAGCAACAGATTTCAAATGACCAAATGTAATCTCATCTCAATTTTGCAGTTTTAATTATTAGATTTTTTTTAATGCTGTACCTCATTCTGCTGATGTCTGCTGTCAGATGCAAATAAGCTTGCTGCTACTTCAACCGTTTCAAACTATTCCATGCACACTATCAATTCTTACTCAGCGACTCTCCAATACCTCTCCATCGCAGGTGATAGTCTTCTGACCGACATCCACTATAAACCCGCTGACTCCCATGGCTATCTAGACTACTCTTCTTCCCATCCTGCTTCCTGTAAGGACTCCATCCCCTACTCCCAATTCCTCCGTCTACGCCGCATCTGCTCCCAGGATGAGGTGTTCCACACCAGGGTTTCCGAAATTTCCTCATTCTTCAGGGAACAGGGGGTCCCTTCCCCTACCATAGATGGGACTCTCACCAGGGTCTCTTCCATACCCCGCAACACTGCTCTCTCTCCCCATCCCCGCACTCGTAACAAGGGCAGAGTCCCCCTAGTCATCACCTTTCACCCCACTAGCCGTCACATACAACAAATAGTCCTCCGTCATTTTCGCCACCTCCAACGTGACCCCACCACTCCCCACATCTTCCCATCTCCCCCACCCCCATCTGCTTTCCCCAAAGATCGCTCCCTCCGTAACTCCTTGGTCAATTCTTCCCTTCCCTCCCGCACCACCCCCTCCCCGGGCACTTTCCCTTGCAACCGCAAGAGGTGCTACACCTGTCACTTTACCTCCCTCTCGACTCCATTCCAGGACCCAAGCAGCCGTTCCAGGTGCGACAGAGGTTCACCTGCATCTCCTCCAACCTCATCTATTGCATCTGCTGCTCTAGATGTCAGCTGATCTACATCGGTGAGACCAAGCGTAGGCTTGGCGATCGTTTCGCCAAACACCTCCGCTCGGTCCGCATTAATCAACCTGATCTCCCGGTGGCTCAGCACTTCAACTCCCCCTCCCATTCCGAATCCGACCTCTCTATCCTGGACCTCCTCCATGGCCAGAGTGAGCACCATCGGAAATTGGAGGAACAGCTCCTCATATTCTGCTTGGGCAGTCTGCACCCTAGTGGCATAAACATTGAATTCATCACTTTCCGGTAGCCCTTGCTGTCTCCTCCCCTTCTCAGCTCTCCCTCAGCCCTCGGGCTCCTCCTCTTCCTTTTTCTTTTCTTCTCCCCATCCCCCCCCCCCCCCCCACACCCTACATCAGTCTAAAGAAGGGTTCCGGCCCGAAACGTTGCCTATTTCCTTCGCTCTTCAGATTCTGCTGCACCCGCTGAGTTTCTCCAGCACTTTTGTCTACCTCCAATATCTCTCATTGGCAACTCATCTCACTCATCCAGCTATTGACTTGTCAATTAGATTGTTTCAATCTTGCTAATTCATTGTCCTTAGTTTTTCTTCACACATCTCATTAATGAGGGCTGGAAATATATATTTTAGTTGCTAATCAACCCATTCTGTGCAATCTGCATCCTAAATGAAGCTCTTGCTTCAGAATGCATTATAAAACATTCCATGGGGATGAAACGGGATTTTAAAATCACAGAAATGTTTTTGCAAGAACAGAACCACCATCAGCTGCCAATTTCACAACTCGTGCTAAATTCCAATTGGTTGGAACCAAGCTGCTGACCACAAGATTGGCTTGGTGAAGGCTGTTATGGTCTCTTGAGAGAGTAAACAGTCACACAACAAAAATAATTCCAACTTCAGAAACACAAATCCATCAGGATTATAGATGGTGGTTTTCTTCCAAAAAGCACACATTTTGAAATGATCAAATAGATGTTTTCAAGATTATAAAGAGAAAATAATAATGGTTGCTACATGTCCATGCGCAATGAGTTCTCAGTCTTGAGTAAAGTCCATTGTAGAGTGTATGCAACTGAGATACAAGGCTCTCAGACAAGGTATGTGTGTGAATTATTTAAAGGCTAGTTACAGGCTCACCCCGGGACAAAGTATAGACCAGATGATACAATCCAATCCTTGAAACGATGACAAGTTTTTACTAACAATCATTACACAAAAAACAACGTACAATAAACCATTAACATTTGCATGTTTCACTTTTGTAATTTTGCGAATTCACAGTCAACACCTCAGTGGATTAAACAATTTCTAGAACTTTCTTGGGGCGATCTTGGATGGAGCTGTTCACAAACCATGCTGTGATTAATTCTGATTAAATGTTTTCTACTGCTGCGTCGTGGCAATCGAGGCAATCGAGGCTCTCAACGTTGAAGCCATCCCGTTGGGCGATGGTAGATCCCATGGCCAATTTTAAGCCATGCTGGGCGATGAAAGGCCCCGCGAATGGGCCGATTCAAGCCCCACATTTCGGGGCGGGTGAAGTTGCTGTTGATGGAGCTCCCGAAAGTCGGTCACCAACCAGGGACCTGCGAGCTCCTGATGTTACCATCCCGGCATCCACAGGGCCCGTGGCTGAAGCCTCCTAAGTCGAGTCGCAACGGCAACGCCACCACAGCCTTCAAAATCAGCCAGTTCCGTGAAGGTAAGTCTACAGGCTCTGCGACCGGAGCCCTCAGGTCGATTCTAGTTGGACGGCGCCAGCTCCTAGAATTCAGCAGCCTAGAATCTAGCTGCAGTTCCCAGGTCAGCTCGCTTGCCCCAGGTCTGGCTGTAGCGCCCAGGTCACCTGCATGCCCCAGGACTGGCTGTAGTGCCCAGGTCGCCTGCATGCACCGGTTCAGTAGAATCCTCTTTGACATGCTGAATCTTCATAATTTTCTTAGGAAGTAGAGTCGCTGATGTGCCTTCTTTATAATTGCATCAGTGTGCTGGGTCCAGGAAAGATCTTTGGAAATATGCACGTCCAGGAATTTGAAGTTTCTGACCCATTGATGTAAACAGGATGGGTCCTCATCCTTCCCCTACCAAAGTCCACAATCAGTTCCTTGGTTTTACTGATGTTGAGAGCCAGGTTGTTGTGCTGGCACCATTTGGTCAATCTCACTTCTATACTCTGACTCATCACAATCTGCGATTTGCCCAACAACAGTGGTGTCGTCGGCGAATTTGATGATGAGGTTTGCACTATGTCCGGCTACGCAGTCATTGGTATAGAGTGAGTACCACAGGGGGCTGAGCACGCAGCCTTGAAGTGCTCCCGTACTGATTGTTACTGAGGATGAAGTGTTTCTGCCAATTTGAACTGTGGAAAATAGCCATTAATATTGATCCGAAAGGTCACTCCCATACTTCGGACACCATTTTGGAAGTTGTATAAATACCAAGTCATTCAACTTCATATATGTTCTTTATTAGCATACATAGAGTAAGTGTACATAACTTTTGTAGGTTCGACTCCAGGATGAATCTGACAAGTAACCGAACCAGCACACCAGATGACAGTGGAAACCCAAACTGGATTGCGGATCAGGTGCCCAACAGTAAAACCCGACATGGATCAGATCAGCTAACAGTGATTGATCTACAGATGTCAGGCCTCATTGTGTCCACCCCATGTTTTAAAAGTGATTTCCGTCCATGCAGGGCATGTGTACTATGTCGCTTCCTGAAGTAGATTACTCTCGCCTTTGTCTTGCCGACATTCAGAGGATTTGGGGGATTCCCTTCATGAACACCTTTGTTCTCAGGGTCTTTGTTATTCTTCTGAGCATCACATGCTACAAACAAGTAGTTCATGTCCGTTTGATTTTCTCGTCAATGTTCATAAAATAATTATTTGAGGAGTTCACGGCTCCTCCTTCTTCTCACTTCTGAATGGCCAAGTATTGTATACTTGCTTGAGTTGCAAAACTTGCTCTCTCTAAACTGTCTTCCCTCTACTTTTTGTTCCAAATGATGCTGTTTGAGATTGACGGATGTCCTGAGCCTCTCATGCACTGTCATTTCCACCATGTATCCTGTTGTGGCAAGTGGTTTGTTTGATAGCATTAAAACCAGTTCAGCCTGTGCATGATTCATTGTGACGTTCCCAGAGCTGGATCTTCACAGCTCTCTTTATTATGCAATTGTTTCCCCCTTCGAAGATTGAGTGGTGAGAAGAGAAATCTTACTTTATTTGTTATTATTTAATTTCTGTTGTTTTATTTGCTCTTCATAAATTGTTCAAATTGAAATCATCTAAACATCATTTCATACGACTTGTTCCAGAAGACCAGGTAGCAAAATAAGGGGCCTGTCCCACCAACATGCGATTGCATGTGTCTAGCGCGACCAAACGTTGTCGCTTGGGGCGTACGGCCTCGCGGGGCCGGTCCCAATTCAAACTACGGAGGCGTATGGAGTTGTGCAGGCTGGTCCCGACATCATACTCACCAATCAGCTGGGCAGGAGGCGGGCCGACCGAATTTGGATGTCGCACGGCGGTGACGTCATCACGCAACGGCACACCGGGCGGTGATGTCATCGCGCAATGCCACGCGCTAGGCGTACGCCACCAAGTCGCTTCGTACAATGTCAAGATGCTGCGTATGCCCGTCGAGACGCTGCGTACGCCCTCAATGCGGGCAGACAGGCTGTTGGCGCACGGGATTTTCGGACAGTGCAAGAGTTCTGCAGCCCCGCGCGATGTCGGGACCAGCCCCGCACAACTCCATACGCCTCCGCCGATCGACGTGGGACCGGCCCCGCGAGGCCGTACGCCTCAAGCGAGCATGTTTGGTCGCGCTAGATACATGCAATCGCATGCTGGTGGGACAGGCCCTTTATATGTTAATTCCCCTATTGGTCCTTCTCTGGAGGCGCATGACCCCATTTGCAATACTTCTAACTACTTTGAATGCCTGTCAATTAACAAATAGTTTACACATTCATCCGTCTGAAGAAGAGTCTCAACCTGAAACATCATCCATTCCTTCTCTCCAGAGATGCTGCCTCACCTGCTGAGATACTCCAGCATTTTGTGTCTACACAATTCAACAATTTTGTACTTCACTCCCACACTGTGGGTGCTTGAAGAGGCTGTGTTCAAGTGAGATCATCTCTCTCTTAGTAGACACAAAATGTGGAATAACTCATCGGGACAGGCAGCATCCCTGGGGAGAAGGAATGGGTGACATTTCGGGTTGTGACCCTTCTTCAGACTGATCAGACTTCCATCAGTCAGAAAAAGAGTCTCGACCCGAAACGTCACCCATTGCTTCTCTCCAGAAATGCTGCCTGTCCCGCTGAGTAACTCCAGCATTTTGTGTCTACCTTCGATTTAAACTAACATCTGCAGTTCTTTCCTGCACATCTCTCCCTTAGCATTTGGTGGATGGTAAACAAATCCTCCACTCAAGTGGCTGGTATGCAGCTCTGACATAACTATGCTTGGTGAATCCTTTGGCATCGCTTTCCTCTGCCACCATTTTATGCAACCTTAGTTCATAGCATCTACACTGGAACAATTTCATGACTTCATTCAGATTGGATCATCCACTTAAATGTGTGTTTATACTCTTGCCTTAAAATCGGTTCTTTACCATTTATTTCCACTGCTCTGTCAGGATAATTGTCTTTTATTGCATGCAGAGTACATTTACTTGTGTGTTCTGGCTTCCCCATGAGGTCATCTTGAAAGGGAGTCAACCACAGCACTTTATTTTGAAATATTATATTCTGTGTCATGGTCAAATTGAGGCAGTAAAATAAGTCACTACTGCCTCTAGAGACTGCTATTGGGGGAATAACTATGTTTAGCTCCAGAATGGCCAGCAAAGCCCTGTGATCCAGAACAACGGACCCAGCAAGATCAGGGGGAATTGGAAGGAAAACTGCAAACACCTCATTCTCTAAATGAAGTTGTTTCACTTTTGGTAGTTATGTACGACATTGGTAATGTGGTTACTCACCACAGTGAGAAGTATTGTAAGTGATTTTAGCATATAATTGGTATTGTACTGCACCAAGAAAGTGTTGCCTGCAATCGCCGTCCCCCCTAATGTTCAGTCTTTGTGGTTTTCTGCCTTTATGTTGGTGTGTGCATGGTTGTGGGTACCTGGCTCACTGTATTCCATTTAGCCCAAGATACTATGTCCCCTTGCTTTCCACAGTTAAAACATCTTGCTGCACTGTAACGACACAGTTCTGCTGCATGACACCCATGATAATGATCGCAGACCTCCCTGAGAAAACTCACTTTTCATGAACTTCATGCTCAGGTGGAGCTGGCCTTGATCTCGGAGCACATGCCACTGCCCCTGCTAATCATCCATGTACTATAATTGCACAAATATTTCATGTCAGGTGAAATTTCAAAGTATATTTAGAAGTTATTCCCATCACAGTATCAAGTAGTCTGAAGAAGGGTCCTGACACAAAACATCACTGATCCATGTCCTCCAGTGCTGCCTGACCCATTGAGTTACTCTAATGTTTGTGTCCTTTTCTACAAACCAGCATCTGTAGTTCCTTACTTCTACATTTGAATGCAGTGATCCTGCATGCCTGCTTAAACATTAGATCTAATTTAAGGAAGGACATTCTTGCTATTGAGGGAGTGAAGCAAAGGTTCACAAGGTTAATTCCCAGGACTGTCATAGAATTACTTGTATTCATTAGAATTTAGAAGGACGAGAAGGGATCTTATAGAAACATAAAATTATAAAGGGATTGGACACGCTAGATGCAGGAAACATGTTCCCAATGTTGGGGGAATCCAGAACCGCGGGCCACAGTTTAAGAATAAGGGGTAGGCCATTTAGAACTGTGATGAGGAAAAACCTTTAAACACAGAGTTATAAATTTGTGGAATTCTCTGCCTGAGAAGGCAGTGGAGGCCGATTCACTTGATGCATTTAAGAGAGAGTTAGATAGAGCTCTTAGGGCTAGCAGAATCAAGGGGTATAGGGAGAAGGCAGGAACTGCGTACTGATTGTAATCAAATGTAAATAAATGTAAATAAATGTGATCAGCCTTGATCACATTGAATGGCGGTGCTGGCTCGAAGGGCCGAATGGCCTACTCCTGCATCTATTGTCTATGTATCTCATATATTTAGTACTTGGAACTGGTTGTGCTTATTAGTTAGACTGCTTGCAAACTTATCTTGTAACCCAATTCAACAACAAACACATCAAACCAAGCACAGTTTTGGAGAATGAGACAACCGGTAATCCCTCTTGACCTCTGCTTACTAATAACCCTTCATAATCTCCAATTGCACAGGGTTAAAATGGTTTTGCAGCTTTCCTATTATCTTCTTAAATGAGATATTGATCATTATCAAGTAACTTTCCCAGAATTGCATTGGCACGTGACCTTATTCAATCCACGAGGATCATCGTCTTATGTTTACACATGGCCTCATTTTGAGTAGTTTTATCCTCATCTTCTGTGTCGATTATGTTGTTTGCCCTAAATACGTCTCAATCCACTCATGGCATAAATGAAAGGGATAAATGCTTTGTTGTAAGTACTGTTTTCCAATATCTGAACTTCACTGACATTTTCTTTCATCTTACTCTTCTACGCTCACGAGTTTCTCATATTGATATGACCAAGTCACCTCAATGTGTTTAATGACCATTATTTTCGATAGTTGTGATTCCATGCTTTCACATCTTCATTATCAGCATAAAATATACAAGCTCAGCGCGCTCTTAACCACTAATGGGACCATGAAGGGTGTGCACACTGATGTCCTGGAGACATAAAAAGCTCAAAACAGGGTGTGTGTAGTTTAGTTTAGAGATACAAGGTAGCAACAGCCACTCTGTGCCGACCAGGAATCACCCGTACACTAGTTCTATCCTACACACTACGGACAACTTACATACGCCATTTAACCTACAAACCTGCACATCTTTGAAATGTAAATGGAAACCGGAGCACTCGGAGAACACCCACAGGGTCTCGGGGAGAATGTGCATACCCCATACAGACAGCACCCGCAATCAGGATCAAACCTGTTATTATTATTTTTTGTGTGTACATATGTGTGTGTGTGCGCGTGTGTGTTCTTCTCACTATGGCGATCAGCAAGTGGGGACAGGGGCAAGATTGTGCGATCTGGAAGTCCCTAGTCATGAGCTGGCACATCAGGCGGTGGGTGCTAGATTCAGTCGCTGGACTCTTGGAACGAGGCAGAGGAGCCCTTCAGCAGCTGCACCCACGACTGAGCTGTCCTCTAGGACCCACTCTGCTCACCCCACTTGGGGAAAGGGCTAGAAAAGGTGCCCTAAAAATAGCCTGTCTCAAACATACAGACTGGATTACCGCGTCCAGAGGCATCACCACACGCGGCAAAAATATGAATATGAACTGTGGAGCATGGAATGTGCACACATTGATGGATAGTGCAACTAGTAACAGAGCAGAGAAGAGAACCGCGATCATCACAAGAGAACTGAGAAGATTCACATGGCTGCCCTTTCTGAAACCCGGCGGGCAGATAAAGAGCAACTGACGGAGAAGGGTGGACACACTTTCTTCTGGAAAGGAAAAGCTGCTGATGAGCCCAGGATCCATGGTGTTGTGTTTGCCATCAGGAACCAGCTCATCAGCCACCTCTCTGAACTTCCTGTGGGCATCAGTGAGCATCTCATGACCATCCATCTGGTGCTTGCCAACAACCATATGGCAACAGCTGTGAGTGCCTGTGCCCCTACTTTAGAATTTGAAGAGGAAGTAAAATACACCTTCTACGCCTGCTTGGACAAGACACTGTCTAGAATCCCCAGGGAGGATAAGATTATTCTCCTAGGAGACTTCAACGCCAGGGTCGGCCGGGACCAACACCTCTGGAAGGGTACCATAGGAAAGGAAGGCATCAGGAACATCAACTCCAGTGGAGCTCTGCTTCTCAGCAAATGTGCTCAGCACGACCTCATCAACACTAGCACCCTCTTTCGCCAGAAAAACAAACTTAACGCATCTTGGAGACACCCACGCTCCAAACAGTGACATCTCATTGACTATGTCATTGTACGAGCCAGGGACCGCTGTGACGTGAACATCACAAGGGCCATGATCAGTGCAGATGACTGTTGGACAGATCATCACCTCATCCGCTCCATGATGTCCATCAAACTGAAGAGGAAGAGGTGGATTCAAACAAAGCAGACTGGCCAAGGCTGAACCTTGAAACTGTGTGTGTGTGTGTGTGTGTGTGTGTGTGTGTGTGTGTGTGTGTGTGTGTGTGTGTGTGTGTGTGTGTGTGTGTGTGTGTGTGTGTGTGTGTGTGTGTGTGTGTGTGTGTGTGTGTGTGTGTGTGTGTGTGTGTGTGTGTGAGATATATATATATATATATATATATATATATATATATATAAATGAGCTTTATAAGGAATGAATCCTCATTACCAATTTCGTCAGGATTTATTTTTCATTGGGACACAAATGTCTCCACTTCCTTAGATGAGATATGGTATATCAACAAATACTCTCTTGCACCACAGCCTGGTTCAGCAACCGGAATGAAGTTTGCAGAAATTGGTGAAAACTGCCTGGTCCATCACGGGTACTGACCTCCCCACAATCAAAAGGATCTACGGAGGTCGCTGCCTCAAAAGGGCAGCCAACATCAGAGACCAAGACAACTCTCATGTCACTCCTGCCATCGGGAGGAAGGTTTAGGAGCCTGAAAGCTGTCATGTCCACGTTCAGGAGCAGCTTCTTCCTAACAACCATCAGGCTGCCATGCACTACAATTTCTATATAAACTCTGAACTAGTTGGGGGCAAGACCATTTAAAAAATATAACTGTGACTTTTGATCCATTCAAGGGGGTAATTTAGTGGGCAAAATTGGGGCACCGCAAGGCTCGGTGCTGGGACCGCAGCTATTTACAATATACATCAATGATTTAGATGAATGGAATCATGCTAACATTAGCAAATTTGCAGATGACACAAAGCTGGGTGGCAGTGTGAACTGTGAGGAGGATGCTATGAGAATGCAGGGCGACTTGGACAGGTTGGGTACGTTGGCAGATGCAATTTAATGTAGATAAATGTGAGGTTATCCACTTTGATAACAAAAACAGGAAGGCAGATTACTATCTAAATGGTGTCAAGTTTGGAAAGGGGAAGTACAACGCGATCTGGGGGTCCTTATTCATCAGCCAATGAAAATAAGCATGTAGGTACAGCAGGCAGTGAAGAAAGCGAATGGCATGTTGGCCTTCATAACAAGAGGAGTTGAGTATAGGAGCAAAGAGGTCCTTCTGCAGTTGTACAGGGCCCTAGTGAGACCACACCTGGAGTATTGTGTGCAGTTTTGGTGGCCTAATTTGAGGAAGGACATTCTTGCTATTGAGGGAGTGCAGTGTAGGTTCACAAGGTTAATTGACGGGATGGTGGGACTGTCATATACTGAGTGAATGGAGCAGCTAGGCTTGTATTCTCTGCAATTTAGAAGGATGAGAGGGGATCTTATTGAAACATAAGATTATTAAGGGTTTGTACACGCTAGAGGCAGGAAACATGTTCCCGATGTTGGGGGAGTCCAGAACCAGGGGGCCACAGTTTAAGGATAAGGGGTAAGGCATTTAGAATGGAGATGAAGAAACACTTTTTCACATAGAGAGCTGTGAGTCTGTGGAATTCTCTGCGTCAGAGGGCGGTGGAGGCCGGTACTCTGGATATTTTCAAGTGAGAGCTTGATAGGGCTCTTAAAGATAGCGGAGTCAGGGGATATAGGGAGAAGGCAGGAACGGGGTACTAATTGTGGATGATTAGCCATGATCACATTGAATGGCCGAAGGGCCTACTCCTGCACCTATTGTCACAAAATATCTAACTTCAAAACAGAAGTTTTGAAGGTATCTAACTTGAACAGAAGTTTTGAAGATATCTAAGATATTAAGGGCCTGTCCCACTTTTTTCGGCAACTGCGGAGCGTCAGTGACTGACACCCGTAAAACCATCAAGTTGCACGACATACACGCTGACATATGCTGTCATGCGGGTGACGCCCAGTTGGGGACCACAGATGGGCTGTAAAATATTCTTCCTACAATGCATGGATTTTAAACATTAATATATTAAAATTAATACAATAAAATCAATTGTGCAAATGAAAAGATGTCCGCGTCGTTCAATTTTATTTGGCGATGTAATGGTCTGCGTCCAGATCCAATCACCATCTCTATAACTTTTCACAGGACATTGGGGGTTCGAGTCCAACCCCTGGGGCTCCTGTATCACACTTAGTTCACAGATACAGTACCCTTCGGCCCACCGAGTCCGTACCGACCAGCGATCCCCCGCACACTATCCCACACACACACACACACAAGGGAAAATGTATATAATACCAAGCCTATCAACCTAGGGTTAGGGTTACGGTTACTGCTAGGGTTTGGGTTCTCCCCCACACTCCAAAGGCGCACAAGTCCCAATTGTCCCAAGCATGTGGGATAGTGTGCGGGGATCACTGGTCGCAGGCTGGGTCTGCAAATAGGGGGGGGTGGGGAAACTGGTGGGGGGGGGGGAGGGTTGGAGAATGGGAGAAGGGGATGTGAGGGGAAGGGAGAGTGGAGAAGGGGAAGAAGAGTGGAGCGGGGAGAAGGGAGGAAGAGGGGGGAAGGAAAGAAGGGGAGGAAGAGGGGGGAAGGAAAGAAGGGGAGGAGAGGGGAGGGGAGAAGAGCAGGGGGAGTGGAGAAGGAGGGATGGAGGCGGGAGGGGGGGAAGAGGGGGGTTTGAGGGGAGAAGTGTTCAGCCTCCACTCACTGAATCCATCCCTGTGAAAAGTTTAAAATCCCTGCATTGAAGGAAGAATATTTTACAGCCCGTCTGTGGTCCCTAACCCCCATCGTAACCCTAACCGTGTGTCACCCACAGGACAGCATACGTCAGCGTGTGACAGGGCGCACGACATCATGAGTCAACCAAATGTTGCCCCTGGATTTTGAACATTCCAACAGGGGCGAAAGGGAGACACCGCGCGTCACTACATGCGTCACCACGCATCACGCCCCGACCATGACAACCTCTTTCCAGCCTGTCGCTGAAAATGTCGCCCAAATGGGACAGGCCCTTAACTTGCCAAATTCCATTTGGCAAATCATTGTGAGATTCACACTTGTTCTGAAAATGCAATGATGGTACCATTTCATGCTGAGTGACTGAGCACAAAAGAACATATTTACTGGCAATTAAATGTTTTACCATAAAACAGCTGTCTGAGCAAACAGAGAAGAATACATTTATTGTCTGCTAATACTTGATGCGTGTCAGTGTTTGCCAGGTGAACCTATTTCTCACTCAGGTCCAAACTTTGCACTTTTAATTTGGTAACTAGGCAGTAGCTGCTTCATACAGCATGATAAGACTGGATTAAAAAGCATACTGTAGGGCAGCTGTGCACACGGCGGGAGTGTCCCAGAGAGCCGTGTGGGCCCGATCCACCCGCCGAACAACCGCGACGCTGACGACCAGAATGACGACCAAAGAGTGGAATGCGCGCCGGTAGGCCCGACTCGCCGCACAGGCCTCCCAGGGGACTGCGGTGAAGCCAGGTGGCGAGGCCTGTCTGGGCCGAAGAAGCCTCAGCAGCGATGGGAGCCTTGGTGGTAGCGGGTGTCTCGGCGGCAACGTGGGACTCGGCGGCAACGTGGGACTCGGCGGCAGCAGCGGGTGTCTCGGCGGCAATGTGGGGCTCGGCAGCAAAGGTTCAAAGGTTCATTTATTGTCACATACACCAATTGGTGTAGTGAAATTCAAGTTGCCATTGCAGCACATTTAAAAGAATATAAACATGACTTCCGGTGGGGCCATGTTATCTTAGCAGACGCTGCACATAGCTCCACTCCCTAAAATTCGCGATTTTTCGAGTTAAAATCGGATCTACAGGTCGGGACCAATTTAAAAGACTTATCGGAGTCTCTGCTCGACTTGCTGATAACATTATCAGTAACAGCTGTGAATTTAACAGAGGCTTAAAGCACCTTAAATGAAAAATTCTTCCCTGGGTAAGAGCACTCAGAGGACAGTTACAAAACTCTCCTGGGGAAGCCAAACAAAGCCTACAGATTTATTTTTGAAGTGGCTTCCGAAGAAAAGGTGCCTTTCGATATGGCTACAAGACTCAAAGCAGACTTGGCCAAGGACAAAGAATTTGAAGAATTAAAGCTTTTGGTAAGTGAACTGAAAGATGTAAAGGTGGATGGAAAAAGGATGGAACACATGTTGGGAGTGATGATGGAAAAGATAGAAAAGCTGACGCTAAATATGACTTCTTGCAATCAGAATATTATTGAGTCTGTGAAGGATTCGATTGGCACTATTAATAAAAGAATTGACGATGTGAGAGATGAACTATCGGAGAGAATTGTTAAGGGTGAAGAAGACACCACAAAGAAGTTCGGCACTGTGCTGGACACTGTATCAACCTGTAGGTTAACAATGCACGAGATGGAGGATGAGATGGCAAGAATGATGGATGAGATGAAGAAGATGAGGTCAGAACAAGACCTTGCTACATGACGGATGGCGACTCGGCTGGCTAAAGTTTCAGACAAATGTCTGGACCTCGAGGCTCATTCGAGACGTCATAACCTAAGATTAGTTGGCGTACCAGAGGGAGCCGAGAGAGATAACACTTGCAAGTTCATTGCGGGATTAATTAAAGAGGCTCTTAAGCACCCTAACCTACCAAAAATTGAAGCAGCACACCGGGTTCCTAGATTCAAACACAAATCTCAGGATGGCTCAGAACGTAGACGACAGATTATTGTGAAATTCTGGGACATTGCTGACGTGGAAGAGGTTATGAGGAATATCAAATATGGCATGCCTCTGATGTATGGTGTAACTACTTTTAAAATCTTCAGAGACTACCCTAAGGAAATTGTGCAAAAACGAAATCAATTTTCCAAGGCAAAGCAGGCTCTCCAAGGATAGAAGGAGGTCAGATATGGTGTTTACTACCCAGCTAGAATGCGCATCTCCTACAAAGAACAGCAAAAATCGTTCACAAATCCCGAGGAGGCGTACAAACATGCTCTAACCATTGTGGAACAGAAGGACTAGCTGGAAAGGTTGGACATTTTGGACACTCTCTCTCTTTACTATTGCAACCAGAATGGTGGCACACTGCCCAAAGAAGGAACTTTGTTTAGACGTCTTATCAGTGGAATGCTAACTCAAGGACACACTCTGTTCCAAGAGAAGCTGGAAAAAGATAATCAACAAAAGCAGAGCTCAACAACAGACTTACGAGATTGAATGAATAACCTAAATGATATAGCATTAACTTCCTTAACAATATTAACATAGAATATTAACATAGAAATAATAATGAATGCTAATCAGAAATGCAGAAATGGGGATTTTCAAATTAACACATTAATTTAACCTAATAATTCTTAAGTAGATTTATAACCGGGGTGTGAGGGGATGTGGCGAGCTACTGGCTTAGTTCCAGAGCCAGAAATAGGTTAACCCCTTCATCTAATAGTCGATGATCTTTGAGGTTAAAATATATGCTTAACACTCAGTAGACAAAAATTATAGGAAATGAACATATATTCTGTAAATTGGTACTATACATTTGATTTTATTAAACTGGTCCCGTTCCAATATGTTATGATTGAGGGAGCGGAGCTATTTGTTTGTTTTATATCGACACGGAAGTCAATAAAATGTTTTTTTCCCACCTATAGGTGGGTCACATGTTACAGTGCCGACAAGCTCGGACACTGTATTCTCACTTGTATTAGTTTTTTTAAATCATTTTCACAATTAATCACATGTGTGTTTTTTTTTATTCAAGGACTATCGCAAAGGGAATCTACTAACTGAACATTGTAGGGTAAATGATCCCCCTATATCCAAAGACCTGAGGTACAAATGCACTGCAAGACACATAGGTATTAAATCTAGTCAAAATGCAAGACGATAACCAAAATAAATTGGGAGGAATCTCATTTTGTACTTGGAACTTTAGGGGTGTTAACAAACGCATTAAAAGGGGAAGATTCTAGCGCAGCTGAAAGCATACAACACAGATATTGCCTTTTTACAAGAGACGCATCTTAAACTTCAAGACCAAGCTAGATTGAGGGCGAACTGGATAGGACAAACTTTTCACTCGTCATGTCGAAATCTACAGGAACGTCTATTATTATTCGCAAAGGCATTCCATTTAAACCCAAAAATACCTTAACAGATAAGGACGGGAGATATTTGATAGTTACCGGGGAGATCCACGCTGCCCCAATTACCTTGGTAAATATATATATGCACCCAACTTTGACAACCCGCACTTTTTCAATAAAATCTTGAATATAATTGCAGAATACAACTACCAAAATATCATAATCGGCAGAGACTTTAACTGTGTCTTAGACACTTATTTGGATAAATCCAATCAAAAACAAAGAGGTATTACGAAATCCAAAACTAGCGAACTTCTAAACACATACATAACAGTTGTCTGGAGGATTGCAAATCCGACCGGCAGGGATCATTCATTCTATTCTATGGTACACAAGACATATTCACGAATAGATTATGTTTTGGGGGATACAAAACTAATACCCCACACTTCTAAACCAAAATACCACACAAATACGATCTCAGATCACTCCCCAATAACGTTTTTTTAAATGGAAGGAATGACTAAGAACAAACCGTTTTGGAGGTACAATCCACAAATTTTAAAAGACCCGCAAGGGAGTACATATTTAAAAGAGAAAATGCACCTTTTCTTCGAAATAAACGACACAACAGACATATCACCTACATTATTATGGGATTCTTTTACAGCATTTATTCGAGGTGGGATAATTTCATATCAAGCTTTTCAAAATAAGAAAAATAAGAATGAAGAAAGACAACTAGAAGAACAAATTAGACAACTGGACATAGAAAACGCTAAAGACCCCACTACGGATAAACATAATAGAATAATAATACTGAAATTCAAGTTAAATAAATTATTATCAGGGAAAATCATAAGATTATTACAAATTACAAGACAGGAACACTTTGAATTTGGGGATAAGCCCCATAAACTTTTGGCACGTCAGTTAAAAAAACTAGAAAAGGATCACACAATTTTAAAGATTAAATCAGACAAAGGGGCAACATTGACCTTGCCAAGTGATATTAATAAAAGATTTGCACAATTTTACGAGAATCTGTATAGATCTAAAACGATAATGGACACCAACAAAGTTACAGAGTTCTTGGATAATTGTAACCTTCCTAAATTAGAGTTGCAGGAACAAGAGGAATTCGGAGCACAAATCTCAAATAAGGAAATAGAAGAAACAATAATCTCATTAAAAAATGGAAAAAATCATGTCCCAATGGATTTAGTAACTAATTCTATAAAAGTTTTTATGGCATATTTACCCCCCGCCTACAGAAAATGTATATTTTTGTCTTCAAAGCACAAATACTACCTGAAACACTAGCAGAATCCACAATCACACTAATACCTAAGAAAGATAAAGATGTGGAAGAACCTGGATCATACAGAGCTATTGCGTTGCTAAATACAGATCAAAAAATATTAGCGAAAATACTAGCTAGAAGACTAAGTAAATATGCTAGTAAATTAATACATCCGGATCAAACGGGGTTTATCCCTAAGAGACAATCATTTAATAATTTGAGGCGTCTGTTCAATATAATGCATTCTCACCAAACTGAAGATCAAAAACTATCAATCATATCGTTGGATGCAGAGAAAGCATTCGATCAGGTCGAATGGGATTATATGCTCAGGGTATTGCAAGAATTTCATCTGGGAGAGAATTTTATTCTATGGATTAAATTACTATATAATAAGCCAACGGGCAGAATATTAACGAATTATCTACAACATTTCATTTGTCAAGGGGAAACAGACAAGGATGTTCATTATCACTGTTGTTATTTGCCCCCATAATTGAACCCCTAGCAGAAAGAATCAGAACTTTTTCCCTATTTTTCCCTTTTTCTTATTTCCCTCTCCAGGGTCTATCTCTTAATTCCTGTTTCTAATTCAAGGGTTTCCTTTCCCTCTGTCATGCTTTTGCACTTTCACATCTCTTTTTCACTTTTCTACTTTCTTTGCTGCTATTTTTCTCTCTTTTCTAAAGCCTTAAAATAAAAAATAAAAATTAAGGGGTACAATGACTGTAATACAATACAAGGGATGTACAGGACGGCGCCCCCTAATACAGGACGGCGCAACGGGAGCCTCAATGGCGGTGGGGCCTGACGGTCGATGAGTGTGAGGGGGGAGGGGAAGCCTAAGGGGATCGCTGTGAGGGACGGTGGGAGAACAAAGGTGTGGGGGGGGGGGGGGGGGGGGAGACATTCTAGTTTAGAATCCTCTGCCCAAGAGATGTCAAAATCTCTTTAATCTCTTTAACAGTTTAATTACAAATTTATTCGGAAATATGTAATTTTAAATTGTAACTATCACTGTTGGATCAGAAAGCAGCAAACTGCCAGCAGTCTGGTGCTGTTCTCTGGTCCGTGAATTGCTATGCTCCTTCCTGCCAAAGATGGTTAGACTAGAAACAGATGTTTTAGAAACTTGCAAATCTTTAATGGCACTGGTAAGGGCCCTCTTCAACACCCCCATACACAATGGCTAGCCCAGCTGCCAAGGGATAAAGGGAATTCTTGTCTCATTCAGTGGAATACAGCAGATGACAATTTAGATAGCCCCAATCACCTTGCCTTTCCAGTCCCTCCTAATGACCATTCAGTAACAAAGGGCTTTATTTGTAGGAAGGAACTGCAGATGCTGGTTTAAACCAAAGATAGACACAAAAAGCTGCAGTGACTCAGCAGGACAGGCAGCATCTCTGTACAGGAATGTGTCACATTTCGGATCGAGACCCTTCTTCAGACTATCTGAAGAAGGGTCTCGACCCGAAACATCACCACTCCTTCTCTCCTGAGATGCTCGCTGTCCCGCTGAGTTACTTCAGCTTTTTGTGTCTAAAGGACTTTATTTGTTGGGAATATCAATTTTTTAACAAAATGACTATGCCCCCTTTTCCTTATTACTGTTGATATCAAAGTCATTCATCTACATTTAGCAATAAAAAAACAACTGCATAGCCCTTTTGTTGTATTCCCCAAAGCGGAGGACAAAGGGAAAGTATCGTTACAGTTTGTGCAGTCACAAAACATTAGCTCATTTACGTCATTGGAAAGAAAGGAGATTACAGTCAGGTAAACATGGAAAATGAGTATGGGGAAGGCGGTGCATAATAAGCTAAGGGAGCGTGGCACACGTGTGTTACGTGATAGCTACATGCAGTCAGGTCTAATTGCATAGCAGAGTGGCTCCCCGACTCAGCAGAGCCTTAATTCCAGTAACTGTCACTTTAATGAGCTGGCACTCATTAAAACCAGACAGCAGTTTTAAAGGGGAGGTGCATTACGGCTTCACTAGATGAAGACAGGCATTCTTGAATTCACAGAGACGTGGACATTGGGAAAGTCACAGGCTGGGAGAGACTGGGCTCCCAGATTCTACACAGCTGCCTGAAAGCCCTTTCAGTAATGAAAAGAAAGACACTCTCCCTGGGTAGCAGGTGCCCCCCCCCCCCCCCCCCCCCATTCAAACTCCCTGAAGGCAGCAGCAGCAGCAGATACTGTAACTGTGGCAGTCAATGCCAGGAGTCATGTCCTGAAAATCGGGATGCATTAGTGAGAAACTTTAGTGAATTTATGCCCTTAGTCAGGGTGAATAATTTCAAAAGATATACCCTTCCACACTATTAGTCCCAAACAATGCTGGATACACCTCACACTATTCTCTGACCAACCGGCAATCTAAATCCATCAGATTAGTCACTCAAGCCTGATGTGCTGGCACCTCACTCACGGCTGGTGGGTGAGCAGTTGACTCATGGCTATGCCTTGACATTCCATTTCAAGCAGGGTGCAAGGCCCCCAAATTCAAATGCAGTTTCCTACCATTTCAAGCAGGGTGCAAGGCCCCCAAATTCAAATGCAGTTTCCTACCATTTCAAGCAGGCTGCAAGGCCACCAAATTCAGGTACAGTTTCATACCACTTCAAGCAGGGTGCAAGGCCACAAAATTCAAGTTCAGTTTCCAACCACTTCAAGCAGGGTGCACGACCACCAAACTCAAGTGCAGTTTCATGCCACTTCAAGCAGGGTGCAAGGCCACCAAATGCTAGTACTATTTAATGCTATTTCAAGCAGGGTGCAAGGCCACCAAATTCAAGTGCAGTTTCATACTATTTCATGCAGGGTGCAAGGCCACCAAATTCAAGTGCAGTTTCATACTATTTCATGCAGGGTGCAAGGCCACCAAATTAAATTGCGGTTTCATACCATTTCATGCAGGGTGCAAGGCCACCACATTCAAATGCAGTTTCATACCATTTCATAAAACCACCATAAAACCACACAAAACACCACATAAACACCACACTCACAGTTCAGCAGAAATGTTTAATTGATGGGAAGAATCCTTTGCACCTGATGAGCTGGGGGGGGGGGGGGACTGAGTAAGATGGCCAAAAATCACAGCCGTAAGTGGTAGCGTTTTATCTAAAATCAATATAGAGTGCAAACAGGAAGTTGTCCAGTTACCACCACCAACAACCATTTGCAGTGCAGCATTTCAAAGCAGTTACCACCACCAACAACCATTTGCAGTGCAGCATTTCAAAGCAATTACCACCACCAACAACCATTTGCAGTGCAGCATTTCAAAGCAACCACATTTTCATTTTCAAACCACATTAAGGGCACTCAAAGTTGAGTAGACATGTGTAGAGTGTTATTCACAGCTCAGGGAGACATGACCCTCTCGCTTCCTCCATCTTGCAGAGACTGAGTGAGGCACAACACTTCCGGGTTTTATAGTCCCTCCCCACTCCCACCAGCAGGGGCAGCAGAGATAATGTCAACATTTTTAAAACATTAATAACTCTTATTTTTCATCGATTGGAAAAATCCTCTTGTCCTGCGCAGCAGAGGGGGACTCTGAGTAAGATGGCCAAAAATCACAGCCGTAAGTGGCAGCATTTTTTCAAATATCATGAAACTGAAAAACAGGAAGTGTTCAAGATCTTGCTTTTAGTAATATAGATATGCAAATGTTTCATTGCACCCTCTCACATGCAGCATTGCTGCAGGTATTTTATCCACACTATACAGTTAATATGAAATGTCAGCTTGTCAACTAGGTCAGTGCTACTCCTCACCGACTCTGAAGATGAAGGTGTGGTATAATCCAAGATACAACCAGTGGTATGAACATTGAATTTTCAAATTTTAGCAAACATATACAAACACTCTCCTCCCTCCACCACCTTCCTCCATTAAAAGTTAAGGTTCAATGTGATATATCCCTCTAGGGATCACACCATCTATAGCCAACAATTGGCCTATCAGGGAACCACCCTGCCTGAGGTCCTGAAGTCATCTATTGCCGTCTTTGATTTGTCCTGGTCTTTTCTCGCTTCCAGTCATAAGGTCATGAATAGTAGGATTAGACCATTTTGGCCCATCAAGTCCACTCCGCCATACAATCATGGCTGATCTATCTCTCCCTCCTAACCTTTTTTTTAAAAATGTGTTGCAATGGTAATACACATTTCACTACACCAATTGGTGCAAGCGACTAATAAACAACCTTTGAACTCCATTCTCCTGCCTTCTCCCCTTAACCTCTGAAACCTGCACTAATTAAGAATCTATCTATCTCTGCCTTAAGAATATTCACTGACTTGGCGTCTACACCCTTCCATGGCAAATAATTCACATTTTGCGTACAGTTTTGGTCTCCTAATCTGAGGAAAGACATTCTTGCCATAGAGGGAGTACAGAGAAGGTTCACCAGACTGATTCCTGGGATGACAGGACTTCCATATAAAGAAAGATTGGATAGACTCGGCTTGTACTCGCTGGAATTTAGGAGATTGAGGGGGGATCTTATAGAGACTTGCAAAATTCTTAAGGGGTTGGACAGGCTAGATGCAGGAAGATTGTTCCCGATGTTAGGGAACTCCAGAACAAGTGGTCACAGTTTAAGGATAAGGGGGAAGTCTTTTAGGACCGAGATGACAAGATCATTTCTCACACAGAGAGTGGTGAGTCTGTGGAGTTCTCTGCCACAGAGGTAGTTGAGGCCAGTTCATTGGCTATATTTAAGAGGGAGTTAGATGTGGCCCTTGTGGCTAAAGGGATCAGGGGGTATGGAGAGAAGGCAGGTACAGGATACTGAGTTGGATGATCACCCATGATCACATTGAATGGCGGTGCAGGCTCGAAGGGCCTACTCCTGCACCTATTTTCTATGATTCTATGAATCTAATTCCATGGATTCACCACCCTCGACTAAAGAAATTTCTCATCTGCTTCCTAAAAGAACGTCCTTTAATTCTGTGGCTATGACCTTTAGATCTAGACCCTCCCACTACATTTCTCCCCACCACAACAACCAAACTAAAGAAGGGTCTCAACCTGAAATGTCACCTATCCATTTCCTCCAGAGATGCTGCTTGACACGCTGAGATACTCCAGCATTGTGTGTCTGTCCTGTTTCATTCCCCATTATCTGGTTTCACCTATCGGCTTCTGTTTCACACCTTTCTCTCAATTCTATCCATTGGCATTCTGCCCTCTACCCTCAAAGTCTGCAAGCCGGCAGTGCTGGCAGTAGCGTGTCAGTTTTTTTCTACTTTTTTTGTTTTTTAGTGTGTTTAAATGTATGTTTTTAATGTTTTTCTGTGTCTTGTGTGGGGGGTGGTGTGGAGGGGGGGGGAGTAAGGGGGAAACCGCTTCGGTCGCCTCCTCCACGGAGAGGCGACTTTTTCCTTGTCTCCTCCCCCGTGGCCTAACATCAAGGATCCGGCGGCCTTTCCTGGAGACACACCCGTGGCTTCAGCGGCAGGCGCAGCGCGGACTTTCGTCGTGGAGCAGGCGAGCCCTCACCGGAGGAGAGCGCTCCGTTCGCTGGCCCGCGGCAGCCAGGGTTCTGCAGAGCTCCAGTTGGCGCGGCGTCTGCAGCCTGGGATCCAACTTCTACCGCGGGCGCGGCGGGGACTTACCATCAGGAGCGGGTCCCTCGCCGGGGACCCCGGGGGGGGGGGGGGGAGCTCTGACCGCCGGCCCTGCGGACTGTGGTGCTTCCCACTGCGGCACGGCGGGAACTTTAAATCGTCGACCGCCGGCCTGCAGCCTCCAGCAACCTGAAGCCGCGGTCTCCAGTAGCGAAGCACCAATTCAGGACTTACCTGGACTTCTTACCTTGTCTACTCATCAGGACGCCCGCAGCGGCAGCTGCGGAGGGTTGAGGTCTTGACCACGGAGGAAAATGGAGGAGAACTGGCCATATTTTGTGACCTCCACCACAGTGATGAATGCTGTGGTGGATGTTTGGGTTACATTTTTATTGTGTTTTTGTGTGTTATTTTTTCATTGTACCGCTGCTAGCAAGTGACGAATAAAACTGATTGTTGATTGTTGTTGATTTTTTGCAGGAGGAAACCAAAGATCTCGGAGAAAACCCACACAGTCACGGGGAGAACATACAAACACCATACAGACAACACCCATAGTCGGGATTGAATCTGGGGCTCCAGCGCTGCAAGGCAACAGCTCTACCGCTATGCCACTTTTTAGAGGTAAAAATAACTTATTTCTTGTGCACTCACCATTTGCTTTAGAAACTGAATATAGAACTAAAAGGTAACACCATGATCAGTACAGGAACAGAGAAGTTCTTAAAAGATCAAAATACACTACACTGCAGCCTTCATCAAATCAATTCCTTTAAGAAGCACAGGTTGGTGAGTGTTTGCCTTCATTGCTAGGGGCATTGAATGTAAGTCAGGATGTCATGATGCAGCTCTAAGACTTTGGTAAGGCTGCATTGGGAGTAGTGCATGCAGTTCTGCTCACCGCATTACGGGAAGGATGTGGAGGCTTTGAAGAGGGTGCATAGGAGGTTTACCAGAGTTAGAGGATTTCAGCTACAAGGAGAGGTTGGGTAAACTTGGATTGTTTTCTCTGGAACTTTGTGGTTGAGGGGAGACTTAATAGAAGTGTATAAAATTATGAGGGGCAATAGACACAGTAGACAGTCAGAACCTTTTCCCCCCAGGGTGGAAATATCCAACACTAGACACAGAGTCTCTTGCCCAGAGTGGGGGAAATCAAAAACTACAAAATATAGGTTTAAGGTGAGGTGGGAAAGATTTAATAGGAACCCGAGGAAGCACTTTTTCACACAAAGGGTGGGAGGTGCACAGAACTAGCTGCAGGAGGAGGTAGTTGAGGTAGGTATTATCACAACATTTAAGAAACATTTAGGCAGGCACATGGATAGGACAGGTTTAGAACTCAATAGAGGAGAACAAAGGGGTTAATTCTCCGTTCTAAATGACACCCCTTATTCTTAAACTGTGGCCCCTGGTTCTGAACTCCCCCAACATCGGGAACACGTTTCCTGCCTCTAGCATGTCCAAACCCTTAATAATCTTATATGTTTCAATAAGATCCCCTCTCATATTTATAAATTACAGAGCATACATGCCCAGCCGTTCCATTCTCCCGCCATACCGGGAATTAACCTTGTAAACCTACGCTGCAATAGTAAGAATGTCCTTCCTCAAATTAGGGGACCAAAACTGCACACAATACTCCAGGTGTGGTCTCACTAGGGCCCTGTACAACTGCAGAATGACCTCTTTGCACCTATACTCTTGCTATGAAGGCCAACATGCCATTCGCTTTCCTCACTGCCTGCTGTCCCTGCATGCTTACTTTCATTGATGAACAAGGACCCCCAGATCTCATTGTACTTCCCCTTTTCCCAACTTGACACCATTTAGATAATAGTCTGCCTTCCTGGTTTTGTTACCAAAGTGGATAACCTCACATGTATCCACATTCAACTGCATTTGCCACGCATCTGCCCACTCCCCCAACCTGTCCAAGTCACCCTCCATTCTCATAGCATCCTCCACACAGTTCACACAGCCACCCATTTTTGTGTCATCTGCAAATTTTGCTAATGTTACTTTGAATCCCTTCATCTAAATAATTGATGTATATTGTAAATAGCTGCGGTCCCAGCACCGAGCCTTGCGGTACCCCACTAGTCACTGCCTTCCATTATGAAACGGGCCCCTTTAATCCCTACTCTGTTTCCTGTCTGCCAACTACCCCCAATACCATGTACCCTCATTTTGCCCACTAATCTCCTATGTGGGACCTATGTGGGATATCAAATGTCTTCTGAAAGTCCAGGTAAACCACATCCACTGGCTTGCCCTGGTTCATTTTCCTAGTTACATCATCAAAAAATTCGAAGAGTTTTCAAGCATGATTTCCCCTTCGTAAATCCACGTTGACCCGGACCAATCCTGTTACTGCTATCCAAATGTGCCGCTATTTCATCTTTTATGATTGACTCCAGCATCTTCCCCATCACCGATGTCAGGCCAACTGGTCTATAATTCCCTGTTTTCTCTCTCCCGCCTTTCTTAAAAAGTGGGATAATATTAGCTACCCTCCAATCCACAGGAACTGATCTTGAATCTATAGAACATTGGAAAATGATCACCAATGCGTCCACGATTTCTGGAGTCACTTCCTCAAGTACCCTGGGATGCAGACCATCATGCCCTGGGGATTTATCAGCCTTCAGTCCCATCAGTCTACCCAACACCATTTCCTGCCCAATGTGGATTTCCTTCAGCTCCTCCATCACTGCAGATCCTCTGGCCACTAGTACATCAGGAAGATTGTTGTGTCCTCCTTAGTGAAGACATATCCAAAGTACCTGTTCAACTCATCTGCCTTTTCAGAATGGCAGGCAGTGACTAGTGGGGTGCCGCAAGGCTCGGTGCTGGGACCCCAGTTGTTTACAATATATATTAACTATTTGGATGAGGGAATTAAATGTGATATCTCTAAGTTTGCGGATGACACAAGGCTTGGTGGCAGTGTGAGCTACGAGGAGGATGCTATGAGGCTGCAGGGTGACTTGGATAGGTTGGGTGAGTGGGCAGAAGCATGACAGGTGCAGTATAATGTGGATAAATGTGTGATTTGCCACTTTTGTGGCAAGAACAGGAAAGCAGATTATTATCTGAATGGTGTCAGATTAGGAGAAGGGGAGGTGCAACGATACCTTGGTGTGCTTGTACATCAGTCACTGTAAGTAAGTATGCAGGTACAGCAGGCAGTGAAGAAAGCCAAAGCCAGGTTGGCCTTCATTGCGAGTGGATTTGAGTTTAGGATCAAGGAGGTCCTACTGCAGTTGAGCAGGGCCCTGGTGAGACCGAACCTGGAGTATCGTGTGCACTTTTGGTCTCCTAATTTGAGGAAAAACATTATTGCTATTGAGGGAGTGCAGCCTAGGTTCATCAGGTTAATTCCCGGCATGGCGGGACTGACGTATGATGAAAGAATGGGTCGACTGGGCTTGTGTTCACTGGAATTTAGAAGGATGAGACAGGATGTTATAGAAACATATAAAATTCTTAGAGGATTGGACATGGTAGATGCAGGAAAAATGATCCTGATGTTGGGGGATTCCAGAGCCAGCAGTCACAGTTTAAGAATAACGGGTAGTCCATTTTGGACAGAGAAGAGGAAAACCATTTTCACCCAGCGAGTTGTGAATCTGTAGAATTCTCTGCCACAGAAGGCAGTGGAAGTTCACTGGATGTTTTCAAGGGAGAGTGAGATTTAGCTCTTAGGGCTAAGGGAATCAAGGGAAAAAGCCGGAACGGGGTACTCATTTTGGATGATCAGACATGATCTTATTGAATGGTGGTGCTGGCTCGAAGAGCTGAATGGCCTACTCCTGCACCTATTTTCTACATTTCTATGTGTAGAGGGATATGGGCCAAATGCAGGCAGCTGGGGTTTGTGTAGATAGGACATGTTGGCTGGTGTGGGCAAGTTGAGCCAAAAGGCCCGTTTCCACACTCTATGACTCCCTGACCAGAGGCTATAGCTATACGGTGAAAGGGGAAACGTTTAATGTAGATGTGCAGGACATTTAGGTTTTTCGAGTTGAATACTTGCCATTAAATATTTTGTTCAGACCCAAGCTTTGGCAGTGCTGCAACTGATTGATATCACAATCTGTCTACTCTGTAAACTCTGGCTCGTGAGAGCCATGCATGCAGTATTACCTTGCCAATGCAGTAACTCAAGGCCAAGTTGGCATGTGCATTTCCCAAACAATGATCTCTAGATCTGCCTGTTACCTTCAATCAATAACTTGCTCATTCAACCTTGTAAAACATCCTAACACACTCTGCACTAGCTTAATCGTATCAAAGCCACATGTTGATAAATTAGAAAAAGGTGCCTAAAAACCTGGCCAACCAGCTAGCTTGACAGAGTACAGAGATAGGGCAATTAAGACTACCTGCCAGCTTCTCGATATAATTCATGCATGGTTAAAGGGCAGGATCGAAATTACAGCTGCTGAACAAATGTTTGGTGTTGTTTGAATATCAAAAGGCAATTTTCCCCAAGGCCAAAAACTATATTAAAGTGTTATATAGAGAATGTGTTATCTCCAATAACTAAAGTATTACTGAAGAGTCAGAATCACGTTTGTGTGGTAACTCGAATAACAAAGAAATGTAAGAAGTTTTGTAGATCTCTTGGTGAATGAAACTCTTTGTCAGAAGGTGATATGTGGGCATTCTGTTCCAAATTTCATCAATATGATATAATGCATCCTATTTTGAAATGTTCGCCCCCAGTTACTTGGATAATAATGTCCTTCATTCAATTGATTTGCATTAAACATCATAACTGACGAAAAGACTATGTGATAACATTCAACAGTTGCCAGTCACAAAATTTGCGCTTCTGACACAAGTGCAGAAAATTTCATAGCTCTTAAAATTTTGATATATTGCCAAGTGATTCTTTAACACACCAGTAGTAGGTGTAAACTTTGAAATCCGTTGGCAAAGATCATTGTGAATAGCTGCAACAGGGTTAAGGTTATTGTAGAGGGTTCAGGTCTAATGGATTATTCAAAAACAATAAATGATGACAAAGATTATCCACCGCTGGAACACACCCCAGTTCAGGGCCTTCGGTTCACAAGGACTGTGCCAAACATGGTGCCAAGACCAACGTACCTGCCTACACATAATGCAACACTTGTCCCTTCACCTCCCCCCTCCACTCCTTTCAGGGACCCAAGCAGTCCTTCCAGGTCCGACAGAGGTTCACCTGCACCTCCTCCAACCTCATCTACTGCATCCGCTGCTCCAGATGCCAGATGATCTATATCGGTGAGACCAAGCGGAGGCTTGGCGATCGCTTCGCCGAACACCTCCGCTCGGTCCGCAATAACCAACCCGACCTCCCGGTGGCTCAGCACTTCAACTCCCCCTCCCATTCCACATCCGACCTCTCGGTCCTGGGCCTCCTCCACGGCCAGAGCGAGCAACACCGCAAGCTGGAGGAACAGCACCTCATATTCCGCTTGGGGAGTCTGCATCCTTTGGGCTTGAATATTGAATTTTCTCAATTCTGTTAACCCTTGCTGTCTCCTCCCCTTCCCACCTCTCCCTCAGCCCTCGGGCCCTGCCATTCCCTCTATCTCTATCTCCCTTCGCACCAGCTTCTCATTTTCACACCACAAACAGCTTACAATGGCTTGTTCCCTTTATCACCGATACTTTTTTGCATATCTTTCACTCATTGTTCCTTATCTCTCCACATCACCGTCTATATCTCTCGTTTCCCTGATCCCTGACCAGTCTGAAGAAGGGTCTCGACCCGAAACGTCGCCTATCTCCTTCGCTCCTTAGATGCTGCTGCACCCGCTGAGTTTCTCCAGCATTTTGTGTAACCCCCCTACACATAATCTATGTTCTTCTATTCCCTGCATATCCGTGTGCCTATCCAAAAGGCTCTTAGACCATTAACATGGTTATTATCGGATCTGTCCCAATCACCAAACTACACCGCATTCCAGGAGCTCAATACTCTGTGCAAAAAAACCTTGTCCCACACAACTCATTTAGTATTGGATATTTCCATCCTGGGGGGAAAAGGCCCTGACTGTCCACTTATATATGCCTCTTATCATTTCATATACTTCTATCAGGTCTCCCCTCAACCTCCACTGTCAGAGATAGTAAACCAAGTCAGCCCAACCTCACCCTCGGAGCTAATACCCACTAATCCAGGCATCATTTTTTTTTAAACCTCATCTACACCCTTTCCAAAGCCTCCACATCCTTACTGTATTGGGGTGACCACAACTGCCTGCAATACTCCAAGAACTCTAATGGCGATACCATATTTCAGCTGCAGCTATTTATTTGAAAATAATTGTTTACAAAGGATGATGGTATCATAGCGAGGTGATACATTAATGCATAGGCCAGTCACAATTCGCACAGTTGCATTTCAACACATGAGGTTTTTTTAACCTTAATTTGGTGCACTAACAGGAAAATAATTGCCTGAAATCTTTCAAAAAAAAATACAAAGCTACATAGAGCTGGGAACAATTGGCCCATACATCAGTTTCCACTGAACCTGCTGCCGAACCCCGGATTCTGCCGGGCCCCCCAAGACCAAACAAGACACCAGTTTTTATTGCCACACATCTACTTCTGGGCCTTGCTGACTACCACTGCCTCATCAGATTTCATTATTCAATATTGATGAATGAAGGCAATCTGGCCCTGATGCACTGGTGGCCAGGACTATGGGAAACAGACTTTAGCTCTAAACCCTGGTAGTTGTATCAGGATCAACACTGGAGGAAAAGAAAGAGAGGCTGGTGAATGTAAAAGTTTAGTTTAACTTAGTTTGGAGATACTGCGCAGAAGCAAGTTCTTCAGCCCACCGAGTCCGCATCGACCAGCGATCCCCGCGTATTAACACACGTCTACCCACACTAGGGACAATATTTATTTTATACTTATACCAAGTATACAAACCCAAGCCAATTAACCTACAAACCTGGACGTCTTTGGAGAGTGGGAGGAAACCAAAGATCTCGGAGAAAGCCCACGAGGTCACAGGGAGAACGTACAAACTACGTACAGACAGCACCCATAGTCAGGATCGAACTCGGGTCTCTGGCGCTGTAAGCGCAGTAAGGCAGCAAATCTACCGCTGCACCACCGGGCCGCCCCAAATAGGAAGGAAAAGCAGGAGGAAAGTTGCAGGTTGGGTAGAATTGAAGAGAGAGGGATGTTGACCCAGTGGAGACTGTGAAAGAAATGATACCAGTCACGACTGAATTGATTCAAGAAATGACATATTGCTAAAAAAAAATCAAAGAAACTCAGAAAACCTGTGAAAAGTTACAGCTGTAAATACAGTGTATAAATGAATCACCTTTAAAAAAAAAGGAAACCAATATAGTGTTTAAATTTATGACATGTAAGATGTATGCACACATGCAGTGTACTGAATAAATCAGTTGCACATGTTTTAGGAAAACTTTCAAATGCCATATTTAAACAAGTGGATGCCTAACATCATTGCATCACTCAATTGTCAATAATGTCTAGGAATCAGGACTCAGACCTAATAAGTACTAATCTGTGCTGCATCCTCACAAATAACACTGCAGCAAGCCATGTGTCTTGCACACTGTGCCAGAAATTCAACCGTCAACACATCAAATGCATTGCCTGACGCTCACTGATGCATTTCCTCTCTTGTCGGAAACGGTGGCACATAATTAGAGGGAATAACAGTTAACCAGTATTAACATACATGTCATAAATGTAAACACTTTTTAATAAAGGGGGATTCATTTTGTACACTGTATTTACAGCTGTAACTTTTCACAGGTTTTCTGAGTTTCTTTGATTTCTTGAGCAATAGGTAATTTCTTGAATCAATTCAGTAGTGACTGGTATAATTTCTTTCACAGTTAAAGTGTTCGTCTGTGCTCGGATTTGAAGTGGGAATATACATGCATGTATCATGTATGATGGGCCGAGGGAAATCTCCCTCCCAGCTTTGCTGCTCTCTATTAATTGCAGTGTTCATTCATTGCCTCCCCAATTGAATCCAAGGTTGCCACCCATGCTGTAGTGTTATTTGTGAGGATGCAGCATAGCATTGTAGATTTTAGATCTGGGTCATAATTCTTAGAAATCACTCAATTGAGTGATGCAATGATGTTAGGCATCCACTTGTTCAAATCTGGCATTTGAAAATGTTGTCACTGACTTGAACCACTTGCTGTCATAAACCTTTTGAAGTGCATCATCCAGGTGCATTCTCCCTGTCTTCATGGCCTATGCCCTGGAGATTTCTCGGCCCGAATGAATGCAGGACATCTATTCAATTTTGCAGCCCCTGCACTAAGACATGCAGCACAGCATCCTTTGGACACACTGCACAGCCGACTTTCTTTTTTCAGGGGCACTGGGTAGCTTTGAGTGGTGCCAGACACTTACAATGTCGGATTCATTGCTGATATATGCAGACAAGGAGCAGTACAGATAATGCGTGCAGTAGGCATGCGAGGCAACAAGGAGCACAAATAAAAACAGTGCACCTTCTGTGGTCATCACCTCCACAGTCAAAGCATGTTCAGTTCAGGCACCTACATCTTTATTGAGGAAGTATCAATGTAACATTGTATTAGTACCTTTGGAAGTGAGCCAGTCCAACACTCTCTCCGATACTCACGCAGTCACTCATTCAATCAATCTCTCTCTTTCTCTCTACAAACACTTGTTTATATCTCATGGACACACACAGACATGATCACACCCAGAAAAGCAGGTAATTGGAATTGTGCATAGATGTATTTTTGTATGTCAGTTAAACTATTGAAATACTTGGAGAGGAAATTTACCAATAAAAAAATCTGGCAGTGCTTTCCCACCTAGTGTCTCATCAACCACTCATTTTCGAATATTTGGCAGTGGCCCTAACATTGAATGATGCTGGAGCAATAAATCCTAACATTTGGCTTGATCTTCCCAGCTGAAATCTACAGACGGCACGGTGGCGCAGCGGTAGAGTTACAGCACTTGCCGCGCCGTAGACCCGAGTTCGATCCCGATTATGGGAGCTCCTGAGTACGGAGTTTCTACATTCTCCCCGCGACCGTGTGGGTTTTCTCCGAGAGCTTTGGTTTATTCCCAAATAGTGTTAATATGCGAGGGTTGGTGCGGACTCGGTGGGCCGAAGGGCCTGTTTCCACGCTGTATCTCTAAACTAAAAAAAAGTAGGTTTGTGATGAAGTTAATTTCCTAAGAATAAAAAAAAATCATATCATGTTCACCAAGCCAACGATTTATGAACAAATTCAATATCACAGAATGGGCCTAAGGCTTTTTTAGTCAGCTGTAAAAAATTCTTAGATCATAAACTCATGGAACATTCCATTTTGGAAAATTAGCTTAAGGAAAATCAACTAGAAAATAATCATATGCATATAGTGTACTCACTGGAGACCTCCATGTCATCAGCCCTTGGCAACTGGCTTATCTTAATTAAACCATGCTTCTTCATACAAACCAGTGAGTAACACAGCCCAATGCTTTGGTTTGAATTTACATTTTACATCAGCAAATTCATTACAGTGTGAAAGTTGCAGGTTTCTCCCATCAGTCTTCCGTTCTTACCTCAGTTGCTGCTAACATATAATACATCTAAAACCATAGCAGAAACTATACTCACTTTATTTCATATTAAGCTATAGTCATACTCCTAATATTTCTGCCGTCCAACTTTACAAGTGATGTGAACTATTTGTGGTTTTATTAAGTCAAATTTCACTGTACCTTAACTGGTACATTTGACAACAAACTGACCTTGAAACCTTGAACCTTGAAGATGTTCTATTTGATGAATTATGAGGACCATAGCTTTGATTATAGTCTCTCTTTTAAAATGAATGAGCAAACAACCAAGATCAAAATATTTAAGTCCATGTGTTTGGCAGCTGAATTGAGAGCAAACTAATGCCTGAAATCTAGTATATTGGTCAGTATCTATAAATAAAACATTTGCATCCACTTCTAAAGCACTCAGCAAAATTATTTCGCATTTCTGGGGAAATCACCATTTTTGTTTACTATTGTCACAAAACCAATTAGCAATAATTAATTCCTTAACATTTAGCAGATGCATCATTTTGAATACTTAGTCCTAAAGTTCATGAGCAGTTTGACTAATAGAAAAACAACTTGATAATTATTAGTAATACCATTATTTTTTATGACCACTGTAACTAATCCACAAGAGTGGATGGTAGTATATGGGTGTAAAACATTTAGTTATAGTAATTTTCATCCTACCAACTATTTCCAATTGAACAAAACAAAGTGCTGTTGGAACTCAGTGGGTCAGGCAGCAGCAGTGGAGGGAATGGACAAGTGACATTTCAGGTCAGGACCCTTTCAGCCTCTATCCTTCCCCTCCACAGATACTGCCTGATTCACTGAGTTACTCCAGCACTTTCAGGATGATCTTTGGGTTGAAATGCTGTTTCTCTTTGGAAGGTTAATTTCCTAAATTGTCCTTAAGATGATAAGACATGACCTCAGCAGAATCTGATCTACAATTTGTAGACTGGCACTTGAATATTGTTTTATAACATGCAAGAAAAACATTTAAAGATTTGAACACTGAAAGGGCCAGGAAGCGAGCGGGTAAGATCATCTCTGACCCCTCTCACCCGGGTCATAAACACATTGAAGCACTTCCCTCTGGAAGGCGACTCCGGACTGTCAAAGCCGCCTAAAAACAGCTTTTTTCCACGAGCAGTAGCTCTACTCAACAGCCAAAAGTCTGTAGCCTCTTTGTGCTCTGGTATTTTATTTCATTCTTCACATGTTTAAATTATGTTTTATTTATTTTTTTTATTTTTTTTAATGAATATTTTTATTAATTGTAAATACATATTAATAGAAAATACTTCTTACATACATTCGTAATATTATTAATATTAACATTTAAGACTTATTTATATTTCTATACATTTTTTTTTAATAAGTAAGAAAAAATAGAGAAAAATAATATAGAGATAAGAAATCAAAAATAAAGAAGTGAAAGGAGTATTAAAAAGTTATCCATCGTTGGAGATATATCCATGATTTGTTATACGTATTTCTTCATCTATTCCATTATTCAGGTTTCAGTCAGGCTCTCGTACCGAGCCATTTTGACTCTTTAGATATTCAATGTATGGAGACCATAGTCCTCTGAAAAGATCCAACCTGTCCATTAGGAAAAGCCTCAATCTTTCCAGATGGAGTGTCTCTGACATTCCTGTAATCCACATTTTGATTGTGGGGGATGTAGGACCTTTCCAGAATTTTTATATTCGTTTTTTCCCAATTATTAAACTCTAATCAGTAAAAATTATTTGATTCGTTGTTGTTATTAATTGATCGGTTTCCAGTATTCCCAGTATTATTAACTTTGAGTCAGGAGTCAGATTTTCAATTGTTAACTGTATTTCGTGCTGTTACTTGCAAGCAAAGCACCAAGGCAAATTCCATGTATGTATACATATCTGGCTAATAAAATGTATTCAGTTCAATATACAAAAAGCAGTGAAAGAGTAGCAATATAATTGGGGAGTTTTGGAAGCTAGTTGGAGTAAAGCCTTGCTCTTGATGAATATAGATTGGACAGTCAATCCATAACCTGCGGTTGCATAATTTAAATCAGATCCCACTATGAATTTTACATCTCTATTGAGGCTACCCTTCCAATGTGCTTCTAACCATATAAAATGGACACATAACTGATCAAAATAAGCTTCGGTACAACTCTTCCAACATTGACCATCTAACCTACGAGCTACATGTATTTGGGTAGGGAGAGGACATCCAGGGAAGTAACCACAGGAAATGTCTGGATTTCAGGACTAAAAATGGGTTGCTGGAGCTGTGAACCAGTGGTCCTCCTGGCAGCATCACTGCGCTACTTTAGTTGGAGAATACCTTTAACCATGTTGACCATCAGGTACACATCTATACTAATCCTATTTGCCAGCACTTAATTCATTGCCTTCTACATATTGACAATTCAAGTGCTCATCTAGATACTTCTAAATTGCCATGAGAATCTCTGTTTTCCACCCACTCAATCAGTACATTCCAGAATTCAAACATCAGCTGCACTTGGTCTCCGTCCTATATCAGACATTCCCGTTATTCATTCCACCCCTCCTCTGTCCCAGCAAGTTGAACCCATGCTTGTTTTCTAACATTTCCTAATTCCACAAAAATCTTAACTTCTGACACACAATTCGGCCCCATTGATTTCTTTCAAATGGCATGTCCTGCAGTTGAACCACTAGCTGGCCACGGTGTAATAATTCACCTGATGATTTGTCTTACTGAACATTTCCAGTATTCCTAGTCTTATTTCCGATTATTACACCTTGAGAACTAGCTGTCAAAAGAGATATGATTTACGATGCATTTTTAATGGAAGATAATTAGATATTCATCCCAAGGGCATGACATTCTTATAAATATTTTCTGCAGCTTCCAGGTAACAATCTGTTATATAGGCAAGAGAAATTGCAGTGAAGGGACGTCTTCGTGAGCAAAGAACTAAAAACCCCAAGGAAGGCTATAGATTTTCAAAACAGCACTTGTATTGAAGAAAGAGCAGAATATTTGGTGCTTGTCCTTAGCAATCTCAAATCAAAGAAACCATAAGATACTTGTCTAAGAAATCACTGTCACACAACAATGTACACATTTTACTTGACTTTTTGGATGTTAGTTCTGATAAAATAGCTATATTATCTTCTAAGTTACACCAGGTGGCATAAAATCCAGCATCTACTTTTAGTTTAGTGATACTTGCATTCCCCAGCAAAGTTATGGAGCAATGATTTGATGGATCCAATGGTACTGACTTAGTTGGTGACTGATTAAGATAGGAAAGGCAGTTTGAAAGGACACACCGTGGAAGCTTCTGTTATGATCCCATAAAACAATACTAGCATTCATCAACGAAATGGAACAAGCTAGCACTAAATACCTAAATTACAAAAATATGTGGCTTTACCTTGATCAAAATTTCACAAGGCCAGTCGTGACCACAGTTTGACTTTGTTCATTTGAAAAGGATGTGAAATATGCAAACGATTTATTGATACACCCAGAAAATGTCCAATAAGTAAGTTTATTGGCTAAGTATTCACATACAAGGAATTTGCCTTGGTGCTCCGCCCACAAGTAACAACATGACATACAGCGACAGTTACGAATGACTCAGAAAACACTAAACATTAATAATAATAAGACATTAATGATAAAACACCATTGATCAAGCGTGTGAACCAACAAAATACCAGATCGAAGGGAGGCTGCAGATTTTTGGCTGTTGAGTAGAGCAACTACTCGTGGATAAAAACTGTTTTTATGTCTGGCTGTGGCAGCTTTGACAATCCGGAGTCGCCTTCCAGAGGGAAGTGATTCAAAGAGTTTGTGGCCAGGGTGAGAGGGGTCAGAGATGATCTTGCCCGCTCGCTTCCTGGCCTTTGCAGTGTACAGTTCATCAATGGAGGGAAGGTTGCAGCCAATAATCTTCTCTGCTGATCGGACGATTCGCTGCAGCCTCCAGGTGTCGTGCTTGGTAGCTGAGCCAAACCAGACCATGGTGGAGAAGGTGAGAACAGACTCTACGATGGCCGTGTAGAATTGGACCATCATTGCCTGTGGCAGATTGTGCTTCCTCAGCTGCCGCAGGAAGTACATCCTCTGTTGTGCCTTTTTGACTGTGGAGTCGATGGTAGCCCCCCCACTTAAGGTCCTTGGAGATGATGGTTCCCAGGAACTTAAAAGACTCCACAGATGTGACTGTGGTGTTGTTGATGGTGAGTGGGGTGAGGGAAGGGGGAGCTCTCCTAAAGTCTACAATCAATTCCACTATCTTAAGAACATTGAGCTCTAGGTTGTTTCTACGGCACCAGGACGCCAGCTGTGAGACTTCCTGTCTGTAGGCAGATTCCTCCCCATCCTGGATCAGTCCAATCAGGGTTGTGTCGTCCGCAAACTTGAGAAGCTTGACAGAGGTGCCTGTGGAGGTGCGGTCGGCAGTGTAGAGCGAGTAGAGGAGAGGAGAGAGTACGCAGCCTTGCGGTGCTCCAATGCTGAGCGTTTGCGGGTCCGAGATGTACTTTCCCACCCTTACATGCTGCTTCCTGCCTGTCAGGAATCTGGTGATCCACCGACAGAGGGGTTCAGGCACAGTCAACTCGGAAAAGTTTGGAGTGTAGTAGCTCTGGCACAATGGTGTTGAATGCAGAGCTAAAATCAACAAACAGGATCCTCGCATAGGTCCCCTGGCGGTCTAGGTGCTGTAGGATGAAGTGCAGGCCCAGGTTGACTGTATCATCCACAGATCTATTGGCCCGATATGCAAACTGCAGAGGGTCCTGCACAGCAGCACAGAAACTTTCATTAGGTTTACTGTATATCAACTAACTTCTAAAGTTGAATCACATTTTAGCCTGATGTGCCAAGATAGTGACAGAGGGATCCAGTAAGGCATTAAGTACAAAGACAGAATTTTGGAACAACACATTACTACTGACACATTTCATATAATCCCAGTCAACTGAATAAAATTAATTCCCAAAATAGGACAAAATATTTATTTTCCCAGAACCATTTTAAAGAGATTATTCTCCCATTATGGTGTAAAATTGCGTCAGAGCCTGCTCATCCCAAGTTTAGTTTTAGTTCAGAGATACAGTGCGGAAACAGGACCTTCGGCCCACTGAGTCCGTGCCGCCCAGCAAACCCCGCACATTAACACTATCCCACCACACACACACACACACACACACACACACACACTAGGGTCATTTTGTTTTTACATTTAGCAAGCCAATTAACCTACGTACCTGTATGTCTTTGGAGTGTGGGGAGGAAACCGAAGATCTCGGTGAAAACCCACGAGGTCACAGGGAGAACGTACAAACACCATACAGACAGCACCCGTAGTCGGGATCGAACTCGGGTCTCGGGCGCTGCAATCGCTGTAAGGCAGCAACACTATTACTGCGTCACCCTGCGGCATAGCGAAACCTGCTGGATTTACATTGGCTGAAAAGATTATCTTCAAATATTTTACACAGGAATGTCCAACAAGTCAACAGGTTAAGGATCAGATTTGATAATGTTCTTGGACTGAATTAATTAGGCACTTTTAAATATTACCAAGGTTAAAGGAGTATCTGACAGGGGAGTGTTAAGAGGAAACACTCAGAGAAATAAAGCAATACATTCAAAACTCTCCTTTAGAGAGTTGCACAGGCAAAATAGCCCCCAAAAGTGCACTTTTGCATCATCGGTTTTTGGGAAGGACAGATACTGAGGGGTGCAATACTGCCAGCATCAGACATGTGATCTGGCTACACTGGATATATGTTGAATTGCCATATTGGTTAAGGTGATGTGTAGTTATCTAGGTCGCATGCCCCAAATGGTTATTTGCTTATCCAAACCAACCCCAAATTAATTGTGACTTAACACAAAATATGCTGTGCAGTTAGACTTATTCAGTACATAGAAACCAAACACATATTTCTCAAAGGAGATTGTAGAAGAGTAGCTACCAGAAAAGAAGCTCACAATTTTATGCTTCCTTTAAAATAACTGATTCCAGGATGTAGTAAATTATGCTGCTAGTTATCTTTGTAAAAAAAAACAGAGCTAATAAGGAAATAATCAATGGTCTCATATAAGTAACATTTTAAGTCATACCAGTGAACATTCCTTAATATTGAAGGGAAATCTG
Source organism: Okamejei kenojei (assembly GCA_035221665.1). Classification (NCBI taxonomy): domain Eukaryota; kingdom Metazoa; phylum Chordata; class Chondrichthyes; order Rajiformes; family Rajidae; genus Okamejei; species Okamejei kenojei. The sequence continues at coordinate 89,506,840 of CM069132.1, forward strand.
GATAATGCATGTTACAAACAATTGAATCAAATGAGATTGGTAATTCTCATGTCACTTCCCAGAAGAGATTTTCATTTCTTTTCCATAGTTATACCAAGTAGAATTCCACAGACTTTATTTCACAAAGTCACGCAGATATTCAGAATCCTCCAAAAATATAACCTCATAAGGCTTCAGCCTCTTTTCAGGGAAATAAAGCATAATCACACAATCAACATCGATACCATTCAACCAATTTGTGACACCTTGCCCAGAAAGGAACACGATCTAAAAATAATTAGAAATATATGTAATTATAGGGATGAACATATGAATATATGACTTTGAACCAGACCTAAAATAAATGAGTTTTGCTTCAATGCCTTACTAGTATTCTAAACCAGTCAGTCATTAATGACTGTCACGTCTATTGATATAGATTTATTATTGTAATGTGTACCAATAGTGAAAAATATTGTTTTGGCTGCAATTAAGGGAAAAACATCCATACATGATTACAACCAGAACCATTCATGAGTATTAAAAAAATTATGCAAAGAGAAAGAGATTGCAAAATATAGTAGAAACAAAATACTGCGGATATTGGTGAACACGCAAAATGACACAAAGGTCTGAAGAAGGGTCTCGACCCGAAGTATCATCTATCCATGTTTTCCAGAGATGCTGCCTTACCTGCTGAATTACCGCAGTATTTTGTGTCCTTTTGCAGAATATAGCAATAGAGGTTCAGGGAAAGAGCTGATTTTTTTTTTAAGGTGTAAGTTCTGCAGAAAGGTAGATGAGAGTAGGGGTGGGGGCGGGTATACATCCTTAGCTTGTGAAAGGTCCGCTCGAGTCGGAGACACAAATGGGTAGAAATCTGAGACATTATAGTGACTTCACCAAGTATATACAGCCTCAGATTTCACTTCCTTTACTAACAAATCCTTTTCTCCTTATAAAACTTTTCAAAAATGAGAAATCTAGCTTCTAAAAGTACCAGTAAACAGCCTTTATTCTGCATCAAAACACTCCTAACAAAACACTCCTTCTTGAATTTTTGAGCTATGCTCTAAAATAAAGCTCAAAATGTGGAAGATATATTTGGAGCATAAATTGAACAACTATTCAAGCAGAGAAGGAAAATTAAGACCAAGTTTCAGTATTGCGTCAGCAATAACTTTAAGTTGAATGAAAGTAGAACCTTTTGGGGGCAAGTACTAAAATTAATGGAATCATTGAGAAAGTTGTGTATATTCTCGTTCATAAAGACAATTCCAATGAAAAGAAAGCTGGGTGGATAGAGTGACCTTGTGTATTTATAGCACAAATGACTGCAAGGCAGATCATGTTGTTTTATCCTGGAATAAGATTAGCCTGGTTAAAATACACTGTTCGTTTCTGCAAGGTAGTGATATTGAGAATTCTATCCTGTGAAGTAGTTACTGTAGAACTAGAAATAGAAACATAGAAACATAGAAATTAGGTGCAGGAGCAGGCCATTCGGCCCTTCGAGCCTGCACCGCCATTCAATATGATCATGGCTGATCATCCAACTCAGTATCCTGTACCTGCCTTCTCTCCATACCTCCTGATCCCTTCAGCCACAAGGGCCACATCCAACTCCCTCTTAAATATGGCCAACGAACTGGCCTCAATTACCTTCTGTGGCAGAAAATTCCACAGATTCACCACTCTCTGTGTGAAAAACGATTTTCTCATCTCGGTCCTAAAAGACTTCCCCCTTATCCTTAAACTGTGACCCCTTGTCCTGGACTTCCCCAACATCGGGAACAATCTTCCTGCATCTAGCCTGTCCAACCCCTTAACAATTTTGTAAGTCTCTATAAGATCCCCCCTCAATCTTCTAAATTCCAGCGAGTACAAGCCGAGTCTATCCAGTCTTTCTTCATATGGAAGTCGTGCCATCCCAGGAATCAGTCTGGTGAACCTTCTCTGTACTCCCTGTATGGCAAGAATGTCTTTCCTCAGATTTGGAGACCAAAACTGTACGCAATACTCCAGGTGTGGCCTCACCAAGACCTGTACAACTGCAGTAGAACCTCCCTGCTTTTGTACTCAAATCCTTTTGCTATGAATGCCAACATACCATTTGCTTTCTTCACAGCCTGCTGCACCTGCATGCCTACTTTCAATGACTGGTGTACCATGACACCCAGGTCTCGCTGCATCTCCCCTTTTCCTAATCGGTCACCATTCAAATAATAGTCTACCTTCCTGTTTTTGCCACCAAAGTGGATAACCTCACATTTATCCACATTATACTGCATCTGCCACGCATTTGCCCAGTCTATCCAAGTCATCCTGCAGCCTCCTAGCATCCTCCTCACAGCTAACACTGCCCCCCAGTTTCATGTCATCGGCAAACTTCGAGATGTTGCATTTAATTCCCTCCTCCAAATCATTAATGTATATTGTAAATAGCTGGGGTCCCAGCACTGAGCCTTGTGGCACCCCACTAGTCACTGCCTGCCATCCTGAAAAGGACCCGTTCACTCCTACTCTTTGCTTCCTGTCTGCCAGCCAGTTCTCTATCCACATCAATACTGAACCACCAATACCGTGTGCTTTAAGTTTGTATACCAATCTCTTGTGTGGGACCTTGTCGAAAGCCTTCTGAAAGTCCAGATATAACACATCCACTGCTTCTCCCTTATCCACTCTACTAGTTACATCCTCAAAAAATTCAATAAGATTCGTCAGACATGATTTACCCTTCATAAATCCATGCTGACTTTGTCCAATGATTTCGCCACTTACAAATGCGCTGCTATCCCATCTTTAATAATTGACTCTAGCAGTTTCCCCACTACCGATGTTAGAGTAACTGGTCTGTAATTCCCCGTTTTCTCTCTCCCTCCCTTTTTAAAAAGTGGGGTTACATTAGCTACCCTCCAATCCTCAGGAACTACTCCAGAATCTAAAGTTTTGAAAAATTATCACTAAGGCATCTGCTATTTCTGGGGCTACTTCCTTAAGTAACCTGGGATGCAGCCTATCTGGCCCTGGGGATTTATCGGCCTTTAATCCATTCAATTTACCTAACACCACTTTCCGTCTAACCTGGATTTCACTCATTTCCTCCATCTCATTTGACCCGCGATACCCTGCTATTTCCGGCAAATTATTTATGTCTTCCTTAGTGAAGACAGAACCAAAGTAGTTATTCAATTGGTCTTCCATGTCCTTGTTCCCCATGATCAATTCACCCGTTTCTGACTGCAAGGGACCTACATTTGTTTTAACTAATCTTTTGCGCTTCACAAATCGATAAAAACTTTTGCAGTCAGTTTTTATGTTTCCTGCCAGTTTTCTTTCATACTCCATTTTCCCTTTCCTAATTAAGCCCTTTGTCCTCCTCTGTTGGTCTCTGAATTTCTCCCAGTCCTCTGGTAGGCTGCTTTTTCTGGCTAATTTGTACGCTTCATCTTTTTCTTTGATACTATCCCTGATTTCCCTCGTTATCCACGGATGCGCCACCTACCCTGATTTATTCTTTTGCCATACTATAGGGTATATGATCAAGAGTTACAGTCAGAAATAGGGTACATAGAAACATGACTGTGACAATCAGGCATTGGAATTATGCTGTTTCAATGGATCATTCCTCTCCAGGATTAGTGACATCCTTCTCAAGAATCTATTTGAATTTCGAGTTACTTGATGTCACTTTTCTCTTTGCTTAACCCTAAATGGTACAATAAGGAATAAATTAGTACAACAGACAATTCAAATATTGCAATGAATGAAAATAATCAACTATTTCTGAGTCCCACCTGAATTTCTAATCAGTGGTGGGTAATTCAGTTGGTAGTTGAAATGTTAACAAATATCTTTATTGACCAAGTTGAAGATGAAGGAAATGGGCAGACGATGCATTGGTTCAGGGCCCCTTTTCAGACTGCAATTTCTTGTGTCACTGGGTTTGCATCAGTCAATCTTTAAGAGAATATCCAAAAAAAAGTCAACTTGGACTGCCACTGAAAGGTTTAGAGTCATATAGCACGGAAAAAGGCCCTTCAGCTCAACTTGTCCATGACGACCAAGACGCCCATCTAAGCCAATCACATTTATCTGCGTTAGGCCTATGCCCCTCTAAATCTTTCCTCTCCATTTATGTCGCTATCGCATCTGGTTCAACCACTTTCTTTAGCAGCTCATTCCATATGTGCACCACCCTATGTGTGAAGTAGTGATCTCCTGAGAGCCTTTTAATTGTTTCCCTTCACCCCTTAAATCTAATTGTGGACAGTAACAAAGTTAAAACTAGTCCTCCATTCATGATTTTATATAACTTGGCAAGGTCTACCCTTAGTTATAGGGAGAGGAATAATCCAGCCGCTCCATATAACTCACATCCTCAAGTCCTGGCACCGTTCTTGTAAATCTGCTTTGCACTCTTTCCAGCTCAAGACATTTTTCCTACAGCAGGGCAATCAAAACTGAACACAATTGCAGCCTCACTGCTTATACAACTGCAACAAAATGTCCCAACTCCTATACTCAATGCCCTTAATGATGAAGGCCAGCATTCCAAACTCCTCCTTCTCCAACCTGTCTACCTGTGCTGCTATTTTCATGGAAGTATGTACGTATACTAGGTTCCTCTGTTCCTCAACATTCCTGAATGTCCTACTGTTCGTGCAAGTCATAGGACCTTAGTGTGGAAACAGGCCCTTCAGCCCAACTTGCCCACACCAGCCAACATGTCCCATCTATACTAGTCCCACCTGCCTGCATTTGGTCCATTCCTATTAAATCTTTCCCCACTCACCTTGAACCTATGTCCTCTAGTTTTCGATTCCCCTATTCTGGGCAAGAGACTCTGTGGATCTACCCGATCTACTCCTCTCATGATTGTGTACGCTTTTGTACAGAAGTCTTACTCTAGTTTGACTTTTCAAAATCCAAGACTACGACTTATCTGAATTGAACGCCATATGCTACTCCTTCGTCCACTTACCTAGATAATCAAAATTCTACTGTAATTTTTGACACCCTACTTCACTGTCTATAATGCCTCCTATTTTAGTGTCATCTGCAAACATATAAACTATGCCTTGAATTCTTAAATCATTTAAATAAATGATGAACAGCAAAAGGCCCAGCTTTGTTCGAACAATCCCTGTGGCACATCACTTCCAACCCTGCATCAGGAAAGTGTCTAGAATGCATAAAATGGAGAAAGAAATGCATTGTACTGAATGGATATTTTATTGCTGTCTGACAAGGGTAGTTAGAAAACACAATTAAATCAGTTTCAAAACTTTTATTAGGAAAAAGCAATCACCAGTATTTCACAGAATCTAGTATAGTTATGCAAATAATGGAGTAGCAGGAATTGTTTTGTGGACGGAATGAAGATTTCATCCTGCAAAAACCCAGCTGCAACCCAGACCAGCCCAGCCCACTGATGAGAACATATAGTGAATTTTATTGTTTTATAAAACAAAATATATAAAAAGGGGGTGAAAAAAAAATCTACATCCGATAAACCTAGGCCACAAACATTATGAGGAAATGTATTATTCATCAAGAATACAAAGCCAAACTATACAGAACATTTATTCACTGTATTTCAGAAGCTGGTTAATGAAATGCTCCTCGACTGGTTCGTAGCAGCAGTTCGAATAATTCAAGGAGAAGTAGTCAGGAAGGGGCCAAAAAACAAAATTTAACAGCCTCCAAAACCCGGACAAGAAGTTACAGAAGGGGAAAAAATTAAATGAAATAACATATGTGAAGAAAATAAAAAGACATCTCTATAATTTCCCGTCTCTATGTGGCCTCTAATTTTCAATTTCCCCTCATTGCGAATGAATTAACTGAAACAATTCCATGGCAAACAAAACAGAAGGTTCACAATTTGTAAATCAGAACTGGTTAATTCTTCATTGAGATATAAAAATCTACACAAAATTAAAGTCATCATAATTGTAATATTCATTTTTCCATGAATTCTGTCCCAGTTAAATAGATTTTGTATTTATACAAAAATGATTTAAGTGTATGTTTGATATATGTTCATTGTATTCTTGCACTGATATGATGCAATATTGGTTACCACAAATAAACCAAGATGTTTTGTGATTTTATGAACATTTCTGGGGTCTATGCCACACTTTCAAACAAATACAAATACAATTGTGCAATTAAATTACTATGATATGCTGCTTACGGGAAAATGGTGATGTGTCAGGACCACTTCCTTGATTAAATCATATTTACTTAATGAGCAGTGCAAGTCCATTCACTAAGATTTAAACAATCTTGCCAGCCCCACCTTCCTCTTTTAAATCAGTTAGAAACATTGTAAACATCAGTGCGCAGTCTCTCCGAAGTCTGTAGTTTCAAACCGCAAAGAAGGAATGCAGATTCACAATATCCTTCAAGTAGTCTACATGCTCAGAGGAACCTATTCGCTGCTAAGATGAAAGTTCATTTTAAGTACAGATCTAGCAGTAAGGTGCACAGAGGTAGCCCATTAAATCTTCAGAGCTGACCAATCAGACAACCTCAGGGAGTGTGACGTTGCGCAAAATCCACTGTTGTGAGCGGCTTCCATTGCAATCCTTCATGGTGGGCACTTGGCTGTCTGCATCTGTGGCTTTATCCAAGCACTGATTGCTGTTCACATGCATCAGGACTAGTTTCTGAAACATTAGAAAAATTGTACTATTATTTTCGTATTAAAAATTTCTAATACTTTACAAAGCATTTAAGCAAAACACGTGGTGTGGTCAGATTTCATAAATGCAAGCAAGCCTGATCCTAAGTTCAGATTCGTTTAGTCATGTACACCAGAGTATAACAAAATTCATTGCGATGTTGTCAAGCTGGAAAGAATGCAGAGAAGATTTAGGAGGTTGGTGCCAGGGCTTGAGGGCCTGAGCCATAGGAAGAGATTGGGCAGGCTAGGACTATATTCCTCGGGGTGTAGGAGGATATGAGAGGTGATCTTATAGATGTACTGTACTCTTTTACCCAGAGTAGGGGAATCAAGAACCAGTTATCGTTTTAAGGTAAGAGGGGTAAGATTTAATAGGAAACTGAGGGGTAACTTTTCACACACAGGGTGGTGGGTGTATGGAATGAGCTGCTGGAGGTAGTTGTTGAGGCAGAAACTACAACAACATTTCAAAGACATTTGGACAGGTACTTGAATAGGAAAGCTTTAGGGGGGTATGGGCCAAACACGGGCAGGTGGGACTACTGTAGATGGGTACCTTGGTTGGCATGGCAAACTTGGCTGAAGTGCCTGTTTCTGTGCTGTATGACATGAAGCTCTGAATAAACATACAGTAATAATTACAATAATAAATACAATAATGAGTGCAAAACAGCAGAATGGTACAAGATTGTAGTGATTGACAAGATTGTATCTGAGAAAAGCAAAACAAAATATTAAAGTAAAATAATGGAATGAGATAAAGTACATGTAACACCTTCAGGAAATCGGTACAAAAGAGATGATAGGTTCATGAATCTGATAGCAATGGGGAAGAAGCTGTTCTGAAGTCTGGATCTCCAAACATTTAGGCTCCTGTAATTCTCCTAAAATGTAAGAAGAAAGAAAAGGGAATGGCCAGGGTGGAAGGCATACTTCCAGCCTTCTTGATGCACCATATAATGAAGATGGATTAGATGGAAGGAAGTGTCCAGCCTGTGATTGGCTGAGCTGTGTCCACCACTCTACAGGTTTAGATGGTCAAGAACAGAGCTGTTGCCATATCATCCTGTCAGTAGAATAAAAAAGTTGGTGGATTTGCTGGTGAAATGGATCCTGAAGCTATGAACCTCGACAGCTGCTCCATTGATTAGGACAGGGTTGTGCTCACTTCTTTGCTTCCTTAGGTCAACAACTACCTCTTTTGCCTTACTGACATTAAGGGCTCGATTTTTGTCCAGACACCATGAAACAACAATCTCATTCTCTTCCCTGTACTTTGTCTCATCATCGTTATTGTTGATCTGGTCAACAGTGGTATCATTGACAAGTTTAAAGATCGTGTTGGCATTGTACTTGGCCACTTTGTCATGGGTGTAGCGGGAGTACAGCAAGGAATTGAACGCATAACCCTGAGGGGTACTAGTGTTGAGGGTCAAGGACAAGAAAAATCAAGAATGTTTAATCATCATAAGCATTGCGAACAGAACAGTGAAATTATTGTTTGCTGCAGCTTTTAACACATTAATGCAACATCACAACAAATATACAATCAATAATACCGTAAATTATCAGTTATATTAGGTAGCCAGTCCATAATAGTGCAAGCGGAACTATACAGTTCAATCCTCACACAAATTCCATTGAAGTTCAGTGCAGCGAAAAGGTTGTATGGTGTTTAAGAAGGAACAGCAGATGCTGCAAAAATCGAAGGTAGAAAAAAATGCTGGAGAAACTCAGCAGGTGAGGCAGCATTTATGGAGCGAAGGAATAGGTGACGTTTCGAGTCAAGACCCTTCTTCAGACTGATGTGGGGGTGTGGGGGGAGAGGGAGGAAAAAGGAAGAGGTGGAGCCAGTGGGCTGTGGGAGAGCTGGGAAGGGGAGGGGAAAGTGGGAGAAAACAAGGACTACCTGAAATTGGAGGTCAATGTTCATACCGCTGGGGTTCAAACTACCCAAGCGAAACATGAGGTGTTACTCCTCCAATTTACGGTGGGAATCACTCTGGCCATGGAGGAGGCCCAGGACAGAAATGTCAGATTCGGAATGGGAGGGGTAGTTGAAGTGCTGAGCCACCGGGAGATCAGGTTGGTTATTGCGAACCAAGCGGAGGTGTTGGGCGAAGCGATCATCAAGCCTACGCTTGGTCTAACCGATGTAGAACAGCTGACACCTAGAGCAGCGGATGCAATAGATAAGGTTGGAGGAGGTGCAGGTGAACCTCTGCCACACCAGGAAAGACTGCTTAGGACCTTGGATGGAATCAAGGGAGGAGGTTAAACAACAAGTGTAGCATTTCCTGCGATTGCAAGGGAAAGTACCAGGGGAGGGGGTGGAAAGGGTGGGAAGGGGCGAATTGACCAGGGCGTAACGGAGGGAGCGGTCTCTGCGGAAAGCAGAAAGGGAGGAAATGGGAAGACGTGGCCAGTGGTGGGATCCCGTTGGAGATGGCAAAAAATGTCGGAGGATTATCTGTTGTATATGATGGATGGAAGGGTGGAAGGTGAGGACAACGGGGACTCTGCCCTCGTAATGAGTGGGGGGGGGATGGGGAGTGAGAGCAGAGCTACGGGGTATAGATGAGACCCTGGTGAAAGCCACATCTATAGTTGAAGAGGGCAACCCCCGTTCCCTAAAGAATATGGACATCTCTGATGCCCTGGTTTGGAAAAATGCTCTGGTATGGTGTATTTTCAGAGCTTAATGTTTGATGGGAAGAAACTGTTCTTGAACCCAGAGGTAACAATTCTCAGGCTCCTGTACTTTCTTCCTGATTGAAGCAGCAAGATGAGTATGGGCATTTTTGCTATGTTGCATCCAACCAGTTCCTCACTCCATTCTCCGGTATTTTGATATTAGCCAGATCTCTGTAGCCCACATCTTAACATACACCTAGCCTGTATTCACTTCTCTTGAATAGTAACCTATCAGAATATGTTTAAACAATGGGGCACAGTGGCGCAACAGCAGAATTGCAGCCTTACAAAGCCAAAGACCCAGGTTTGATCTTGAACTCGGGTGCTGTCTGTACAGAGTTTGTACCTGTAACCTATCCTGTGACTGTGTGGGTTTTCTCCAGGTGCTCCAGTTTCCTCCAACATTCTAAAGATGTGCAAGTTTGTATGTTAATTGGCTTCCATAAATTGTCCCTAGTGTGTAGAATAGAATGAGTGTATGGGTGATTACAACTGTTCAAATTGTATCTCGAAACTAAATAATGCCTTTATCTTAAAGTCTTCATTTGCCTTTTCAAATCACTGGTCTCACCTCCTTCCAGCTCTAAATTTGCTTCAGTCCCAATATCTCCAAGATATTAACACTGTTTTAATTCTAGCATCCTGCTTATCCTTGACTTTAATTACCCAGCAAACATACCCATTCAACTATCCTATATTTTTAATTTCCTCTCCAATATGCTTGAGCTCTCTTTGATCTTTTATACATTTTCTAAATCTTGGATCAAGCTGGCTTGCTCCTCTTCGAAATATTGCAACGAAGCGTCAAATTGAAACACAAAGTTTAGAGAAGATCGCAATCCAAAAATGACTGAAACTAAATCAGTGGTTGGTTACAGAACAAAGCATCAACTTGAAACCAGCAATAGCACAACATAGCCTAAAGGGCCCGTCCCACTTGGGCGTCATTTGCGAGTTACGTAGGTGGCGAGCGAGGATTTTGAGCATCCTGGGGCACCGTGCGTCACTGCCTACGTCACCACGTGCATGCACGCGTAGTGCACGCAATGCGCGCGTCTTGCGCCGTGACCCATAAATTATGTCGCGTAAATGACGCACAAATAATGCCCAAGTGGGACAGGCCCTTTACAGACACTGGAGGAATTAAAGGCAGCTCAGAAAACACCAGAGGAGCACTGACTGATCCGGATGACATTGGAATAGCAGCCATTGGTGGAGCAACATGTGGAGCACAGACCAGCAGATTTTAGCCCAGGCAAGTGTTGAAAAGCAAGCATGATATCGGGTGTCCATAGTGTGTGCACTTTAGTGAGAAAGGAGGTAATTTTGTTTAAATATTTAGTTTTTTTTTAACTTCTCTTGCAGTAGACTTCCTTGCAGTTTTCATTTGCAATTGTAAACATGTAGCCTGCAGTCCACCAGTCTCCCAGGCAATTGGTTCCTCAACTGAAACTGAGACTCAAAACTAGTGGTAACTGAAAATACAAATCTGTAGATTCTGCCGATGTATTTTGGTTGCATTTTATATGGAGCACAAACTTGGGTAAAGTACTTTTGTGCAAGACACTATTTCATATATGCAGAATCATGTAAATTAAACAAAACAAAAATGTTAAGATGAGGTGTTAGAACTGTATTATGTGGAAACATATGGAAGCCATTCTGAATTGCAGAGTCCACACTTGCGGTGACCATTTACAGTTTGAGGAACTTAGCTTAAATTTGATGAACCAGAGTTCCAAACTTAGACATTGCAATGCATCAGAGGTGAGGAAAATGCTTATGTCGGGGGATCTCAGGGCATTTGCTGCAGGTCAGTATTGGTAATTTTATTTTGGTTCAAAAACAAAATAAAATCCATAGAGCTGGTGGGTAACAGGGTGCTGCTGGAGAGTATGTGCAGAAAATCCCAAATCTGGTGAAAAAGAGGAGCTCTAAGCAGGAACAACTGTACCAGCAGAAACGTATCGGTTGGCCAAGAAGTTCATTCATTTGCAATAATTCCCAGGAGATAGCCCCAGAAAGGCTGAGCTTTTTTTTTAAATCAAGAGTTTCCTTTTCAAATTTAACATTCAGCAAAATATAAAATGGTACAAAAAACGCCAATGTCCACTTGAAGGGAAGACTCAACATTTTTAATATAGATAAATAAGTGATGGACTGCAAGTCAGGTGGGGCTCATCATACGATGGGGAGCAGCATCCCAAACATGCATCAAGCATGTTTGGGATGCTGCTTCCCATCGTATGATGAGCTCCACCTGACTTGCAGTCCATCACTTATTAAAAAATCAATTTTAATGCAGGACCAGCTGTGAGGAGCAGCCAAACATGTGGAAAATTGTAAATTGATTTTTAAATTACTTGAACAAGCCTCTAACCTTCCAATTACTTTGTAGTGGAAAAAGAGTGATTGTGTTAACTAGTTCCATACAGGACAGTTCTTAAGTCAATCGCACAAAGGTCCAGTTTAAATATTACCTGAATCCATATGAATGAATTTGCTTTATTGAAAGAAGAGAATGCTATGAACATTGTGATTATTATTGTATTTGTAGTGAGTATTATCGGGGCGGAGAACGCTATCAAAACATGGGGGGGAGACGCCCAATTACTTGGTGGCCGCGCGCACACACACACACACACACACACACACACGAGGCTTCGGCCGTGGGCCCTGTGGACGATAACATCGGGAGCTGACCTGGTTGGTGGCCGACTCCGAACTCCAGCAACAGCAGCTTCGTCCGTCCCGAATCGCGGGGCTTGAATCAGCGCATTCCCATGGCCTTTCATCATTGATCTTCCATCGGCCGGCGGGAGCTTCAACATTGGGAGCCTCGGTCGCCTCGGCGTGACTTAAAATCGGCCGCGGGCTCTTCCATTGCCCCGTGTCAAATTGCTGCGTCGAGGCGACCGAGGCACCCAATGTTGAAGCCCCCGCCGGCCGATGGAAGATCCCACAAATCTGTAGATTCTGCCGACACCTCCCTCCTCCAATCGGCGCCCTCGATCATCAGTCCCACCCACACTGTCTCGCAAAAAGCGGAGATTTAATAGATTTTTTTTACCGAATTTCAAAATCCATATTACAAAACATGGGTGGGATTGTCCCCACCTCTCAAAACATGGAGGGGATGCCCCCCCCCCCCCCCCGGATTTCCGCCCATGAGTGTTATAGCCAGCATTATTTTAAAATAATTCCCTCTCTGAGCTAATGTTTTTATAAAGGCAACACTTACCACAGCATCATGCTCCCAAAGCTGATTGCCTTTTAGATGGTGACATTTCAGCATCATGATAGGGCCATGAAGTTTGGACACATCTAGGCACAAATCATCTGTTCTAATTTCTTTGTTTGCAGTGTAAGAAAACACCTGGGAAAAAAAAAAACCAGGATGAGTTTGTTAAAAAAAGATTCACGTGTAGAATCAAATATTTTAATATTTGCTAAATATTGTCCCATATTTTTTCATTGATTTGTTTTTAAGATGTAGTGTACCATTAAGCAAATTTTGCAACTAAACAGATGATTAAAACACAAACTTGGAGCAAATAGCCTCAATGAGCTCCAAGCGTCAACTCTCCTGCCCTGCAAATGCTAGTACCATTAAAACTAGAGGCATATTCCAAATACATTTTTCAGTTATAATTTCCATTAACAATTTATATTTTATTGGCTTGTAGATTGTAATTCTATTCCTTAAAAATTACTATTGAAATGAAAATATATTTTAACTTAACTACATTTCTTTTCCCATAAATCCTGGTTTTTAAAACTGCAACACACTTATTTCTCTAAATGCCCCCCAAAACTGGTGAAAACTGAAATAACTTCTTAGTTCAGCCAACTATCAGCAGCAGATACATAAATCAGAGATATCTGCCTTATGCACAATGCCAACCATCAGGGTGCTCGTGAAATATCTATTTTGATTTAAATGTCAGCTGGAGCCCAGAATTTACTTGCAAATAAAATAACCACAAATTAAGATCAAAGGCTTACAAGCACATGAGTGTTGATCAACTCAGTCTTTGAAATTTAGTCTGAAGTCAAGAACATACATACAAATTCATCAAATAAACTTGCTGTTCTGTCAAAGTAACCCACAGAGGCAGAACAAAGACAGTTGAGTATTGTATAATAGTGCAACATACAGTAGAACTAATGCTAACTGTGGAAATATTCAAAGATCAGCACTCACGGTTCTGACGTTATCACTTGTGGAAAACAGAGAAAATCTGAAATAAACAAACTGCAGCTCACCTGATTGCCTCCCATACCATGACAGTTAAATATTCCCACTTTTTCATTTTCCTTTCTTGCCATATTATCCAAACATTGATTTGTCTCTACATTTCTAATCTAAAATACAAGGTGAAAATAATAGATTAGTTAACCAGCCAATACATATTTGAAAACATATTAATCTATAGAAATTATCTCAATCAACCACTGAATGCACTAATACTAGGCTCCAAGCTTGATATTTGCTCTATTTCTATTAATGCATTTTCACCAGGGAGATGGGCCATTGCTGCAGAGTACAATTACCAAACAATTTGGCTTTCTGTTACTGATTATTACATATCAAGTGAGTGATGACAAGATAAAGGAATTGATCAACTAGAACCATGAAAATTAAACTCACAAAAATCTTTCAAAATTGATGATTTTGACACAAACATGAGAAATACTAATTTGATTAAAACTATAAGAAGTTCATATAACTAAATTGCAGGAAGGAACCAATATCTTCATATGAGGGCAACAAAAAAAATATAGTACAAATTTCAAGTTAGAACCATTAAATCTTTCAGCAAAATCCTCCTAACATTACCCAGCATCTCCTCTGCATTCTCACTTATGCAATATATTTTTTCCTACAATGTTATCTGTACTGTCTGCAATATTCTAGCTACGGCCTGTCTATTAAAGGAGTTTGCGTGTAATTTCTCATTCTTATTATTTATAAGTAAAAATAAGATAAGTGTTTTCTGAATAACTTAAGTCATCTGTTCCACTATCTTTATCTTGCAATAAATTTGACTCATTTTAAAGTTGCAATTTTATCACAGGTCGTTCTGATAAATGATAGAGAAATTAACATCTGACAAGGCCACTAATTTGCTGTTAAACATCTTGCATTAAGACAAACTATGATTGAAATGGAAATTTCCTGATGTACACTGCATTTCACATTTACTGCATATGAAAAATGTTTTGGAAAAAAAATTAATCTCTTAGAAAGTCTGAAGGATTGGAATTTTTCATGGATAAAATGAATGTAACAAGAAAATTCCACAATGCCTATCAATTAAGCTTTACTGAAATATTACTGTCTTAACATAAATTAATTCAAACTAAAAGGCGGGAAAAAACTTTTGATTAGTGCTTAATAGTGCAAAGGATCTGCATTGGATCCTTTAATTATCCTTCTGAATGTATTAGATTCGGATTACTTTAGTTTAGACAATAGACAATAGGTGCAAGTGTAGGCCATTTGACCCTTCGAGCCAGCACCGCCATTCAATGTGATCATGGCTGATCATCCCCAATCAGTACCCCGTTCCTGCCTTCTCCCCATATCCCCTGACTCCACTATTTTTAAGTGCCCTATCTAGCTCTTGAAAGCGTCCAGAGAACCTGCCTCCATCACCCTCAGAGGCAGAGAATTACACAGACTCACCACTCTCTGTGAGAAAAAGTGTTTCCTCGTCTCCATTCTAAATGGCTTACTCCTTATTCTTAAACTGTGGCCCCTGATTCTGGACTCCCCCAACATCGGGAACATGTTTCCTGCTCTAGTGTGTCCAAGCGCATATCAATCTTATATGTTTCAATGAGATCCCCTCTGATCCTTCTAAACTCAAGTTTAGTTTAGAGAAACAGCGTGAAAACAGGCCCTTTGGGCCTTCGGACAAAGACCGAATTAGAATTAAGGAGCTCGAGATGAAATGCAAACATCCATGGGCATACAGGCCCTCTTTCAATATTTTAAATGTTCTGATATTACTATTACTCTGTGCAACTATAAAATATCATCTCTTCTACTTCCGAGGAGTGTTGAGTCGTTTAAAGGCAACTGCACCTCAAACAAACAAGTGCTTTTTGAAAGCCCATTATCATGGGGATTAAATGTTGAATGGAAATTTGCAAAATCTCCTCTGGTTTGGATTGCCAGATTACCAGAAAAAATGATTTGTACAGAATAGACCATTAGCCAACATTAGCAACACTCTATTTTGTTTATACCAATCTGACCATGCTTTCATCATTATAAACAGTTTGTGTTAACATAATACTTTAAACAGAATTTTCAAGCTGCTTCACAGAAATTTAATAACACGCACAAAAAAATAGACCAATTAACAAGGGTCAAATATTTTTGAGTGATCAAAAGCTTTATCAAAGGATTTTTTTTTTAAATGAGGGAAGTGGGGAGGCAGATAAAGGGGACAGATAGAAGGGGAAAAACAAAGCACAAGGATCGGATGGTTCAAGTCACACCTGCCAGTTATGGTATCAGAGGGACAATTTATTCATGAAGTTTTACAAGTGTAAAAGACAATAGAAATCCAATTGAAATGACAATGATGTTTAACTTTTACTGTCAAGATACTAGAATAACCGGCATTTGTGAGAGGTGGCAATTACACAAGAAAATTATTTTGCTTTTGTGAATTTTGTGGATTAACCACAGAGAGCCCCAGTTAAATGACAGGAGTACACAATTCAAACCCGGCACATAATCAACACCCATATTTACAATCGCAACTGCTGGGAAATTGCAGAGTTCAAATTCAACCTGCAGTCAGCATAACAGCTGCAGGGGTCTCTCAGCAGATTCAGACCACGTGTTTGCAAGAGGAGATTCAGATTTTCAACCTGGCTATTCCTACAAAAAGCATCGTCACACGCAAATGACTACAGCGTGCACTTGTGATCAAATCAACAACATTCAATGACTACACATAATGGACAAAAGTGTAATGACTTCAAACAAATGAATTGAAAATAGTGACAGCCCTGTGAAGCAGCAGCTATTTTGTCTCAAATTATATTGTTGATAAAATTAAAATCATCTTCAGAATTGCTGAAAATTGTACCTCTCCCAGGGAGAAATAATGCCGTGGAATATGGGAGTCAGGATAAACGTTTTCCAAGAACCAAGAGAAAGGTTTACATGACAGCTTTTGTCTCAAAGCTTTACGTGCTGCTACGTCTCCATATTCAACCTTCGTAACACCTATTGAATTAAAAACATATCACAATAAATCATGAAAAAAACCCCATTATTATTGGTGAAGGTAAAGACAATTGTACCAAATTTGTTAACTCATCTCTTTATCTACAAATACTTTCTACCCTGCTGCGTGTTTCCAGCACTTGCTGTGTTTCCTCCGGATTTCAAGAAATCAAAGTTATCTTTTGGCAATTATTATTAATTATAATTGAAACACAATTGCAGCTGGATTATATTGCACAAATTCAGAATTATGCACAAATCTATGCTTGCTGTAAAAGGGTAATAGATCGTACAACAATTTATGCTACAAATTTGCATTCATCTAGTGGGCCAAGTCTTATTGGTTGCGGATTCTATGCCTGAAACTGTATCGATTTCAATGGAGATGCCCGAGGACTATGTAGCAAAGCGACGTTTAAATTAATTCATTCCAATTCATCTTGTATGTTCCAAACTAACTTTTGATTGTCTTTAAAATCATTTACTCCAATTTGTTTTTTTTTTAATTACACTGAATGACAGACATTTGAAATTGATGGGAGATAAGGTTCAGCCCTGCAACAGTAGGATTTGGGGAGGTGATAACAGAACCTCTGTACACCACTCCTTGAAGCCTAGTTGCTGCTCAGACTTAATCACCCAACTCCAGGTTGGAGCATGCTAGTAGGGTTGGCCCTCCACATTCAAGCCAGGTGAATACAGGCATGTGGGGACTGCAGGCAGCATGCTGGGTTCAGAAAATGATGGTCCAATAATGTTTTTTGAAATTGCTATGGCCTCATTTCAAATCATTTTATAATTAGTGTCCTTTGTTGTTCTTGAAAATGTTGTTTGCCATTGCAGTGACAAAGGTCAAAGGAAGAACCGTGTTTCTTTCCTCCAGATATATCGTCAGGATACAAAAGCACTAATCTTGTATTCTATTCTATTCTTGTTACAGCAGTGCCAAGTACCAGCTAGAAAATATATACTGACACATTTTCCAACATTGTTTGATTTATAGATCAGGAATTATAGATGAGATTAAGGGTCACCAAAAAGATTACGTATATAAAAAATAAAAAAGGTAACAGGAGAGAATGGGGCCCTCCAGAAACCAGATTAGTCATCTACTGTAAGTGAGGTGATAGGATAGTCCATATTGCAGTGGAAAAGTGCTGGATGTCCTAAAGTATATGAAGGTAGATTAATCTCATGGACTCCAAGGACATCATGGGAAGCTAGAGAAGAAACTGTGAGGGCCCTGGCTGAGATATAAGATTCATCATGAGCCAAGAGTGAGATGTCAGGTGACTGGACAGTAGTTACTGTTGTATCTTATCTTTGGAGTTGCAAAGAAAATCCAGGGAACTATATAGACCAGTAAGCTAAACACCTGTGATGCACAAATTGGAAGATTCTGAGGGACAAGATAGGCATGCATTTCACAAAACAAGGGTTGATTAAGGTTAGTCAGCATGGTTTCGTGCATGGGAGATCGTGTCTCACAAATTTGAGTTTTTTGAAGTAACCAAGAGGGTTGATGAAGGCAGGCTCATAGACATGGTCTTTAGCAAGGTCTTTGATAAGGTTGCTCGAGAAGGTTAGATCACATGGGATCCATGGGGAGATAGCTAACTGGATTCAGAATATTCATGATGGAAGAGAAAGCAGTGGGTGGCAGTGAGAAGCTGTGTCTTGGGTTGGAGCGCTGTGATGAGTGGTGT
Organism: Okamejei kenojei; assembly: GCA_035221665.1. Taxonomy (NCBI): domain Eukaryota; kingdom Metazoa; phylum Chordata; class Chondrichthyes; order Rajiformes; family Rajidae; genus Okamejei; species Okamejei kenojei. The sequence goes on from CM069132.1 coordinate 89,525,159, forward strand.
GCCTCAGAGGTTGGTGCTGGGACCATTGCTATTGTTATCAACATCAACAGTTTGCTTGAGAATATATGAGTCAAGATTAGTATGTTTGCAGACATCACTAAAACAGGTGGTATTATCGACAGGTAGTTATCAAAGTTTACAATTTGATCTTGATCAGCAGGGCAAATAGGACAAGGAATGGCCATTGGCATTTATTCAGATGATGGAGAGATGTTGCATTTTCGGAAGTCCAATCAGGGTAGGACCTTCAGTGGATGGCAGGATCCTGGGGACGGCTGCAGAGCCGAGAGATCTGGGAGTACAAGAACAGAGTAGCCTGAAAGTGGCGTCATAGGTAGATAGGATGGTGAAGGCAGCTTTTGCCATGTTGGCCTTCATCAGCTAGGAAACAGAGTATATAACTTGCGACGTTAGATTGTTGTTCTACAAGATATTGTGATATTATGTGATGCGCTCAAAGTATATTCTCTTGACTGAAAAATGATTCAAAATACATTCAAGGAGGTGGGTATTTTCTATACTTACCAGGAGAAATAATATAGAAAAAACTTTTGAAGTCATCCATCCAGACCTCTGCGAGCCTTCTATTATTCTTGTTTATTATCTGACCAGTGCCTCCAGGAAAAGTGTAAGGAGTAGCTTTACGAAATACATGGCCTACATGTGAACAAGTAACTATCTCCAAAGTACCACCACACTGCCAGATCTAGAAGATATAATGTGCATGTATGAAGGACCTCGCATAACTTTGTGTTATCCTTTTTTTGAGACAAGTATTCACAAACTTTAAAGTTGCCCAAGGTTTTAAAATGGAATTAAAATATATGTAATATTAATTCAATGCGTAAAAATATAATATTTTTGCATCATGATGTAACTGACACAAAGATGGTTATGACACATCATTGCAAACCAGGACAATTTTGCATGTTAATACTTACATTACAAAATTGTCCTGGTTTGCAGTGATGGCATGTCATAACCATCTTTGTATAAGTTACATCATGATGCTAAAATATTAATTAAATGTGACAAATGATAATTTATACCTATGCAGAAATTTATAACAGGTGCTAATCTCTAATTAGAATCATAACAAATCTAACAGTGAAGCACTAATTCAGTTATGCACAAAGGTACCAATATAAATAATGCATTCAAGTTTCTGATACATGGCCTGAATGTACTACCTATGATCTCCGAAACAGGAGCACTGCCATTGAGCAATATCCAAAAAAAAAAGACAATTGCAGTAGGAGGCAAGTTTTTTCAAATGTGACACAGCAGGGCAATATGATAGCATGTGGTAGTATGGTACATTCTCCATGCGGACAGTTCAGGTGTGTCTGCATGCAGAATGTGCACTCATCCTGTGATTGCATGCATTTCCCACAGGTGTTCTCTTTTCTGCTGCATTCTAAAGATGTAAAGGATAGGTTATCTTTAGGCCGGCTGAAGAACAGGGAAAAGCTGTGCTATCTCCAGATCAGATTGATTATATATAAATACAATCAAGTCAAACTCCAGTAGAATAGATAGTGCAAAGGCAAAGATACAAAGTCATGACTGCTGTGAACTTTCCTTTAGTGTACCTTGTGTCAATGGAATCTTAATGAATCCTACTGTCCTACAGTGCATTCAGAAAGTATACGGACCCCTCCACTTTTTCCACATTTTGTCACTTTACAGCCTTATTTTAAAATACATTAAATTATTTTTTTTGTAAATCACCAATCGACACACAATACCCCATAATAAAAAAAACAATAACAGGTGTTTAGAAATTTTAGTAAATTAGAAACATAGAAAATAGGTGTAGGAGGAGGTCATTCAGCCCTTCAAGCCAGCACCACCATTCACTGCGATCATGGCTGATCGTCCCCAATCGCCCCCATCGTCCCCAATTAAAAATAAATAACTGAAATATCACATTTACATAAGTTTTCAGACCCTTTACTCAGTACTTTGTTGAGGCACCTTTGGCAGCGATTACAGTCTCAAGTCTTCTTGGGTATGACGCCTAAAGCTTGGCACATCTGTATTTGGGTAATTTCTCCCATTCTTCTCTGCAGATCCTCTCAATCTCTGTCAGGTTGGATGGGGAGTGTCGTTGCATAGCTATTTTCAGAGCCCTCCAGAGATGCTCGATCAGGTTCAAGTCCGGGGTCTGGCTGGGCCACTTAAAGACATTCACAGACTTGTCACAAAGCCACTCCTGCATTGTCCTACCTGTGTGCTTAGGGTCATTGACTTGTTGGAAGGTGAACCTCCAACCCAGTGTGAGGTCCAGAACGTTATGGATCAGGCTTTCATCAAAGATCACTCTGTACTTTGCTCCGTCCATCTTTCCCTCGGTCCCGATTAGTCTCCCAGTTCCTGTCACTAAAAGACATCCCCACAGCATGATGCTGCCACCATCATGTTTCACCATGATGAGCGGTGTCTGGTTTCCTCCAGACGTGACGCTTGGCATTTAGGCCAGAATTCAATCTTGCTTTCATTAGATCAGAGAATCTTGTTTCTCATGGTCTGAGAGTCCTTTAGGTGCCTTTTGGCAAACTCCAAGCAGGCTGTCATGTGCCTTTTCCTGAGGAGTGGCTTCCGTCTGGCCACTCTACCATAAAGTCCTGATTGGTGGAGTGCTGCAGATATAGTTGTCCTTCTGGAAGGTTCTCCCATTGCCACAGAGGAACTCTGGAGCTCTGTCAGAGTGACCATCGTGTTCTTGTTCGCCTCCCTGACCAAGGCCCTCCTCCCCGATTGCTCAGTTTGGCCGGGCGCCCAGTTCTATGTGGAGTGCTGGTGGTTCCAAAGTTCTTCCATTTAAGAATGATGGAGGCCACTGTGCTCTTCGGGACCTGCAATGCTGCAGAAATTGTTTTATAGCTTTCCCCAGATCTGTGTCTCGACACAATCCTGTCTCGGAGGTCTATAGACAATTTCTTCGTCTTCATGGCTTGGTGTTTGCTCTGACATGCACAGTCAACTGTGGGACCTTATATAGACAGGTGGGTGCCTTTCCAAATCATGGCCAATCAATTTAGTTTACCACTGGTGGACAATCAAGTTGTAGGAACATCTCCAGGATAATCAATGGAAACAGGATGAACCTAACCTCAATTTTGAGTGTCATAGCAATGGGTCTGAATATGTAAATGTGATATTTCAGTTATTTATTTTTAATTACTCTGGAAAAAAATTAAACACCTGTTTTCGCTTCTTCATTCTGGGGTATTGTGTGTAGATTGATGATAAAAAAATTAATTTAATCCATCTTGAAATAAGGCTATAACATAACAAAATGTGGAAAAAGTGAAAAAAACTATGTATGAGAAAAAACAACTTGCAAAGCTGCAGAAAATAAGAGAAAGGAGAATGGAACATAGTGGATTGCTCAGCCAGAGTTGACATGGACCTAGTGGCTGCAAATTGTAATAAGTAAATGAATAACTCTGAATAATCATCCTTCTCTTTAAATATCCAAAAATAAATGATTACAAATATATCCACTTAGTACTTTATAATATTAATAACAAATGCAAATCTCTAAAACACTGAACTTTAGATATATTATATTAGGTATGAAAAATGCTCCCCCCCCAAATAAATGATCAAATACTTACTCTGAAAGATATCTCTAAGTTTTCTCCTCCCCATATATCCATGCCTGCATCATACGTTCCTATTAACTCAAAGTAATCTCTGTCTATTGAAAAAAGTCCTCCTGCCATGGTGGGCGTTCTAAAAAATAAAATGGTTTAAAAAAATTACGGCTAAGACAACTTATAATCGCCAAAGATGTTTTTTGTTGAAAATAATGCAGACTTTTTCTGCATGTTTTGAGACATTGAAATGGCAAAATTGTAAGCAATTTCTATTTTTGAATGTACAACCACCTTTTTGTTTTGGCCAAAACAATGTATGTCCTTCCAAATCTGAATGCTACGTCATAATTCATGTCTCTGACTCCAACAGAAATGTTTGATCTATTGAAGCCTTAAGGAACCTTCTTAGCCATATACCAGATTAGAAATTGCAATCAGCAGTGATAAATTATAGTGATTTCTGGCATTCCTATAAACGTTCCCTGCAAAGATCTAATGTTTTGTGGTGAAACCTTCTCACATTCTGAAATCCTGGATTATGTCATTGGGACTGAATATCCAAACACATGCAAGAATTTAAACTTTCAAAAAATTAGGCATAATGATACATTGCCTTTGGAGCATGCACAGAATTAAAGCACAAGCTGAACCAACAGATGTAAAATAGGTTATTTTCAAAATATCTATGCCTAGTGAAATACAATACATATGTAAAATGAACTTTAATAAACTGCAATAATGACTGAAATCACCATTAAAAACACAGACATAATCGACGCAACATTTTTCTGCAGGTTTATTCTATAATAGTAATCCAAATTCAGTGGAGTGATTTCATTTGATTGTTATTGTGAAGGCCACAAATAGCAGAGCCCAGAGAGATGTGCTGGATCAGTGACTGCTGCTAAGTAATGCAACTGTGAACATTGCTTCCATTGTCAAAGATGGTGTCTTCATTATCAGTACATCTGCAAACTTTTTAACAATTTAGCATCTGCAACTTTTAAATATTATTTTGTTAGTCAGACATTTTCAATATATGCACATCATTGCTTTTCATTTTTCCTCCATTGTTTTATTGTTCCCTCTATTGGAATAAATCCCATTTTAATTTGATTTATCCTTTCATTGTTACACCATGGTTTTTTTACAACCCATTAAAGGTTTTTTTTTTAAACCACCTATTACAACTATAATCACTTCTACATTTTAAGTTGTTGCATCCAAATGTGCATGAAAGAATGCAAAATTCTGTCACTTCAGTAATGCCTCAACAATCATGTCAAAAGGTTAGCCGAGCTGTACAATATATTTAGATATTTAATTCCTCATCAGTGTTTATCTAACACATCAGCTAACCCATTGCCAACCAGTGACTCCACCACCCAGTGATGCCACCCACCCCCCCCCCCCCCCCCCCCATCCCAATTCCTCTTAAAATGTAAGCATGATTATTGAATAAAGGGAAAGATAAAGGGAAAAAACTGGCTTATGGTGACGGGTGACTGTCACTGATGACAGTCAGGAAATCGGTCAGAAAATCAGAAAAGTCAAGACTTCAGAAAACAGGATTGTTTAAAAGGGTACTCAAGAGCACTCAATGGCCAATGATTGCCATCTAGGCAAAGAATATTTGAAGTAGAAGAGAACAGGAGACAAAAAGATGTCCGTTTGAAAATTCCTTCAGCAAGAGATTCACCATATAACATATAACCATATAACAATTACAGCACGGAAACAGGCCCTCTCGGCCCTTCCAGTCCGTGCCGACCATTTGTTTTCCCCTAGTCCCATCTACCTGCACTCAGACCATACCCCTCCATTCCCTTCCCGTCCATATACCTATCCACTTTACTTTTAAATGTTAAAATCGATCCTGCCTCCACCACTTCTGCTGGAAGCTCAATCCACACAGCCACCACCCTCTGAGTAAAGAAGATCCCCCTCACGTTACCCCTAAACTCTGTCCCTCAATTCTCATGTCATGCCCTCTTGTTTGAATCTTCCCTACCCTCAATGGGAAAAACGTATCCACGTCAACTCTGTCTATCCCTTTCATCATTTTAAAGACCTCAATCAAGTCCCCCCTGAACCTTCTGCGCTCCAAAGAATAAAGACCTAACTTGTTCAACCTTTCTCTGTAACATAGTTGCTGGAACCCTGGCAACATTCTAGTAAATCTCCTCTGTACTCTCTCTATTTTGTTGACATCCTTCCTATAATTAGGCGACCAAAATTGTACACCATACTCCAGAATTGGTCTTACCAATGCCTTGTACAATTTTAACATTACTTCCCTACTCCTATATTCAATGCTCTGATTTATAAAGGCCAGCACACCAAAGGCTTTCTTTACCACCCTATCTACATGCGATTTCACCTTCAGGGAACTATGCAGTTATTCCTAGATCCCTCTGTTCCACAGCATTCCTCAATTCCCTACCATTTACCATGTACGTCCTATTTTAATTTGTCCTGCCAAGATGTAGTACTTCACACTTAACAGCATTAAACTCCATCTGCCATCTTTCAGCCCACTTTTCCAAATGGCCCAAATTTCTCTGTAGACTTTGAACATCTACTTCATTATCCACAACACCACCTATCTTAGTATCATCTGCATACTTACTTATCCAATTTTCCACCCCATCATCCAGATCATTGATGTACATGACAAACAACAGTGGACCCAACACAGATCCCTGAGGCACCCCACTGGTCACCGGCTTCCAACCTGACAAACAGCCATCCACCATTACTCTCTGAGACATTACTCACCAGAATGTTATCAGGGCCTGCAGGCTAGTTTAATTTATCAGTGTCACGTGTACCGAGGTCAGGTGAAAAGCCTCTTTTTTTTGGGCGTTATCCAGTCAGTGAAAAGACTATTCAATTACAATCGAGCCATCCATAGTACAAGGAGATGACATTCAGTGCAAGATAAAGTCTGATTAAAGAAATGTTCCAATGAGATGGGAGATCTGGGCCGCTCTCTAATTGGCGAGAGCGATGGTTCAGTTGCCTGATAAAAGCTGGAAGAAACTGTCCCTGACTCTGGAATAATGCTTTATCAAACTTCTGTATCTCTTCCCTGAAGGGAGAGGAGAGAAGAGGGAGTGACTGGGGTGAGTGGTCCTTGATTATGCTTGTAGCCTTGCCGAGGCAACGTGAAGTGTAGATGGAGTCAATGGAAGAGTGTTTGGTTTGCGTGATGCACATTTGCGTGATTGCGTATACTCCGTCTGATCATCATTTGATATCCGACCCACTAAGGTGGTGTTGCCTACGACTTTGTAAATTGAGTTGGATTGGTATTTGGCTGCAGAGTCATGAGTGTTTCAGGAGTATAGAAAGGGGCTGAGAACGCATCCTTGCATGGCACCAGTGTTGGGGATTGATCGTAAAGGATGATTTGTTACCTCTCCTCACTGATTGTAATCTGTTGGTCAGGAAGTTGAGGATCCAATTGCAGAGGTAAGTGCTGACTCCAAGTTTCACAAGTTTGGAGATTTGGGTGGAATAATGGTATTGGAAGCAAAGCTGTAGTTGATGAATAGGAATCTGACAAAGGTGTAGAAACGTGGAAACATAGAAAATAGGTGCAGTAGGCCATTCAGCCCTTCGAGCCAGCGCAGCCATTCAATATGACCATGGCTGATCATCCAAAATCAGTACCCTGTTCCTGCTTTTTCCCCATAATCCCTTGATTCTGTTAGCCCTAAGAGCTATATCTAACTCTCTGTTGGCCACTTCTGTGGCAGAGAATTCCACAGATTCACTACTCTCTGGGTGAAAATTCCACAGATTCACAACTCTCTGGGTGAAAGAAAAGTGTATTTCTTATCCAGGTGTTCCAGGCATGAGCGTAGGGCCAGGGAGATGGCAAGAGCCATGGATCTGTTGTGACAGTAGACAAAATGCAATGGATTAAGATTGCTTGGTTGGCTGGATTTAATGTATTCTATACCAGCCTCTCAAAGCACTTCATGATAGTGGATGTCAAGGCTACTGAACAGTGGTCATTAAGATATAAGATCTTATTACTTGAGGTATAGGGAATGGATGTATAGGTTGTCACCAAGGAGGCCGAGGGATGGTCTTATTAAGATGTACAAGATCATAAGAGGCATTGATAAAGGAAACAATTGTTTTACCAGGATAGATGATTCAGAATCTAGAGGGTTAATAGAGTCATAGAAGTTTATAGCATGGAAACATCCCATTGGCCCAACTTGTCATGCCAACCAAGATGTCCCATCTAATCTAAACCCATTTGCCAGTGTTAGGCCCATATTGCTCTAAACCTTCCCTGTCCGTGTATTGTCCAAATGTCTTTTAAAATGTACCTGCCTCAACAACCTCCTCTGGCAGCCCATCCCATATACCCATCTACCTGTGTGAAAAAGTTGCCCCTGGGTTCCTATTAAATCTTCCCCCCTGTCGTTCTAGTCAGATTTTATAAAAGTATAATGTATCCTTCTCAGATATAGTACCAACTCAAGAACTAAAAACAAAGCTTCAAAAGAAAACTAGATTTGGACCCTGGCTCCTGTGGATGAATTGCCATCAAAGGCATAAATGATTAAAAAATGTATAGCTTAAATTCATGTACAGGATTATTGACTGCAGTTATTGGAAATAGTAAATGGTTAATTTATTAATTTAGTTTGAATGAACCAATCTCTTTTCCAGCACTCTTTATATACAACTAAATAAGTGTTTTTGTTCTTTTTGTACCTTACTGGTATTGTTCGGTCACCTTTCCTTCGATCCATCTCTCGTTGAGGTACAGGATACCAACGGAAGTTCAATTTCCAATTAAATCCACCATAAGTCATATCTGAACCCGCCATGTACTCAAATGTGTCATCACTAATCACATCAATTATTGGGCACACCACTGTACTCCTGGTGGAACAAAAGCAGTTTTAAGCAAGGATGCAATAGAATAAACATCTATCCACTGAAATGATGTGGCAATAATGAGATACAGTACAATGACAAATTTTGAAAGGAAATGCTTGTATTCACATTTGCTATTAATATATTTTTTACATTTTCCCAGCATCTGGGACTCACTGACCAGCATTTAGTCATTGAATTCCCCCAATTCATCCTGTACTGACCCCCCCCCCCTTCCCATCCATCCTGCACTGCTCCCTCCATTCATCCTGTACTGAACCCCCATTCATCCTGCACTGATCTCCCGATCCATCCTGTACTAACCCCCCCCCTCCATTTATCCTGCACCGATCCCCCCCATTCATCTTGTACTGATGTGCCCCATTCATCCTGTACTGATCCCCTCCATTTATCCTGTACTGACCCTCCCCTTCATCCTGTACTAATCTCCCCTTTCATCCTGTACTGATCCCCCCCATCCCCCTGTAATGATCCATTCATCCTTTTGTGAACCACCCATTCATCCTGAAGTGATCCCCGCCATTCATCCTGCACAGACCTCCCGATCCACACTGTACTGACCCCCCCATTCCATCCTGCACTGAACCCCCCCACCCATCCTATACTGATAACCCCTATCCATCTCGTACTGATTCAGTACGATTCAACCCCACTGACATCCCCCGCACTCTCCCCTCCCAATTTTACCTACTCCAACCAACACGCACCAATTCCCCTCTCAATCTATCCATCCTACACCCGCACTGATTCTCCCCCCCCCCCCCCCCCCCCCCCCACCCCCACCCTACTGTGCCTCTTCAGAGCGAACATTGACTATGTTTGATAACGGAACGCAATCAAATGTGTTTTAATTCCCAATGTTATTATTTGTTTTAATCCATAAGGATGGATTAATTCAATTGTGAACACGTGAAACACTAAAACCGCAGTGTTCGATTGTCACTGCTACCGTTGACACGTTATTACAGAATTTATTTTAACGGCAAATCAATGCTCTTAATATGGAGTATCAGTACTGTAGCTATTTAATGAGCAACATTCACAACTATACGTTGGATTAATCTAGGTTTTACTTCTACAGTCGGTCATATACATCACGAATTTGGTCAGGAGATATTTCAATTGAAATTTTAACGTTAATTCTGAAGTGGTAATGATGGAAACAGCGATTATCAATATTTTTTTAAAAATCTGGTGCGTACAAACTGGGTATCTTCATTGCTGTTCACAACACGTACATTTAATCTGAATGTCTGGTAATGTGGCGTTTTGACACTTTTAAACATATTGCCAAAAGAACATTTGCTACAGTTATGTTATTTGGCCAGCTCTTGTCAGTTAGTGTAATGTTTAACCTGTTAGATGGGTATAGTCGGTTTTAACAGCTATTATCATAAAATGCCTTTAGAAATTTCCTCGCAACCTGTATATTTTGTTGTGGATAAATTATGTAGGAAGCGAGAGTGTTTATGTGCCAATAGCAATAACAGCCCATGATATGGCCATGTCATGATAGGTTTCGGTCCTTCACAGCAAACATGCTTGCATCAATCTGCAGTGTGCATGGTTAAGCATATATTTTACCATAGTCCAGGATTTATTGACACAGGTTGATCATACGCTGAATAATCCAATCCCATTTTTGTTTGGAAGTGGAAATAAATAATAGAAATTGCATTAATTGCAATGTGTAAAAAGAGTTGAGATTCTGTATTATAATTTTGCTGCATGTCATTGTGGTATATATCATGTCTTGATTGGTGACTATGTTTAGTTTGTGACTTCATTTCAAACGGAAATAATATGTGAATGCTTCATTGAGCATAATTCCGACTGGTAACTACACACTTCGTCCAAGCACGCGTCATGCAAGCAGTCTTAAATGACCACCGAAACTGTCATTCTGCAACCTAAAAAGCTGCCTAGGTTGCCCGGCTGGCAACAGCGAAAAATAGTTAAGTGAGAGCCCTGAAATGGCTTACCCCTCATCATGAGATAATGTTAACAAATTTACCACTGAACATGTAACCTTATTAAATCTATGTATTATATCTACTGGCTATGTAGGCCCCCCCTCGGTCATGACTGACCATGGGTGATGCATCCTAGTTGTTGGCTGCTTGCTCCAAATCTCGGCTGGAGCAGCGTCGTTTGTGGCTGATGAGAACAATGCGGGAGTGACAGTCTCTGTCGCAAAGGTCACATTTGTGTGTGGTCTCTGGTTTGTTGAAGTTGCTGCGCTCCTTTCTGCGTGCCCGCTTGTCTGCCGCTGCGTTCATCAGTTTCTCTTCCCCCGTTTTGAGATGTTGGTTCAAAGTACCTCTCCACCTCATGCGGTCAGCTGCAAGGCTCTCCCAGGACTCCACATCGATGTCAAGCTCCTTCATATCTCTCTTGCAATCATCCACTAGCTTCTCCTTATCTATTCTGCTTTTCATTATAAGAAAGAATCTTCCGCAGACATCTGTGTCATCAAACCAAAATATGAACGTAATCGCTCCACAAATGCTATCTAACCTGCTCAAAATGTTTTTATTTTAAACTTTTAAAGCTTAAGTTTCCATAAGGAACTTTGAATTAGTCTACATTAGGTAAAGGAGAGACATTTACCCGTTAAAAAAATACTGGGCAATAACAATGAAGATATACTGTATTTCAGCACACAAATAAAAATATTTTTAATATAAACTTAAAACTAAGATTCTGTAGCCAGGGTCTGCAATTCAATAATATTTCAGATTTGAACAGAGTTCTCAGAATTGCAAGTGACTGATACATTAACTCTGAACAGCTACAAATAGCTCATGTGTATGTATGCAGTGAGGCCTTTTTGGGCATGAGTTTGAGATGTGTGGCATTTCATTTTGGAGCCCAAGCCCTGTTGGATTAAGAAAAGCTATGAAAGCAACAACACAAATATAAGTTAATACCAATTTTAACCAGAAATAAATACCAGCTATTGCAGATCAGCAGCATTTGTGAGATGACAAACTGTTTCGAATCTATATACTTTTATATTCATTCATTCTTCTGAGCTAGGTGTTATTGGCATTGAATGCCCATCCCAGGCTAGCAAAGTCAAGTCCTTGAATCATTGGCAGACTTTCTACAGGTGCTCCAACTGTGCCAGATAATTGATTCAGCAATGATGAAGGAGCAGAGTTATATTTCACAGACAAGTGGAGTGTGACTTGGATTGAAACCTACAGTTGCTCTTGTTTCAATGAACCTGAAAAGTCCTTGTTCTTGTTGATGGAAACGATTGCAAGTTTGGGAGGTGCAGTCAGAGGATCACATTTGTGGTCCAAATCAGGACCATATGAATCATTCAGGCTGTTATTCATTCTACAGCTCGGCATTTAATACTATCATCCCCTCCAAGCTAGTTACGAAGCTCTCAGTTCTGGGTCTCTGCGCATCCCTCTGCAATTGGATCCTCGACTTCCTCATTCATAGACCAGTCTGTCCGTATTGGTGGAAATGTGTCATCCTCGATAACAATCAGCACGGGAGCACCTCAAGGCTGCGTGCTCAGCCCTCTGCTTTACTCACTATATACTCAAGACTGCGTAGCCGGACATAGCGCGAGCTCCCTCACCAAGTTCGCTGACGACACCACTGTGTCCTCAAATTTGGAAACCAAAACTACACACAAGTATTGGGTGGGGGTAGAGTGCTGACATGGATAGAAAATTGGTTGGCAGACTGGAAACAAAGAGTAGGGATTAACGGGTCCCTTTCAGAATGGCAGGCAGTGACTAGTGGGGTACCGCAAGACTCGGTGCTGGGACCGCAGCTATTTACAATATATATTAATGATTTAGATGAAGATACAAGTAACATTAGCAAATTTGCAGATGACACAAAGCTGGGTGGCAGTATGAACTGTGAGAAGGATGCTATGAAGGATGCAGGGTGAATTGGACAGGTTGGGTGAGTGGGCAGATGCATGGTAGATGCCGTTTAATGTGCATAAATGTGAGGTTATCCACTTTGGTAGTAAAAACAGGAAGGCAGATTATTAGCAAAATGGTGTCAAGTTGGGAAAAGGGTAAGTACAATGGGATCTAGGGGTCCTTGTTCATCAGTCAATGAAAGTAAGCATGCAGGCACAGCAGGCAGTGAAGAAAGTGAATGGCATGTTGGCCTTCATAACAAGAGGAGTTGAGTTTAGGAGCAAAGAGGTCCTTCTGCAGTTGAAAAAAATCCCTAGTGACGGGGACGAGTCAGAGTATAGAAGTGAAATCGACCGATTGACCAAATGGTGCCAGCACAATAACCTGGCACTCAACACCAGCAAAACCAAGGAACTGATTGTGGACTTTGGAAGGGGTAGGATGGGGTCCCACAGTCCCATTTTTTATCAACAGGTCGATGGTGGAAAGGGTCAAGAACTTGAAATTCCTGGGCATTCATATTTCCGAAGATCTCTCCTGGTCCCAGAACACTGATGCAATCATAAAGAAAGCCTCTACTTCCTGAGAAGATTACAGAGAGTCCTTAAGTCAAGGAGGACTCTCTCGAACTTCTACAGGTGCACAGTGGAGAGCATGCTGACCGGTTGCATCATGGCTTGGTACGGCAACCTGAACGTCCAGGAGCAGAAAAGGCTGCAAAAAGTCGTAACCACTGCCCAGTCCATCATCGGTTCTGACCTCCCTACCATCGAGGGGATCTATCGGAGTCGCTGCCTCAAAAAGGCTGCCAGCATCATCAAGGACCCACACCATCCTGGCCACACACTCATCTCTCCGCTGCCATTGGGCAGAGGGTAGAGGAGCCTGAAATCTGCAACATCCAGATTCAGGAACAATTTCCTCCCCATAGCCATCAGACTGTTAAACACAACTTCAAACAACTATGAACTATAACAACCTATTGCATTTTATCTGTTTACTGGGGTGGGGTGGGGTGGGGGTGTGTGTGTGTGTGTGTGTGTGTGTGTGTGTGTGTGTGTGTGTGTGTGTGTGTGTGTGTGTGTGTGTGTGTGTGTGTGTGTGTGTGTGTGTGTGTGTGTGTGTGTGTGTGTGTGTATATGGACACACTGATCTGCGTCATCCAAAGGACTCGTTTCCACGCTATGTCTTTCAATCAATTCAATAAATTGTAAGATTTATAATCAAACAAATCAGACTGAAGATTCAACTCAGATGACACCATTTCAGATCTACTCAAACATCCTACGTGGATTTTTTTAGTTATACCATTAAGGCTACGCCAAGGCAGACTGCCCAGAATGCAATCTTTTGCATGAAATACCAATCCAAACCTCCTCAGAATGCGAATCCATATTCCTTGGCAATGTTCAAATATGAACATCGTTTTTTGACTAATCTCAGTTCCAATATAAATAAATCGTTATTCATTTTGTTTACTGTTTATTCGGCTAAGAATTAAACAAGTTTCAACCTAACTTCATGTTTGTGAAGTGTTCATTTATATTAATTTCCTGTTTATTCTGACTGTCCGATTAAAACTGTATGTAATATTTGAAGTCCTACTGAAACTTTAAACGTAATATTTTATAAAACTGTTTTTACTTGTCCTTTTTAATCCTTGCTAGCAGAGGTTCCAACCAGCCCAGTGTGCATTCACAATGTGCATCCAAGAAAGTGATCACTTGTCCGGTAGAAGCTGCTGCCCCTTTCAGTCTTGCTCGAATCAAACCAGAGCGCTGTTCCATGCGCAGAATTTTAACTGGTACATGCAATTTCTTCACATATTTCTCTAAAGGCTTGTTCAAAAAATCTGAAAAACAATGCAATCCTTTTCAGTTAAAACTGTACACAAAATTATCTTTGAAATTTTAAAAGCATAGTAATACCAAGTAATAATACTTAATAATATTTCCAATTGTTTGGGTCAAAAAGCTGTATTTTTAATTTTCAGCAAAAACCGCAGCGCAACACTTACTCAAATGGCTTCCTAGATTTTTAAGATGCTAGACTGGCAATTGTTTCATCAATTCAGTTCTGAAATTGGTGGGGAAAAATGCTCATCTTTGACTAATACACTTATTTGATTCATATAATCTGATGCAAGCAGATATAAACCACAATGTTCATCCAATGTTCTACTGCCAATGCAAACAGGCTGCCAATTGCTTCAATCCAGTTTATAAAACAAAATGTGATTATAATTAACAGTTGCTGAGAACAAACTTGCACACTAAAAAAAGAGAAAGTGCTCAGTGGCTCAGGCAGAATCTCAGAAGATGGATAAATGTGTTTGGAACATTCTTCAGATTAATTGTGGTGGTGGTGTGGTGGGGAGGGAAGAAAGCTTGAAAGAGAGACAGGATAAAACCTGGTAAGGTGTAGGTGGATACAGGTTGGGGGGGGGGGGGGGGGAAGATAGGAGTTGATAGCAGATGGTTGGTCAAAGGTCAGAGATTAAAAGACAAAAGCACATTCCAGGCACTCACCACTCTTCATGTAAAAACTTACTCCACACATCTCATTTAAACTATTCCCCTCCTACCTTAAAACTATTCCCAGTATTTGATTTTTTTCCATCCTGGGATAAAGGTTCTGACTGTCTACCTTATCTATGACTCTCATAATCTTGTATATTTATATCAGGTCTTCCCAAAACCTTCAGCGTTCCAGAGAAATCAATCCAAGTCTGTCCAACCTTTCCCTCTATCTAATATTCTCTAATCCAAGCATCTTTCTGGTAAACCTCCTCTGCACCCTTTCCTAAGCATCCACATCCTTCTTGTTATGGGACGAGCAGAACTCAAAATGTGGCCAAACCCAAGTATTATAACACTGCATCATAATTTTCTTGCTCTTCCATTCAATGCCTCGATGTATGAAATTGTGTTAATTGGTGTCAGAACAATAGCCCTTAACGTCAGCAAGACAAAAGAGTTGTTTTTTGACCCAAAAAGGTGAAGGGGTGATCACAACCCGCCTTCATCAATAGAGCTGCTGCAGAGATGGTCATCAGCTTCAGGTTTTGAGGCATCCATATCACCAGCAACCTAACCAGTTCCCTTCACACTGATGTGGTAATCAAGAAAGTGTATCACATAGGAAATTATTTTCTTAGGCATCTGTTAAGATTTGGTATGTCCACAAGAATTCTCTGAGTTCTATAGATGTGCTATTCAGACAGAATGCATTTCAACCTGGTATGGCAAATTCTCTTGACCTGAACATGCAGGTGAACTCAGTCCATCATAAGCTGATTGCTTCCATCCGTTCAGGCCATCTTCATGGATGCTCTGACGTTCAGTCTAAGAACATCATCTTGCTCGTTCGTATCAAAGACCTGAACCAATCACTCTTCCACACAAAATTTCCAGAGATGCTACCATGCAACTTCACCTCATTTGGTTCCTCGTAATACATTAATATTTATTTTTATTTCTCAGATTTTGCACTAGCATCTTGTGCCATTCTGCTGCAATGCACCGTATTTATTGGTGTACAGGCATGCCTCGTTTAATGCAACCCCACATAGTGCTGCTTTGCTATAACATTATTTCATTTTGGAGCCTTGCTTTATCAATCCATTCCTCGGCTTTAATTAATACTGGGGGCTGAATAGGTATGCATGGAGATGCTTTTAAAAGTGCTGCCAAGGTGGAATGTAATTATTGGTCAAAGTCACTGGGTTGGGTCTGCGAAGATGTTTAAGGGATTGCAGTGGCTGTTCCTGTGGGGTTGCAGGCCAGGTGAGCATGAGTGATTTCCCCCAACCACCCAGCATCCTGAGGAATGCAAAGGGTTTGATTTGTTGGCTTCTGCATGACTAGAGCAGCCTTCTACCAGGTAAGTGCACATTACATACCCGGGTGATTGGGACAAAGGGAAGGAGAAAGGGGAAGGATATGCCTGCTACTACAGGTCTCCAAGCACATTAGTTTAGTGTAGAGATACAGCGTGGAAACAGGCACTTTCGGCCTACCGAGTCTGCACAAACCAGCGATCCCCACACATAAACACTATCTTACACACACCAGGGACAATTTACACTTATACCAAGCCAATTATCCTACAAAACTGTACGTCTTTGGTGTGGAAGGAAACCGAAGATCTCGGGGAAAACCCACGTGGTCACGGGGAGAATGTACAAACAGCACTGTAGTTGGGATTTAACCCATGTCTCCGGCGTTGCAAGCGCTGTCGGGCTGCAACTCTACCATTGCGCCATCTTCTGATAGGTGTGAGTGGATATGGTCCAGTCATTCCCCAGTTAGGGTTAAGCAGCAGACACAAGGAACCACAGATACTGGAATCTTGCATAAATACAATGCGCTGGCGTAACTCTGAGTCATCCAACATCTCTGTAGGGGCTCGCTGGAGTTTCACAGCGGAATCAAAGCCAAGTTGGGGAATCTAGTTGTTTCATGGCTCAGGATCACATCTACATTTATGCTATGTTATAATGACCCTGTACAATGCAGTTTCATTTAGCGCTCCATTTTCTAGGAACATATCTAGTGTTAATCAAGCTATTATTATATTTATTAGAGTATGCAGGGCTGCCAACATTGGGTAAGAGTTGGGAGTGAGAAATTGCAAGAGACCAAGCTTGAGGGAGCCTAGCGACAGAGAGGGGGGTGGGGGTGGGGGAGGAGTGGGAGGAGGGTGTGGGAGGGGGGTGTCCCCCCTCCCATGGTATGGAGTTGTTGCATTTTTCAGCTTGAAATTTTGCAATCTGGTGCATACTGTAGCGAGTCTTTTAACTTACACTTGAATGCAACATTTATGCTTAAAATTGTATTAGCTATAAGGTTAGGCTAAATTACTTTCCTAATTACATTCCACAGTAGAGCCAGGCTCTGATCAACAGGTGCAGCACATGAATTATCTTAGTGTATTCATGTATGGAAATCAGATTATAATCAAGCACTTAGTCCATGTTGACCAACCTGGGTCTCACTGCACACCTGGTACTACTCTTGACCCCGACTCTAGCTGCATACCATCTCTCATTCCTGACCCCGAGTCCAGCCTTACACCTGGCCCCCTATTCCACCCTGATCATAGCTGCTTACCTGCTTAGATTTCCATTGCTGGACACTCCCATTGTCCCAGCTGTG
Source organism: Okamejei kenojei (assembly GCA_035221665.1). Taxonomy (NCBI): domain Eukaryota; kingdom Metazoa; phylum Chordata; class Chondrichthyes; order Rajiformes; family Rajidae; genus Okamejei; species Okamejei kenojei. The sequence goes on from CM069132.1 coordinate 89,542,739, forward strand.
ACTGCACACCTTGTACTATTCCAGACCTTGACTTTGGATGCACACTTGGCCTTGCTCCGAGCCTCTCTTCAATATATCTGGCCCACATATAAAGCCCCATATCCAACCCCCTGGACTTAACCTATTACGTTCAGGTCCACAGATGATTATCTAATGCGGTAATCTTTTATGGGGCACTTCACAGACAAAAATTTGTATAACAAAATTTGCTACATCCATTGGCTTCCTTGTTATCTAACTTGCTAGTTACTTTGTCAAAGAAGTCATCAATTGGTTGAACACAATTTCTCATCCATAAAATTATACTCACTCAGCTGTATAAGTATTATGTTACAATTTCCTTCATTTTCCTAACAAACTGTCCTGAGTCATTTTCACTCCCAAGATTTTCAGTATTTTGCAGTCTTCCTCTCAGCTGGGACTTTTCCAAAATGCAAAGTCCAATAACTATATATATTTAAGCAATAATATTCTATTTAATGTGATCTTGAGAGTACATAATATTTTCTGTGGTATTCATAACACAACAATGGTAAAAAGATATTTGGCTGGGTCTCGACCCGAAACGTCGCCTATCTCCTTCGCTCCTTAGATGCTGCTGCACCCGCTGAGTTTCTCCAGCTTTTTGTGTACCCCCGTAAAAAGATATTTGTTGTGATTGCACCTACCAACATGCATACATTTTTATATTATAGAAACATAGAAAATAGGTGCAGGAGTAGGCCATTCAGCCCTTCGAGCCTGCACCGCCATTCAATATGATCATGGCTGATCATCCAACTCAGTATCCCGTACCTGCCTTCTCTCCATACCCTCTGATCCCCTTAGCCACAAGGGCCACATCTAACTCACTCTTAAATATAGCCAATGAACTGGCCTCAACTACCCTCTGTGGCAGAGAGTTCCAGAGACTCACCACTCTCTGTGTGAAAAAAGTCTTTCTCATCTCGGTCTTAAAGGATTTCCCCCTTATCCTTAAGCTGTGACCCCTTGTCCTGGACTTCCCCAACATCGGGAACAATCTTCCTGCATCTAGCCTGTCCAACCCCTTAAGAATTTTGTAAGTTTCTATAAGATCCCCTCTCAATCTCCTAAATTCCAGAGAGTATAAACCAAGTCTATCCAGTCTTTCTTCATAAGACAGTCCTGACATCCCAGGAATCAGTCTGGTGAACCTTCTCTGCACTCCCTCTATGGCAATAATGTCCTTCCTCAGATTTGGAGACCAAAACTGTACGCAATACTCCAGGTGTGGTCTCACCAAGACCCTGTACAACTGAAGTAGAACCTCCCTGCTCCTGTACTCAAATCCTTTTGCTATGAACGCTAACATACCATTTGCTTTTTTCACTGCCTGCTGCACCTGCATGCCTACTTTCAATGACTGGTGTACCATGACACCCAGGTCTCGCTGCATCTCCCCTTTTCCTAATCGGCCACCATTTAAATAATAGTCTGCTTTCCTGTTTTTGCCACCAAAGTGGATAACCGCACATTTATCCACATTATACTGCATCTGCCAAACATTTGCCCACTCACCCAGCCTATCCAAGTCACCTTGCAGTCTCCTAGCATCCTCCTCACAGCGAACACTGCCCCCCAGCTTAGTGTCATCCGCAAACTTGGAGATATTGCCTTCAATTCACTCATCCAGATCATTAATATATTGTAAATAGCTGGGGTCCCAGCACTGAGCCTTGCGGTACCCCACTAGTTACTGCCTGCCATTGTGAAAAGGACCCGTTTACTCCTACTCTTTGCTTCCTGTTTGCCAGCCAGTTCTCTATCCACATCAATACTGAACCCCTAATACCGTATGCTTTAAGTTTGTATACTAATCTCTTATGTGGGACCTTGTCGAAAGCCTTCTGGAAGTCCAGATATACCACATCCACTGGTTCTCTCTTATCCACGCTACTAGTTACATCCTCGAAAAATTCCACAAGATTCGTCAGACATGATTTACCTTTTGTAAATCCATGCTGACTTTGTCCAATGATTTCACCACTTTCCAAATGTGCTGCTATCCCATCTTTAATAACTGACTCTAGCAGTTTCCCCACTACCGATGTTAGACTAACTGGTCTGTAATTCCCCGTTTTCTCTCTCCCTCCCTTCTTAAAAAGAGGGGTTACATTTGCTACCCGCCAATCCTCAGGAACTACTCCAGAATCTAAAGGGTTTTGAAAGATTATCACTAATGCATCCACTATTTCCTGAGCTACTTCCTTAAGTACTCTGGGATGCAGCCTATCTGGCCCTGGGGATTTATCGGCCTTTAATCTATTCAATTTACCCAACTCGGTCCTAAAGGAATTCCCCCTTATCCTTAGACTGTGACCCCTTGTTCTGGACCTCCCCAACATCGGGAACAATCTTCCTGCATCTAGCCTATCCAACCCCTTGAGAATTTTGTAAGTTTCTATAAAATCCCCCCTCAGTCTTCTAAATTGGCGAGTACAAACCAAGTCTATCCAGTCTTTCCTCATATGAAAGTCCTGACATCCCAGGAATCAGTCTGGTGAGCCTTCTCTGTACCCCTTCTATGGCAAGAATGACTTTTCTCAGATTTGGAGACCAAAACTGTACGCAATACTCCAGGGGTGGTCTCACCAAAACCTTGTACAACTGCAGTAGAACCTCCCTGCTCCTATACTCAAATCCTTTCGCTATGAATGCTAACATACCATTTGCTTTCTTCACTGCCTGCTGCACCTGCTTGCCTACTTTCAATGATTGGTGTACCATGACACCCAGGTCTCGTTGCATCTCCCCTTTTCCTAATTTGCCACCATTAATAGTCTGCCCATTAAATAGTTTTTGCCACCAAAGTAGATAACCTCACATTTATCCACATTATACTGCATCTGCCATGCATTTGCCCACTCACCCAGCCTATCCAAGTCATCTTGCAGCCTCCTAGCCTCCTCCTCACACCTAACACTACCCCCCAGCCGCAAACTTGGAGATGTTGCATTCAATTCCCTCGTCCAATCATTAATGTATATTGTAAATAGCTGGGGTCCCAGCACTGAGCCTTGTGGTACCCCACTAGTCACTGCCTGCCATTCTGAAAAGGACCCGTTTACTCCTACCCTTTGCTTCCTGTCTGCCAGCCAGTTCTCTATCCACATCAATACTGAACCCCCAATACCGTGTGCTTTAGGTTTGTAGACTAATCTCTTCTGTGGGACCTTGTCGAAAGCCTTCTGAAAGTCTAGATATAACACATCCACTGGTTCTTCCTTATCCACTCTGTTAGTTACATCCTCAAAAAATTCTGTAAGATTCGTCAGACATGATTTATCTTTCGTAAATCCATGCTGACTTTGTCTAATGATTTCACCACTTTCCAAATGTACTGCTATCCCATGTTCAATAACTGACTCTAGCAGTTTCCCCACTACCGATGTTAGACTAACTGGTCTAATTCCCCGTTTTCTCTCTCCCTCCTTTTTTAAAAAGTGGGGTTACATTAGCTACCCTCCAATCCTCAGGAACTACTCCAGAATCTAAGGAGTTTTGAAAAATTATCACCAATGCATCCACTATTTATGTGGCTACTTCCCCGAGTACTCTGGGATGCAGACTATCTGGCCCTGGGGATTTATCGGCCTTTAATCCATTCAATTTACCCAACACCACTTCTCGGCTAACCTGGATTTCACTCAGTTCCTCCACCTTATTTGACCCCCGGTCCCCTGCTATTTCCGGCAGATTATTTATGTCTTCCTTAGTGAAGACAGAACCAAAGTAGTTATTCAATTGGTCTGCCATGTCCTTGTTCCCCATGATCAATTCACCTGTTTCTGACTGCAAGGGACCTACATTTGTTTTAACTAATCTCTTTCTCTTCACATATCTATAAAAACTTTTGCAGTCAGTTTTTGTTCCCCACCAGTTTTCCTTCATAATCTATTTTCCCTTTTCTAATTAAGCCCTTTGTCGTCCTCTGCTGAACTCTGAATTTCTCCCTTTCCTCTGGTAGGCTGCTTTTTCTGGATAATTTGTATGCTTCATCCTTTGTTTTTATACTATCCCTGATTTCCCTTGTTATCCATGGGTGCACTACCTGCCCTGATTTATTCTTTTGCCAAACTGGGATGAACAATTGTTGTAGTTCATCCATGCAGTCTTTAAATACCTTCCATTGCACATCCACTGTCAACCCTTTAAGAATCACTTGCCAGTCTATCTTGGCCAATTCACTTCTCATACCTTCAAAGTTACCTTTGTTTAAATTCAGAACCCTTGTTTCTGACTTAATTATGTCACTCTCCATCCTAATGAAGAAAACCATATTATGGTCACTCTTGCCCAAGGGGCCCTGCACAACAAGACCGCTAACTAACCCTTCCTCATTACTCAATACCCAGTCTAGAATAGCCTGCTCTCTCGTTGGTTCCTCTACATGTTGGTTTAGAAAACTATCCCGCATACATTCCGGGAAATCCTCTTCCTCAGCACCCCTGCCCATTTGATTCACCCAATCTATATGTAGATTGGTCACCCATTATAACTGTTTTACCTTGTTGCACGCATTTCTAATTTCCTGTTTGATGCCATCCCCAACTCCACTACTACTGTTAGGTGGCCTGTACACAACTCCCACTAGGGTTTTCTGCCCCTTAGAGTTTCGCAGCTCTACCCATATAGATTCCACATCCTCCAAGCTAATGTCCTTCCTTTCTATTGCATAATCTCCTCTCTCACCAGCAACGCTACCCCACTTCCCTTTCCTTTCTGTCTATCACTCCTGAATATTGAATATTCCTGGATGTTCAGCTCCCAGCCTTGGTCCTCCTGGAGCCATGTCTCCGCGATCAAAACTATAGCATAGTCATTAATAGCTATCTGCACATTCAACTCGTCCACCTTATTACGAACGCTCCTTGCATTGAGACACAAAGAGTGTTGTTTTTACAACACTCTTCCTCCTTATACAATTATGTTGACAAGTGGTCCCTTTTGATTTTTGCCCTGGAAACCCACCACCTCTTATTCTCCGTTTATTATTTTTTTCTTCTTGCCCCCTACATGTTGGGTCTGAGTGCTTCCCTTCTCTGCCTCCTGCCTCAGACCCTGTCTATTGGATATTTGATATCATTTTAATATTACACTTATCCCCACCCCCCTAGATATTCCAGGATTAATAAATTATAGTTAATATGTATCGTGGGCAAATTTTTGTTCCAGTGCTCCCCGTTCCCAATTACTGTTATGTTGAAGTGATTGAAATCAAAGTGAAATTTAAATGGCATCAGAAAAATAAAACCTCAGGAATGGATGATATTCATTACATGGTTGATAGTCAGAGTCAGTATCAGCACAATTGCTATATCAAACATTGAATCTTCAGATGTCCTGGTTCCAGCTAAAACTAAAGCCAAATAACAACATCCTCACGCATTCCTCTGTAAGTATCTCGGTCACTCCTTTAAAATATGGCCCTTCCTTGAACAAGCTCTTAAACAACATCTGATTCAGTTTCCATCTGATTACACTCCTTGAGGATGTTCATCTATGTGTTCAATTAATAAAACAACAGGATTTTAAGATATTTCAACATGTCAAAGGAATTTGGGGGGGGGTTAGAAAAAGCCAGTGAGATAAACAAACATGATAGTTGAGTGGCAAATGACAATAGTGCTACCTTCCTAATATTTAACTGAAGGAAGTAATGGGTTATCAGGCTGTGTTGTGACAGACAGCCTGACACCTTGCATGTCAATATTACACTTATCCCCACCCCCCTAGATATTCCAGGATTAATAAATTAAGATGTTGGCAACTAATTACAAATCTAACTAATTACAAATCAATAACATAATCCAACTCCAAAACACGAAGCGCTGAGCATTGGGATCCGGACATCACGGACAACTGGCCTCAGTTCCCCGCTCAAGTCTACAGAGAGATTTGGGCCATTTGGAAAAGTGGGCTGAAAGATGGCAGATGGAGTTTAATGCTGATAAGTGTGAAGTGCTACATCTTGGCAGGACAAATCAAAATAGGACGTACATGGTAAATGGTAGGGAATTGAGGAATGCTGTGGAACAGAGGGATCTAGGAATAACTGTGCATAGTTCCCTGAAGGTGGAATCGCATGTAGATAGGGTGGTAAAGAAAGCCTTTGGTGTGCTGGCCTTTATAAATCAGAGCATTGAATATAGGAGTAGGGAAATAATGTTAAAATTGTACAAGGCATTGATAAGACCAATTCTGGAGTATGGTGTACAATTTTGGTCGCCTAGTTATAGGAAGGATGTCAACAAAATAGAGAGAGTACAGAGGAGATTTACTAGAATGTTGCCAGGGTTCCAGCAACTATGTTACAGAGAGAAAGGTTGAACAAGTTAGGTCTTTATTCTTTGGAGCGCAGAAGGTTAAGGGGTGACTTGATTGAGGTCTTTAAAATGATGAAAGGGATAGACAGAGTTGACGTGGATAAGCTTTTTCCATTGAGGGTAGGGAAGATTCAAACAAGAGGGCATGACATGAGAATTAAGGGACAGAAGTTTAGGGGTAACGTGAGGGGGAATTTCTTTACTCAGAGGGTGGTGGCTGTGTGGAATGAGCTTCCAGCAGAGGTGGTGGAGGCAGGATCGATTTTAACATTTAAAAGTAAAGTGGATAGGTATATGGACGTGAAGGGAATGGAGGGGTATGGTCTGAGTGCAGGTAGATGGGACTAGGGGAAAACAAATGGTCGGCACGGACTGGAAGGGCCGAGAGGGCCTGTCTCCGTGCTGTAATTGTTAATTGTTATATGGTTATAAGTCTGGCAGTGCTCTCCGTCTGAACACCTCTCTCCTGCCGCTCGCCGGCCTCGCTCATGTCAGCCGCTTCCCGCAAATCCTTAAATTCCGATTGCCGCTGGGAGCAGGACATGGCCTCACTTGCTATGCTGGGTGACACTGCCTGGTCCTTGTCTTTCAATGTAAATTTGCATGGGAACATGCTTTGGAGGTGCGTGGCGGTTGTCAGTCAAGTGAGAATAACAGAAAGAATAAGAATGCTGCTGCCTTGTCAACAGACGTGCATACAAGTAGATGGCATTAGTTTTGAAATTCTCGTTGATCACAGAATTTCTCACGAGAGCCTGAGAAATTCTGTGATCAGCATGAGAGCGTCGGAATTGGGCGAAATGCGCAAGTCTCACACTCAATACGTGAGAGTTGGCAGCCTTGCAGTATGTGTGCTGTTTACTGTGTCAACTTCATGTGAACAATAAATTTCATTGCATCATAGTGTATATGATAAACCAATCTGTATTTTATTCTTAAATAAAGGACTAACATCTTGGAAAGATACTTCATTCTTTAAGGAACGGGGGTTCCCCTCTTCAACTATAGATGAGGCTCTCACCAGGGTCTCTTCTATACACCATAACTCTGCTCTCACTCTCCACTCGTAACAAGGGCAGAGTCCCCTTTGTCACCTTCCACCCTACCAGCTTTGCCCAACACCTCCGCTTGGTTTGCAATAACCAACCTGATCTCCCGGTGGCTCAGCACTTCAACTCCCCCTCCCATTCAGAATCCGACCTTTCTGTCCTGGGCCTCCACCATGGCCAGAGTGAGGCCCACTGTAAATTGGAGGAGCAGCACCTCATATTTTGCTTGGGTAGTTTACACCCCAGCAGTATGTACATCGATTTCTCCAATTTCAGATAGTCCCTACTTTCTCCTTCTTTTCCCCTCCCCAGCACTCCCACAGCCTAATGTCTTCCACCTCTTCCTTTCTTCTCCCCCCCCCCCATCAGTCTGAAGAAGGGTCCCGACCCGAAACATCCCCATTTCCTTTGCACCATAGATGCTGCCTCACCCGCTGAGTTTCTCCAGCATTTTTGTCTACCTTGGAAAGATACTTGGTTTATTGCTTTATTCTTGTTGGACTCCCATGTGGTTTGCAGTGAATTACACCAGATTAAAAGATTTATAATTCCAAGGTTCCATCTTTTTAAACCAATAATGGCTAATCAAAGCATTAGGTTTACTGCTAAAGATCATTAAAAGGTCATGTGAAATATAAACAACAGTTTCATTTTGTATTGTTTGAAATACCAAATACAAATCAAGTAATTTATCTGGTATATATCAAACTGGTACATAAAGTACCATCTCTGGTTTGACTTCCCAAACAAACTTTAGGATATCATGATTCTGGATGTGATCAAGATGATCATGGCCCTATTATCTAAATAGGCGCAAACAATTTAGGTTCTTTGAATAATGCACATTTTGCAAGGATATAATTGGAATTTTAAAATAAAAGAATAGTTTGGATAGATTTTGTAAAATGCACATCAATTAGTTACAATTCTTAACTTCAGGAGTGGAAAGCTGTGGATCCACAAACATGTCTTCATTTATAGTTAGTGGTGGAGAGAGACACAACTTTACGTTCCTGGGCATGCATATCTCTGAAAACCTGTCTGGGGCCCAGCACATGAATGTAATCACAAAGAAAGCTGATTGATGAGCTTTACTTATTTAGCAGGTAAAGTGTACAATAGAGAATATAATGACTGATTGTATCACAGCCTGGTTCATTTATTATATTGTTTACAGTGTACTATATTTACATATTCTGTTGTGCTGCAGCAAGTAAGAATTTCATTGTTCTATCTGGAATATATGACAATAAATCTTGAATCTGACTCTTGGGATTCACGTTTCCATGATCACGTTTCCATCAACTGCTCTTAAGAACCCTTGAGTGACTTTCAAATTTAACAAGAAACTAAGCCAGTGATTCTGAATAATGTTTAAAATAATCTTCAGTTATTTAAAAATTCAAACTTCATGTAATGGTGAACAAGATTTTGAATAATTATTTGTTGCAATAATGGAGAATGTTGGAAAAACCCAACAAACTGTTTCTTTCACACTTTCAGTAACTGCTGTGTTCTGTGCCTTGCAGTTAAAGCATTTTTCTTTTTCAATTCATCTTTATTTACATCCCCTCGAGACAAATTAGCTGCTACTAGCAAGTCTCTACAATCCTCTCTCAGCTGATACCAATACACACCATTCATTTTCTCGGTGTCCACCTCGCAGATATTCCCTTTGTCCCTTGCAACCTTCCTCATTTGTTGATTAGAACATGCTTGTTTTCTAATGTTTTCTAGCTTTAACTAAAGGTAATGTAGTAAAATGTGTTCTTCTCTCAACAGTCTACCTCTCATTTGTCAGTACAAATAAAAGTTTAATATTAAGAGCAAACTCTAGCGACATTAGTAATAAATCTGCACACTAATTAGCAAGGTAGAACATTGATTTAAACAAAGACCATATTGATCAACTATAAGTACACCTTTTCAGTAATGAAACTGATTAACTAATAACTAGGTTTTAAGATGGTTGATGCATGGGTGGCAAACAACAAAATAATTAATGGGATTTACTTAATACTTTTTTGTAATCAGATTCCCAACTCCTCATAAAAGGAGAATCATTGGCAACACTCATTTTAGTATCCAACAGTAAATTTAGTTAAAAACATAATTCTGTAACTTAAATAAAGAGGGGAATAAACAAAATAAAAAACTCTACTAAATACACTATTAGTGAAAATCGGCGACCCCTTCAAACAAATGAAGCTGCTGCTTTTCTAGCAGTTGTGGTTGGCATAAAGCTGAGAATCCATATAGTGATTTCGGCTGCAGATTAGGAGATTGGATGCAGCAGCATCTGATCTCTCTGCAAAAATCAAAAGACTCACTAAGCACAGGCTCATCACTTCCTTCCATCTTCCAGTCCATCTTCCTGGCATTGCATCAGGAAAGATAGAAGTATCTTCAAGGTAGTCTGCCACCCTGGACATTCCCCTTTCCCTCTTCTGGGAAAAGTTACAGGAGCTTAAAAAACCAGACGGCCAATCCTAAAAACAGCTTCTGTTGCAATCAGACTACTGAACCAACTATCTTTTTAACACCACTCTTACACTTAGCTCTACTTCATTCGATTATTCCATTATGTTACTCATTTTACTTGCACTACTTGTGATTACATGGTAATCTCGCACCATTCTGCTGATTTACACTGTATTTTTTGTTGTTTTTTTATCATTACTGAAAATATACTATTCACACTGCGAGGTTCATGTGAACAAAGAATTTCATTGCACCCTGTTAAAAAAAATGAGAAGAAATCCCTTAACCTTAATTTTGAAATTCTTGATCACAGAGGGCTGTGGGGAGTCAGTCACTTGAGTACTTTCAAGAGTTTTCACACATATATGGGTATTAAGAAAAATTAGAGATATGGAATTAATGTAGGAAAGTGCGACTTGGGTACAAGAAGAGCAAAGTTTGGATCTTAAGGCTGAGCAGGCACAAAGGTGCGAATGGCCTGCTCCTATTTCTCACATTCTTATGAATCTCCCACCAACAGAAATATCTGGAAGATAAAGTAGCTGTTTGAGGCAAAGACATGCTCAGTATATGTTACACACTGATGCAGGAAACAAAAATATGTTCCTTTTTCAATCGCTATACATTTGTAGAATGTGAAGATCAATAATTTTAATTAGAACATACAACAGTACAGCACATGAACAATGTCTGCTGAAAATATTTCCATGGTAAACTATTATCATCATATATCTGCACATTGAAACAAAGAAAATTAGGTTCAGGAGCAGGCCATTTGGCCCTTCGAGCCATTCAATATGGTAATGGCTGATCATCCAGAATCAGTACCCCGTTCCTGCTTTTGGCCCATATCTCTTGATTCCTTTAGCCCAATCAGCTAAATCTAACTCTCTCTTGAAAACATCCAGTGAATTGATCTCCACTGCTTTCTGTGGAGAATTCCACAGATTCATAACTCTCTGGGTGAAAAAGTTTTTCCTTATCTTAGTCCTAATTGGCCTACTCCTTATTTTTAAACTGTGACCCCTGGTTCTGGACTCCTCCAACATGGGGAACATTTTTCTGCATCTACCTGTCCAATCCCTTAAGAATGTTATATGTTTCTATAAGATCCCCTCTCATTCTTTTAAATTCGAGTGAATACAAGCCCAGTCGACCTATTATTTCATCATATGTCAGTCCCACCATCCCGGGAATTAACCTGGTGAACCTACGCTGTACTCCCTCAATAGCACGAATATCCTTCCTCAAATTAGGAGACCAAAATTGCACACAATACATCAGGTGCAGTATAACTGCAGTAGGACCAGCTTGTTCCTAAACTCAAATCCTTCTGCAATGAAGGCCATCATGCCATTCGCATTCTTCACTGCCTGCTGTACCTGCATGCTTACTTTCAGTGACTGATGTATAAGCACACCCAGGTCTCGTTGCCGCTTCCCCTTTCCCGAATCTGACACCATTCAGATAATAATCTGCCGTCCTGTTCCTGTAAACCAGATCCCTCCCTGCACAGATCAAAAAGCCTGAAACACCACTATCATATCTACCTCTACCCCTGGCTGCATGTTTCAGGCATCCACCACCCTCTGTGCAAAAATAAACTTGACCTGCACATCTCCTTTAAAGTTTGCCTCTCTTACCGTAAATCTATGACCTCTAGCCTTTGAGATTTCTACCCTGCGGAAAAAGTGTCTGATTGTCCAGTCTATCTATGCCTCTCTTAATTTTATATCTATCAGGTCTTCCCCCACAATCTCTGTCATTCTGGAGATGTCAACTTACTCCCTCTCCTTGTAACTAATATCTTCCAAACCAAACGGCATTCTGGTAAAGCTCTTCTGCACCCTCGTCAAATTCTCCACCTTTCCTATAATGTGGTGGCCAGGACTGCATGGAATACTGCAAATGTAGCCTAGCCCAAGTCTTAGAGCGGCATCATAATTTCCTGACTCGTATATTCACTGCACGACCAATGAAGGCGAGCAGAACTTGCCTTTGTTCATATTCACGTTTGAAAAGATTGTACTTTCTTATCAACAAAATTTGAGATGGAGTTTCCTTCCAGAAGTAATTACGCTTCTGATTATTGCACGCAGGGTCCATAATTTCAAATGTAATGACTTTTGAAACCAATAGAAATATCAATTGTGTTAAAGAAGGAACTGCAGATGCTGGAGAATCGAGGGTACACAAAAGGCTGGAGAAACTCAGCAGGTGCAGCAGCATCTAAGGAGCGAAGGAGATAGGCGACGTTTCGGGTCGAGACCCTTCAATTGTAGTTGGATTGCAAACGATATTTGTGAAAAATGTTTCTCCAATAGGTTTTTAATGATTTTCTTCATTGTTTCCCACAAATTGGCTTAATCCGACTCCAGGTCATCAAAATATTGTATGAAATGGAATCAGATATAGGCCTGAATGGTAGGGCGTCGGGCATGGTAAAGAAATAGGTTTTATGGGCTTACCATTTGCACACCATTTGACATACTGTTATATTACTGAATTTATTTTCTCAGCTTTTAATTTACAACATTTTAAAATGCAAAAACTGAAAGTGGACCTAATGTTTTTGCACCTACCCCATGCAGCATATCCAGAGGGCTGAAGTAATGAATGAGAACGATGTACCACAATTGTCATATCATAATTGGCTAACAAATGCAATATACTAGCACCGTTTGCAGTTGTATAGGGCTCTGGTGAGACCACATCTGGAGTATTGTGTACAGTTTTGGTCTCCTAATTTGAGGAAGAACATCCTTGTGATTGAGGCAGTGCAGCGTAGGTTCACGAGATTGATCCTGGGATGGCGGGTCTGTCATATGAGGAAAGATTGAAAAGACTAGGCTTGTATTCACTGGAGTTTAGAAGGATGAGGGGGGATCTTATAGAAACATATAAAATTATAAAAGGACTGGACAAGCTAGATGCAGGGAAAAATGTTCCCAATGTGGGGCGAGTGAAACCAGGCGCCACAGTCTTAGAATAAAGGGGAAGTAATTTAAGACTGAAAAAAACTTTTTCACCCAGAGAGTTGTGAATTTATGGAATTCCCTGCCAGAGGGCAGTGGAGGCCAAGTCACTGGATGGATTTAAGAGAGCGTTAGATCGAGCTCTAGGGGCTAGTGGAGTCAAGGGATATGGGGAGAAGGCAGGCATGGGTTATTGATGGGGGACGATCAGCCATGATCACAATGAATGGCGGTGCTGGCTCGAAGGGCCAAATGGCCTCCTCCTGCACCTATTTTCTATGTTTCTATGTTTGGTCTCAAAATATAAAAAACAGCTGATCTTTCAACCATGTGCTTTACATCAGATGTGTGACAAAACATTACAATTAAGGGTTCACTGTTCTTAAGAGTTTGTTTATAAAAAAAGGTTCTTGAAATTGAAAACAAGTCGTTACCTATAAAATGAAAATATACTAAAATACTCATTGACAATGTTTGTTTTCATTCCATTTAAATAATATGTGCACAATTTAGTCTAATCAAGGACAATGTGTTTCAACGTTTTAAACTTGAAGACAAAAATCTGTGTTCTGGAAACATCTTGTTTGTCCACTTCCTTTTTAATGAATTGCTGACAGCTATTTCCCTTAAATTTGAAATGTTATCTTACCTCTTTCACTGGCATCATCCACCAAGATAATCTCTTCTAATAAATGCCTTGGTGACCTGATTATCACGCTGTGCACAGTTCGTAACAGTGTGCTCCATGCTTCATTGTGAAAAACTATCACCACACTTGTTCTTGGCAGGTCATCAGGATATACTTTTGTTTTACATCTAAAGGAAACAGAAAATCACAGGATAATGTGCTGACAGTGATTTTTTTTTTAATGAGGTTATCTTCCACACAGCCCAATGCTATGTAAATCAGCTTTTGATAAGTGATAGATTGCAAATGTTTCCATAACAAAAAAAAGCACATTATATTGACCTTCCGATTCTCCAAAGGTACTTATGATATGGTTACAGATTTTATGATATGATTTGTTGAAGAGAAGATACAAATATGACAGACCAATGTATGGAGGTGGTGTTGGGGCTTTTGATTAGGTGGTTGGATTTCGGGGCCTGATGGGATCTATCACAGTTTATTGAGAGAAAAGTGGGGAGACTGCAGGGAGTTTGACGAAGATCTTTATATAGAAACATAGAAAGTAGGTGCAGGAGCAGGTCATTCGGCCCTTCGAGCCTGCACCGCCATTCAATATGATCATGGCTGATCATCCAACTCAATATCCCGTACCTGCCTTCTCTCCATACCCCCTGATCCCTTCAGCCACAAGGGCCACATCCAACTCCCTCTTAAATATGGCCAACGAACTGGCCTCAACTACCTTCTGTGGCAGAGAATTCCACAGATTCACCACTCTCTGTGTGAAAAACGATTTTCTCATCTCGGTCCTAAAAGACTTCCCCCTTATCCTTAAACTGTGATCCCTTGTCCTGGACTTCCCCAACATCGGGAACAATCTTCCTGCATCTAGCCTGTCCAACCCCTTAAGAATTTTGCAAGTCTCTATGAGATCACCCCTCAATCTTCTAAATTCCAGCGAGTACAAGCCGAGTCTATCCAGTCTTTCTTCATATGGAAGTCGTGCCATCCCAGGAATCAGTCTGGTGAACCTTCTCTGTACTCCCTCTATGGCAAGAATGTCTTTCCTCAGATTAGGAGACCAAAACTGTACGCAATACTCCAGGTGTGGCCTCACCAAGACCCTGTACAACTGCAGTAGAACCTCCCTGCTCTTGTACTCAAATCCTTTTGCTAAGAATACCAACATACCATTCGCTTTCTTCACAGCCTGCTGCACCTGCATGCCTACTTTCAATGACTGGTGTACCATGACACCCAGGTCTCGCTGCATCTCCCCTTTTCCTAATCGGCCACCATTCAAATAATAGTCTACCTTCCTGTTTTTGCCACCAAAGTGGATAACCTCACATTTATCCACATTATACTGCATCTGCCATGCATTTGCCCATTCACCCAATCTATCCAAGTCATCCTGCAGCCTCCTAGCATCCTCCTCACAGCTAACACTGCCCCCCAGCTTCGTGTCATCCGCAAACTTCGAGATGTTGCATTTAATTCCCTCGTCCAAATCATTAATGTATATTGTAAATAGCTGGGGTCCCAACACTGAGCCTTGCGGCACCGCACTAGTCACTGTCTGCCATCCTGAAAAGGACCCGTTCACTCCTACTCTTTGCTTCCTGTCTGCCACCCAGTTCTCTATCCACATCAATACTGAACCACCAATGCCGTGTGCTTTAAGTTTGTATACCAATCTCTTGTGTGGGACCTTGTCGAAAGCCTTCTGAAAGTCCAGATATAACACATCCACTGCTTCTCCCTTATCCACTCTACTAGTTACATCCTCAAAAAATTCAATAAGATTCGTCAGACATGATTTACCCTTTGTAAATCCATGCTGACTTTGTCCAATGATTTCACCACTTACAAATGCGCTGCTATCCCATCTTTAATAATTGACTCTAGCAGTTTCCCCACTACCGATGTTAGACTAACTGGTCTGTAATTCCCCGTTTTCTCTCTCCCTCCCTTTTTAAAAAGTGGGGTTACATTAGCTACCCTCCAATCCTCAGGAACTACTCCAGAATCTAAAGAGTTTTGAAAAATTATCACTAAGGCATCTGCTATTTCTGGGGCTACTTCCTTAAGTACCCTGGGATGCAGCCTATCTGGCCCTGGGGATTTATCGGCCTTTAATCCATTCAATTTACCCAACACCACTTTCCGGCTAACCTGGATTTCACTCATTTCCGCCATCTCATTTGACCCGCGATCCCCTGCTATTTCTGGCAATCTATTTATGTCTTCCTTAGTGAAGACAGAACCAAAGTAGTTATTCAATTGGTCTGCCATGTCCTTGTTCCCCATGATCAATTCACCCGTTTCTGACTGCAAGGGACCTACATTTGTTTTAACTAATCTTTTGCGCTTCACAAATCGATAAAAACTTTTGCAGTCAGTTTTTATGTTTCCTGCCAGTTTTCTTTCATACTCCATTTTCCCTTTCCTAATTGAGCCCCTTGTCCTCCTCTGTTGGTCTCTGAATTTCTCCCAGTCCTCTGCTAGGCTGCTTTTTCTGGCTAATTTGTACGCTTCATCTTTTTCTTTGATACTATCCCTCATTTCCCTCGTTATCCACGGATGCACCACCTTCCCTCATTTATTCTTTTGCCATACTGGTATGAACAATTGTTGTATTTCATCCATGCAGTATTTAAATGCCTTACATTGCATAGCCACCGTCAACCCTTCAATAATCAATTGCCAGTCGATCTTGGCCAATTCACGTCTCATACCCCCAAAGTTACCTTTCTTTAAGTTCAGGACCCGTGTTTCTGAATTAACAATATCACTCTCCATCCTAATGAAGAACTCAATCATATTATGGTCACTCTTGCCCAAGGGGCCACTTGCAACAAGGCTGCGAACAAACCCTTCCTCATTACTCAATATCCAGTCTAGAATAGCCTGCTCTCTCGTTGGTTCCTCCACATGTTGGTTTAGAAAACTATCCCGCATACATTCCAAGAAATCCTCTTCCTCAGCACCCCTGCCAATTTGATTCACCCAATCTATATGTAGATTGAAGTCACCCATTATAACGGTTTTACCTTTGTTGCACGCATTTCTAATTTCTTGTCTGATGCCACCCCCAACTCCACTACTACTGTTAGGTGGCCTGTACACAACACCCACTAGCGTTTTCTGCCCCTTAGTGTTTCGCAGCTCCACCCATATCGATTCCACATCCTCCAAGCTAATGTCATTCCTTTCTATTGCGTTAATCTCCGCTCTAACCAGCAACGCTACCCCACCTCCTTTTCCTCTCTGCCTATCCTTCCTGAATATTGAATATCCCTGGAAGTTCAGCTCCCAGCCTTGGTCACCCTGGAGCCATGTCTCCGTGATCCCAACTATATCATAATTATTAATAGCTATCTGCACATTCAACTCATCCACCTTATTACGAATGCTCCTCGCACTGAGACACAAAGCCTTCAGGCTTGTTTTTTACAACATTCTTGGCCCTTTTACAATTATGTTGAAAAGTGGCCCTTTTAGATTTTTGCCCTGGATTTGTTTTCCTGCCACTTTTCACCTTGCGACCTATTGCTCCTATCCTCATTTTACACCCCTCTCTGCTCTCTGCTCACACATTTAAGAAACCCTCCACTTCTTATTCTCCGTTTGTTATTTTTTTCTTCTTCCCTCCCTACGTGTTGCATCTGACTGCTTCTCTTCTCTGCCTCCTGCCTCACAAACGGACTACTTGCCTTCTCTATTTGAGTCCCTCCCCCCAACCGATATCATAAGATATCTTCTCTTATGATAAGCAAGGTCTCCGAGAACCGGAGAGTAGCCAATTTTGTTCCTTTGTTTCAAGAGTAGGGAATATCCAGGAAGTTACCAAGCCGTGAGCCTCATGTCAGTGGCAGGGAACCTATTGGAGAGGAATTTTCTGGATGTGATTAGGGACAGTCAGCATTGTTTCATCCATGGCAAATCATGCCTGACTAACTTGATCTAGTTTGAGGAGGTGACAAAGGTGAGGGTAGGTTAGTGGATGTTGTCTCCATGGATTTTAGTAAGACATTTGATAAAGTCTCCATAATAGACTGAGCCAGAAGATTATGATGCATGAGATCCACAGTAAATGGTCTTTTGGTTTCAGACTGTTTTAGTTAGAAGACAGGGTAGTAGTGGTAGTGTGTTATTCTGGAGGTCAGTGATTATTGGAGCTCTGCAGAGTTCTGTATTGGGACTTCCTTTGTGTATATGATATAAATTACTTATAAATGTGTATGGGTTAGTTAGAGCAGTGAGGAGGGCTGTCAAAGCATACAGCAGCATATAGATCAGTTACAGAAATGGGCAGGGGAAAGGCAGATGGAGTTTAATCCAAGCAAGTGTGAAGCCTGGCACTTTAGAAGTTGAATGCAAGTGGAAAAAATACAATTAATGGCAAGACCTTTAATAGCATTGATGTACAGATCTTGCAGTCTAAATCCATAGCTCCTTGAAAGTGACAACAGAAGAAGAAAGATTGGCAAAGAAGGCACGGCATGCTTGCTTTCATTCATCAGGGCACTGAGAAAAAGAATCAGAAATTCATGTTGCACCTTCACACAACTTTGGCATGGCTGCATTTGGAGTATTGTGTGCACTTGTGGTTTACCAAAAGGCTGCCTGGATTAGATTATTAGCTATAATGAGAGAGTGGACAATCTTGGAACATTTTCTCTGGAACATGGGGGGTTGAAGGAAGACCCGACAGAAACATAAAATTATGAGGCATAAATAGGGTAGGTAGACAGAATCTTCTTCTCCCAAGGTGGAAATGGTCAACGCTGCATCAACTCCAAGCAAACCCAGTGGGAGTTGGCCAATAAACTTATTCATTTATTCATTCATACGATTGTACAATGCAAAACATAAAAACAGTACAGCTCAGGACTAGGCCTTTCAGCCCACAATATCTGTGCCAAACACGTTGCCAAATTACACCACTCCATTCTGCCTGCATGTTATCCATATGCATCTATTCCTTGCATATCCTCTGATCAAACTGTTAATGTGTAGAGCAGGCAACACCAAGAACATTCAATTCTCAACAATGGCCAAAGACAAGGATGAAACATTTGTAATCTTCAGCTGAAGGTGCTGCATGGATAATCCATATCATCATCCTCCCAAAATCAATGCCATTAAAGCAGTCATCCCAGTCTGAATGCAAAATCAAGAAAAGGGCAATAGCACCGTGCACGGTAAAATCTATTTGAGCAAGCAACAGTCATGCTGCAGTGTTGGAAGACTTTGCTGGACTAGCTGTACCTTATGTCAAGGCTTTCCTGGTCAGTTAAAATGCTAGCATCAATGTGGAAATTTGTCAAGCTGTGTCCCATCCATTGAAACAGGACAGATCCAACGATTTGCATTTGTACTTCCAATCATAAACAGTTATGGAAGTTGTCAGAAAATATGCTACCAAGCAGCATTTCCTCATTAATAATCCACTCTCCATAGCTTAGGTTAAATATTGCCAACCTGCACAATCACAGGCAGAAACTGAGCAAGAACAGGGATCCCCTTGTTTTTTTTTTTTTTTTCGCGGAACAGTAATGTTGTGGCAAGTTAATGGATTGGTAATCCAGAGGCCTACACTTATACTCAGAGACAAATTTGAATCTCCAGAGAGCAACTGGGTAATTTAAATTCAGTTAATTTATTGTTCACTCTGGCAGACCATGGCTGCAGTTTGCACTATCTACCAAGAGCCCTGCAGAAACTTACAAAGTCTTCTTTGACATTTCCCAAACCCATTCATTATATCCAAATACATCAGCATCCTGTTATATCATTTCTGAATCATGGGCTGACTGAATATTTTAAGCAACCGGTAATAAGTCTTCCTCTTTTCTGAGACTAATTTCTGGTAAGTAATTTTAGGAAAATTAATATGGACTTTGCACAAATGTTTTGGCACACATTATTAATTTTGCACCACAGTTTATGAAGTCATTTACCGATAGCCAACGCCTTAATTTCCCAGGAATCTAATGAAATATCTGATTTTAAGCATATGAAAAACAAAAACTATGTGACTCTCTTCAGTCCGACATATTTTCTTCATAGTTTGAAACTTAAAAGTAACAAGCTTTAAATTCTTAGCAATAAGAACATTTATCGAGTTAAAAAGTGTGTGCATAGAAATAAACTTAGATACTGTAGCAATTGCTCTAGTAATGTACAGGGAAAGTCAGGGCAGACAAATCAAGATGAAAGTGTGCAAGATAAATGAAATGAGGCAAAAGGAGGTGGGTGAGGCAGGAAGAGAAAGAGGAAGAAAGTACTTGAACAAGAGAATGAAGGGAGGAGGGAATAAAGAGAACAGAGGTATCTGAGAAAGTCTATCAGAGGAAAAGGGGAAGAGAGAAAATTGTCTTTAATCTTATTTGCAAAGCTTATGGTACAAGAATGGGAAGCCCTAAAGTAAATTAACAATGAGGATTAGTGTGCAATAAGGAAAGGGATTTCTTGGAGAGTGGCTGGAATGGCCCACAAACCTCATCAGTAGAGGACGAAAACTGTGTCTTGAATTAAGGATTTGAACAAGGGAAGGAGTTGGCGGTTATGGAAGAGCATTGGATTTTTAAGAATACATAGGAGCAATGACTGTAATTAGAATGATATTCATGATGCCTGACAAATGATCTGGAGAAAAAGGTGGCAATTTAAATTAATGTAGTTACATTTGTCAGGAATGGTGATATCTGAGGAAACTACTGGACTGTTCTAAATCCCATTGGTTCACTAATCTTCTCAAGTTAATTGAAATTTGCTGTCTCTGTCTGATCTGTACTTCCAAGTGAGAAAAAGCAATTTGGTCGAATCTTAACTCACCCAAAAATGGAATAGCAGGCTACTCTGTAGCTAAAACCACTATGCACTTTGAGAACAACTTCATCCCAACCACTAGGCAGTGATGAAAATGGACTTACACAACAGGCACAACAAACCGAATGAATGGAATGTGAAGAACAACAATGTGATGTGTAATGAAACCAGCTAAATGAATCAAATATAATGTTGTCTTATTGGATGAGGGCAACTCCTTGCCACTGCGGTTCAAATGGAGGTTGCAGATGTAATTCAAACTACTTTTATATATTTGGGGGGGGGGATCGAACAAGTTTACACTTTTATAATTTGGAGTATTTATGGGTTAGAAGTTTTATTTTAATCGGGCTGGCACCAAAATATTAGAAAAGAAATTGTTTTGAAAGATTTACTTACCATCTAACTGACATTCAGGGTTAAGTCCTGTTGAGTGAGCTATCATATCACTTGCCTGAAAAGTCAAATCATTGAAGTGATTGATTTTAAAATTCCTTCATTTTTTGTCTTGATTTCCTATGAGATTTTTACATGGGCTTCCAAATCTGGGGTCCTTCTTGTGCGTTTCTGTATCAATCTGAAATTTTTAGGAAGTTTTCATAAGCTCAGCTTTCAAGAATCAAATAAAACCACTGTGGTGGTTACCTCAATAAAGCCTTTAAAAAAAAAAGTTAAAACTTATTTTTCTGAAGCAAGATGATTTAATTTTGTATCATTATCAAATCTTTATAGTGGTCCAGTATGCTTCTTACTTCATTTTATAAAATCAGCCTGTTCAAAATCACCTATCGTATACACTATCGATAGTTTATGTGCTGCTACATTATTTCCTTTGACATAGGAGGTACCGATTATGTAGGGAGTATACTGGCTGGTGTTCTTGGCTATTGAATGTTTAGTTTCATCTGTCATCACCATCCTTTTTACCAGTTCTGTCCTGAGTGTTCTCCTGACGCCTGTCATTATTCTTCAAATAGTATATATCCGGTTGATTACATTTCTGTTTATTTTTTTGATCACCACATCTTCTGTTATTATACATTTCATCAACTAACTACTGCCAGGCACAATATCAAGCAGTCCGAATACCAACATGAAAAACCACTATGCATTTCCTCCAATGCAAAAATCAATAGTCCATCAACACAATTTTCTCTTCGTAAGCCAATTTTATATCGGTATTACCACCATCCTTGAAATTTCACAATTGTGGTGAAGTGGTAAATGTTGAGAGCTTCAATTTCTAAGGTGCATTTGACCTGGCCCAACCACACTGGTTAGTTTGTAAAAAAAAGCACACCAATGCCTCTACTTCCTATGGAGTCTAAAGAAATTTGGCATGTTGCCAATGACTCAACAACTTCTACAGATACACCATACAAAACATTCTATTGTGTTGCACCATAGCTTGGTTTGGGAACAGCTCTACCCAAGAGAAAAGGAAAATGCTGAGTTGTGGATGTAGCCCAGTCTTTTCCACATACTAGAACTGAATCAATCTGCCCGATTCTATCCTGATAAATCTGACTCCATCTACAGTTCACGCTGCCTCAGGAAAGCAGCCAACATAATCAAAAGATCTTTCCCACCACAGTCATTTCTTCTCCCCGTTCTTGTCAAGCAGAAAATATAAAAGCTTGATGGGGTCATATCACCAAACAGCTTTTCCCCCTCATCAGATTTCCAAACTTCTTCTCCCCAGGGCCGTCTTAATGCATGGGCACGCTGGGCATGAGCAAAGGAGCCCCATGCTAATCTATGTATTGTAGAACGTTATTGTATAACATGATAATGGAGAAGAACATCGCAAGTGCATGAAGGCACATTTGATTCGGCGTAAAGAAACTGGAAGTGTAGGGGACCCAGTGCACTGCTTTGCCCAGGGGCCTATAATGCTGTTAAGACGGTCCTGCTTCTCCCACAAGCTTGGTTGCAGTCCCAATCTACCAACCCATGCCATTGTGAACGGACTTTTTCACTGGAACTGTAATGTGATGATGCTGAAAACTATATTTTGGTCTCTGATATTTTGCTCTTTGCCCAACCTGTTGTATTTGTGCATGGCTTGACTATATTCCTTGCTTTAATTGGATAGCACATAAACAAAAGCCTTTCACTTATCTTGGTACATGGCAATAAACCAATCCCAAATATCTTTCTTGAATATTTAATAACTTGGCATCAACTGCTGTCTGTGAATGAATTGCATAGCCTCACTTATCGCAGTCTTAAAAGGTTTATGGGCCTGTCCCACTTAGGCGATTTTTCAGGCGACTGGAATGGCAACTGTCAGAGTGGAACACACATACAAACACAACGCTTCCTTCGCCAGCCAGTTATGCAGGGGACAGGGCAAGCGGGGGGAGCGCTGTCCGAGTGAATTTCACACGGTGCAAAGCCAATGTGATCCAGACACACACTGCGATGAACAGGAAGGTTGGCGCTGTAATTAAGACAGTGAAAGCACAGTTGACGGGAAGGATCACGCGTCCTTTAAAGGGGGGGGGGGGGACAAGGGGAACAGGGGGGACAAGGGGGTGAGCCAACTTAAGCAGCCAGAAATACACAGCTGTGAAGCTTACCGGTCGGTTATCCTTGGTTCTGAAAACTACTGCTTACGTTTTTTTTCCCCAATGAACCAATGAAATTCACCGGTCAGCACTGGCTACAACCTACGAGAACCTTCGACCTCCTGGCGACACACGCGAATTCTCGCTACTCTCCATGGCAGCTTCATTCTGGTTGCCGCTAATTTTTCAACATTTTGAAAAATTTGCGGCGACCATAATGAGGCTGTGACTAGTTTCCAGAATGCGGGAACTCCTCATGACCATGAAGACGACTACCCGGCAATCACCCGCGAACAAGTGTCAAGTGCATAGTCTCCTGCAGTCGCCCAAGTGGGACAGGCCCATGAGTCTTTATCCTTAAATTGCAACTCCTGGTCTTGGATTCTCAGGCCATCCGTAATATCCTTCCACCATCTAATTTACCCAGCCTGGTTAAAATTGTATAGGTTTCTATATGGCCCTCTCACAGTCTTCTAAACTCTTGAATACAGGCCTTATTGACATACACTCTTTTGATTCAGTCCTGACATCCCAGAAATATGTCTGATGAATCTTTGCAAACTCCACTCATGGAACTCATATGTCAGACTGTTATTCATTGACTACAGCTCGGCATTTAATACAATCATCCCCTCCAAGCTGGTTACCAAGCTCTCGGATCTGGGTCTCTGCGCATCCCTCTGCAATCGGATCCTCGACTTCCTCATCCACAGACCAGTCTGTCCTTATTGGTGGAAATGGGTCATCCGCGATAACAATCAGCACGGGAGCACCTCAAAGCTGCGTGCTCAGCCCTCTGCTTTACTCATGACTACATAGCCGGACATAGTGCGAACTCCATCATCAAGTTCGCCGACGACACCACTATTGTGGGACGAATCACTGATATCGACTGTTTGACCAAATGTTGTCAACACAATAACCTGGCTCTCAACACCAGCAAAACCAAGGAACTGATTGTGAACTTTGGAAGGGGTAGGATGGGGACCCACCATCCCATTTACATCAATGGTGGAAAGGGTCAAGAACATCAAATTCCTGGCCGTGCACATTTCCGAAGATCTTTCCTGCTCCCAGCACACTGATGCAATTATAAAGAAAGCACATCAGCGCCTCTACTTCCTGAGAAGAATATGGAGAGTCGGTATGTCAAAGAGAACTCTCTCGAACTTCTACAGGTGCACAGTATGCTGACTGGTTGCATCGTGGCTTGGTTTGGCAAACTGAGCGTCCAGGAGCGGAAAAGGATGCAGAAAGTTGTAACCACTGCCCAGTCCATCATCGGCTCTGACCTCCCCTTCACATCGAATGGATCTACCACAGTCGCCGCGTCAAAAAGGCTGCCAACATCATCAAGGACCCACACCACCCTGGCCACGCACTCATCGCTACTATCGGGCAGATGGTACAGGAGCCTGAAATCTGTTACATCCAGGTTCAGGAACAGTTTCTTCCCCACAGCCATCAGGCTATTAAACTCACCAACAAACAGACTCTGAATTGTAACAGCCTATTGCACTTTATCTGCTTATTTATGTGTATATTGAACTGAACTGTTCTGTATTTTTGCTTACAATATTCTGTTGTGCTGCATTCTGTTATTCTGTTGTCATGTGTCCTAGCTGACTTGACTTGAAAAACATTTATCCTCTAATTAGAAGAACAAACATGCACAAAATACTCAAGATGTGGTTTCACCATGACCCTGCACACTTGCAAAACATCTCTGCACTTGTACTCGAATCCTCTATGAAGATCAGCATACAAAAGCCCATATATAACCATATAACCATCTAACAATTACAACACGGAAACAGGCCCTCTCGGCCCTTCCAGTCCGTGCCGAACATTTATTTTCCCCTAGTCCCATCTACCTGCACTCAGACCATACCCCTCCCTTCACGTCCATATACCTATCCACTTTACTTTTAAATGTTAAAATCGATCCTGCCTCCACCACTTCTGCTGGAAGCTCATTCCACACAGCCACCACCCTCTGAGTAAAGAGGTTCCCCCTCACGTTACCCTTAAACTTCCGTCCCTTAATTCGCATGTCATGCCCTCTTGTTTGAATCTTCCCTACCCTTAATGGGAAAAGCTTATCCACGTCAACTCTGTCTATCCCTTTCATCATTTTAAAGACCTCAATCAAGTCCCCCCTTAACCTTCTGCGCTCCAAAGAATAAAGACCTAACTTGTTCAACCTTTCTCTGTAACATAGTTGCTGGATCCAGGCAAACATTCTAGTAAATCTCCTCTGTACTCTCTCTATTTGTTTGACATCCTTCCTATAATTAGGCGACCAAAATTGTACACCATACTCCAGAATTGGTCTCACCAATGCCTTGTACAATTTTAACATTTCTTCCCTGCTCCTATATTCAATGCTCTGATTTATAAAGGCCAGCACACCAAAGGCTTTCTTTACCACCCCATCTACATGCGATTCCTCCTTCAGGGAACTATGCTGTTATTCCTAGATCTCTCTGTTCCACAACATTCCTCAATTCCCTACATTTACCATGTACGTCCTATTTGATTTGTCCTGCCAAGATGTAGCACTTCACACTTATCAGCATTAAACTCCATCTGCCATCTTTCAGCCACTTTTCCATATGGCCCAAATCTCTCTGTAGACTTTGAAAATCTACTTCATTATCCACAACACCACCTATCTTAGTATCATCTGCAATTACTTATCCAATTTTCCACCCCATCATCCAGATCATTGATGTACATGACAAACAACAGTGGACCCAACACAGATCCCTGAGGCACCCCACTGGTAACCGGCTTCCAACCTGACAAACAGCCATCCACCATTACTCTCTGACATCTCCCCTTCAGCCACTGTTGAATCCATCTTGCTACTCTGCCATTAACACCCAAAGATTGAACGCTTCTTAACAAACCTTCCATGGGGAACCTTGTCAAAGGCCTTACTGAAATCCACATAGACAACATCCACTGCTTTACCCTCATCAATTTCCCTAGTAACCGCTTCAAAAACCGCTTCATATCTAGAGGATTGCCACACAAACTTCATTAGCTGCCACCTTATCGTCAGAAGGTTCAATTACTAAGTTTGATTTGACTTTTTCTCCACAGTTTTCCAAAACCCGATTCACTGTTACAATTATCTCCAGGCTTTCCAGATAATAGGCTGGATGACTTGCACTTGACAACTTTATCCCTTAAGGCCCTGTCCCACTTACGTGACCTTGGCATTCAAATTACGCGACCTCATCATCGCGTTGAGGCGCATGGGCATTGTGTGGCCGCACGGGGCCGGTCCCACTGAGAATCGCGGAGGGGTATGGAGTTGTGCATGGTATCATGCAGCGCTCCGAAATTTTGTAGCAAACGAAATATTCGCCCGACACCGGCCTGTTGTGTAACTGACGGCCAAAGTGGGACAGGCCCAAGACCCTGGCGTTGAAGCTGGGACTATCCCAACGTTTAAGGAACAGTTGGGGTCAAGGAAAGAGCATTCATGCGCGGCCCTGTTTCCACCAATCTTTCCACCACCACGCACAAGAAGCGACAGACACCATTGTATGCAGATGCCAAGAAGTGTGTTCAGCTCTGGCTGTACAACTTCTAATCTTGTGTGTGGACTTGATAAGAAGAAGAAGAAACAGTTAGACAGGTACATGGATTGGACAGGTTTGGAGGTATATGGACAAAACACAGGCAGGTGGGACTAGTGTAGCTGGGACATGTTGGCCAGCGCGGGCAAGTTGGGCCGAAGGGCCGGTTTCCTCGTTGTCTCACTCAATGACTCTAAACGAGTGGAGGGTACTGGCAATATGCAACTCAAATGCACATGCCCTTATCCATGGATGATCGGAAGAGCCTTTATTATCTCCATAATAGACACAAAATACTGGAGCAAAGCAGCAGGTCAGGGAACATCGCGGAAAAAAAGAATAGGTGACGTTTTGGGTATGAACCCTTCTTCAGATTGGAACCCACTGAGTTACTCGTGCATTTTGTATTTATCTTCGGTATAAACCAGCATCTGCAGTTCTCTCCTGCTTATTCTCTCCACACTGACTTCTTTCAGTATCCTTGACAGACCAAGTACTTGCAGTCCCATATGTCTGTTCTATTTTGTTTGATCCCATCCATATTCACCACCATCTCCTCTGTCACATTTGGCAGCATCCTCTTCTGATGAAATTGAAAGATAAGATCATGTAAATGACACTAAGTGGGCATGATCTAATTGTCTTTAATGGAAGCATGCCTGTAACGTGATAAAATATTTGAGACAAATATTCAAGTAATTGACATTTGGAAAAGACAGCCAAAAAAGTTAAGAGGTCACACTATTAATAAGGGATGTTGTATCGGCATGCCAGATCACAATTTAGTCAAATTCGGTCCAGCTAAGAAGTATAACAGGAAAATTATGAAGTTATTTATAGCCATTAGATTCTAGGGATAATATTCAGCATTGCATTTATCAAAATGTTATAAAAACATGAAATACAGTGAACGCAGGGGACTTCAAGCTACACTTAGTTTGCACAATTGAAATTAGTACTAATAATGTGAAGGATGAATTCAAGTGAAGGATCATTTCTGGAACAACAAGGAACCAATTAGAGAAAGCTAATTTTCATTTCTTGTTTCGGCAATGTGAAAGGGTTAATTATTAATTTTACTGAAAAGAACCTTTGGGAAAGAGTGATTATAATGAATATTACATTAAGTTTGGATATGTAGTTCAATCTGAAATGAGGGGTCTTAAAATAAAACTATGGTAACTATAAAGACATGAGGAGAGAGTTATCTATAATTGCTTGGGAAAATATAATGAAAGCAGGCACGTGCCGTGAGTAATCAGCCAGGGTAGGCAGTGGCTTTTAAAAATCTTGAAAACCGCGCATGCGCACATTGTTCCCTCCCCGGTAAACTGCCAGTCGGCATTTTTTTTATCTTGAAAACCGCGCATGCGCACACTGTTCCCATCAGCCTCCTGCACTCCAAGGAATAAAGTCCTTGCCTGCTCAACCTCTCCCTGTAGCACTGCTCAAGTCGCGGCATCATCCTCCAATCTCTGCACTCTTACCCGCTTACTGGCACCATCCTTTCGAAGGTTGACCAAAACTGAACACAATACCCCAAATGCCTCCCCAACATCTTGTACAACTGTAACACAATATCCCAACTTCAATACAACACCCGGACTGGTGAAGGAGAATATATCAAAAGCCTTCTTAACCATCCTATCGACCCGTGACACCACTGTCAGGGAACAATGTAGCTGCACTCCTAGGTCATTCTGCTCTGCGACACTCCCCGGAGCCCTACCATTCACTGTGATGGTATGCCCATGTTTGAATTCTCAAAATGCAACTTCGCACTTATCTGCATTAAACTTTATTAACCATTCTTCAGGTGAATTGCCCAACTGATCAACATCCTCTGTAATATTTGATAACCATCTTCACTATCTACTATACCACCCACTTTAGTTTCATCTGCCAACTTGCTAATCATGCCATGTACATTCAAATTGCTGATATAAACCAACTGCAGCAATGAGTCTGGCACAGATCTCTGACACACAGCATTAGTCATGGGCCTGCAGTCCGAGAAACAACCTTCCACCATCACCCTCTGCTTCCTTCCCTGAAGCCAATTCCCGATCCAGTTAGCTTGTGGATCTCCCTGGATCTCAGAGCAGCGTGCCATGCAGAACCTTATCAAATACCCTGGTGAAGTCCATTTAGATCAACCATTTTAGTCATTTAATGACAATAAACTCTCTTGAATCTTGATAGTCAGGTTTTGATTGTGGGATTAATAATCAGATTTTTTTAAATTAAATAACTAAGGGGGGAGAGAGAGAGGGGGGGGGGGGGGGGGGAGGGGGGTGAGGGGAGAGAGGAGCGGGGGGGGAGAGGGGGGGGAGAAGGGGGAGGGGGGAGAGGGGAGAGGGGGAGGGGGGAGAGGGGGAGAGGGGGGAAGAGGGGGAGCGGGGGAGAGGGGAGAGTGGGGGAGGGGGGGGAGGGAGGGGGAGAGAGGGGGGAGAGGGAGAGAGGGGAGAGAGGGGAAGAGAGGGGGAGGGGAGAGGGGGAGGAGAGGGAGAGGGAGAGAGGGAGTGGAGGGAGGGGGAGGGAGGGAGGGATGGGGGAGAGGGGAGGTGAGAGAGAGAAACCAGGGGGGGAGAGGGGGGAGAGCCGAGCTCGCCGCTGGGCCCGCAGCGAGCGTTTTTTGCGCGCGACGACCAAATGACTGCAAGCCGGGGGGGGGGAGACGTAACTCACAGCGTGTGGAAAACAGTGTGCATAGGCCGGACGAGCAGACACATTGTGATGTCATCAGCCCGTATATTTTCTAAGTTATTTCAGATTTTTGAACATTTCGGAATATGTAAACATTTCAATGTTAGCGCATCGTGTTTTCGATGAGATGTAAATCGCACACGAACATCACACAAATAAATACACATCCAAGATCAGAATTTTATAAGTGTAAAGATGGTGCTTACGTGGATCAGCCCAGTGCTTACATGGATCTTTGACATGCAGCAATCAAGTAAAAGCAGGGAGAAGAGCTTATTGGCTGAAACCCGTGGGACAAGCAGCAATCAAAGAGAAGCAGGGAGAAGAGCTTATTGGCTGAACCCCATGGGAAGGGTGAGTAATTCAGAGGTGAAAAACAGTTTAAAACTGAGGAATTTGGTTTGTAAATTGGTAAATTAGGCAATTTATCAGTCAATATAAGCAAGGCTGCTCTTGGGGAGCAGCCTTGTGAGGGAAGTGTGAGTCTTTGGCTGGAGATTCTTCGGCGAGGAGGCTGCGCAAAAAGCTGGAGAGGACGGGACGTGGTGAACACACGACAGGACAGATGAGACAGTGTGATGCTTGCAGAATGTGGGAGTCCAGAGACACGGGTGGAGCCTCTGGGTGCTACGACTGTGGCAAGTGCGTCCAGCTTCTGCTCCTGAAGGACCGTGTTGGGGCACTGGGGAAGCAGCTGGATGACCTCGGGGTCATCCGGGAAACTAGAGTTTCCTGGACAGGACCTACAGTGAGGTTGTTGTGCCGAGGATACGGGAAGGACGAAGGTGTGTGACTGAGAGAAAAGGTGGCAACCATGGAGTGCAAGAGACCCAGGTGGCTGTGCCTAATGAAAACGGGTACGCCCACTTGGGAACTGTCAGGGAAGACGATGCTTCCAGTCCGAGCGACGGACATGTCGGTGGCTCCAATCCTAGAGATGGGACTCGACCGGTGAGACCGACGTCGTGCAGAGCCATAGTGGTGGGTGACTCCATTGTCCGAGGAGCAGACAGGAGATTCAGTGGTGGCAGACGAGACGCGAGGATGATCTGTTGCCTCCCTGATGACAGGGTTCGGGATGTCACAAGCCGAATTCAGAACATCCTCGAGAGAGAAGGTGAACAGCCAGCAGTAGTTGGGAAGAAGGAGGTTTTGGGAACGACATTGGGTAGAAGGAGGTTCTCCAACGTGAGTTCAGAGAGTTAGGAAGAAGACTGAAAAGCAGGACTTCTAGGGTGGTTATCTCTGAATTCCTTCCAGTACTTCATGCTAGTGAGGACAGGAACAGGGAGGGAGGGGATCTGAATTTTTTAAAGAAGGAACTGCAGATGCTGGAGAATCGAGGGTACACAAAAAGCTGGAGAAACTCAGCGGGTGCAGCAGCATCTAAGGAGCGAAGGAGATAGGCGACGTTTCGGGTCGAGACCCTTCTTCAGACTGGTCAGGGATCAGGGAAACGAGAGATATAGATGGTGATGTGGAGAGATAAGGAACAATGAGTGAAAGATATGCAAAAAAGTATCGGTGATAAAGGGAACAAGTCATTGTAAGCTGTTTGTGGTGTGAAAATGAGAAGCTGGTGCGACTTGGGTGGGGGAGGGAGATAGAGATAGAGGGATTGCCAGGGCCCGAGGGCTGAGGGAGAGGTGGGAAGGGGAGGAGACAGCAAGGGTTAACAGAATTGAGAAAATTCAATATTCAAGCCCAAAGGATGCAGACTCCCCAAGCGGAATATGAGGATCTGAATGTGTGGCTGAGGTGCTGGTGCAGGGAGCAAGGATTTAGCTTTATAGACCACTGGGATCTCTTCTGGGGTACGGGTACAAAAGGGACAGGTTACACCTAATCTGGTGATGGACCGACTTTCTGGCAGGCAGGTTTGCTAGGGCTACACGTGTGGGTTTAAACTAAATAGTGGGGGGGAAGGATTGACAAATTGGGAGTATAAAGATGGAAGTTGAAGGGGAGGCGAGTACAGGAAAAAAATACAAAAGGTTCTCAAATTAATGGGAAGGAAAGTTCGAGATGGGATACAAGAGTAAGGTCAGGGCCAATTGCGAGGGGGGACGTGAATACAGAGGTCAAAGTGTTGTATATGAATGCGCAAAATATAAGAAATAAAGTGGATGAGCTTGAGGCTTAGTTAGAAATTGGCAAGTATAATGTTGTGGGAATTACAGAGACATGGTTGCAAGAGGGCCTGGGCTGGGAATTGAATATCCAAGGGTATACCTCCTATTGAAAAGATAGACAGGTGGGCCGAGGGGGTGGGGTAGCTCTGTTGGTGAGGAATGAAATTCAGTCCTTTGCAAGGGGTGACATTGAAACAGGAGATGTGCAGTCAGTATGCATAGAACTAAGGAATTGTAAGGCTAAAAATACCCTAAAGGGACTTGGCTACAGGCCCCCAAACAGTAGCCTGGACATAGGGTACAAGTTGAATCAGGAATTAAAATTGGCATGTAGCAAAGGTGATGCTGTGGTTGTTATGGGAGATTTCAACATGCAGGTCGACTGGGGAAAATCAGATTGGTACTGGACACCAAGAAAGGGACTTTGGAGAGTACCTTTGTGATGGATTCTTGGAGCAGCTTGTATTGGAGCCTACCAGGGAGAAGGCAATTCTGGATTTAGTGTTATGTAATGAACCGGATTTGATAAAGAAACTTGCAGTTAATGAACCATTCCTAGAAATTATGGTGGTGACCATAATATGGCCAGGTTTAATCTACAATTGGAGAGGGAGAAGGGTAGATGGATGTGTCAGTGTTACAGTTGAATAAAGGGGACTATGGGGCCATGAGGGAGGAGCTGGCCAAAGTTGATTGGAAAGATACGCTAGCAGGGATGACAGTGGAACAACAATGGCAGGTATTTCTAGGAATAATACAGAAGGTACAGGATCAGTTCATTCCTAGGAGGAAGATTCCATGGGGAGCAAGGGGCAATCGTGGCTGACAAGGGACATCAGGGACAGTATAAAAATAAAAGTGAAGTAGTACAACGTAGCAAAGATGAGCGGGAAGCAAGAGGATTGGGTAATGTTTAAAGAACAACTGAAGATAACTAAAAATAAAATACAAGGAGAAAAGATGAGGTACGAAGGTAAGCTAGCCAAGAATATAAAGGAGGATAGTTAAAGCTTATTTAGGTACGTGAAGAGGAAAAAGGTTAGTTAAGACCAAAGTTAGACCCTTGAAGACTGAAAAGGTGAATTTATTATGGGGAACAAGGAAATGGCAGACGAGTTGAACAGGTAGTTTGGATCAGTCTTCATTAAGGAGGACACAAACAATCTTCCTGATATAGTAGTGGCCAGAGGATCTGGGGTGATGGAGGAACTGAAGGAAATCCATATTGGGCAGGAAATGGTGTTGGGTAGACTGAGGGATTGAAGGCTGATAAATCCACAGGGCCTGATGGTCTGCATCCCAGGGTACTTAAGGAAGTGGCTCTAGAAATTGTGGATGCATTGGTGATAATTTTCCAATGTTCTATAGACTTGGGATCAGTTCCTGTGGATTAGAAACATAGAAATTAGGTGCAGGAGCAGGCCATTAGGCCCTTCGAGCCTGCACCGCCATTCAATGTGATCATGGCTGATCATTCAACTCAGTATCCTGTACCTGCCTTCTCTCCATACCCCCTGATCCCTTCAGCCACAAGGGCCACAGCCAACTCCCTCTTAAATATGGCGAACAAACTGGCCTCAATGACCTTCTGTGGCAGAGAATTCCAGATTCACCACTGTGTGAACAACGATTTTCTCATCTCGGTCCTAAAAGACTTCCCCCTTATCCTTAAACTGTGACCCCTTGTCCTGGACTTCCCCAACATCGGGAACAATCTTCCTGCATCTAGCCTGTCCAACCCCTTAAGAATTTTGTAAGTCTCTATGAGATCACCCCTCAATCTTCTAAATTCCAGCGAGTACAAGCCGAGTCTATCCAGTCTTTCTTCATATGGAAGTCGTGCCATCCCAGGAATCAGTCTGGTTAAACCTTCTCTGTACTCCCTCTATGGCAAGAATGTCTTTCCTCAGATTAGGAGACCAAAACTGTACGCAATACTCCAGGTGTGGCCTCACCAAGACCCTGTACAACTGCAGTAGAACCTCCCTGCTCTTGTACTCAAATCCTTTTGCTATGAATGCCAATATACCATTCGCTTTCTTCACAGCCTGCTGCACCTGCATGCCTACTTTCAATGACTGGTGTACCATGACACCCAGGTCTCGCTGCATCTCCCCTTTTCCTAATCGGTCACCATTCAAATAATAGTCTACCTTCCTGTTTTTGCTACCAAAGTGGATAACCTCACATTTATCCACATTATATTGCATATGCCATGCATTTGCCCACTCACCCAGTCTATCCAAGTCATCCCGCAGCCTCCTAGCATCCTCCTCACAGCTAAACACTGCCCCCCAGCTTCGTGTCATCCGCAAACTTTGAGATGTTGCATTTAATTCCCTCGTCCAAATCATGAATGTATATTGTAAATAGCTGGGGTCCCAGCATTGAGCCTTGCGGCACCCCACTAGTCACTGTCTGCCATCCTGAAAAGGACCCGTTCACTCCGACTCTTTGCTTCCTGTCTGCCGGCCAGTTCTCTATCCACATCAATACTGAACCACCAATACTGTGTGCTTTAAGTTTGTATACCAATCTCTTGTGTGGGACCTTGTCGAAAACCTTCTGAAAGTCCAGCTATAACACATCCACTGCTTCTCCCTTATCCACTCTACTAGTTACATCCTCAAAAAATTCAATAATATTTGTCAGACATGATTTACTCTTCGTAAATCCATGCTGACTTTGTCCAATGATTTCACCACTTTCCAAATGCGCTGCTATCCCATCTTTAATAATTGACTCTAGCAGTTTCCCCACTACCGATGTTAGACTAACTGGTCTGTAATTCCCCGGTTTCTCTCTCCCTCCCTTTTTAAAAAGTAGGGTTACATTAGCTACCCTCCAATCCTCAGGAACTACTCCAGAATCTAAAGAGTTTTGAAAAATTATCACTAAGGCATCTGCTATTTCTGGGGCTACTTCCTTAAGTACCCTGGGATGCAGCCTATCTGGCCCTGGGGATTTATCGGCCTTTAATCCATTCAATTTACCCAACACCACTTTCCGGCTAACCTGGATTTCACTCATTTCCTCCATCTCATTTGACCCGCGATCCCCTGCTATTTCCGGCAAATTATTTATGTCTTCCTTAGTGAAGACAGAACCAAAGTAGTTATTCAATTGGTCTGCCATGTCCTTGTTCCCCATCATCAATTCACCCGTTTCTGACTGCAAGAGGCCTACATTTGTTTTAACTAACCTTTTGCGCTTCACATATCGATAAAAACTTTTGCAGTCAGTTTATGTTTCCTGCCAGTTTTCTTTCATACTCCATTTTCCCTTTCCTAATTAAGCCCTTGTCCTCCTCTGTTGGTCTCTGAATTTCTCCCAGTCCCCTGGTAGGCTGCTTTTTTCTGGCTAATTTATTTTTCTTTTTCTTTGATACTATCCCTGATTTCCCTTGTTATCCACGGATGTGCCGCCTTCCCTGATTTATTCTTTTGCCATACTGGGATGAACAATTGTTGTAGTTCATCCATGCAGTCTTTCAATGCCTTCCATTGCATATCCATCGTCAACCCTTCAAGAATCAATTGCCAGTCCATTTTGGGCAATTCACATCTCAATTCACGATTGGAGGGTAGCTAATGATATCCCACTTTTTAAGAAAGGCGGGAGAGAGAAAACAGGGAATTTATAGACCAGTTAGCCTGACATCGGTGGTGGGGAAGATGCTGGAGTCAATTATAAAAGATGAAATAGCCGCACATTTGGATAGTAACAGGATCGGTCCGAGTCAGCATGGATTTATGAAGGGGAAATCGTGTTTGACTAATCTTCTGGAATTTTTTGAGGATGTAGCTAGGAAAATGGACAAGGGGAGAGAGTGCCAGAAAGCATTTGATAAGGTCCCACATAGGAGATTAGTGGGCAAAATGAGGGCACATGGTATAGGGGTAGAATGCTGACATGGATAGAGAATTGGTAGACAGACAGGAAACAAGGAGTGGGATTAACGGGTCCCTTTCAGAATGGCAGGCAGTGACTAGTGGGGTACCGCAAGGACCGCAGCTATTTACAATATATATCAATGATTTGGATGAAGGGATTCATTAGCATTAAGTAACATTAGCAAATTTGCAGATGATACAAAGCTGGGGGACAGTGTGACTGAGGGGGATGCTATGAGAATGCAGGGTGACTTGGACAGGTTGGGGGGTGGGCAGATTGAGTTTAATGTGGATAAATGTGAGGTTATCCACTTTGGTATCAAAAACAGGAAGGCAGGTTACTTTCTAAATGGCGCCAAGTTGGGAAAAGGAAAGTACAACGGGATCTGGGGGTCCTTGTTCATCAGTCTATGAAAGTAAGCATGCAGGTACAGCAGGCAGTGAAGGAAGCGAATGGCATGTTGGCCTTTATTACAAGAGTCAAGGAGCAAAGAGGTTCTTCTGCAGTTGTACAGGGACCTAGTGAGAGTATTGTGTGCAGTTCTGGTCCCCTATTTTGAGGAAGGACATTCTTGCTATTGAGGGAGTGCAGCGTAGGTTCACAAGGTTAATTCCCAGGATGTCGGGACTGTCATATGCTGAGAGAATGGAGTGGCTGGGCTTATACAATCTGGAGTTTAGAAGGAAGAGAGAGGATCTTATTGAAACATATAAATTTGTTAAGGGTTTGGATACGCAAGAGGCAGGAAACGTGGTCCCGATGTTTGGGGAGTCCAGATCCAAGGGCCACAGTTTAAGAATAAGGGGTAAGCCATTTAGAATGAAACACTTCTTCTCAGAGAGAGTTGCGAGTCTGGAATTCTCTGCCTCGGATAGGGCTCTTAAAGATAGCGGAGTGGGGGGATATGGGGAGAAGGCAGGAACAGGGTACTGATTGGGGATGATCAGCCATGATCACATTGAATGGCGATGCTGGCTCGAAGGGCCGAATGGCGTACTCCTGCACCTACGGCCTTGTCTATTGATGTGAATCGAGTGCAGGCAGAGGAGATTATTTAACATGGCATCATGTTTAGGACAAACATTGTAAGCCAAAAGACCTGTTCCTGTGATGTACTGTTCTAAGAAGTATGGAAATGTTATAGAGTGCTACAGTGTGGAAACAGGCCCTTCGGCCCAACTTGCCCACATCAGCCAACAATGTCCCAACTACACTAGTCTCACTTGCCTGCTCTTGGTCATATTCCTCCAAACCTGTCCTATCCATGTACCTGTCTAACTGTCTCTTAATCAATGGGATACTCCCAGCTTCCACTACCTCCACTGGCAGCTTGTTCCATACACCCACCAACTTTTGTGTGAATTCCTATTAGATCTTTTCCCCTTCACTTTGAACCCATGTCATCTGGTCCTGCCCTTGTTTGACGTCCCAAAATACAACACCTCACACTTCTCTGTATTAATTTCCATTAACCATTCCTCCGGCCAACCGATCCAGATCCTGCTGCAATCTTTCATGACTATCTTCGCTATCTGCAAAACCACTTACTTTTGTATCATGATGTTTTTTAAAGATACAACAAAAAAATTCACTCGTGTGATGAAAGGGTTTGTCAGAAAAAGACTGTCCCGCCAATGGGTGATACTCATCATCTTAATGAAAGTCTCCTTACATCAGAAGATACTAACACTGTTGAAATTTTGCTTATTGACAAATTTTGACTAGTATCATCCAATCTAAAGACCCGAGTGATTGGATAAAAGGGATGTCACTTGAACAATCTGCATACTATTGCAAGCACAGAATGGGTGATCATTTCACTGAACACCAATGCTCAGTCCGCCTTGGCCTATGCAATCTCCCAGTTGCCAGGCATTTTAAAGAGGATTGGACTTTTTAGCCTTCCATCACAGTGAGGAAGTGCGGAATCCGATGTGGTGGATGTTTATGTGTACTTTTATGTATTTGTGTCTTGTTGCTTTTTTTCCCCATCTGGCTGTAGGGTAATTCGCAAATCATTGTAACTTATGGTACATGCGACAATAAAAGACCTTTGAAACCTTAACTCCCCTTCCCATTACGACATTCCTTTCCTGCCTCCTCCACTGTCAGAGTGAGGCCACATGCAAATTGGAGAAACGGCTCCTCATACTTCGCTTGGGTGGCTTACAAATCAGCGGTATAAATATTGATTCCAAGTAACCGCTGCATTCCCTCTCTCTCCACCCCTCCCCTGGTCTAGTCATTCTGCTAGTTCCACTGTTTGCATCATATCCCTTCGTTATCACCTCTTCCACAGTCAACAATGGACCATTGTAGGCTCCACCTGTCCTTGGTCATTGGTGTCGTCTCCGATTTGTTCTAAACCTTTTCATACCTCTAGTTTCCCTCTCCCCTGACTCTCGGTCTGAATAAGGATCTCGATCCGAAATGTTACCCATTCCTTTTCTCCAGTGATGCTCCCTGACCTGCTTGTAACTCCAGCATTTTGTGTCTAATAATGCCACCATACCAGTTTTTCTAATTGTTTTCTGTGCCTTAATGTTGACTTTCAAATTTATCAATTATACTTGGAGATCTTCTGCAGATTAGTCAGTGTAATAAAAGAAAACATCTTAGATCAATTATTGTACATCTATTATCAATTATAGTTCATACGCCACATTTATTAACCATATGCAATTTTCTTCCGACTTAATTTCTTCTGATGTAATTTTCTTCTGACTTAACATGTCCTAGGATGCTACCTTAAAAAAAATCTTCACAATTTGAATGGGGTCTTTCTTACCTTCACGAGCAGGTAAACCGTGTTCTTTTTTCTGTTCACACTTGTTACATTCACTGAAGTAAAGGAGTAGGAACATATCCAGTAGCACCCACACCAAAGAGGTGGCCAAAACCACCTTACAATACGCAAACCTTCTCATGGTACCAAGTCAGATAGTGCAGAATTAAATTCCAGTTGACAACAAGCTGGACAACACCACCACAGCACCTGATGAGACAAAAATATCACAATAGATGGCTTTGGATGAATCATTAGTTTATATTTAAACAAATCATTCACTTCAAAAAAACTCTAAAGTAGTAATTTTTCATTAAAATATAATTTATTTAGTTTAAACCTAGCACAAGCACACATGACTGGGGGAAACCGGTTACCAGAAGAAAGATGCAGAGATTTCTAGTATTTAATTTTTTTTTTTGCCATTTTGAGCGAATTTTGAATGTGGCCATTTTCTGTACTTCATCACATGTTGTAAATGCAAAGTCTTTCCTTCCTTCCCTCCCCCCCCCCCCCCCCCCCCCCCCCCCAATTTTTAAAAACATCCAAGTTGCTGGATGTTCGTGAATATCATAGACATTAAGAAAAAACCTTGGTAGCACCGACGGCATTGGCAGTTTGTGATGGTAAGGATGTGACCTCACTAGCTGTCAAAGCAATCGTGTACACAGTAGTCTGTTGTTGTCCTCGATGAATTACCAAATTATCAAAATGCTAGGAGCGAGATTTCCAGAAGAAAACTGCACCAGAACACATTGGAGCAAAATAAAGTGTGTCCCAGCAGCAGATAACCAACAATTCTGTGCATCAAATATCTCCCCCATATTTAATCTAAAGTTACTGGGTAAAAATATCAACAACTATTTAGAATTAATGATCAGTGTATTTCAATCAATAGCATACTGAAACTAAATCTGAATGTTCTCAGTTCTAGAGGATAAATAGTATTTTAACCCCACTAAAGAAATTGGTTTAACTTTTGTTTCATAAGTGCGTCATTTTTCAATTTAATTACAACATCCTAGCCATAAATAACATAATTTGGTGAATGGTGATAGTTAATGAAATGGCATAGATGGTGGATACTGTAGGTCTGCAGTTAATTTTTGCTTTAATTTCCAAAATCTCATTAAAGATCTAAATTTCATGCATCTTAAACTGCCATACGGTCTTCATTAAAACAAAACAAGGGACCTAGGATCCATCTACTTTGCTTACAGAAATCTAAAAGCTACAGCCGGATTTGCAAAATAAACACTATTAGCACTTGGAAGTCAAATAGTTCATTTTCTGTTACAAAGCCTGGATATTCTTCTATTATATGAAAAATACAAGAGGGGGAAGTAATGATTTGATAGGGAAGTAATGTTCTGTCTCCATTTTGACGGTTCTCAAGGTTCCGAGAATACTGCAGACCAAAAGGGGCTGGGAAAAGTGATGTTGCCTTTTATACTGTGGACTAATGATCTGTATTTCATTATATCGAACTATAGCAGTGATTAAGATGCTTCTTTAGAATCGGACATTTTTTCAATTAGCAAGAAGGTTATTAGAATGGAGCACAAGCTTAGTATTAGAAAAAAAACTTTAAAAATAGGAGGTACATGAGAGGGAAAAAAAAATCAAAAATTCTGTTCCATGAGTCAGTGAGCCAAATAGCTTTCCCTGGTGTATTTATTGGTCATTACTCTAAGGTCTGGCTTGTGTCTATTTTTTGACTACCTTCAGAAGGAGTAAAAATGAAAGTGGTGTTAGGAGAATGCATTGGATAAGGTTCTGCTCAGTAAAACTCTACAATTATTATTCAATACTTTGTCTATGTTTGTACTTTTAGATTTGTGCATATTTCCAAAGTCTCACATGCAACAAAAAATGCGACATGAAATTAAAACAGACATTTATTTTTCCATCATAAAAATTAGATCATTTGGGGTAGGTGTTTTCCCAAAATAGGAGTTCCCAGAAGGGGATGCAATACCCTGGATTTCACAAGTTATGTTTTGTGGTCACAATATCTTTATTCAAAAGATTGCTCATTATTTGAAAAGATTGTGGTTGACAGTGGCAGAAATAACAACATTAACATTACAATTAAAGAAACTGACTTGCATTCAACAAACTCCCAATTGTCAATTGTTTGGATGCTGAAATCAAGTTGGCCAATTCAAGACATATTTCCAATAATATGTAGTAAACCTCCAATAATCCTATATCCGACTACCATATTGTTCAGAGACTACAATGCTTTGGCAGCTGGGCTCACTCGGTTCTGTCCCCAGCCTCCTTTTAAAGCCCACCACACCTTTATCCCATTCTTCTTTTAAACTTGTGGGGCACTTTCACATCCTCTTTCTCAACTCAGCATCCAATTATAAATATTTTACTACATCTTTCTGACCTCCTTGGAAAATTAAGAAAAGCGCTTGCTCAAAGTAAATCCAATATTTAAATGAATGAATACCATAAATGTTCATAATTAGTCCTCAACAACTCCTCTCCCCCCCCCCCCATCAAAATTCACACATTTCTATGACCAGTATGACTTGGCATGTGTAACAAATATTTCCATAATGACCACCACCGATCAGTAAATCAACTTTTTTCCCCTTCTCTCCGAATCCCAGAGCATCACAACTTTTCTACTTGTGGAAGAGTGGAAAGTAGCCTATTTTAACGTTGAAAACCAAAAGCTGATACTGAAAGTAGAGGAGAGAAGATAGATACAAGTCAACTGTGGGTTGAATGGAGAATATGGATTTGGTGAATTCCATGAAATATACAGTAACAAAAGAGATAATTTGGCCTAGGGCTTAATTAAAAGAAGCATACTCTCATCTTAAGTCACCTCACCTTAATGCATTTGTTGAAATTCATTCCAGAAAAGCCTCAGTTGTTTATCTCAATCAGATTCGAATCACAGCAAATTCTTTATTGGAGTTGTATTTAGGACCTTTAATGGAAACCCGTGGGTGCTTGATTACATTTTAACAATAACAGCAGTAACTACACTTCAAATGTAATTCCTTAAATTAGGGTGTTGAAATGGTCCACAATTATTCTTAATTTGTCTTATCTACAGTGGTTTATAGCAAATATTGTTTAATAATATCCAATTTTTTTTTGTTAAATACCATGGATATTCTCTGCTGCATTATTTAATTATTTTCAACTCAAACATTATTGGAACTGTTATGTTTCATTATTTTTTAATACAAGCCTGAAGCCCTTGCTTTTCCTGGTGAAGAGGTGTTATCAGAGTAGTCTGGGTGAGGTGACAAAGTGGAAAGCATTTTGATGGGATGTAAATTAAACAAAACTAAACCATTTTATCCAAGAAAATTATATGCTACAAAATAAATTTGCAATGTTTCTTGAAACTTCTCAAGTATCAAGATCTTTATTGTTAAAGCAGAAACTGGCCATTTATTTATAGGCAATAATGAATGTACAAAATGGAATGGCCAAACCTGTTCCATGGTTGTCATAGAAACATCAAGAAGCAAAGCCTCAATTTTGAATCATCCAATACCTGTTCAGAAATGTTCAACATAATTCCAAAAACAAGAGTAACACCAAGATTCTGCACTTTCAAAGGAGGTTTTTTTCCCCAGAGTCTCCAATCATATTTTGAAAATTCAACCTTGTATTTGCTAACCTATTGCGGGTAGTAGAATCGATCTCAATTACTGATTTTGATACAAGTTTCAATACTTCACTGACTACAGTACTTTGTAACCACTGAACAATTATTTTCGTAACAGAATTGACCAATGTAACAGGGCTGAAATACACCGTCTATAGTAAGTAGCAGAAGATAGACACAAAAAGCTGGAGTAACTCAGCGGGACAGGCAGCATCTCTGGAGAGAAGGAATGGGTGATGTTTCGGGTCAAGACCCTTCTTCAGATGGGGAATTGATCGCATGTTGATACACATTTCAGAACTTCACTGGCTACTTTGTAATTGATGAAACACCAACATGACTAAAATCTGTCACTGCTCAATTTTGGACCGTCTGCACAGCTTTTTTTATATCAAATCGACATAAAGTTAGTGGAAGCTATGACATATTTAAAATCATTATACCCACCCAAGTCAATTTGCATACACGTTACTTTGTGTGAATATATAACTATAATAGTTTAGCCTCTGTGAGAAGGTTTACCAAACTTCTGTTAAAATAGTGCAGCCTGGTCATGCCCAATTAAAATAACATGATTACCTCGGTAAACCGGTTGCATCATTGTCAAAAAGAAAGGTATTTTAGCCATTGATATTATAATTCAATCAGAGTCTGAATTAAAATGCTTGCAAAGTTTTTTTCTAATTGCAATTATGTTACTGAACTCAAAGTTCCATGGAATAAAAAATAAAAATAAGCAAAATCCCATGAAGAGTTAAAGGACTAAGCAAATTTAAATAAAGTATTGTGTTTTATAATATTTCCATGAATGTAGTATCTCACAGAATTCCTTCTGTCCTGCACTTTACACCCTATTTCTGCAACAGAAAAAGAAGGGTCTCGATCTGACACGTCTCCTATTCCTTTTCTCCAGAGATGCTGCTGAGTTATTAAAGTTTGTGTGTGCCTGTCTTCGGTTTAAACCAGCATCTGCAGTTCCTTCCTACACAAGACTAAGATAATGTTGTACCTCAAGAAAAAAAAAAAAAGTCTACATTAATTATATTAGCTGAAATGAAGAGCATTTAAAGATTCCAACAAAAGACAATTTGGATAGCTTAAAACAGCAAAATATTTTGTACAAGTATTCAGACAATAGACAATAGGTGCAGGATGATCATGGCTGATCATCCACAATCAGTAACACGTTCCTGCCTTCTCGCCATATTCCCTGACTTTAAGAGCTCTAT
This sequence comes from Okamejei kenojei, assembly GCA_035221665.1. Taxonomy (NCBI): domain Eukaryota; kingdom Metazoa; phylum Chordata; class Chondrichthyes; order Rajiformes; family Rajidae; genus Okamejei; species Okamejei kenojei. The sequence continues at coordinate 89,585,608 of CM069132.1, forward strand.
CTAACTCTCTCTTGAAAGCATCCAGAGAATTGGCCTCCACTGCCTTCAGAGGCAGAGAATTCCATAGATTTACAACTCGCTGCGTAAAAAAGTTTTCTTCATCTCCGTTCTAAATGGCCTACCCCAAATTCTTAAACTGTGGCCCCGGTTCTGGATTCTCCCAACATCGGGAACATGTTTCCTGCCTCTAGCATGTTCAATCCCTTAATAATCTTATATGTTTCAATAAGATCCCCTCTCATCCTTCTAAATTCCAGAGTATACAAGCCCAGCCACTTTATTCTATCAACATATGACAGTCCCGCCATCCCGGGAATTAATCTTGTGAACTTACGCTGTACTCCCTCAATAGCAAGAATTTCCTTCCTCAAATTTGGAGACCAAAACTGCACACAATACTCCAGGTATGGTCTCACTAGGACCCTGTACAACTGCAGAAGGACCTCTTTTCTCCTATACTCAACTCCTCTTGTTATGACGGCCAATATGCCATTAGCTTTCTTCACTGCCTGCTATACCTGCATGCTTAATTTCAGAAACTGATGAACCAGAACCCTCATATCTCATCGTATTATTAATGATAATGCATGCATGCTCAAAATGTGCTCATTTTAAAACCACTCCAATGCAAATTAAACCTAAATGCACACGCTGTTTTAATATCAGTGCGAGCGGTCTCATTCCTAAGATACATTAAAAACCTCAAATACATTAAAAGAGAAATAGGCGACGTTTCGGGTCACGACCCGTCTTCAGTCTGAAGAATAGTCTTGACTCGAAACATCATCTATTCCTTGTTTCCAGAGATTCTGCCTGACCCGCTGAGTTACTCCAGCATTTTGTGGCCATCTTTGGTGTAAACCAGCATCTGCATTTCCTTCCTACTCATTAGTGTTAATTCCATACCACGAAGGAAGAAAAGAAATGGGAAGGCAAAACCATAAATGGCAATCTGTAGTGTGTCCTTTCTTTAGGCCATAATGTACATTTTAAAATTCCCGTACAATGGTTGCATTGACTGTACCAATACTAGTCTGAAGAAGGGTTTTGGCCCGAAACGTTGCCTATCTCCTTAGATGCTGCTGCACCCGCTGAGTTTCTCCAGCCTTTTGTGTGCCCTGTACCAATACTATGTTGACTAAACATGATCTCCAATAAAATAGAAAAAGAACATACTGAATGAATGTATATGTAAGTAGATGGAGATTGCGCTTCTATGTTAAACTGAGGCAATGTCCACTTCCAACATTTCAAATATACATCCCAAACTACTGTGGAAAATAATAGCATTCTGGTTAAGCCAGTAATCCCCCCCTTCCAAATGAAGAAAATTAAAGCCATGTGTTAATTAATAGAAAATGAAAAATGCTAAACTCAATTATGGGTATAATAATACCACAGACTTGATTCAGGCAGAAAGGATCTGTGGAATTAAAACTGATTCAGAAAAATATGAATCAAATATCCAGCTGAGAAGCAGATTTCAAGCTGCCAATTTGACTGCTTCCTGATCCCCTCATCATAATTCTTGCTTTCCGCACCGTTTAGCAATGTTCCACGAGCAGATAACTTTAGTCTGATATTGTTACTTGAAACTGGTAACGACCTAAAATCAAAGAAAATTTAAAGTAAAATGTTGAAGAAAAAATTTAAGTAAATGTTGAAGGCAAGATGCTGGCAGGATCGTTTGTCACCAAGTGTAAATTGGTAACATCAGCTCCAAAATTTATATTTCTAATCCAATTTCATAACTGAATCAAATTCAGCAAGAGTACATTATTAAAAGTTCATTGAAGTACAGCATCAATTGCCATGCATAAGTAGTAAATCACCCCCAGTGGCAATTTTCCAAATGCTTCGTGTTACAGGAATTTTCCAAGTCCTCAAAACTTAAGACTGATAAAAACTCTGCCTTAATTTTTCCAGAAATAAAACATTTATATAAATATTACACCGGAGTTATAATGTTTCAGCACCACGTGTGAAAAAATCATTTTATCTCACTATGCACCAAAAATTAAGTTGGGATATAGAGAACAGCTAACATTAAATCCTCAAGAAAAACTAAACTCCTTCATCCCGGATATCAACGTTATAGGGTAAGACTCTCCGTTACTATTTAGCAGTCTTACATTTATAAAACATCGTATACATTTGTAACTCCCCCCCCCCCCCCACCCCAAATGATACTGGGTATAAAACTAAACATAACATTCAGGAGCACCGCTACAGCAAGTTTATTCTAACACCATAATTGGATAAAGGGGATGTAGAAGTTTTGATAGGCAAATCAAGCCTGAAAATAGAAGTTAAAACCCGGAAACTATGTTGGAAATATGAAATCTCCTCCACACAACACACCTTCAGATGTTGAAATCCATTACTAAATTTGTGGCCTGCCTGATAATATTGAAGCGGGGCCGGGGAAAGAGGGTCGGGTCGGATATTGTGTGTTAGCCAACATCAAATCGTGTTATCTTGTTGAGCTTTAAAGATTTTGCTCCAGATCATTCATCGCGCGCAGAAAAAAAAACGTTACTTCATGTATCCAATTTCAAAGGCAGGACACAAGTTGTTGGTCACACAGCAAATCGAATCGACTTTTTAAAGGATTCAAACATCCCACAATTGTTTCTCGCAACTCTGGTATTCAGGTGAAAACCGTGGTGTAGCCGACCCCAGCTTGACACTTACCGTCTCGATGGGTGTGGGTTGGACGGACTGACTTCTCCGCTCCTTCTTTAACGACACATTTTCACTGAGACCTCACTCCGCACAACAGTTCACAGCGACCAAGACCTAATCCCTCGGTGAGCAGCGCGCTTGCCTTCGCCTTTCAGAGGCCAGCGAGGGATCTCTCCGATGGCAATGTCCGTGGCAGGGGCAGCAGGTCAGCCAGGTACTTCGGATCACTCCGCTCGGAGATTACTCTCGGGGGAGAATGAGCTCGACACAGAGAAATGGTGCGAGGAGTGCGGGCACACACCATTCCGCCGTCGGGCTGCTCAGCGCCGTGTCATGAGCCGTGCCCGCTCCGCTCCGCTCCGCTCGGCTCGCAGCCCAGCGCAGCCCAGCCCAGCCCGGCCGGGCCGTCGCGTGCCGAATGGCGTCGGTTGAGTTAAGCCGCGCGCTCCTTTGTGACGCGCCGCCAGCCCCGTGCAGAAGCCGTTGCCGTTGCCGTTAGCGCCGGCCCGGGCCGCGCGCTCCGCTCCGCCCGTCAGGGAAAACACAAGCGGCGCCACCCGGAAATGAATCTGCAGCGGCGCGTTCCACGTCATTAGGCAGAGCTGGCGAAGTTTCATCTCTCTATTGCACAATACTTTTTGTTTGCCGGTTGTTCGATGATTCATTTGGAGAGTCAGAGCTATGCTTTTGAAAAGTCAAATGTTGTTCATTGTCATTTTCTATGTACTATGTTCCTGTAATAGAGAACATGAACATTTCATGCTGGGCTTGCATTCACGCATCCAACCATGTATCTGGCAATATACATTGTCACAAACAGCCAGTTCAGCCCTGGCACAAACTAAAAGAAAAGTGGTACAAGATGCCTGTAACCAAACAAATGTGTTCTTAATTAATGTGTAATGTGCCTGTTGGAGAAAAACTTTAAACAATGTACACAGCTTAAAACAAAACACAAGCAAAAAATAAGACGGAAATCAAAAAAGTAATTCGCTGACAAGTTAATGACCTGTTTGACTTTCAATCATAAGTTAATAACCGAACAGATTTGCTTGATTAAAAATGGAAAAGGGAGATACCAGGACTGACGTTGAAATAGTTAAAATAGTGAACGATTTTAATAATAATAAAGGGTCCACCTCTTGTCAGATTACCATTCCCGTTATGTAATCGTAAATGTATATATTTTTAAAACTCTATTTTCGTTTCGTTACATCTATCATAATTTTCCACTAAAATTGCACAATCGCATCACAGTAACTCCCTCCAGACCAGACAAGCTCTCGCCGCGCATGCCCACAGCGCTCCGCGTGACGCAAGGACGCACCGGTGGCGTTTCCCTGGTTTCACGGTGACGGGAAAAGAATGGCGGCGGCCTCCTCCTCGTCTTCCTCCTCGCCTGTACCGGTCGCGGCGTCCACTCCTTCCAAGGTTCGTAATAAGAAAAGACCAACAAGCCCGGGAAACAGTGGCAATGCAACCGCGAAAAAGAAGAAACTGGGGCAGGTAATTTCAACGAGAGTTTGGGGTCGATCTTGCGATAGAGCCCAGGCATGTGTACCTGCAGATTGCAGCAGATCGTCCTAACTTCACCGTGGATGCTCGAAAGCCTGAACTAAATGTAGAAAAATCGGGCTGCGGTCAGCAGATCAGGCAAAACCTATAGAGAGGGAAATAGTTTATGTATCAATTTCTTGCTTCGGAACGGAATTAGCAATTAATTCTAGGTTTATTATTGTCTAGGTTGTATTATTGTCACGTGTACCGAGGTACAGTGAAACGCTATATTTTGCACGCAATCCAAGCAGATCCGATATAGCATGTAGATACAATCAGTTCAAACTCAACTATAATAGATAGAAAAAAGACGAGGGTACGGATTGCAGAATATAGTTTTCAGCATTATAGTGCATCAGACAGAGTCCAAAGTCCACAATGGGGTGCAGATGAATTGAACAATACCCTAGCTTATGGAAGGACCGTTCAGAAGTCTAATAATGGAGGAATAAGTTGTCCCTGAGTCTGGTGGTGCATGCTTTCAAGCTTCTGTACTTTAATAGTGTTTTGTCTTACGTTGTCCATCTCCTTCCTGTACTCTGTCTTGTCATTGTTTGTGATTTGGCTCACCACAATGGTATCATCTGCAAACTTGAATGAATGAATAAGTTTATGAATGAATGAATACGTTTATTGGCCAAGTATGTACACGTACAAGGAATTTGCCTTGGTGCTCCACATGCAAGCAACAACATGACATACAGTAAACAATTAAGAATAAAACATAAAACATTAAGAACAAAACACCATAGTTTAAACATGTGAATGAAACAAAATACCAGAGCAAAAGGAGGCTACAGACATTTGGTTATTGAGTAGAGCTACTACTGCTTGGAGATGAAATTGGAGCTGAATTTGGCTGCATAGTCATGAGTTTAAAGGGAGTGTTCAAGGATACTGAGAACGTAGAACGTAGGGTACAGGTGTTGAGAATTATTGTAGAGGAGGTGTTGTCACCTATTCTCGCTGATTGATGTCTGTGGGTCAGAAAGTTGAGGATCCAGTGGCAAATAGGGCTGCTGTTTGGTCCAGGCGATTGGATAGGATTGAAGGCCGAAATATAGTCGTTAATAGGAGCCTAATGTAGAAGTCGCTGTGTAGGCAAACTGGAGTGGAGAGAACCTTAAATGAGGTGAGGGACCGAGTTTTGATGAAAAGACCATTGTCTCATAATGTAACCCCTCGCCCTACTGGTGACCCGAAACGTCATCTGTCCATTTCCTCCTCAGACACTGCCTGATCTGCGGAGTTCCTCCAACACTTCATGTTTTGCTCAAGATTGCAGCATCAGTATTCCCTTGTGTCTCTACTTTCTGGAGGTGCTGGCTGGCTGTAAAAATATTTACAGACATTTCTGTTTGTTTAATATAATTTATATGGTAAATAATATATTTCAATAGTAAAATTAGAAATAATGGAACTTTCTGTAGGTTTGTTTTAATATCAGATTTCCAATTCTTATGCCTTTACATTATTTGTAATATAAGGATTTAAAATGTTGCTTTGCATAATGTTTTGTTCTGCTTATGTGTTGTGGAATTCGTCCTATTGGTTTTCTATATGCAAAATATATTGAATGAAAGGGCTGTAATACTAGCATCTTTGGTGTCCTGACCTCGGAATGTCTAGTACAGAATGTCTAATCTTTGCCATATAATTAGTTATATAAATAAAATATAACGGAAAGTAAAGTGCATTTAATCCAAGGCTATGGCTGACACATTGCATTGGAGAGCATAGGGAATAAGCAAAAGCAAGGGGGGGGGGGGTTGTTGATTGTCAAATGGGTGGAGTGACAAGGGATAGAGAAGAAAAAGAGATAAAGATATCAGATGACGAGAAGAGAGGCCGGTGAAACATAAAGCAGAGGAGGGAGGGCCTAGTGGCTTACTCCTGCTCCTATTTATTATGTTTTTAAGATTGTAGCTAAATAATTGGTGTAATCATTACTACATGTATATACGTGACCTTTATTTATTTATATATAAATATATATACACACACACACACACACACACACACACACACACACACACACACACACACACACACACACACACACACACACACACGACATGGGGTATACATGACCTTTGTAGTCAATGGCTGAGTTCTGGGGAGTGTTGTAAAGCAAAAGGGATCAAGGACTACAGCTACATAGTTCCTTGAATTTGATACCACAGGTAGATAGGTTGGTCAAGAAGGCTTTTGGCACATTGGCCATCATAATTCAGGGAGTAAAGAAGTTGGGATATTATGCTTCTGTTGTACTGCTGTTGGTGGGGGCACATTTGGAGCATTGTGTTCAGCTTTAGTTGTCCCGTTATAGGAAGGATGTTGTTAAACTGGAAAGGGTGCAGTGAAGATTTACAAGGATGCTGCCAGGACTTGAGGGCCTGAGCCACAGGGAGAGGTTGGGCAGGCTAGTACTTTATTCCTTGGAGTGCAGGAAGATGAGTGGTGATCGTATAGATGTGTATAATAACATGAGGGGAATGCATATTGTAGGTACAGAGCCTTTTACTGAGTAAAAGAGAATCAAGAACAAGAGGGCATAAGTTTAAGGTGAATGGGGAAAGATTTAATGGGGTGACTTTTTGGTGGTGAGCATTTGGAACAAGCCGCCAGAGGAGGTCATTGAGGTGGGTGTAGCACCATTTAAAATACATTTGGGCAGGTACATGGACATGAAAGGTTTAGAGGGATAAGGGCCAAACACAGGCAGGTGGGACTAGTGGAGTTGGGGCTTCTTGATTGGCATGGCAAGTTTGGCCAAAGGGCTTGTTTTCATTCTGTATGACTATGAAATCAGATTTTCCTTTTTTCTGCAGAATGTTGTATTGGATACCATTGGTGAAAATAGAAACGTGGCTGCCGATTCTAGTCCAGGACATGGAGAGCCTGCAGTAAAGCCTTTGAAATTTAAGGATCCAAATTTTGTTGTAAGTACTTTTGTCTAGTCACTAAGAATAAATGTAATTTGCTTTTTAGCCCTTGATTGATTTGGCTGGCAGCCAGCCACGACCTTCTCAATCAATCATTCAAAATATAATTTGCATCTTTCAAAAGTTTGATAATTGTCAATAGATTTTGTCTAGTGCGCACTTAGAAGTGAATGAAGCTTTTGGTTAACCCTCTTTTATGAGATTTCCAAGATTTGACACAAAGAAGACAAAAAAATATCAGAAAGAAGACAAGAAAATAATGGCAGAGATAATTCACCTTTCCCCATCAAGTCTGTATTGGCATTCAATATGACTGTGGCTAATTTAACTCCTTATTGGTGTCATTTTTAAATAGCCCTCAATCCAAAATTGTATCTACCCCATTAATGCCTCCAGTGATCAATGCTGAACAACCCTCTGAAGAAGAGAATTACAGAGATTTGTCTTCCTATGTGATGAAAAAAATCCTAGACACCTGATTTCACATGATTTCTCCATTATCATGCAACTATGTATCCTTGTTCAAGACTTTTCCACTAGTGGATACATCTTAACATCCAACCGCTCGGATCATGTGTTTTAATAAGTTCACTCCCCAATCTTTTACTTTCTAAATAATACAGATCTAAAGGTCTTCAATTCCATGTAATCGACGTACTGTTTAAATATGAAGGAAGTTTTTGTCTTCACCATACTTTTAAATCTTGGTCTTGGTATTTGTTTATTATTATAATGTATTCTGAGATACAATGGATTTGTGACACAATCAGCCATATACAAACACAACAGTACAACAACTGTGCAAAATATGAAAATAACCAGAGTGCAGCATTGCAGCTACGGGAAAGTGCAGGTAAATAAAAATACTTGGAGGTAGGCTGGAGATCGGGACTACTCCCTTGATTATGAGAAATCAGTTCAGTAGTCGTAACAGCAGGGTAGAAGCTGTTCCTTAATTTGGTGGTACGTGCTGGGCTGCATCCACAATTTTCGGCAATTTCGTAGCCAGACTAGGTTGTGGTGCAACCTGACAGGATGCATCCTTTAGTGCACCTGTTGAAATTAGTAAGAATCATTGAAGACGTGCTGAATTTCTTTGGGCTTCTGTGAAAGTGGAGGTGTTAGTGTGCTTTCTTGACCTAGTGTCAATGTGTTAATACCAAGACAAATACTTGATGATATTTACACTCGTGAATTTGAGGGTCTCGGCGATCTCCATTTCAGCACCATTGATGTTGTTATTGGCATGTATGCCACCCCATTTCCTGAAGTTGATGACGTCCCTTTTACTGATATTTTGGGAGAGGTTTTGATAGAGCCATTATAAAGCAATACGGAAACAGGACCTTTTTGCTCATTTTGGCTCATTTTGCCAACCAAGATGCCCCATCGACGCTACTCAGACCGGCTAGCCTTGACCCATAGTTGACCCATATCCCTCTAAACCTTTCCTGTACATGTACCTGCAAAAATACTATCCATACACCCGTCCAAATCTGTCCTATTTCTGGTCTTGATGCCATGTTACTATCTTATCACCTTCCTATACTCCATCTTCTTGTTCAAGAACCAGCCTACAACAGTGATGTCAACTGGAAACTTGTCAATAGAGTTAGAACAGTATTTGCCCTCAGTGTTGTGTATACATCGGGGGTGTAGTAAGCGGCTGAGAATGCATCTTTGTGGAGCACTGGTGTTGAAAAATAATGTGGAAGATATTTTGTCGCCTATCTTCACTAACTGTGGTCTAGGGATTAAGAAATAAATCCAGTTGCAGCAGGCTAACTCCTTTGTCCAAGAGTTAGGAGATGGGTTTATGTTGGTCAAAATCTTGCTATTCCTGAGGTAAAAACAAAATCCTTAACTTCCCGCAAATCCTTTTGCCAGTTAATGAAGAAATGTGTGAAGTTAGTACTTTAAAAGATAGAATGAAAAATTACATTATTTAAATGTTGAGATTATAAAATTGTGCAGGGAAAAAAGTGATCTGGGCAGGCAAATGCATGAAAAAAGCAAAACCTACAAATGCAGCAATGTTGGTCATTAATGCAAGGGATATGGAGTTTGAAGGCATTCCTATTGTGGGCATTTAGAAGGATTACTGAGAGTGTAAGTGTGGAATGACACAAAATAGCCAAATAGCAGAGAGCTGAAATTTGTTTATTTTCAATGGTAGAATAAAGATGAGGGGTAGCTTGATAGAAGCATTTAAAATTTATCATGGACAAAAAAAAAACTAGCTAGATAAAAGCATGTTCTTCAGGCATTGCAAAAATCTTCAAATCTCCTCAAAGCATCTGCCGTTTTATTTGTTGTAAATATCTTCTCAGGTTCTGGGGTTTTAACTTCATGTTTTTATTTCCCTCTTTTGTCAGCTGCTTTTACAGTTCAATAGGATAATCATTGTGTAGGTCTTCAGCATGAGATTCAAGCAAGTCATTGATATCATCCTTATTAATCCCAAGCTGTTGTTGATTATCAAGTGCCACCAATTTCTCCTTCACATCTTGTATCATCTTAGAAAAATATCCGAAATCATGACCATAAGTTTCTTCCAGACATCATTTGTATTTGCTTACTTTATCTCAACCCAAACATCTGCAATATTCTTAACTGCATTGTAGAGGGTGTATTATGTTTAGAACTCCAAGAAAGTCTTGCCTCTGCCCCACTGTCTACTTTAATAGAACTTAGAACATTAGAAAGTACTGCACAGGAATAAACCCTTCAGCCCAATAAGTGCACTGAATATGATGCCAAGATAAACTAATCTCATCTGCCTGTACATTATCCATATCCATCCATTCCCTGCATGAATGTGCCCATCTAAAACCTCTTAAATGCCACCATCATATCTGCCTACACCACCGGCCCTGGCAAGGGTTCTATGTTCTCACTACCCTCTGCGTAAAAACATTACTTCGAACGTTCTCCTTTAAACATTTTTCCTCTTGCCTTAAAGCTTGCTCTCTGGTCCTTAATGTTTCCACCATGAGAAAATAGTTCTGACTGTCTATCCTATCTATGTCTCTCATTTTATATTTGTCTATCAGAACTCCTCTCAACCTCTCGTGTTCTAGAGAAAATAATCCAAGTTTGTCCAACTTCTTTACTTTAATCCAGGTAGCATTCTTGTAAACTTCCTCTGTACCCCCTGCAAAGCCTTCGCATTCTTTGTGTAATTATCCAAATGCAGTAGTCCAAACGCAACCTAACCAAAGTCTTATAGAGCTGTATCATGACTTTCTGACTCTTATACCAATGCCTCAACCAATGAAGACAAATATTCCATTAGCCTTCCTTGCCACTCTATCAATTTGTGTTATCACTTTAAGGGAGTTGTGGATTGGAGCCCAAGACCCCTTTGTACCACAATGATGTCCTGCTATCAACCATAAATCTTTCCCTTTGCATCCATCCTCCCAAAATGCAACACCTCACACTTTTGTGCAATTGTCCTTTTAAGGTGCTATGCTTTCGAAGATGCAATTACACTTTGGTCCATTGGCTGGAGAATGTTTGTTGTGTTCAGTGCAAGTACACTATCAATGACAATCAAGATGTGGGCATTATCAAGAACCAATTAAAACCTTTAGGATAGTTCTCGAAAGCACAGCACCTCTCCACCTCGGGAACAAATGGTTCAGACACCAGTTTACAACAAGTGCCAATATCACCCAAACCATTTTGTTGGACATCCAGATGCTTGGAAGATATACCTTCCAAATGTATTTTAGAGTCTGAGGATTCTCGAAAGGATTAAAAAAAAACAAAGGTTTGCAATCTCCCACCGCAAACAACAGCATTAGGCTCTCTTTTGCTGCATTGTGTCCTGTCTTTACAATACATGTATGTTCGGGCATACATTTCCAAGATAGTCCTGTCTTCCCCACATTGTGCATTTAGTCGGCTCAATAACCCCACCCTCTCCCAAATTATCTGAGCCAAAGCCGTCAGGAAATGCACTCGTTGCAGCATGGTCAGCACTTGCTGCTTCCCCTTGCACTTTAATGTTTCTCAAATTTGGCCTTGCTTTAAATTTATTAAACCACCCTCTGCTTGCAACAAGTTCTTCACTTTCTTTACCGTGCTTTTTAAGTCAAATCGTTGAACAAGCTCATTGCTTAAACAATCATAAGGCTAACGCATATTTTCTGTTGATTTTGATCTCGAGGCCAAATTTCAAGAATCAAACCACTTAGCTGCTTTATAATGATAGTAGCCTGCATTGGAGCTGATCCTTTAACGAGTTTAAGAATGTGTGCGTCGCACTTTATGATGATACTTGCCATTAGGAGCTGAAACCCTACACTTTGCCAATTTAGAATGGCGTTGCTCCCTTTGCGGATTGCTTTTGCAAGGCGTAGTCATAGCAAAATGCTGCAAGAATTATACAGCACAATCTTTGATGCAGCCCAACACACTAGGCAGCTCTCGCACCCATGCGGCACTGTAAAGAATTAGATACACTGCTCTCTGTATGGAAACTATCCTGTTGCATCACAGATACTATCCGATTCACTGAGTTCCTCCAGCTGTTTGTACTGTACTGCTCTCAACATGGCACTCTCTAGACACCTGGGTGGTAAGAGACTTCAGCTGTTTTCCCATGTTCTCATTTTCCCAGTGCAAGTAGGAAACTGCAATTTGTAGGAACAAATGTTTGAACATGTTTGACTTTGAATATCTGTGCACTTGTCTGTGAGATACGCATAAGGCGGACCATTGTAAACAGGGGGTGGCTCGTAGATGGAAAATTCATGCAGTGGGAGAAACTGAAAGCCCTTAACTTTCACTGGAGAGGTAACAACTGCAGTGGGTTTGGAAAAAAACTGCAATGCTAGTTGGTCTCCTTCCTGTGAGGTTTCAATAAATCAAAAGCAAACTGGAAAAGGAAATATGAAATAAAAATGAAGGGTCGTTGACCTGAAACATTAACTTTGCACAGATGCTGTTAGACTTGCTGTGTGTGTCCGGCATTTTGAAATGTTGTTTGGGATATGGTTGTCAAACCTTTGTTCCAAAATGCCAATGACATTTAATTTTGTACTGATTTTTTTCATCTGTTATTTTTCTAAATTTTACTTGCTCTATATCACCTCAAATAAAAAGTTGAGGACTGACAATCCTTGCTGTTCGTCATCAATCTTCATTCTCGACAAAATCAGAACATGAAAAACACCCCCTTCGAAAGATTCTTATGTTCTCTGCAATGTTTACAGAGTATAATGAAAGATAAGTTGCAATTAAATTCATGTAATTGTTTAAAATAACATATTCTATTTAATTTATTCAGAATACATATACTTACTGAGAGAAGATACAAGTAACTGTACAGCACAGGAACATGCCCATCTGCCAACATGCAGTGCAACAATTGTGTCAGTTTAAACTAATCCCGTCTGCCCGCACATGGTCTATTTTCCTCCATTTCCTGTGTTCCTGCATCGGTCTAAATGCTTTCTAAATATTGTATCTGCTTCCACCACATCCTCTGGCAGCATGTTTCAGGCACTTACCAGTCTATTTTATAAAAAACAAATTATCTAGCAAACCTCTGTTTAAACTTTCTTCCTCTCACCTTACACCTATGCCCTCTGGTATTTATCAGGTTTCCTCTGACATTCTAAAAACTCAATCCAAGTTTCTCCAACCTCTCCTACAGATTCCTCAATTCAGGCACCATCCTGGGGAACCTCCTCTCTATACTCTCAAAAGCCACTGCATACCTCCATAGCATGGCTTGATTGATGAAGGCGTTCATCTTGGATCATGCTGCTAAAAGAAAGATGCGTCCAGCTGGGAAGAGTGCAGAATAAAATTACCACTACTCGAGGGTTTGAGTTAGAGAGAGAGAGGTTAAGCGGGCTGTGACTTTATCCTTTGGAACATGGGAGACTGAGGGGTGATCTCATAGAGATGTGTAAAATCTTGAGGTTCATAGATTGGATGAATGCACACAGTCTTTAGCCCAGGATTGGGGAATTAAGAACTAGATGACATCGTTTTAAGGTGAACTAGGAAAGATTTAATAGGAACAGGTTTTTTCACACCGGGTGGTGGTTATATGGAATAAGCTGCCAATGGAAGTGTTTCGGGCAGGTAAAATAACAGCATTTCAAAGACCTTTGGATAGGTACATGGATAGGAAAGGTTTAGAGAGATATGGGTCAAACACAATCAAATGGAACTAGTGTGGATGGGAAACTGGGTTGGCGTGGACGAGTTGCACCTGAACGCTTGTTTCTATGCTATGAATCTGTGCTGTGCACCTTCTTAATCACACAATCCACTTGTGTGGAGGCTTTCAGGAGCAATTGACTTGAACCCCAAGATTATCTACATCAATGCTCATAAGGGTCCTGCCATTTATTTTACACCTGTCTCTTACATTTGACCTCTGTAGACGCATCACCTCACACTTGTGCAGATTAAATTGCATCTACCATTTCTCTGCCCAAATTTCCAACTGATCTATATCTGCTGTATTCCTGAACAATCTGCCTTGCTACCCACAACTCCATCAACTTTCATATCACCTAGAAACTTTAAAATCAGTCGACCAATATTTTTATCCATAGAACACAAAATGATGGATTAACTCAGCAATTGCATGGATGAGCGATGTTTCAGGTCACGACCCCTCTTCAGTTTATTTGTATATTACAAATGACAGATACCTACAGGATACCACTGGTCACAGGACTCGGTCAGTAAAACATCCATATGTCACTGACCCCTGTCTTCAAGCAATTTTGTATCCAATTTTGTATCCAATTTATCAACTAACCATAGATTCCATGTGACCAAGTCTTCTATATCCGCCTATAGTGAGGGACCTTGTCAATGGTTTCCTGGGGTGGAAGATTGCAACCTTCACGTGGTCCGCCCTGTTTCAACTAATGAAATCAACTCTACGTGCACAAACAGAAGATCAAATAGAACAATTTGTCCGACAATTTTAGGCTGTGCATGCCACACGAAAGAAGAATGGTTTCCTGAAGTCCATGAAGACAATGTCCACTACCCTACCCTCATTAATCATCTTTGTCACTTCCTCAAAAGAAAATTCAATCAAATATGTAAGACAGGACCAACCCAACATAAACCCATGCTGCATCTCCCTGATAAATCCATGCCTGTCAAATTATGAGTAAATCCTATCCATAAGAACCTTCAGTTATTTCCCTACCACTGAAAAATGTACCTGCCATATTTGTCTCTGTTGGTCTCTTAAACAAAATAATGAAATTTGCTACTCAGTCTACTTGCAATGCCTATGGCAAAAGAAAATACACCGATCACTGTCAAGGCCATGGCAATCTCCTTCCTTGCTTCCCTCAGCATTCTGAGACTGACCCTTTTCCTAGCTACTCCCATATTCCTAACATGTTTATAAGATGTTTTGGAATTCTCCTTAATTCCCGATGTTGGGGGAGTCCAGAACCAGGGGCCACAGTTTAAGAATAAGGGGTAAGCCATTTAGAACGGAGATGAGAAAAAACTCGTTCACACAGAGAGTTGTGAGTCTGTGGAATTCTTTGTCTCAGAGGGCGGTGGAGGCTGGTTCTCTGGATGCTCTCAAGAGGGTTCTAGACAGAGCTCTTAAAGATAGCGGAGCCAAGGAATATGGGGAGAAGGCAGGAACGGGGTACTGATTGTGGATGATCAGCCATGATCACATTGAATGGCCTACTCCTGCACCTATTGTCTATTATCTATTGTCTTTGCAAAGAACATTTCATTACCCCTTTTATCCCTTCCAATTTCTTTCCTGCGTCCTTTATATTTCTCAGGGGACCTTGACTGGTTTCAACTTCCTAAACCGTGCATGTGCTTTTACCTTTGACTTCTAGCCATCCAGGTTCCCAAACCTTACCATTCTTATCTTACAATCTCACAGGAACTCTAATCTATAGCCATTCAAATGATTTTTGCAAATCAGATCTGGATTTACGTTCAAATACCCATCTCCATGTCCTTCCTAATACAGTTGTAATTAGCCTTCCTCCAATTTGGCACTTTGACCTGAGGGCCAGACTTGTCCATAAGTATCTTAAAACCTACGGAGTTTTAGTTATTGTTTCCAAAATGCTCCAATCACCTGGCCAGGATCATTCCCAATATAAGGTATTGTATGGGCCCCATCCCAATGAGACTAATAATATATTGCTTCAAGAAACCCTCCTGGATGTACCTAACAAATTCTGCCCAACTAAGTTCCAGGTACCAAGGGAGCCCCACTCAATATGGGGAAGTTAAAATTGCCCAGTACAGCAACTGTTTTTACACCTTTCTGTGATCCGCCTGTATATCTTTTCCTCTTGCTCCTGGCAATTTAGAGGCCTATAGTATAACCTGCTCATAGTAATTACACCTTTCTTATGTGTGAGTTTTACCAAAGTCCTCTGAATGCAGCTGTAGCATTCCCTTTAGAAACATAGAAATTAGGTGCAGGAGCAGGCCATTCGGCCCTTCGAGCCTGCACCGCCATTCAATATGATCATGGCTGATCATCCAACTCAGTATCCTGTACCTGCCTTCTCTCCATACCCCATGATCCCTTCAGCCACAAGGGCCACATCCAACACCCTCTTAAATATGGCCAACGAACTGGCCTCAACTACCTTCTGTGGCAGAGAATTCCACAGATTCACCACTCTCTGTGTGAAAAATGATTTTCTCATCTCGGTCCTAAAAGACTTCCCCCTTATCCTTAAACTGTGACCCCTCGTCCTGGACTTCCCCAACATCGGGAACAATCTTCCTGCATCCAGCCTGTCCAACCCCTTAAGAATTTTGTAAGTCTCTATGAGATCACCCCTCAATCTTCTAAATTCCAGCGAGTACAAGCCGAGTCTATCCAGTCATATGGAAGTCGTGCCATCCCAGGAATCAGTCTGGTGAACCTTCTCTGTACTCCCTCTATGGCAAGAATGTCTTTCCTCAGATTAGGAGACCAAAACTGTACGCAATACTCCAGGTGTGGCCTCACCAAGACCCTGTACAACTGCAGTAGAACCTCCCTGCTCTTGTACTCAAATCCTTTTGCTATGAATGCCAACATACCATTCGCTTTCTTCACAGCCTGCTGCACCTGCATGCCTACTTTCACTGACTGGTGTACCATGAAACCCAGGTCTCGCTGCATCTCCCCTTTTCCTAATCGGTCACCATTCAAATAATAGTCTACCTTCCTGTTTTTGCCACCAAAGTGGATAACCTCACATTTATCCACATTATACGGCATCTGCCATGCATTTGCCCACTCACCCAGTCTATCCAAGTCATCCTGCAGCCTCCTAGCATCCTCCTCACAGCTAACACTGCCCCCCAGCTTCGTGTCATCCGCAAACTTCGAGATGTTGCAATTTAATCATTAATGCAACTCCCCTGTATTTTTGCATCCCTTTCTGTCATGTCTGAAACATTAACACCCTGGAATATTGAGCTGCCAGTCTGACTTCTACAACTAATTCTGAGCTGTATTAAGGCCTGTTAGATTTGGTCACATTTGTATTTTCAGCATGTATTCAGCAATCTACACAGTTTCATTTGAATGAATTTTCAGTGAAAATTTAGGTATTAGAAAATGCCGAGCTGATTCTATGTGATATTGTTGAAGTTAATAATCCAAACATTGTTTGTTGATTGTATGAACAGGTAGAAACGAGAATTATTTCAAGAATAGGAGCAGTAAATATCTGTTTAATTGCCTGGTACATAGCTTTTGATTTGGTGTCTACATTTTTAGCATTCTGGCATTGGCGGCGCAGGCGTTGGCAAGAAGAACCGTGTCTGGAAAAATCTGAAACAAATTCTTGCCACAGAGAGAATGTTACCATGGAAACTAAATGATCCTAACTGTAAGTTGCTTTGACGATTTTTACCATTTTAAAAAAAATAACCAAATCTATGTGTTGCCAATTGTTACTGGTTCAGAAGGTAGACACAAAATGCTGGAGTAACTTAGCGGAACAGGCAGCATCTCTAGAGAGAAGGAAAGGTTGACGTTTCGGGTCGAGAAAGGTCTCGACCCGAAATGTCAACCATTCCTTCTCTCCAGAGATGCTGCCTGTTCCGCTAAGTTACTCCAGCATTTTTGTGTCTACCTTCTATTCAAACCAGCATCTGCAGTACTTTTCTAGACACGTTACTGGTTCAGATTCTATCAACTAAACTTCTGAAATCCCTAATCAATTTCAGTTTATAATTTGGTGTGGACTACAGATTTAATGAAAATAGAATTTGGTATTGGTTTATTCATGTCAAGTGTACCAAGATGCACTGGAAAAACTTTGTTTTGTGTGCTATCCGGTCAGATCATACCATACATGAGCACACAATTGAGCCACGCTCAAGTATAATAGGTAGTTATAATGAAAAAAATAACCAGTGTGCAGAATATAGTACTGCAGTGTTACAATTACAGAGAAAGTTCAGGTTAAAGACAGTGCAAGGACTGAAATTATATAGGTTAAAAATTGGGACGACACAATTTGCTTATGACAGGACTGTTCAATAGCCTAATATTAGCGAGGAAGAAACTATTTCTGAATCTGATGGCATGTGTTTACAAGCTTTGTACCTTTTGCTTAATGGGAGGGAGGAGATGAATAAACGGACAGGATGGAAGTGGGTCCTTGATTATTTTGGCTATAGTTCTCAGGTGGCATGAATTGTCGATTGGTGAAAGGTGGGGGATGGGGGGCAGGGCGGTGGAGGCTGCTTTGTTTGATGGTCTGAGAGACAACTACAACTTTGCAATTTCTTGGGAACAGCAGTTGCAAAACCAAGTTGTGAAACAGCCCAAATAGATGCTTTCCATGTTACATCTATAGAAATTTGTAAGTCATTGGCGATGTCCTGAATTTCCTTAGTCTTTTAAGAATGTAGATAGGTTAGTGTGCATTCTTGGCCAATGTGTCAAGATGGTTTGACAAAGAGAAATCATTGGTGATATTTACACAAAGGAATTTGACCCTCAAACAAGTCCACGAGAAATAGGAGGTTGTTAAGATATTGACCGTAACAAAATACTTTTGTTGTGATCATGAACCTGGGAATGATAACTTTAATTTGAAAATGAATCCTTTGAAATGGCTAAATGATTTATTCATTATTTCATCATGCCATATTGTTAGAAAATTGAAGAAAGAAAATTATTAAAACATTTATTTTTTTATTAATTTATAAAATAGTTTAAAAAAAATTAAAAAGTGTTTTTGTTCACAATTTTCAGATTGCAACATTGATGCTCCACCTTCCTTTAAACCAGCAAAAAAGTACTCTGATATTTCAGGGCTTCCTGTGAGTATGGAGTACATTATTTGCATTGTATTGAGTTAATTTAATGCAAAGAAATTGATGTTTTATACAGTATTGTTCTAAAGAAGCTTGCCAAACCAAATGCTTCACCACAGTATAATTTGTGGGGTTTAGTGGACAAATTGTCAGATTGACAACAAAGATCGTATGAGTTGACAGTCTTTTTCCCAGAATTTAGTTCTCAAATACTAGAGGGCATAGATTTAAATTGAGATGGGGAATGCATAATGGATATGTGGGTGGCAAACATTTTTGCAGTGGTGGAAACAAATATATTTAAGAGGCATTTAGATGGGCACATGAACTTGCTGAGCTTGACTTGTTCGTCACAATGTATTTGTGTAGTGTTTTTCATGAATTGGGAAGATGCAAAGCTCTATTCAACCTATGAAATTTACTGAAATATGGAAACACAGCAGCCAATAAACATACAACAAATTTGCACAATAAGAATCTAGTCTGCAGATTTTTCTTGCCTGGAAATACCATATGGTGCATTTACTGACAAAGCAAATTGTTTAGTACATCTGCTTCATAGCCTTATGTTGAGTGGGCTACAATTAGAAGCCACATTCGCATAGTGACCATCATCATATAAGAGGCTCAGCATTGCTTTTTGACTTTTATGCTCCATGCATTTCTTTATGAAATTGCTTTTGAAATGACTTTTTTTACTTTGCCTTTGAAAGACATTCACATATAGTACATCAGTCTGAAGAAGGGTCTCGACCCGAAACGTCACCCATTCCTTCTCTCCATAGATGCTGCCTGTCCCACTGAGTTACACCAGCATTTTGTGATCTACCACATATAATACGTTCCCTTTACTC
The DNA here is from genome assembly GCA_035221665.1 of Okamejei kenojei. NCBI lineage: Eukaryota > Metazoa > Chordata > Chondrichthyes > Rajiformes > Rajidae > Okamejei > Okamejei kenojei. The sequence goes on from CM069132.1 coordinate 89,604,953, forward strand.
CTGCATCCAGTTTAGAATGTTATCATTTCATCTGCAATGGCTCTTCATTTTTCCTGCCTAATACAGAGATGCCAAGTGTCCCGGATTCGCCGTATTTTATCCCGGCGAAATAAACTTTTTACGGTGTTCCGGCAGCCAAACATGCTGTTACGGAACACCGCCGCGCCGGTGTTCCTCCCGTGGTGAACACCGGCGCCATGTGTCCCCGGTTTGCCAGCCCGCGCGATCAGCGGCACTTTGCCGGGCCCTAGTGTCCGCGCCTGCGCAGTGGGGAGGGTTGCGCAGGCGCGGACACGCCGGCAACCTTGCCAAGTGCGCATGTGCCGGCATGATCTGCACCAGTTCAGGTGAGTATGTTACGGAGAGAAATGCATTTAACCCCATTTGTTACGGACAAATGGGTTAAATGTTACTGTGAACTAAATTTAGGGTTGGCATTTTTCCTGCCTAATATATATCATTTCATATTGCATTTTGAGCAATTTCCCTGGTTGTATGCAATATACTTTTTAAAATTCTCCAAAATAGAGTCATAGGACAATAAAGCATGGAAAAGGGTATTTTAGCCAAACCCATCTATACCAATCAAGCTGTCTAACTGAGCTGGTTCTGCTTGCCTGTATCCCTCTGAACATTATCTATTCATGTACCTCTCTAAATGAAAATAAAGTAATGTGTACCGATACTGTTATTCAAACATTTTTCTTATATTCCAAATTGTTGTTTTTAATCCTTGCATTTAAATACTGCAGCTGCCTTGGTTCACAGTTACCTCTGGATCAATGGTCCAGCCCTCTGGCTTTTAGTTCACTAACTTAATAATAATTAGGGGGCGACACAGTGGCACAGCAGTGGAGCTGCTGCCTCAGTCAGGAGTTTACGTTTTTCCTGTGACCGCGTGGGTGCTCTGATTTCCCCCCACATTCCAAAGACGCATAGGATCGTAGGCTTCTATAAATTGACCCGAGTCTGTAGGATATGAAAGTGGGATAATGTAGAACTAGTGTACAGGGCGGTCAATGGTTGGCGTGGATTTGATGGGCTGAAGGTCCTTTTCCATGCCTTATTAGGCATGATAGGCTAGATAGGGCTCTTAAAGATAGCGGAGTCAGGGGATATGGGGAGAAGGCAGGAACGTGGTACTGATTGGAGATGATCAGCCATGATCACATTGAATGGCGGTGCTGGCTCAAAGGGCCGACTGGCCTACTCCTGCACCTATTGTCTATTATCTCCATACACTAAATCTAATCAACACTATTTGGAAATATCTACTTCTCTCCAGTCTGAAAAACGTATGTTTACCATGATTTTCTGCTTTCTCTAAATCAGCTTCTAGGTCATGTTGTCATTGATTCTCTAATTAAGTCTTAAATTCATCAACACATTCAGCTCATCAAAAACATTAATAAGATTCGTAAAGCCCAGCTTTTAATAGATGCATGTTGGCTCTCATTTATGAATTAAAATTCCCTCAATCTTCTCTTTTCCCCTGGGTTGTATAACTTCTAAAAGCTTTCCATCACTGATAAAATTGACCAACATAATGACTGGGATTGTACTGTCTGAACTGTTTATACTGTTTGGGTCAGTCTGAAGAAGGGACCCAAAGCGTCACCCATTCCTTCTCTCCAGAGATGCTGCCTGTCCCGCTGAGTTACTCCAGCATTTTTGGTGTCTACCTTTGATTTAGACCTGCATGTGCAGTTCTTTTTTGCTTAGGAGAATCATCCACTTTATGCATTGCCAACAGCTTTAGTATATTTTCTGTACCAATTTTAATACTATCTTTTATCACAACTACCTCTTTTTGAACAGGGATATAACACTGGCCTTTCTCAAATTATCGTTGGCCATAACTGTATAGGTATGCAGAGGATAGTTAGAGAGAATAAAGGGCGCGTGAAGTTCCTAGGACTCCACCTGTCAGATGACCTGACGTCCACGAACAACACCACAGCACTGGTCAAGAGAGCCCAGCAGCGACTACACCCTCTCCGAATACCACGGAAAGAAGGTCTCCCCACTGCACACCTACGAACCTTTTATAGGGGGATAATCGAGAGCACATTAACCTACAGCATCACCTCCTGGTTCGGGAGCTGCAAGGCGTACGAACGGCACCAACTGGACAGGATTGTGAAGACCGCCAGCAGGATTATTGGTGCTTCACTCCCTTTATTGCTGGACATATACAGAAAGAGATGTATTAGCAGAGCCATCTCCATCATCAAAGACCCCTACCACCCATCGCATCACATATTCTCCATCCTGCCATCTGGGAAGAGGTACAGGAGCATCAGCTGCAAAACCAGCAGGATGCTCCTCAGCTTCTTCCCGCAGGCTATAAGACTGATAAGCGGACTTTGCCCCCTGCCAAAGTATCGCGCACCAAACACCAACCTGGACACACTGAAGCAGAGCCATTGTCGTGCCACTGCCGATCGGAACTCGTGAGATATGTACTTTTATTCTTTATTTCTATTTATTTTTTACCGCACACTGAATGGACGCTGGTTGAGAAACATTTTTTCGTTTTCCTCTGGGTATGTAAGTACTCAGAAAAATGATAATAAAGATATACAATACAATGTCTGATGGAATGGAGACCAAGTGAAAATGGCGATCAACCTGGAAGTTTAATTTTGTTTCTTTTTCCACAAATACTGGCTACACCATCAATTTACAACTGTTTCACCAAAATGATTTGGAAGCTGAGTCAGTTTATGCTTTTTAAACTAGTGAAGATTTTTATTAGATAAGAACCTTAAGGCCTATATAGAATTAATGTGCCAAGTAGGGTTGAATCCGACAGTGTCTGAGTAGTTGTCAATGTTCATACAGAGTTATTGCCATTAAAAAAAGATCATGAGCCACAGTATAGCTCTATAGTTATCCAACTTAATATTAATTGTCTTTAAAAAAATGGTTTAGTAGGACAGTGCAGAGGACACTAAAAGCAAGGATTGTGAGAGCCAGCAGCTTCACAAGACAGGGAAGTGCTTTTCCTTCCTTAAACGTTATTTGCTGATTTACTTTTGCAAAGACGATTTACTCTCTTTCCTGAAAAGTTACATCATTTTTATGACAATTGGACTTGTTCCCATTGGTCACAACGTGTTTTTTTAAACATCTATCAACAAAGTAATAGCATTTACATGCCATTTGGATAAGGAAATTCATCCTTGCAGAATTCACCTCATGACCAAAAAAATTAAGATATGGAATACAATTTGCACTTGTGGAATTTATGTTGTATAAAAAGTAAATAGATCAACACAACATTTTTATTCAACTTGCGTTTGTTGATCCTCCACTCACCGCTGGAACACCTGGATAAGAGAGCTCCACCGCGGGGCCGTGGATTTGCCATCGGAGCCTGTGATCCCTTGCCTGGGATCGACACTCCAACCGCGGATTTTAATCAAGGAGCTCGCAGTCTCGGGTAGGGGCTGATGTCGGAAAGCTTCAAGCCACACAAGGTTCGACCTGCCCCGGCCCGGGGTCCAATCGGCCGGCGTGGGGGAGCTGAGATCCTGACACGGAGGGCTCGACCTCCGGCTGCAGGCGCCGATCGCCCTGACAACAGAAGGTTCGAGTGCCCCGACCGCGGGAGAACAAAGAAGGGAAGAAGATTGAACTATTTTTGCCTTCCATCACAGTGAGGAATGTGGGGGAGTCACTGTGGTGGATGTTCATGTTAAAAATGTATTTGGGTGTCTTGGTGCTCTTTATTGATATAACAGTATGGCAAATCAAATTCCTCATATGTTGCAAAACATACTTGGCTCGTGGATGGCTCGATTGTAATCATGTATTGTCTTTCTGCTGACTGAATAACACGCAACAAATGCTTTTCACTGTACCTCGGTACACAAGACGATAAACTAAACTGAAACTGATGCACAGATATCATGGCTTTGCATTACAGAAAATCATGGTTAATTGTTTAATTGGAATGCAACTCAGCTCACCCCCTCCCCGTAATGAAAGATCACCTGTACTTACAATGTTTGCCTTCATACAGACGAAAGGGCCTGTCCCACTTGCATGCGATTACAGTGATTAAACGGAAGCGGAGTTCACACAAAGTCTGCGCTAAGTTCGCGCGTGACGTTATTTGCGTCATACTTACCAATCAGCTGGGCAGGAGGCGGGCTGACTGAATTTGGGCGTCGGGCGGTGATGTCATCATGCAACGCCACGCCGGGCAGTGACGTCATCATGCAACGCCACGCGCTAGGCGTACGCCGTCAAGACGCTGCGTACGACCGCAATGCGCCTGCATGCCGACAGGCCGTTGGCACACGAAGATTTCGGACAGTGTCAGATTTTCGGAGCCCCACGCGATGTCGGGCCCAGCCCCGCTTCTAAGTGGGACCGGCCCCGTACGCCTCAAGCGACCACGAGGTCAAGTAATTTGCGAGCCAAGGTCGCGTAAGTGGGACAGGCCTTAAGAATGTGCCATGGGAAAACTTGCGCTCTGCTTGTGCTGCATTAAATGACCACAGCTAGTTAATGATTAACATATCAATTATAAAGTAATTGACTCCTAGGTTTTTATAGAATTTTACTAACAATCTCAGGATCTCCCATTCATGATATCACGTTAACCTAGAACGTGAGTTCCCACAGAACAATTTTGTAAATATGTGGCGTTTTGCAGACTTGGCAAAGTGGCATTGCACTGTTTTTTGGCAGGCAAACAAGTGACATTAGTCTGATCTTATAGGTGCCAAATTGTACACCAACGCTAAGGTTGACTGCATTTTAGTGGTTGATGCTGAGATTAGCAGCAAAGAAAAATGAAGTGCTGAATGTTTTGAAGTGACAATGTGAGCCAGGCTAAAGAGAAAATGAAGTGGCTACATGATTAAAATCCCAAATGACAGGAGTCAAGAGTACTTTATTGTCATATCCCATAAAAAAATCCAGCTGTTCAACAATAAAGCCTGATATGCTGGAAATATTTAACAGGCCAAGGCAATATAGTGATACAGCATGGAAAAGGGCTATTCAATTAAACTCGCCCAGGTCGACCACTATGTCCATGTGAGCTTGTCCCATTTACCTGTGTTTGGCCCACCTCACTCTAAAATGTTCCTATCCATGTACCTGTCCAAATGTCTTTCAATGGTTGTAATTGATATCCAAGATGCATTACAACTTGGTTTTTCCACATGTCTGCAGGAAAATTCAGAAATTGTGCATGAACCCAGTCCATTACACAACTCAGCCATTCCCCAACCCCACCTGCCCTCTGACTTAAGTACCTTAACTCTATACCTTAAAAACTCTGGAAATTTACCAACATAATCAAGGACCATTTACACGCTGATTGTCCCCGCTTCGCTCCTTTCTTGTTGGGCAGGAGATAAAAATGCTTGAAAGTACATGCCGCCTGATTCAGTGACAGCTTGTTGACTGCTATTATCAGAATGAACTGTCCTCATAAACCCTTTGCACCCTTTGAAATGTTCCTTTTTTTAAATGTCCCTGTTGTTGCAATGCTATATTATTATTCTGCACAATGGTATTTTTCCCCTTTGCACTACCTGGCGTACTCGATTGTAGTCAGGTATGGTATGATTTGACTGTATAGCAAGCAAAATATTATTTAATTTACTTTATAACATGTAATAATAGTAAACCAATAACCAATAGTAACCACTTCCTTTGATATTTCATTTCATTTGCCACCAGAATGAAAAAGTTGTCCCCTTATGTCCTTTTAATTCTTTCCCCTCTCAAGGCCAGGTAAAATTCTTTGCTTGCGTGCCCAAGGTTTGCAAATAGTCGCCACATAAATGGTGCTGACAAAATTACAAAGTACCTCGCCAGCTCCTCTTTTGTTCTTACCCCCCCATCCCCTCCTCCTGTGTTCTGCCCACCTCCCCCTCCGTCAAGGCAGTCCCCCCACACCGGATCCTTCATTGTTCCTTCTCCCCGCTCACCCCCCCCCCCCCCCCCCCCCCCCCCCCCCCCATCATAGTGGCCCAAGGCTCCCAGTGACCCACGAGGATCTGTCGGCCACGAAGCCCCTCTGCTGCCGAAGTCCCACCCCCGACCCAGGCTGGTTTTGCCGCCCGGCTTCTCCACGGGCTCCCTGTGAGGCGTGTGGGGGAGAGTCTGGCCTACCGGGTGGATTCAGGTCCACGGCGGGCGAGTCCAGCCCACCGGCGGGCGAGTCCTCGGTCTCTACGGGCCCGCGGCTCCCTGTAACCAATGATAGTCATTAAACAAGGAACATTGACGAAAGGAAAATTGCAGCTCTTGTAGAGCTGCAGGTTCTCACAAACCTTATATTTTACTGCCTGCATTAAGAACATATTTAAGCCACATAATGCAAGTCGAACAAGCCTTGATGCTGCCGATATCTTGGGCAAAAATTGAAGAATGAGACAAAATGAGAGTTACTGCAGTGAGGTGGGAGGACATGGAATAGGAACATTTGGCAAAGCATAGCCAACATTAAGGATTCATTCAGAGTACTGGCCAAGAGATAATTTCAGCTGTGCATTTGACAAGATATCTGGGCTGATAGTGAATTAACTGATGGAAGTAAAAAAGAGAAAAATAATTGGTCATTAAATTGTCAGGAATAAAGAAGGTTCATAATAAAGGTTGAATAATCATCAGGGGAATGTAGCATGCCGGTCAGCCCTGGCACAGAGAAAAGAGCTAGCATTAGATATCCAAGGCACTAAATGACCGATTATTGATTTATTCAAAGGGTTGGAGGAGTGGCTGATGGTTCAATCAAGAGAGTGTGTTTCGTTCAGAGATGCAGGAACAAGATCTACATAATGGACAATGCCAAGGGTAGAGCAGAAGGTTGGTAGGAAAAGAGATCTGTGAAGCAGTGATGGCAACCATTTTATGGTGTGAAGCAGAGGTTCATATTGATGTAGACCACACTTAAGGGGCCCAGAATGGAACAGGAGAGTAAAGTGCAATGTAGAAACAGAAATGGCTGTAAATTACGTATGTAATATGATTTGAGCGTGATTGTGCCAGAATCTATAGAAGATGTTGGTAAGGCTGTATTTAGAGTATTGTGTTCAGTTCTGGGCACCATGTGAAAGGAAAGATGTCAAGCTGGAAAGGATACAGAGAAGATTTACAAGGATGTTGCCAGGGCTAGAGGGTCTGAGCTATAGGGAGGTTGAATAGGCTGGGACTCTATTCCTTGGAGATCAGGAAAATGAGGAATGATCTTATTGAGGTGTATAAAATCGTGAGTGGAATAGATCGGGTAGATGTACAGAGTCTTGCCCAGAATGGGTGAATCGAGGACCAGAGGACATACAGTGCATTCAGAAAGTATTCAGACCCCTTCACTTTTTCCACATTTTGTTACGTTACAGCCTTATTTTAAAATGGATTTAAAAAAATGTATCATCAATTTACACACAATACCCCAGAATGAAGAAGCGTAAACAGGTGTTTAGACAATTTTGCAAAGTATTTAAAAAGAAATAACTGAAATGTCACATTTACATAAGTATTCAGACCCTTTGCTATGACACTTAAAATTGACCTTAGGTTCATCCTGTTTCCATTGATTATCCTTGAGGTGTTTCTTCAACCTGATTGGAGATGATTTGGAAAGGCACACACCTGTCTATACAGGGTCCCACAGTTGACAGCGCATGTCAGACCAAAAACCAAGCCATGAAGACAAAGGCATTGACCGAAGACCTCCGAGACAGGATTGTGTCAAGACACAGATCTGCGGAAGGGTATAAAACAATGTCTGCAGCATTGCAGGTCCCGAAGAGCACAGTGGCCTCCGTCATTCTTAAATGGAAGAACTTTGGAACCACCAGGACGCTTGACAGATCTGGCCTCCTGGCCAAACAGAGCAATCGGGGGAGTGGGGGCTTGGTCAGGGAGGTGACTAAGAACCCAATGGTCACTCTGACAGAGCTCCAGAGTTCATCTGTGGAGATGGGAGAACCTTCCAGAAGAACATCTATATCTGCAGCACTCCACCCAATCAGGCCTTTATGATAGAGTAGCCAGACGGAAGCCACTCCTCAGTTAAAGGCACATGACAGCCTGATTGGAGTTTGCCAAAAGGCACAAGAAACAAGATTCTCTGGACTGATGAAACCAAGATTGAAGTCACTGGCCTGAATGTCAAGCGTCACGACTGGAGGAGACCAGGCACTGCTCATCACCTGGCCAATACCATACCTACGGTGAAGCATGGTGGTGGCCGCATCATGCTGTGGGGATGTTTTTCAGCGGCAGGAACTGGGAGACTAGTCAGGATCGAGGGAGAGATGAACGGAGCAAAGTACAGAGAGATCCTTGAAAACCTGCTCCAGAGCATTCTGGACCTCAGACTGGGGCGGAGGTTCAGCTTCCAACAGGACAACGGCCCTAAGCACACAGCCAAGACAGCGCAGGAGTGGCTTTGTGAAAAGTCTGTGAATGTCCTTGAGTGGCCCAGCCAGAGCCCGGACTTGTACCAGATCGAACATCTCCGGAGGGACCTGAAAATAGCTGTGCATCCACGTTCCCCATCCAACTTGACAGAGCTTGAGAGGATCTGCAGAGAAGAATGGGAGAAATTACCCAAATACACGTGTGCCAAGCTTGTAACGTCATACCCAAGAAGACTTGAGGCTGTAATCGTTGCCAAAGGTGCCTCATCAAAGTACTGCGTAAAGGGTCTGAATACTTATGTAAATGTGATGTTTCAATTATTTATTTTTAATTACTTTGCAGACATTTCTAAACACCTGTTTTTGTTTTTTTTATTATGGGGTATTGTGTGTAGATTGATGATAAAAAAAGAATTTAATCCATTTTAGAATAAGGCTGTAACGTAACAAAATGTGGAAAAAGTGAAGGGGTCTGAATATTTCCTGAATACACTGTAGGTTTAAGGTGAAGGGGAAAAGATTTATTAGGAATCTGAGGGGTGATTTTTTTCACACAAAGGGTAGTGGGTGTATGGAACAAGCAGAACAACAGAGGAAGCAGTTGAGGCAGGGACTATCCCAACATTTAAGAAACAGACAGGTACAAGGATAGGACAAGTTTGGAGGGATATGGACCAAACACGGGCAGGTGGGACGAGTGTAGCTGGGACATATTGGCCAGTGTGGGCAAGTTTGGCAGAAGGGCCTGCTTCCAGTTGGTATCACACTATGACTCGATGACTCTATAATAATTTAATTTGTGTTCTAGCTGAGAGCTATATGGAAAAAAATTGTCATGGACAGAATAGTTAACATTTACAAACCTACTTGCTAAATTAACTGAGTGCTAAATATTCTGTTGGCAACCAAAAAAACATTGACACAAGCTCCACTGACTCGCTGTAGCTGATGCATGCAAGCTACACCACAGATGCTACCTCCAGAAAAACAAATTCTCATTAAATTCTCATTTTGAAAGAAATAATATGATAAATTTGACCTCTTAAGGATACAGCTTTATAAAGTATCAAGTAAGCACATTTCCAAAAACCAAGAAGTACTGGCGAAAGGAGTAGTCATAGAGTTATATGCAGCATGGAAATGCCCTTTGGCCCACATTGCCCACACCGACCAACATATCCCAGCTACACTAGTCCCACCTGCCTGCGTTTGGTCTACATCCCTCCAAATCTGCCCAATCCATGCATCTGTCTAACTGTTTCTTAAAAGTTGGGATAGTCCCAGTGTCAACTACCTCCTCTGGCAACTTGTTCCATACAACCACTGTATGAAAAAGTTACCATTCAGATTCCTATTAACTTGTTCATCAGTCAATGAACGTAAGCATGCAGGTACAGCAGGCAGTGAAGAAAGCGAATGGCATGTTGGCCTTCATAACAAGAGGAGTTGAGTATAGGAGCAAAGAGGTCCTTCTCCAGTTGTACAGGGCCCTAGTGAGACCACACCTGGAGTATTGTGTGCAGTTTTGGTCCCCTAATTTGAGGAAAGACATTCTTGCTAATAAGGGAGTGCAACGTAGGTTAATTCCCGGGATGGCGGGACTGTCATATGCTGAGAGAATGGAACGGCTGGGCTTGTATACTCTGGAATTTAGAAGGATTAGAGAGGATCTTAATGAAACATATATATGATTATAAAGGGTTTGGACACGCTAGAGGCAATAAACAGGTTCCCGATGTTGGGGGAGTCCAGAACCAGGGGCCACAGTAAGCCATTTAGAACGGAGATGAGGAAACACCTTTTTACACAGAGAGTTGTGAGTCTGTAGAATTCTCTGCCTCGAAGGGCGGTGGAGGACGGTTCTCTGGATACTTTCAAGAGAGAGCTAGATAGGGCTCAAAGATAGAGGAGTCAGGGGATATAGGAAGAAGACAGGAACGGGGTACTGATTGGGGATGATCAGCCATGATCACATTGAATTACAGTGCTGGCTCGAAGGGCTAAATGGCCTACTCCTGCACCGATTGTCTATTGTCTATATCTTTACCCCTTCACCTTAAACCTATGTCCTCTGGTCCACGATTCACCTACTCTGGGTAAGAGACTCTGCGTCTACCCGATCTATTCCTCTCATGATTTTATACACCTCTGTAAGATCATTGTACGCCTCTATAAGATCAGTACTGTTTTTTTTTTTTTTAAAAGAGTAAAACTTTATAACTTGAGTCATAATCTTATTTAAAACATTTAGGAGCCTCTAGTTATTCGATGGGCTGACTGGCAGTTTCCTTTGACCAAATCAACAATTCTATTCCATTCTTCACCTTCTGTATGATATTTGTGGTACTGTGGTAAATAAAATTTCAGTGTAAGGCACTCAACGTGCTTCATACATTGATTTTGCTTGGGCGTAGAACACTAAGTACAGCACAGGAACAGGGCCTGCAGCCCACAATGTCTGTGCCAAGCATGATGCCAAAATAATCTAATCTCATCTGCCTGATGAACATGATCCATATCCCTCCATTCTCTGCATATCCATATAATAGCCCTGTCCCACGGTGCGAGTCCACCCACGAGTCATCCCGAGTTAAAGAAAAAATCAAACTCGTGGTTTTCTACGCGATTCCAAGTTTATGTTCACGAGTTTCAATGAGTTCCCACGTGTATGTCTAAGTTTGCTGTTTACTTCTCATTTCTGCGATGTACCAAGTTCCTCTCCTGAGTTACTCTTGAGCCAACAACGACATGTGGAAAAATCATCACACGGGGACTAGAGTGCAAAAGAGCAGAGAGCATCTCTGCTCATACTACAATTCAATATTGGGCAGTGGGCCGTGGCAGCACAGCTTACTTTGAGGGACAGCCGACAACAGGTACACAACTGCATGAGGAGAGCCCACATGCAGACAAATTCAGTAAATGTCATGTTCAATTTAAATCCTGCTGACTTTGTTTGATTTAACTTTATGTGTGGATTTATATTTTCATTTTAGTGTAAATAATTTAATTGCATCTGTCTGTTCTTGAAGCAGTGATTATCATGCATCTGCTTGTCTGATTAGTGTAGGTAGATCTCAAAACATAGCCATTGAGTGCATTGCATTGTCTGTTTTATTGCCAGAATTTAGACTTGTGCTCCATTTCTCAGCTGAATGAGAGGAAATACTGGAAATACTTTGTGTTTTATTTGTTAATTGACATGTATGAGAAGCCCTTTTTCAAACCACTGTGTTGTTTGTTGTGGTGCTCCTTTTCTCAAGATGTGCAAAAAGGCGCTTTATTTATTGAACAAGATGAATGAAGACTTTGTTTCACATTCGCCGTGCTGTTTGTCTTATTTTCTGATCTACTGAGAGGTTAAACTGGTTTACATTTAAACAGCATATGAGGCACCTGAATCCTTCACTCTCACTAATGATTGTGAGAATCAAGATGTGAATAGATTGTATCACTTCCTCTATTTTGTGTTTTATGAAAGGAATATTACATTCAAGTCATGAGCCTTTGGAATGATATTAAAATGAAGACTTGCAGACATCAATTTGATTTTGATAACAAAGAACTCTCTTTTATTGTGCACAGAAGTAAACAAACAGTGAGAATCAAACGGATTCGTAAAAAGCTTTTCAACACTATAAGCCATTAGAAATTGTGGGAGTATCCAAAAAAAAGAAAATATGCTCAAACAGGCAAAAAACAACATAAACATACAGATAAGAATCTACATCAGCTACCGAGTTAAGAGTCCCCACGAGTTAATACTGTAAACTCACGAGTCACTACGGTAAACTCACGGGCTACTACGGTATTACAACGAGTTTAAAAGTATCAAATTTTTCCTTCAAGAGTATTTTTGACTCGTGGAAATCTTTCAACATTTTTCACGAGTTAACACGTTTCCCGAGCACCTGCCGTTAGCGTTACGAGTCGCTAAGTTACATCCACGAGCTCCGACGTTCCCGCTACGTTCATTCTACGTGATTACCACGAGTTTGATTTGTTTTTAACTCTGGATAACTCGTGGGTGGACTTGCACCGTGGAACAGGGGTTTAAGTTTATCTACATCCCGCTGTAAGCATTTTTATCAGCCTTCTTCACAGTCCGCAACTCCAGCAACCTTTGTGTTGAACTTACTAACTGACCAATTTAAATTTATATCCATGTCATTTATATATATCGCGAGCTTTCTCAAATGACCCAGCACAGAACCCTGTGGGACTCCACTGGTCATAGACATCCAGCCTGTTTAAAGCCCTGCCACCACAGCCCACTTGTTGCGGCAGTGGAAGGGCGTCATTCAGGCTGGATGTTTGTAGAATATATAAATGTCTTCTGTTATGGTCATGGAGTAAAACAGCGTAGAAACAGGCCCTTCAGCCCAACTTACCCACGGTGCCCAAAATGCCTCTTCTACACCAGTCCCACCTACCAGACCTCTCTAAACTTGGCCCATATCCCCCTAAAACTATCTTATCCATGTACCTGTCCAACTGTCTCTAAAACATTATGATAATACCTGCAAAATATTATCTGCAAGTATTGCCTTCTGTTAATAAACCAATTCTGAATCAGTACAACCAAGTCACTGAATCTTTTGCATGTTAACCTTCTGGATCAGCCTAGCATGGGGGACTTTCTCAAATGTCTTAATAAAATCCATGTAAAAGGCAAATAAACTGATTTTCTTTTCTTTCCTTTCAGGCCAATTATACAGATCCGCAGAGCAAGCTTCGATTTAGCAGCACAGAGGAGTTTTCATATATCCGAATGCTTCCTTCAGACATTGTGACTGGTTATTTGGCTTTGAGGAAGGCAACCAGCATAGTACCATGAAATATTGCATGGAATTTTGTTTGAGATACCTGATTTGCATTTGAAATACCAATATGTGTCATGAAAATCAAAACAACCTGCAGATGCTGGAAATTTGCAGGGATTTGTGACATTGGAGATAATTGTTCACAGCCAAAATTTCAAGTAATTTGTTTCGATAACAAAGAGTTATAACAAAGAGATAACAAAGAGTGAATGAACGGCGGGAAATTGGAAGAGACTTGAAAACTACAAAAAGCCATACATGGAATCCTCTTGGGAATGTCAAATATGCTGAGTGATTAGCCCATATTTGTATTTTTTGTTGGCAAAAGCCGCTCAATTTTGAGAACTCTTCTGAGAAGATCTGCAAATAAGAACGCTTCCTGTGAAAAGTCTATGCACCTGCCAGGCATAGTGACATGCTGATCCGCTTTTGCAAGAAGAAAAATCCATCACATGACCCTGTATCAAAGACATTGATTGAAGCGAGTTGGCAGCTTGTCCTCATAATGAATGCTCTGGACCAAAGTTAATTAAGTAGGTTGTGGTAATAAAAATATAAATGCCTATACATAGTACACTGTAAACAATATGATAAACTAGAGAGAAAAAAGGAGAAATATAAAATAAAATATACATTTATGTATTATAGACCGCCAAATGGGGAGCGTGAATTGGAAGAGCTAGCAGATATTAGTAGTAAGCACAAGGTAGTGATTGTGGAGAATTTTCCAAAAATAGACTGGAAACACATTCTGTAATGGGCTGGATGGTTTGGAGTTTGTAAAATGTGTGCAGGATAGTTTTTTGCAGCCATAGAGGTATCGACCAGAGAAGGGGCAGTGCTGGACCTCCTGTTAGGAAATGAGGCAGGTCAGGTGACGGAGGTATGCGTTGGTGAGCACTTCGGGACCATGATCACTAGTTTCAATATAATTATGGAGAGAGTCAGAATTGGACCTAGGGTAGAGATTTTTGATTGGAGAAAGGCTAACTTTGAGGGAATGCTGGACACTTTGTTTCAGAAATGGAGGACATTTAAAGGGGAAATTGTAAGAGTACAGAATATTCCCTGTTAGGTTGAAAGGAAATAGTAAAAAATTGGAAAGAATTGGACACTTTTTTTAGGCCTTAAGAAAGAAATTAGGAAGGCTAAAAGAAGATATGAGGTTGCTTTGGCAAGAAAGGTGAAAGTAAACCCAAAGGGTTTTCTACAGCTATATTAATAGCAAAAGGATAACGAGGGATAAAATTGGACCATTAGAGAACCAGAATGGACAGCTATCTGCAGAGCCAAAAGAGATGGGGGAGATATTGAACAATTTCTTTTCTTCGGCATTCACCAAGGAGAAGGATATGAACTTGGTGAGTTAAGGGAAAGAGTAGAGTAGCTATGGAAACCATGAGATTCAAAGAGGAGGAAGTACTGACACTTTTGAAAAATATAAAAGTGGATAAGTCTCCAGGTCCTGACAGGATATTCCCTAGGACATTGAGGGAAGTTAGTGTAGAAATAGCAGGAGCTATGACAGAAATATTTCAAATGTCATTAGAAACGGGAATAGTGCCGGAGGATTGGCGTACTGCGCATGTTGTTCCATTGTTTAAAAAAGGGTTCAAAGAATAAACCTAGCAATTATAGACCTATTAGTTTGACGTCAGTGGTGGGCAAATTAATGGAAAGGATACTTAGAGATAATATATATAAGCATCTGGATAAACAGGGTCTGATCAGGAACAGTCAACATGGATTTGTGCCTGGAAGGTCATGTTTGACAAACCTTCTTGAATTTTTTGAAGTGGTAACTAGGGAAATTGATGAGGGTAAAGCAGTGGATGTTGTCTATATGGATTTCAGTAAGGCCTTTGACAAGGTTCCCCATGGAAGGTTGGTTAAGAAGGTTCAATCTTTGGGTGTTAATGGCGGAGTAGCAAGATGGATTCAACAGTGGCTGAATGGGAGATATCAGAGAGTAATGGTGGATAGCTGTTTGTCAGGTTGAAGCCGGTGACCAGTGGGTGCCTCAGGGATCTGTGTTGGGTCCACTGTTGTTTGTCATGTACATCAATGATCTGGATGATGGGGTGGAAAATTGAATAAGTAAGTATGCAGATGATACTAAGATAGGTGGTGTTTGGATAATGAAGTAGATTTTCAAAGTCTACAGAGAGATTTGGGCCATTTGGAAAAGTGGGCTGAAAGATGGCAGATGGAGTTTAATGCTATAAGTGTGAAGTGCTACATCTTGGCAGGCCAAATCAAAATAGGACGTACATGGTAAATGGTAGGGAATTGAGGAATGCTGTGGAACAGAGGGATCTAGGAATAACTGTTCATAGTTCCCTGAAGGTGGAATCGCTAAAGAAAGCCTTTGGTGTGCTGGCCTTTATAAATCAGAGCATTGAATATAGGAGTAGGGAAGTAATGTTAAAATTGTACAAGGCATTGGTAAGACCAATTCTGGAGTATGGTGTACAATTTTGGTCGCCTAGTTATAGGAAGAATGTCAACAAAATAGAGAGAGTACAGAGGAGATTTACTAGAATGTTGCCAGGGTTCCAGCAACTATGTTACAGAGAAAGGTTGAACAAGTTAGGTCTTTATTCTTTGGAGCGCAGAAGGTTAAGGGGGGACTTGATTGAGGTCTTTAAAATGATGAAAGGGATAGACAGAGTTGACGTGGATACGTTTTTCCCATTGAGGGTAGGGAAGATTCAAACAAGAGGGCATGACATGAGAATTAAGGGACAGAGGTTTCGGGGTAACGTGAGGGGGAACTTCTTTACTCAGAGGGTGGTGGCTGTGTGGAATCAGCTTCCAGCAGAAGTGGTGGAGGCAGGATCGATTTTAACATTTAAGAGTAAAGTGGATAGGTATATGGACATGAAGGGAATGGAGGGGTATGGTCTGAGTGCAGGTAGATGGGACTAGGGGAACACAAATACTGGAAGGGCCGAGAGGGCCTGTTTCCGTGCTGTAATTGTTATATGGTGTTATATGGTTTATTTAAAAAAAATCAGTGAGTATATATTCTGTACACACACACACACACGTACACACGTGTGTTTGTGTCCTGCAGCGTCTCACACACACACACTAACCAACACACACACACACACACACACACACAAACCACACCCCTTAATATTATATTAATATTAATTCGCTCCTTTTACCCCATCCCCCGCCATATCCACTCACGCATAACCCCCAACTGCGCAGGCGCGGCTAGAGAGGGAGGCGGAGGGGGGTAGAGATTGAGGGGTTGGGTGGGGGCACACGGCGTCACGGGAGAGCTGGTTCCCGAACGCAATACTGCACCACTCACCCATAGGTCCCAATATTCACCACTCCCCAGTGAGTGAGGGGAGCAGATAGAGAGGGAGGAGCAGCGAGGGAAAGGGGGGGAAGAAAGGGAGGGGGAGCAGAGCGGGAGGGGGGGCAGAAAGGCAGGTGGCGCAGAGGGAGGGGATAGAGGCAACACCTACCCAGGTCGTCGAGCAGCAGCCTCTCCTCCCCCCCCTCTCCTTCCTCTACTCCCCCTCCCCCCCTCTCCTCCCCCCTCTCCATCTCCCCCTTCTCTCTCTTTCTCTGCCCCGGGGAAGGGGTAGAGAGGGAGAGGGTAGAGGCAGCACCTACCCAGGTCATAGAGCAGCAGACTCCCTACCATGCGCCGGGCCTGAGCTAGGCTGCGGCTGGCGTGGACCCGAGCGAGGCCCGGAGCGATCTGAGGATGGTCAAAAGCAGCGGAGGGCCGGTCGATTGTGGCTTCCGCGAGGGGAAACCCACCCTCCAGCGTGACAGACGATTGGGCGGGGGAGGCGGTGAGGAGGTCGTCCCCCGTGACGGCCAGGTATGATCGGGATCACCAGCGAGGAAAAGACGTCACGATTCCCCAAGTCCTTGCAATCGACAAAGGAATCGCAGGTCTCCATAGACGGCCTCTCCCAGAGGGAGTAATGGCTGCCACGATCAATGTCCCATCGCGCTGTCCTGCACCCTCACCCGCGCCCGCGCAGAGGTAACGATCGCCGCCGCAATGTTCTAAAACTTCAAGGAGCGCAGCATAGTGCGCAGCACGACCTGAGCAGCAGTTTAAAAATGCTAAGTGACAAATTTAAAGAAGTGAAAGTTAAGAAGCAAAGAAGTACAGTAGACAGAACAGAGGTGACATCACTCGCAGTGCGAGCATAGGCAGGCAGGCAGAGCCATTGTGATGTCATCAGCGTGACCATCTAGTTTATTTACTAAGTTATTTGAATATTTTGAACATTTTCATAAATAACTCGGGAAATAATGCATCAAATTTTCAGATGAGGCGATTTTTGGCATTGTGGCGTAAATCTCTCAGAATATTAGGTCTTTATTCTTTGGAGCGCAGAAGGTTAAGGGGGACTTGATTGAGGTCTTTAAAATGATGAAAGGGATAGACAGAGTTGACGTGGATAAGCTTTTCCCATTGAGGGTAGGGAAGATTCAAACAAGAGGGCATGACATGAGAATTAAGGGACAGAAGTTTAGGGGTAACGTGAGGGGGAACTTCTTTACTCAGAGGGTGGTGGCTGTGTGGAATGAGCTTCCAGCAGAGGTGGTGGAGGCAGGATCGATTTTTAACATTTAAAAGTAAAGTGGATAGGTTATATGGACGTGAAGGGAATGGAGGGGTATGGTCTGAGTGCAGGGACTGGGACAACAAATGGTCGGCACGGACTGGAAGGGCCGAGAGCAATTGTTTTATGGTTATATGTAATACATTTCATAGAAACATAGAAACATAGATTAGGTGCAGGAGTAGGCCATTCAGCCCTTCGAGCCTTTCAATATGATCATGGCTGATCATCCAACTCAGTAACCTGCCTTCTCTCCATACCCTCTGATCCCTTAGCCACAACAATGAACTGGCCTCAACTACCCTCTGTGGCAGAGAGTTCCAGAGACTCACCACTCTCTGTGTGAAGAGTCTTTCTCATCTCGGTTTAAAGGATTTCCCCCTTATCCTTAAGCTGTGACCCCTTGGTCCTGGACTTTTCCCCAACATCGGGAACAATCTTCCTGCATCTAGCCTGTCCAACCCCTTAAGAATTTTGTAAGGATCCCCTCTTAATCTCCTAAATTCCAGAGAGTATGTCTATCCAGATAAGACAGTCCTGACATCCCAGGAATCAGTCTGGTGAACCTTCTCTGCACTCCTCTATGGCAATAATGCTCAGATTTGGAGACCAAAACTGCACGCAATACTCCAGTGTGGTCTCACCAAGACCCTGTACAACTGAAGTAGAACTCCCTGCTCCTGATCCTTTTGCTATGAAAGGCTTTTTTCATGCACCTGCATGCCTACTTTCATGACTGGTGTACCATGACAAGTCTCGCTGCATCTCCCCTTTTCCCAATCATGCCACCAAAGTGGGCATCTGCCAAACATT
This sequence comes from Okamejei kenojei, assembly GCA_035221665.1. Classification (NCBI taxonomy): domain Eukaryota; kingdom Metazoa; phylum Chordata; class Chondrichthyes; order Rajiformes; family Rajidae; genus Okamejei; species Okamejei kenojei. The sequence goes on from CM069132.1 coordinate 89,623,589, forward strand.
TGCCCACTCACCCAGTCCAAGTCACCCTGCATAGCATCCTCCTCACAGCGAACACTGCCCCCCAGCTTAGTGTCATCCGCAAACTTGGAGATATTGGATCATTAATATATATTGTAAATATTAGCCCTGCGGTACCCCACTATTTCACCGTTAGCGCGTCGTGTTTTCGTGATGTGAAACACAGACGAACAAATACACAAATAAATACACACACATCCAAGATCAGAGTTTTATAAGTATAGAGAAATATATACATATATATACACATACACACATACTCAAATAATAAACAATAGTAGTGCAATAATAATAATAATTGTAATCTAAGGTTATTTGAGGTTGTCGTGTTTAATAGCCTGGTGGCTGTTCCTGTTCCTGAACCTGGGCGTTACAGTTTTCAGGCTCCTGTAGCTTCTTCCCGATGGCAGTGGAGAAATGAGCGTGTGGCCAGGATGGTGTGGGTCTCTGATGATGCTGGCTGCCTTTTTGAGGCAAACACACCAATAAATCCCTTCGATGGTTGGGAGGTCAGAGCCAGTGATGGGCTGGGCAGTGTTCACAACTTTTTGCAGTCTTTTCCGCTCCTGGGCGTTCAAGTTGCCGAACCAAGCCATGATGCAACCAGTCAATATGCTCTCTACTGTGCACCTGTAGAAGTTCAAGAGAATCCTCTTTGACATACCGAATCTCTGTAATCTTCTCAGAAAGTAGAGGCGTTGATGTGCTTTATTTATAATTGCATCTGTGTGCTGGGTCCAGGAAAAATCTTCGGAAATATGCACGTCCAGGGATTTGAAGTTTTTGATTCTCTACCACTGTTGATATAAACAGGATTGTGGGTCCTCATCCCTCATCTTCCAAAGTCCACAATCAGTTCATTGGTTTTACTGATATTGAGAGCCAGGTTGTTGTGCCAGGTTGTTGTGCCATTTGGTCAATCGGTCGATCTCACTTCTATACTCTGACTTATCGCCATCTGTAATTTGTCCAACAACGATGGTGTCATCGGCGAACTTGAAGATGGAGTTTGCACTATGTCCGGCTACACAGTCATGAGTATAGAGCACGCAGCCTTGAGGTGCTCCCGTACTGATTGTTAATGAGGAAGAAGTAATTCTGCCAATCCAAACAGACTGTGGTCTGTGGATGGGAAAGTCGAGGATCCAATTGCAGAGGAATGCGCAGAGACTCAGTTCCATGAGCTTGGTAACCAGCTTTTATTTTTAATCAATATATTTATCTAATTATTAAAAATAATATTTACAATACAATAAAACAAAACAGAACCCCCCACTATAACACGACAAACAAATATACTAAATAAACTACTATATAACTGTATTACAATCCTTGCCAAGGATGCATTCAACCTCCCGCGGTGCCCAGCGGTCCCGGAAATCCCCCAGGGTGCCTGTGGACAGGGTGTAGTCCCTCTCTAACACCATGCGGGCGCGGACATAACCCCGAAAAGGGGGCAGGCAGCCGGCTCGGGCAGAGTCCTCTGCCACCTGGCGCCGTGACTCACGGATGGCCAGCTTGGCCAGGTCCAGGAGCAACCCAACCAGGACATCTTTGGCCTTACCCTCTCCCCTATGCACAGGGTGTCCAAAGATAAGGATGGTGGGTTGGTAACCAGCTTGGAGGGGACGATGGCATTGAACGCCAAGCTGTAGTCTATAAACAACAGCCTGATGTAAGTGTTTTTATTGTCCAAGTGGTCCAGTGCGGAGTGGAGAGTTAGTGAGATTGCATCCTCTGTTGACCTGTTGTGACCATAGGCAAACTGTAATGGGTCGAGGTTCTTGTTAAGGTAGGAGTTGATATGCACCATAAGCAAATTTGGGCAATAAAATATAGGGCAAAAATACAAGGCAAATATAAGAGAAGCCAATCAAGGTTTTGCTTGTACTTTTTTCTTGACATTTATCCATGTACTTCAATCTTAAGTAGCCAAGAGGATTGGAAATCATTGCAGATTTCTTTTCACCTGCTATAACACAATGAGTAAGGCCATGTGTTAAATATTGCAGCAGAGAGAGGGGCTTTCTTTCTCCTTCATTTCCTAAACTGCTTCAGATGTGATTGTTATATTTCTTCTGAGTTATTTCAAGCTTCTCTGAAGTAATCAAGACTTTTAGTGAAATTGTCCTGCAGATTTAATTTGCCTAATGTGACGATGTGGCCGGCCACCTTTCTCCACCCAGCCCTATTTATCATTGGTGGAAAAGTAAATAAAACCACTGTGTTATAACCAACCCATTACATCAGGTTGGTTATGACTCACCAGATCCTGTTCCTCTGAGAACAAAGCAGCTTCAGCAAAGATCCAGCAATGGACTTAATAGCATACATTGTTAGTTTAAAGAGAGTTGCTCATCAAAGTCTAATGATCTTTGCGACACAGATTTCCCTTTTATTGCTACGTTGGTTGATGTCATTTCAGTGCAACCTCTGCAATCCTAGCTGAACAATCAAAGAATTTTTGCTGACTGCAAACTGGAAGGCAACAGCACAATTATTTTTTTTGCTGGTTTTTTAAACATTTTCACGAGCCCTAACTAATGATCGAATGCACAAATAAGAATAAGGTAAAAAGATAAAATGTTAAATGAATAAATAAAATCCATTATATTCAGGAATATTTATGAGGGAATTGCTAGTAATAATGGCATTACTAGCTCTGGTTTTGTGTGAAGAGAACAGCACACTTTTGGGAATATCACAGCATGACCACTTGTTTAATCCCAGACATTTTAACAATTTAGTTGATTTCCTTTTATTGTAAAACAGAGGAAGACTGAACAGTACTGAAATGTCCTGTCCTTTTTACAGTGCATAGGTAATGTACTGCATACCAGTAGCTTTGCAGATGTTAAAATTCTAACAATCAACATTTTGTAGAATAATAAAATTAACAACAGTTTCCAGTTTGCAGTTTAAAAAAATACAATCATCTAGAATGTATAATAGTATGATGGTTCAGCTGTTGACGCTGCAGTTCACATCCCAATGGTTCAAACATGGGTGAACCTAAGGGTTCAGTGGGTGCCATCTGCGTGTAGTTTACACTTTCTTCCTGTGACCTGTGGGTTTACGACTGGTGCTCCAGTTTTACTCCCTTATCTGAAAGACATGCTGGCATGTTAACTGACTGCTGCAAATTAACCCATAGTGGATGGAAGTGGTAAGAATCAAAAGGGATGCAAGGGGAAAAGCTGTATGGAGAAAGGGAGGAGTAAAGGCACTTGCAGGATTCTTTTGCTGGAAGTCAGCCAGATGGTAATCCACTTGTGTCAGTAAATTATTGAATTTCAGAATGGCATTTATCCTGTTCATCTGCCTGAATTGAGCTATGCAACCTATGAAGATCAGATTATTAAAAAACATCATCATCAAATTTCTAATGACATCTATTTTAGGATACTCAAAGAGAACCAGTTCCACACAACAGTAAATTCAAGTGGCTTCCTGCTACAACTGACAAGGTGCAAGATTTGGTAAAATAGGAAGAAAATATTAAGCCATTGTAGTTTGAGATTCAATATTTCAACATTTTGTCGATTTATAATTTTATTTTTAAGCTAGCACTTTTTATTAGTGCATGGATATTTATTTAAAATAAAACTACACTAGAACTATTAAAAATAAATTATTTGGTCCAGAGGTTTTCCTCAATTTGTACACTGCAGTATATTCATAATATTGTGATGTTTATTAATATTGCAATAATTAAAATTTGGTGCCATTTCAATGAAGATATGTTGTTAATGGTTTATAACATGGATAATAGCAATATATTCTCATGTAGTTACATTTTTAACCACAGCAGGTTTATGGCAAGAAACCTAAAATTCTTGTAGATTAAAACATGGGGGGTTTTTTAAACCTTAGATTATGAAAATGTTCATTCAACTGATAAATTGCACTCAATCATGTTTTAGTGTTTCATTTTATTAGATACGTTGCTGGAATGTTCTGTATCCTACAATATGGCTGATCCAGCATGATCTTAATAGCTTTTTATCATTTCATGGACGCAAATTGTATTTGAACAGATGCAGGCATTCGCATGAAAGTTAATGATAACATCAGTGTTGTTATTCTTGGTGAAGTAGGTTTTGAATAGGGAAGGATTTGAATAATTAACGAGAGGGGGGCATTTTTGTTTGTTGTGCTTCGTTCTGACAAATGTCTGATTAATGTCGTAGCAATTTGCATGCCATAACCCCAAAATTACAGTTACTGCAAATGGATGGCTGAATGATTAATTTCTATGACAGAGCTTTCTCTAGTGCTTTGTATAGGGGGGTTGCACATAAGGTCATCAGGTCAAAGGGGGTGACGCACAGAGCAGCTCAATCCGTCTGGAGGACATGGCAACTTCCGGCATACTCTGTTAACACACGAAACACGTACTTTCTTACCTGTTAAGAAACGCCAAAATGGTCCATTTTTTGCGCTGTAAATAATTGTGGAGAGTGACTGAGCGCTCTGAACCAAATGTATCTTTGCTCTGAACCCGAGCACCAAGGTGTAATCGGCTGAAGGAGCGCATCCCTCGGGCCAGACCCCACTCGCCCCCCCTGGGTCAGTGCTGTCCGGCTATGGCCACCCTTCACCCACCCTCCCCCTGTGGGGCCGCACTGTAACGGGCTGTGGGTCGGCAGCGCCCACGCACGGGGCCAGGTGGAGTGGGGCCGCGGCTCCTGGCGGCGGACACATGTGGATGAAAACCTGGCAACGTCCCCGTCAGCTGCAGCAGAGTTGGGGACAGTCAGGTCCCTCCGTCCACCCAGAGTCACTGACAGAGCTGCATCGGCACTCCCCCCCCCCCACCGACCCCCCCCCGCCCACCGACCTCCTCCCCACCCCCGGCCGCGGGGATACACAGCCCGGGGTCCGCGAGTGTGGAACCAGTCAGCGTGGAGTCTGGATGCTGGGACAGAAGATGGGTCCGCTACACTGGAATCCATAGTAAGTGCTTACCTGCAGTTCACCGCATGTACTCCAGTTGGCATTGCATGGCAACAGTACGGGTCATGGGTCGTGACCCGACTGCCGTGCAACCCCCCTATATAGAGTCATAGAGTGATACAGTGTGGAAACAGACCCTGCAGCCCAACGTGCCCACACCGGCCAACATGTCCCAGCTGCACCAGTCCCACCTGTCTGCATTTGGTCCATATCCCTCCAAACCTGTCCTATCCATGTACCTGTCTGATTGTTTCATAAATGTTGGGATAGTCCCTGCCTCAACTACCTCATCTGGCAGCTTGTTCCATACAGCCATCACCCGTAGTGTGAAAACGTTACCCCTCAGATTCCTAATAAATCTTTCCCTCTTCACTTTAAATCTATGTCCTCTAGACCTTGATTCCCCTATTCTGGGCAAGAGACTACATCAACCCAATCTATTGCTCTCATGGTTTTATACACCTCAATAAGACCATCCCTCAACCTCCTGCGCTCCAAGGAATAGAGTCCCAACCTACTCAACTTTTCCCTGTAGCTGAGACCCTCTAGTCCTGCCAACATCCTCGTAAATCTTCTCTGTACCCTTTCCAGCTTGGAATAATCTTTCCTATAACACGTTGCCCAGAAATGAACACAATACTCCTCACCGAATCTTATACAACTGCAACATGACCTCCCAACTTCTATACTCAATACTCTGACTGATGAAGGCCAATGTACCAAAAGCCTTTTTGACCATCTTATCTACCTGTGACTCGACCTTCAAGGAACCATGCACCTGTACTCCTAGATCCCTCTGCTCGACAACACTCCCCAGAGCCCTACTATTCACTGTGCAGATCCTGCCCAAGTTAGACGTCCCAAAATGCAACACCTTACATTTCTCTGTATTAAATTCCATCAACCATTCTTCAGCCCACCTGGCCAATCAATCAGATCCTGCTGCAATTTTTCGCAATCATCTTCACTATCTGCAAAACCACCCATTTTTGTATCATCAGCAAACTTGCTAATCTTGCCCTGTATGTTCTCATCCAAATCATTGATGGAAATGACAAACAGTAACGGGTTCAGCACCGAACCCTGAAGGCACACCACTAGTCACAGGCCTCCAGTCCGGGAAGCAACCTTCCACCATTACCCTTCAGCTATCCATTCAGCTATCTCTCCTTGGATCCCATGAGATCTGACCTTCCAGAGCACCCTACCATGCAGAACCTTTTTGAATGCCTTACTGAAATCCAAGTATACAACATCTACAGCTCTGCCCTCATCAACCTTTGTCACCATGTCTTCAAAAAACGCAATCAGATCTGTGCGACACGACTGCTCACGTACAAAACCATGCTACTATCCCTAATCAGCCCTTGTTTATTCCAAATGCCTATATATCCTATGCCTCAGAATACATTCCTGTAACTTTCCAACTACAGATGTTAAGCTCACTGGCCTATAGTTCCCAGCATTTTCCCTGCAGCCCTTCTTGAAAAGAGGCACAACATTTGTCACCCTCCAGTCTTCTGGCACCTCTCCTGTATTTAAGAACGAGTGTAAAATGTGCTTTAATCTATTTTAAAACCCCTGTGTTGGAATACACTGAATATCCTTGGACCATGTTGAACATTCATAAACAAATTACTTACTATCAATGTAATGTAATTGTCTTAACAGCCTGAGAATGTATGTAATGTATGTACCTTTGAAGTCTATTACTAGTCTTCAAATATAAAATGGTAAATTGTTTGAAGCTACAATGTGTACCATGACATATTCTACCTGCAATGTAGTTATTAATTCCTCTTTACAGAATTGTTTACTTGGACTTTAATATTTTTGTATAATATTTCCTTATTTGTTCTGTCCTTTTTCATTGATATTGTTTGAATGAATAGGTGTTAACTCTTTTAAGATATGCAAGTAACTTGCACGTCTTAGCTAAAATTGCATTAAACCATACATCTGCAAAGCATACATAATGTAACATGACTACCTGTATGCTTGCAAACCATGAAGAATAGGTAAACGCGAAATGCTTGATTTAAAGAATATAAATTCAACAAAGGTAGCAGCTTTCCTCCAGAGATGCTGGGTAGTGAACAATCTTTTTGCACAATCTTATGATGTAAATGTTTTTCCCCAGCTGTCTAAGAGAGAGTTAGGTAGAACTCTAGGGGCTAGTGGAATCAAGGGATATGGGGAGAAGGCAGGCACGGGTTATTGATTGGGGACGATCAGCCATGATCACAATGAATGGCGGTGCTGGCTCGAAGAGCCGAATGGCCTCCTCCTGCACCTATTTTCTATGTTTCTGATAGATTCTCGGTTCTCTTGTAAAACATTAATTTTTTTTCTAATATCAATACCCTTGGAGCTAAATTTGATGAAAGCTGATATGATAATGGTGAGTGCTGGTATTGAAAGCTGATATGATAGTGGTGGTTAAGAGGCTGTTTAACAACACCTGTTTCTATACTGCACTGTTCCAAGATAGTCATAGAGTCATACAGCTCGGAAATTGGTCCATCAGCCCATGTTGACCAAGATACTGTAAACTACTCCCATTTGCCCCGCTGAACCTTTCCTAATCACGCACTTATTTTAAATGTTGTCATTGTATGCCTGGTACTCTTGAATGAAGATAATCTAATTGTTTAAACAAATAATATGCACAAATAAAAAGGGGGTTTATTTGATTTAATGCACTTGATAGGAAAGTAAATTGACAGGAATGCAGAAGATACTTTCTAACTAAATAATGATTATAAAATTGTGCGCCAAAGGAACCAAATTTCCCATTTCCACCATTTGTAGGTGACGTCTTTTTCTGGCAACAGAAAATAAGGTGATTACTTTGAACACCGAACTAAGTTTCTACTCCCATAAGAAGCAAAAGTAAACACATTTTTATTTATTTGCTATATTTTTAAATTAGATTTATGACCCTCAATATGTTCAATCATATTTTAATATTTCAGAGTATGGGACTTAGTAATGTTACTTCAGTTTAGAACATTTTAACAGTTTGGGCAAATTGTCTTCGAATTAACAGAAACTATCTATCTCTTAGTTTAGATTTTGAAATTGTGTTATGGTACCATTTTTTAAATTGTACGCATTCCTTTATGTTAAATATTTCATTAATTTTGAATTGAACAATTTTGTGTTGCAGATATTGTATTTGTCCATTCCCTGGCTGAGCTTCGGCTTTCTTGAACCTGTTGCTTTGGCCCCAGAATGAATCCATTAGACAGGTGGGACTTTTGCATTAAGCCCAAACCGGGAGTTTCCATTATTCAGTCAATGAAAAACAGAATGGATATTTCCTATCCCGATGACTTGCCCTACCTTACTTGTGAACTATCGCCCCTCCCAAAAAAAAGGTGTGTATGCCGACATATGATTAAACTTATGATGTGATTGAACCTATTTTATATCGTGGTGGTGTGAACTTGACACCATCCTGTCCTGCATTGTTCAATTGTTTTTATTTTTTAAACCACATCCTGGAATTGTTTGTTTCCTGCTAAGGATTTTTTTCCAGTCTTTTCATATGGACATATGAAACTTTCACAAACACTACCTTTTGTCGTTCAACAATAGGAAGCTTAAATTATGGAAGTAATTGAAGAATTTTCAGGCTGGAGCAATTTCCAAGGAACGATGGTTATCTGAATTCCCACATGGGCACTTAACCCACTCTTATTCCTTTAGCATAACTGCTTATCAGCCAAAGGTCAAGATGATGTTCCAGCCCATGAGACCACCATTTTAAAAAAACATCCAGTGCCATTCAGAGCTACAGCTTAATACCAGGAACATATTGTAGTTGCCAGATAATTGGTGGCAAGAAACCATCCAGATTGACTATAACTTGGCCTTTATCAAAAACACTTTGAAGTAGAATTCAGTAAGAGCAAATATCATGCCTTAAGTTCTTCACAGTGCTTGATATGGTTGAGCATGAGAAATAATTTTAGAAAACACTTAAGCAAATTTACAAAAGGTGTGTGTAGTCATACCTCTCATTGCCCACAGTTTGTTTAAATATTGATTCAACATTAATGAACAAACTAAATGTAGCATCTGATGCAATGCAAGGTTACTCTGGTGTGCAGCGGACTGACAAGAAATAGTAAGATTAAACGAGAACTTACCAGTTCGAAGTTTGATCGTTATTTTATGAGGAGTAACGATGAGGGATTACGTGAAGAAGCCCCGCCTGGCGCTGGAACGGCATACTTCAAAGCAGCGGCATGAAAAACACAGAACATAATAGCCGGAGTAAGATAGTAAGGCTCAACATAGATTTAGAACCACCATATGATCATTTATTTTATGAGGGTCGGGAGTGGAGGGCACGTAATCCCTCATCGTTACTCCTCATAAAATAATGATCAAACTTCGAACTGGTAAGTTCTCGTTTAATCTTACTATTTTATTTCGGAGTCACGTGAGTGACTACGTGAAGATTTTGAAGCTTTCTGTGTTTTTATGTCGTAGACTCATTCCATACGACACTCTGGCTCATTCAACACAGTAATGAGCAAAATAACACATTTTCTCCTCCAAACATTGCCTCAAGTTATGTGATAATTTATTTCACGTTATAAAAGAATAAAAGTAATGCCCTTTCTATTGAAAGGCAAATTTATCACAAAATATCAATTGATATATATAATTTGATGGTATGAACAAAGCAACAATTATAAAGAACCCAACACTCCGTGTCCAATCCTGACACCATGACTGGTTCCATTTAATTTAATATTTATTTTACACCCTTCTGTGGCCTTGAATCTTTGCTCGAGCTGTGCCATTCCTGTGAATGTATCTACCTCATTAACAGAGTGATTTTCCACATTTCAGTGTCTAGTTCCACTGAGTGTTATTCAATTTTTAACCATCTAGAATACATTTCTCTAGAACCATCAGTTTTTACTGATACCTAATGTGTTTTTTTGTGTGTAATAAGTAGTGCTTTCTCACCACCACAGAGACTCTTACCTACTTCAACATATTTCATCAATGTTGACTCACACACAATTTATGGCCGACAGGATATGCTTATAGGTTTACCTTGGTTTCAGCTCCTCTTGGTCTGCTTTGTTTGGTAAATTCATAAACATATATAATAATGTAATCTGTATCCACATGCAATTATAACATAATATTTGCAATGTTTGCACTCTTATGTTGATACTAAAGTCATGAGCATTATTACTTTCAATGTTAACTTTTTTGAATCATTGATAGAATTGGAGTCCATTGTCTAAGGCAATTCAGGACTATATTGATATCCCGACATGTCTTGCAACTTTGGACAGATTATATATATATATCTATATTTATATCTACATATATATCCCTTTTTTCATATCGGGATATTACGAATGAACCTAATAACTTTTTGTTTAGTAGATTGTCCGTAAATAGGACGATAACACTCTGAGCCCTACTATTGGCTCTATCAATTAGATACTCAGAAAAAATGCAATCCACAAGGAACTCACATATATCTAATATGACAAATAACTTTACTGTCTACACAGACTTCCAATTTCTTATAACAAAATTTTGTTTTTTAAAACTTATTTCTCCAAATTGCAGGTAGAACACTTCTTTTATACATAATTATTGTTATGTTGTTATATTAGTTAAAACATTCATACACTTCTTTGACCATCAACTGTTGTAATGGTCTGGTCAACCTGCAGATCGTCAAATTCATATTTTCATGTCATGGATGCCTTTGTACAACAATAAATTACTGTAACTATGAATCATCACAAGTGGTTCAACATCACTCAATATTTATGAAAACCATGAAGGTCCGTTTTGGGCCACCAAAGCGCCTCTGGCAGTGTCCTGCTACATTTTCATCAGACACTGCCCTATCAGACAAAAAATGAGGAACATAAAAGAACATCTTTCCTCAAGTAATTGAGAGAAATGCATCCACCTTTCCTGTTCTTGGTTTACCCACGAGAACATTTGAAAGATCTGTGATTTAATCTGTATACACCCAGATTAATCGTAAGTAATCCATATTACTGACAATGTTATTTCCCCCCTGATTTGTTGTCTGCGATAACATTGCCTCTTTCTTAGAGATAAACAGCTGGACTAAAACATTTTAGAATATGCCACATCTGTTTACTCAGATAATCACATGATTATTATTTTACTTATCTTATGTGATGTAATATATGCCACAGCCGTGGTATTGTTCACCTTGATATGACATGGACACTTCCATAATAGAACAATCAATATTTAATCCATAACTCCTTATACTTCAATAATTAATACAAATGTTTGGAGAAATTTCTTAGGACAATCCATTTGCAATTACCTGGTATTATTGTACGTAGTCCCAACAAGAGACGTATCAATTATCTTTATAAGAATAAGAATAAGATAAGAATTATTCTTATCTTACCCAAATATTCACAGAAGCTGTCCATCATCTGTTAATACTTGCTTCAGCTTGCAACAGCTGCTAAGCTTATAGTTGAAGCAGCTTGTGAACCTTTTTTATCCATTACTTTAATAATGATAATGTATCATTTGGTATTTGCATAGGCCTCTCACAAAGGCATACATATTCTTATAAGCTTCTGTATTCCTTCTTTTGGAGCTTTATTTACTCTTTACCTAGGCTCCTTTCCTAATGGAGGGACAAAGTATGTCAACAAAGCAATGAGACATATTTGTATCATGGAACAATTTTCCCCCTCTTATGGTGCTGAATTACTCCTAAATCCAGAATAGTAATTTATGAATATTTATGAATGCCTAGACATAGGCTCTATGTGATGGATCAGGTCCTTGCCTTTCAACAGGCTTGTAATTGCAGCACTAATTTGCAGCTGACTCTTTATAACCTTCCAATTTATATGTGATCAAGATAAACCATGACCATGTCCTCATTAGTGCAAGTGCTGATCTTTTTTATCAGTACAAGTGTTCTTCCAGTATTCTGTTTAACAGCCTTGAACTGGTTTTAATCCTTTAGACAATGTTTTAACTTGCACAGCTTGACCTATTTTAATTAATTTCAAGCACCTGTAATATTCGATTAACAATTTGTTAATAACAACTGTATTTCAATGTTGAAGATGTTTCCATTTTAATAAAATGTTTTTACACTGTGAAAGTGTATATAAAATGATGTTTTGTATGGTTTATACCATCACATCTTTACACTGAGGTAATTTTATAATATATATATGTACGTACCCCTTCTTTATTGGAGTTACTTTGGGTGCAAACCTAAAATCAATTATTTAGGTTTTCTTATACAGGTGAACCAATTCCTTCTACATTTTTTGTAGTCCTTAGTTATATTAAATTAATGATCATAATACACCTGTAAACCCCCACAATCGGAGATTTCATCAACTTATTTTGTAACAAGTTGTTTGCACCTCTTCAACGTACTTCAAGCCTTCTTTTCCCAATTATATGGGTTCAGATAAGGCTATGTTGGATAATATTTATTTATCATACTTCTGCCTTTGTTTTGATCCATTATCAAATCTTTATATTGGATCATAATTTCCCCCCCAAAGTTTAAAGACCAATCGTTTGTTCTTTTGTAACCCATGTTTTGATTTATCATAAGGCAGGTTTTATTCCATAATAATCAGGAGTTTAACATAACCTGATTTGTATTGATCTGCAAATCTAGAGTGCAGATTTGCTCCCTATACAATTACATATATATAACTAAAATTAATATTATATATTTCTTCCCATTGAGCTCCACAAACTGATGGCAATTTATTTTTATTTTAAATGTATTGGTTATTTGCACAATGTTTTATTTGTTTTCCATTGAATAGTGATGCCATGCACCAGTTTGAAATACTTTGAAATCATATTTCCTTATATCTCATATAATTGAGACATGGATATCATAAATGGATTCACCGTTGATATCTTTATAAAACATAAAAGTTTTATCATATTCTGCTGTTTCAACCATAACAGCTTTGGTGAGACCAATTAATTTTTGGTTTCCATGTTTACTTTCCATGGCCTCACTCATTCATTCGGGTATCGTACCTAGTACACCTCTATATATATTTTGTGCTGAGGTGTACCTTAATAAAACATAAAAGTTTTATTATTATTCTGCTGTTTTAACCATAACAGCTTTAGTGAGAGACCAACTAATTTTGGCTTCCATGGTTATTTTCCATGGCACTCACTTCTTATTTAGGGTCAGTTTTCCTTTTTTTTTTTACTGCCCTTGTTACTCCTGAGTTTTTCCCTCAAGGAGACTACCTCCAAACATATCTGAGGTAGATATTCCCACAATATTTCATCCTATATATTAATATATGAAACCCCCTTAGGGTAGGCTAGGGAATGTTTTAACCCTTTTTGGTTGAATTTTTCTATTTATTTTATTTTTATTTTTTGGAATCTTTTTCCATTATTTTTTAAGCCATAAAGCTTTTTTAGTCTGAAGACCTTTTATTGAACTTTTTAAAATTATGGCCTTTCTGACTTTATTAAATCCCCCCCCCCCCCCCCCCCCCCCCCCCCCCCCCCCCCCCCCCCCCCCCCCCCCCCCCCCCCCCCCCCCCACCCCTGCCAAAGGTTTGTGGAGCGATTAAAAGTCTTCCCAACGTAATTTTGACGGCCACCGGTATCGGAACCGGCGCCGTAATCTCCCGTCCCGATCGCTTCGCTTGGGACGTTCTTTTAAAACTCCGTTGTTTTTTATACAGAGTATTTCCTTTTTATTTTAACTTTTACTTATTTTTTGCTTTTATATTCGTTTTAAATCCTGGTGTTCAACACCAGCCACGGAGTTTTTAGACCCTGAAAGTTTTTCAACTGCACTTACCTGCGGGCCCGTACCTACCGCTGATGAGGAGCTGCCTCTGCAGCTCTTGCTCTGCCGTCAGCGTCGACGTAATGCCGATCAAGCGCCAGGCGGGGCTTCTTCACGTAGTCACTCACGTGACTCCGAAGTAAAATTTAAATATAATTCCAGCACCTTTTTAAAGAGGCCTGAAATGGAGCATAGCAATGAATAAAGATACAGTTTTTGCACTTTCCCCAATACTATGCATTGTATGGTGCTATTTTACTTCGGAGTCACGTGAGTGACTACGTGAAGAACCACCCCCGTCCAGCACGCATGCGCGACATTTAGCGTTCATGCAGTGCACCGCGACGAACGGGAGTTCAAGGCGCTCCCGCTTACAAATTGAAAGTCGGGCCGACAGGTAAGTTTACCGTGGCGTGTGTCTTTCTCTCTGTGGTCTTGTGTTCCAGGAGAATGAGCAAGGCCCGAGGAAAGAAGTCTGCAGCTCGCCCCCGTTCGTCCTCCGTTGAGGAATGCTCTTTTGGAGGGGGGGCAAGAGGCGGCGGTTATAACTAACCGAGCCGAGCCCAGCACCGCTAGTGCTGCCTGAGCAGCGGGCTGGAGGTACCTACAGCCGGAACCGGGCGGTAGTGTCCGACGTTTCGGATGAAGATGCCTTACCGCTCGAGAGCAACAGGCAGCCGCCTAAGCCGCATGGAACGGCTTATGGAGCAATTGCTCCAGCGAGATCTGCTGAGAGAGCAGCAGCAGCCTCGCCAAGGGAGTTCAGGCACTCCCGCAGTGCCTTTTACGGCACTGGCCATTGCTTCACCTTCTTTTGAAGGCAGCATTGGCGACCAGGTCTGGGCTGGTCAAGAAGAGGGGTCACTGGCTGAAGATTTCGGGAGTACGCAGGGTGTACAGGAACAGGAAGAGCTGCTGGGTGTGGTCAACCGCTACGTGGCCATTCCACAAGCGGGTCGGCCATTAGAGCCGAAACTTGCAGCCAGCATTAACCACCTGTCCTCTAAACCCCTACAAGAACAAGTGGTCAATGAGGCTCTTCAACTATATACAGCCCCAGGAAATTGTACATCTTTGAATGTACCTGCTGTCAATAGCCAAATTTGGGGACATTTGGGCAGAACATCAGAAACCTGGAGTTGAAGCTCCAGAAGATCCTTAAATTCCTGACTGCAGGAATAACATCTTATGCTCGGTCCATTGATGGTGCGGACATCTCCACAAATCAGCAAGACACATTAGCTCTGCTGTGCACCACTCAATATGAGATAAATAATTTGCGAAAGGAGATTATCAAGCCTGCCCTCAACCCTAAATTTGCGGGACTCTGCAAAACACCGGGGTCAGAACCTCCTATTCTGCTCTTTGGGAAAGACCTTCCAAAAAAGGTGAAAGACCCTGGAAGAAGAATCCAAGACCTTGGTCTCGTGAGGGCAGGTTTGGGACCGAGCAGAACCCCAACAAACCCAGGCGGCAGTACCCCATGGCGTCCACCAGTCGTCGACCACACTATGGGACTGGTGAAAGCTCGGGGTCCGCAACCATTCCCCGTAAGCCCTTTTTTTTTTAGGCCAGGGCCCAGAGCGGACCCCATGGAAAAATGCGCCACCCCCCCAACAACATCGAGATCAACATCAACCCTCTACAGCCCAGCAGACGCCTCATCACCCAGCGAAGAGGCAGAAGAAGCACCAATAACCATGGAGGTAGGTGGGTCTGGTTCCTCTCAGCATATGTGCAGTAGGGGCTCTGTGCTAACAGGGGGGAGATTGCACTTGTTTTTGGATGCATGGGAATCCATCACTAATGACAAGTATATACTCAGCAGCGTTCATGGCTACAAAATTGACTTTGTCCATAAAGAATTTTCCACCAGTTCAGCATATACCCAAAGGGTATTCACCCTCTCAGTCCAAGGAAAAAACAAGAGGGTCAAGCTGAACTGATGAGATTACAAGCTAAAAGGTGTCATTGAAAGAACAAAACATGAACCTTTGGAATTTGTGTCTAATATTTTCACTAAAATCAAAAAAAGATGGTGGACGACGCATCATCATTGACTTAACTACTTTGAACAAGTCTGTCAGGTATATACATTTCAAGATGGATACTTTTGAAACAGCCAGACTATTGGTTTCTAGGGGGTACTTTCTAGCAAGCATTGATTTAAAAGATGCCTACTACTCAGTAACCCATACACAAGGACCATCGAAAATATTTAAAATTTATCTGGATGAAACAGCTATGGCAATATAAAGCCTTACCAAATGGGCTAACCTCTGCTCCAAGGTTGTTCACTAAAATCTTAAAACCTGCCTTGGCATTATTGAGGAAACAAAAGCATATAGTCATGGCGTATTTAGACGACATTTTAATAGTAGGGAAAACCTTGGAGACAGCTATTTTGGCAGTCGCAGCCCACCAAACGTTTGTTTGAAACTTTGGGGTTTGTCATACATCCAGAAAAATCCAATCTTTACACCGTCCACTGCCATGGACTATCTTGGATTTAACGATAGATACTGTTCGCATGATTGTAACTCTGCCGAAGGGGAAAGCATCAGAATTGGCGCTATCATGCAACAAACTCATGAATAAAACATCAGCCAACCATACGGGAAGTAGCTAGAGTTATTGGCAAAAATGGGTAGCAGCTTTCCCAGCTGTACAATTTGGGCCTTTGCACTATCAAAATTTGCAAAGAGCTAAAGTGCATGCACTAAAGCAAAACTCAGGTCACTTTGACCGAGCTATGAGTTTAACTGCTGAATCCATTCCAGAGTTACAATGGTGGGCGAGGAATGTAAGACTCAGCTCCAGTCCCATTTATGATCACCAACCCAGTATTAACCATTCAAACGGATGCCAGTGCTTTGGGCTGGGGAGCAACTAACATGCAATCCAGCACAGGGGGCAGATGGAAGTAAATTTGAATCATCTTGCCTACAGACACGGGGTACAACTATTTAGAAATGTTGGGTGCGTTTTATGGGTTAAAAGCATATTCATGTAATACGCATCATGCACATGTCCGGTTGCAACTAGATAATACCACGGTGGTGGCTTATATCAATCACATGGGTGGGTGAAAAGTCGATATCGAGTGTGACAATTTGGCCAACCTAATCTGGCAATGGTGTGTTGAAAGGCATATTTGGTTATCAGCAACTTACCTTCCAGGTAAAGCAAAATACAGTGGCAGACACCAGGTCACGTAGATTTAATGATAACATCGAATGGATGTTAAATCCCAAAGTGTTTGCTGAAAATTACAAAGCAATATGGCACACCAGATATCGATCTATTTTGCATCCAGGCTGAATCACCAGGTACCAACGTATGTCGCTTGGGAACCAGACCCTGAGGCAGCAGCATTTGATGCATTCTCGCTGCATTGGGGGAAAATGTTCTTTTATGCTTTTCCTCCCTTCTGCCTCATCAGTCGGGTATTACGCAAGATTCAATTGGATTCCGCTTCAGGAATCTTGATAATACCTGACTGGCCTACACAGCCATGGTTCCCAGTGGCTTTCGACATGGCTGTTGAAACACCGTTGGAATTCCCCAGCAGTCGACAGTTATTAATCCACCCAGTGTCAGGCATTAGTCACCCGTGCCATGACAGAGTCAATCTCCTGGCTTGCAGATTCTAAAAAGACCCTCTACTGGGCCTGGGACTGTCCTGAGGACGCCATCAACATGATGACCGCATCTCACCGGGAGTCCACCAGGAGACAATACCTGACCAATATAAGAAAATGGGAACGGTATTGCTCCAAAACAGGAACTACCTACACCACAGCTACAGCCACCAGTGTGTTGTGGAGTTTCTGCTTGGATTACATCGGGAAGGACTCAGCTACAGCGCCATTAATACAGCCAGGAGTGCGTTGTCAGCTTATTTGGTTCCAGCAGCAGGACAACTGACTTTGGGGTCCCATCCACTAGTGGTCAAAATCATGAGGGCATTTTTAACACCAATCCCCCTAGGCCTAGGTACACTCAGATCTGGGATGTCAGCATAGTACTGACGTACCTTAGGGGATGGCCACCACCCAGGTCACTTACTCTGGAACAACTTACACTGAAATCAGTCATGCTCATGGCTCTAGTGTCAGCTCAAAGGGTACAGTCCCTCCACCTTCTGAGGCTGGACAGCATGACAGAGTCATTGGACTGTATCACATTTCACATTCAGGGGCTGGTCAAACAATCTAGACCAGGTACCACGCCTCCAGGTTATGGAGTTCCGGGCATATTCACCTGACCCACGGTTGTGTGCCAAGACCCATCTCCGCCAACTACATAGACACAACATATAACTTAAGAGGGAGAGAAAAAGCCTTATGGATAAGCCACAAGAAGCCTCATGGTCAGGTGACGAGCCAAACCATTTCAAGGTGGCTCAAGCAGGTGCTTAAGTCCGCGGGAATCGATACTAATGTGTACAAATCTCATTCCACCAGGGCTGCATCTACGTCGGCGGCTAGGCAAATGGATGTGCCTATGGACCATATTCTGGCCAGAGCAGGATGGTCCTCGAAAGAAACTTTCCAAAGGTTTTATAATAAGCCGCTGGCGGAGCCTGCTACATTTGCAGACAGAATTTTAGAGTCTGCAGATAATATTTAATTTAAGCCCGGGGGAGCTCTCTGTTTTTTGTTGTTATTAATAAACCTTTTTTGTTCACAAACAGGTTATTGTTGATTGTATAACATGCTTCCTCCCTCTAAGGTCTTCAGGCAGTGAGTGAAGCATGAGCTGGTACACGGTTCGGATTCACAGAGCTTTGAAGTCTTCACGTAGTCACTCACGTGACTCCGAAGTAAAATAGTAAGATTAAATGAGAAACTTACCCAGTTCGAAGTTTGATCTGTATTTTATGAGGAGTTACGATGAAGGATTACGTGCCCTCCGCTCCCACCCTCTATTATACAGATCAACTGGTAAATTAAGTTCTTATTTTTTTCTTTACTATATTTATTTTCAATTGTTGTGTTTTTTCTGTGAATCCACACCGCTGCTTTGAAGAAATGTCGCGCATGCGTGCTGGACGGGGTCTTCACGTAATCCCTCATCGTAACTCCTCATAAAATACAGATCAAACTTCGAACTGGTAAGTTCTCATTTAATCGTGCTATTTATGAAGATTAATCAATATAGAGAATATATTTGGTCTTTTAATATTTGAAACCATATTAATTTACCTTTAAAAAAAATAATTAAATCTGCTTCTCATTAATTCTGTTCATGAATAATGTATTTGGCATTTATTTGTTCTCATGGCCTATTGAAAATGGTCCAAATCCTGGCTGGGTTACTGTAATCATATTTCACTTTAATTTTTCAGATACCTATCAATAGTGTAAATAATTTAGCAAATAAATAGATGGCAATTTTAAAAGAGGCTCTTCTGAAGATGAATTTCTCAGTCTGTTTTAGAAGCTTAAATTCAATTTAAACAAAAGGAAGTTATCTAACGCATGGCACTGTTCACTCATAAAGATCACCATTTTGTGCTTTGGTATCTCTGTCCAAACAGCTGGAGTTTTCCACTGACGTGTTTACTTTGTGTAGTTGCTTCAGCTGTGAAAGCTTTCCTGTCAGGAAATGGTTGAAGATGGCCTTTTGACAGGATTGATGAGCTGATGTGGAACAGGCAGTGTGCTGAGTGTTGTGCAGGAGCAGGAAGTTCCGAATATCTGAAGTTACACATGATTGATTTTGCAATTTGTGGGTCTGTACCCAAACAGATACATCTTAATTTAGTCTGCAATCTGCCACTTTGAACCATTGCCTTAGGCAAGATGTCTTTTGGTATATTTTCTGTTTGCTTTGTTAATGTGGCCCGTCAACCTTTTAAGACTGATCACCTAAGTTAAAAACTATCTATATGACCCAGTCTTGGAGCCTGCAATCCAGAAGACATTTCATTGTATTGAACATGGAAAATTGGGGATTATGGAGGATGAGGGAGTTAGATTACAAATGAGTTTAACTGTATAGTGCATAGAATTTGAGGACACTAATTTTAGTAGAAAGCTGGGCATATGCAAGGAAATGTTTGGCAAATGGACCTTGAGAATGAGCTCAGGCTCAGCATATGGAGAACTTTATGCGCTGGAGTTTCATGCTGTGCATGAAGACCATTATGCCCGACACAGAGCGACTGGTCAGTTGCATGAACCTGACAATGAAAACCCACCATGGTGGAGTCTCTTCTGTTTGGAACTCAAGGCACTATTAGTGAATAAGGCAAATGGAAAATAAAAAGGGAATGTAGACCAATTAGCCTGACAACTGCAATAGCAAAAATACTGAACCTATTATTAAAGAGGTGGTAACAGGACAAAAGGTAACAGCATTGAACACAGTGAATGTCTGTTTATGAAGGGAAATTTACATTCATTAAATCTGTCAGAATATTAAGGCTGTGACAATAAATAAAGCCCTTCATTCTTCACCTAGAGTGTGGTGAATTCTTACCCAAGAGGGCTGCACAGGCTGTATCGCTGATTATTTTCATCAGAGATTGAACGATTTGTATGGGGTATGGTTTAATGCATAAAAGTGGAGTTGCAGTTATATAACTTATTGAATGGCAGCTTATTGAATCGAAGGGCCGAACTGCTTACCTCTGCTCTTACTTGTGTAACTATTATTTCAACTGCAAAGTAATGTATCAAAACTTAAATACTGTATTTTCATCTCGCACAGTGAGAATAGTAAGGTTCATTAAGGGATATGGAGATAAAGGCTCGAAGGGCGAATGGCCTACTCCTGCACCTATTTTCTATGTTTCTATGTTTCTATCCCAGGGAAGGTTACATTGGTTCTGTGGGTAGGGTGAGCTTGTCCCCCGTTACCTACTACCTCTTTATTATCTTTGCACCTGCAAACCAAATCATGAGGGTTATCCAAAACATCCTGAGATACTTCAGTCAGACAATTCATTCGGAAGAGGGCAACACAGAAGCGCAGTGGTAGTCGCTGCCTTACAGCGCCAGAGACCCGAGTTCGATCCTAACTACGGGTGCTGTCTGTATGGAGTTTGTCCGTTCTCCCTGTGACTGTGATTGTGATTTTCTCTGGGTGCCCCGGTGTCCCCCTACATCCCAAAGTTGTACAGGTTTGTAGGTTAATTAGCTTCGGTAAAATTGTAAATTGTCCCTAGTGTGTAGGATAGTAGTAGTGTACAGGGTGATCGGCGGTTCAGCGCGGACCCGGTGGGCTGAAGGGCAGGTTTCCGTGTTTTATCTCTAAAATAAAGTCATTTGGAACTGCGGGAGGTATTGTTTATTGCTAGACTGCAATTCAGCTTTTCATAATATAGCAAACCATCTATAACTATCCAAGCAATTCAATAAAGCTTTTTTTAGAGAACTGTTATCAATTACATGAACAAACAATACTAAAATCAGGATTCCATTTTTTTGAAAATCCTTTGTATCCTCCATCCATGACTTAATGTCGTAACTTCGCCACACAATCAATTCAGTAGCTTCCATGACACTTGTGCTTCACATTGCATTTCACAAGTAAAAAAAGATAGTTCCAATTAATGTATTATTCCCATTAGATTAGATAGTAGTACTCTTCTGTGGTGTTCTTTCACAAGTTTATGCTTTTAGTCACTTCTGATACTGAACATCTCTATCCTTGTCCATTTTTAAGCAAGGTAGTTTATGTGGGCTGTTATCAAGTTTATGTTTTTTTTTAATTACTTTGTTCACCTGTCTAAACTTCTATAACTCATTTTATTTCCTGTCAGTTCAATGGTTTCCCAGGTCCTTCATCACTTAGTCACTTTCGATTCAGATATCGGTGATATTCCTTATTCATCATCGCACCATAGCCTTGACACAACAACTTCCATTCAGATGACATGTCCATAATGCACATAATATTTATTCTGTTCTTAGCACAGTGGTCAAAATCAGCTCACTGTTTTTCCATGTCTTCTGGAAAAGCTGAGATTTTATTTGTTTTGTTATTTCAAACATATTTATTCATTCAATCCTCACCACTCCTCCCATTTTAATGCAAACACAAATTCCCTCCACTAATGCTGAATCCAAATTCCTCACTTTCTTCATTTTTATCAGCTTTTTTAATCTTTGTGCCAAGATCCATTAAGTAAACTTTTTGTAAAGTTTCCATCTCATTGCTGAAAGCTTTAATGATGATCTGCAATTGACTTTCGTTCTGGCTGCCTTTTAACCATTAGCTTGGTATCTGAAGTTAAATCATGTGTAACAGAACCAATTACAGATGAAGGGATTTAATTGGCATAGAGTGTTTGGGGAAACCTGCCTAAATGTAATTTTCCGATTGAAATTACCTAATGTGCAAAATGGTTGTGCACTCAATAGTACAAACAGAAACAGAAAATGTTGGAAACACTCCGCAGGTCAGGCAATGTCTGTGGAAAGAAAGACATTTTGGGTCAAAGACCCATCACCAGAATTTCAGCCTGAATCATTAATCCTGTTTCCCTTTCCATAGAAGCTGTCTGACTTGCTGAGTTTGCCAGCATATTCAGTTTTACTTTTCCAGCTTGCAACTTTTTGATTGTCAACCACAACATTATTCTGTTTATTGTTTAAGAAGGAACTGCAGATGGAAAAATCGAAGGTAGACATAAGTGCTGGAGAAACTCAGCGGGTGCAGCAGCATCTATGGAGCGAAGGATATAGGCAACGTTTCGGGCCAAAACCCTTTTTCAGACTGATGTATGGTGGGGGGAGGGGGGGGGCAGAAGAAAGGATAAAGGAAGAGGAGGAGCCAAAGGGCTGAGGGAGAGCTGAGAAGGGGAGGAGACAGCAAGGGCTATCGGAAATTGCAGAAGTCAATGTTTATGCCTCTAGGGTGCAAACTGCCCAAGCGGAATATGAGGTGCTGCTCCTCCAATTTACGGTGGTGCTCTCTCTGGTCATGGAGGAGATCCAGGACAGAAAGGTCGGATTAGGAAAGGGAGGGGGAGTTGAAGTGCTGAGCCACCGGGAGATCAGGTTGGTTAATGCGGACCGAGCGGAGGTGTTCGGCGAAAAGATCGCCAAGCCTACGCTTGGTCTCACCGATGTAGATCAGCTGACATCTAGAGCAGCGGATGCAATAGATGAGGTTGGAGGAGATGCAGGTGAACCTCTGTCACACCTGGAACGACTGCTTGGGTCCTTGAATGGAGTTGAGGGGGGAGGTAAAGCGACAAGTGTAGCATCTCTTGCGGTGGTGGGGGAGGGATGGGAAGAATTGACCAGGGAGTTACAGAGGGAGCGGTCTTTGCGGAAAGCAGACGGGGGGGGGGGGGGGGGGGGGGGGGGGGGGGGGGGGGGGGGAGATGGGAAGATGTGGCGAGTGGTGGGGTCACGTTGGAGGTGGCAAAAATGACGGAGGACTATTTGTTGTATGTGACGGCTAGTGGGGTGAAAGGTGAGGACTAGGGGGATTCTGCCCTTGTTACGAGTGGGGGGGATGGGGAGAGAGAACAGTGTTACGGAGTATTGAAAAGACCCTGGTGAGAGCCTCATCTATAGTAGGGGAGGAATTGAAGAATGAAGAACATGAAGAATGAGGACATTTCCGATGCCCTGGTGTGGTGTGATCTGTTTATTAATTGCTACAAACAATTCGTCAAACAAGAAAACAATGAACGAGTGCTTTAAAAGCTTTGAAGTAAATACCTTTTGTTGACCCAAAAATTATGGTCATTAGTGGAGTAACACTACTTGTTGTGATCTTAAGGTTATAGAGCTATACAACAAGTATACAGGACTTTTGAACCACCTTGTCCATGCTGACCAAGTTGGCAATCTGGGTTAGTCTCATTTGCCTGCAGTAAGCCCATTTCCCTCTAAACCCTTTCTATCCATATATCTGTCCAAATGGCTTTTGCAAGTCGTACTTGTATGTGCTTCTATTTTAAAGAGTGTCCCTTTTAAATCTCTCCCCTCTCACCTTAAGCTTATGCCGTCTAGTTTTAAGCTCCCCTACACTGGGGAAAAAAAAGACAGTAAGCGTTCACTTTATCTATGCCCCTCATGATCTTCTACACACCAACAAGGTCATCTCAGCCTCCTCCACTCCAGAGAAAGATCCCAGCCTATTTGCCCCTCCCAATAAGTCATCCCTGCAAGTCCAGGTAAAATCCTGGTGAATCTCTTCTGCATTCTTTCCAACTTAATGGCATCCTTCCTATAGCCAGGCGGCCAGAAGTGCACACTCCAAGTGTGGTCTTGCCAACGGCTTGTACAGCTGCATCATGATGTCCCAACCTTTATTCTACCCTTCCCAATGAAGGCAAGTGAGCCAAACATCATCTTCATCACAATAACCTGCCACTTGCAGGGGGCCATGCACATGTACTCCCGGATCCCTCTGGTTTACAACACTCTCCAGGGCTCTACCATTTACTGTGCAAGTTCTATCCTGTCCTGACATACCAAAGCACCTCACACTTGTCAGTTAAATTCCATTTGATATTACTTGACCCACCTTCCTAACTGATCTAGATCCTGTTGTAAACTTGGATATCCTTCCTCACACTATACCACAAGTGTTGGCATCTTCTGTAAATTTACTACCTGACTGCATTGTCATCTAAATCATTAACATACATCAGAAAAGTGGACCAAGCACAAACTCCTGTGGCATTCCACTGACCACCAGCCTCCAATCAGAAAAACAGCACTCCACCATTACCCTTTGACTCCTTCCTCCAAGCCAATTTTGAATCCAATTACCTAGCTTACCTTGGATTCCATGTAATCGAATCACCCAAAGTAGCCTGTCAATGGCCTGCCTAGTCTAAATAGATATTGTCCACTGCCCTGCACTCATCAACCAATTTGGTGACCTCCAAAATCTGTCAGGTTTGTGAGGCATGATTTCTCATGCACTATCCATGTTGACTATCCCTAATCAGTGTGTGACTATCAAACGCTGTTAGATCTTGTACCTAAAAACCTCCTCCCAACAACTTTCCCATCACTGACATCAGGTTTACCAGCCTGGCTTGCCCTTGCTGCCCTTCTTAAATAACTGTACACCTGTGGCTGAAGATGATGCAAATAAATCTTGAAGAAAGCTACTCACAAAAACATTGTGGTTTGACTCCTTTTTCTGAGTTCCATTGCTATCGGGCTTCATTGCAAAGGGATCTCCAATGACTGGCAGATATGAGGTCATTAGCTGGTTGAGCAGTCAATTACATGAACAGCCTTTCAGACATCAATTGAGAGCGGAACACTGGCACAGCAGACACCATTGCAAGCTCCCAATTCCAACAATCTGATTCTGATCCTGACCTCCAATGCTGTGAATGTGCAGTTAGCACTTTCTCTCGGTAACTGCATTGTTTTCCCCAAGTACAACTGTTTCCTGCTGCAACCCAAAGACATGCTGACAGAAGCAAATTACTCCTGGTTTTCAAAGCTAGGAGGTCAATCAGTGGGGAGTTGGAGGGGATGTCAGAGAGAATAGGTTACAAGGAAATAAAATGAATCAGGATTGATAGATTGGTCTGAGAGTTGGCATGGACTCTGGGTTGAACGGATTCCCATATTGGAAGCAACTATGATTGGGTGCAAATTTTAATTAAAATGCAGAGTAAAGCAAGTATTGAAACATAATTGTGTGATCGAGGTAGAAATTGAAATGTTTAATTATCTTCTAATCTTTATATACCGTGTTTTCTTTCTTTAAGAATCAGAGTTTGCCAAGCAGTAACTGTGCCTTAAAAGGCACATTGAGAATTTGTGCAGTAAAGTGTAACATTATCAGGTTATTTAAAAAAAAACCCTTGTAAATAACTGAAATCCATGTCACTTTTGTTTGATTACCTCAACATAGCACAGTCTGCTGAGGAGGCTTGAATCACTGAAGGAAATGGGGGCATTTTTGCTAAAACTATTCATTTGTTGATAGTCAATAATTATTGTGAGTTGCATGCATATTTGTCAATAATCAGTATTTTCTTGTCTTTGCTATGCCAATCCGAGCCATTGTCACTTTAACTCACTAAATTGTGACTTAAAATGCCTGGATAAAGTGGAATGGCTGCTTGTGAAATACAACATGTTTTTTATTATTGGGTATGCATAAAGAGGTTGTCCTTGGGGCATTCTACCTTAATCAGCCAGGTTAACAACAAGCATCTTGGGACGTTTTCCTCTCTTGATAATTGGCCTGTACATGTTTTCCTAATTCATATGGGCTTGATGTGAATGTGAGTCTAATCTTTAGCATATAGTCTATTTGTTTTTGTGAAACCTGTTTCAACAAATCCAATTCAATGACTTTTTGCACACATCTACATACCTCTGTAAAACTAAATCTTGCAAGTATTTTGGGATTTGAATATAAATCCGATTTTGGCATTGTGCTGCATTCTGTTTGGTAATTCTTTATCTTTCATGACAACATAGAGAGCTGTTCTGACCACACAACTATGCTGGCTCATTCTCCCATTATTTTCCTGTAACCTTTTTCTTTTGTATGCCAATCAATGCTCCCTTGATTTTCTTATCATTCACCTATACTGCTGTCAATTTACAGAAGCCAAATAACCTATCGGCGAGTCTTTGAGATGATGGGTGGAACCCCATGTGGTCACATGGAGAACATGAAAATTCCACGCAGGCAACCTTGGAGGTCACCTACGATTGCTGGTGCTGTGATCACACTGATTTTAAATATGAACGTTGAAGAACTGGTGGCAGTTTACATCTAAAAACATATCTATTAACTGTTTATATTTTAACAGTTAACGACCTGAGATGAGTATCAGTTGAACACGCTGAAAGCAGTTACAGAAGAGCGGGACTTTTAGAAGGACCAGTCAATTATTGAGGTCCCACCAGGACTGGATTTACGTGTAGGCTAAACAAGCTTAAGCTTAGGGCCTCGAGATCTATGGGGGCCTCGGCCCGCTCCACCAAGGTGGATAAAACTTTTGACATAGTGGCATTGTTACAAAACCTATCATCGGTGGCGCTGTTTCCACGCTGCAGACTCCAACTCCCCTGAGTTTGACTGCGTTGGGTCCTATTGCTAGGGCCCCCCAACCCTGGTAACGTCAGTGGCTGTTCCACTGGGTCTTCCCCATCCCCCTCAAACCATGTGACCCCAGCTCTTCCCCACCCACACTACAGTCCTCATACCCCCCCTACCCCCCCACCAGGCATCGCCCCGGCCTAGGTCCACTCACCTGCCTTCCTCTGGACCCAACCCCCATCCCTGCCGTGTGTTCACCATCCTCCCCTGACCTCCCCCTCTCAGGTACCGAACGGTCTGTCCTCAGCAGAGACCTCACCTTTGTCCCCCTCCGTCCCCACCTCAATGATTTCCGTGCCCGCCGCGATTTGGAGCTCTTCTTCCATCGCCTCCGCCTCACACCGTTCTTCCATGGGAAGGAGTCCTCGCCCCCCATTGATGATCCATTTTCCCGTCTCCAACTGATCCCCTTCTCTTGGACAACCCCTCATGACCATCTTCCAGCTTTAGACCATTTTATTTTAAAATGCCGGCGGGACATCAACATCGACGTCATATAATACTATGTCATTCTGTGTTCAGGGAAGTGGAGAGAGGACAGCCAAGTGTGTCTGTGTCTTGCTAATCTGACCAGAAATTCAGCAAGGTGTTGAACTGTTGATGGAAGCATATCCAGAAGATGTTGACCTGAAACTTACTGATTAACTTTTGCACTTTCACTCGTACGTGAGACAAAGCCATAGGCATACAGAAGAGCACTCTCTGTCTCATACAGACTGTTATCAAATAATATACAAGGAAACAATTCAGATGGCCTTCCCTAATGTGGAAGCAATTTTGCGGCTGTTTCTTAGTTTAATAGTCACCAACTGCTCGGGAGAGAAGTCTTTTTCAAGACTCAGAATAATAAAAAATGAATTAAGGTCCACAATGTCTCAAGAGGTTGTCTGCACTGAGCATTCTGTGCATTGAGAGTGGCAAACTTAGACAAACAGATCTTGGTGAACTTCTAGATGATTTTGCTATGAAGAAGGTGAGAAAAAACATTTTTGCTCTTAGTGTATTTGTAGTTTTTTTAATTTCTTAATATTCAAGATTTAATTCAAGAGACACTTATTGTCACATGCACCAATTGGTGCAATGAAATTTGGGACGTCGGAACGGGAGAACATTCTCAGTGGCTTGGACTTCCGAATCGGCCACTTCCAACCGGAGACCGCGGCTCCCGAAGTCCACAGGCAGAGCTGGGCGGAGATTCACGCTGCCGGCCCTCGGCAAAGGGATGTTGAAATCAGCGCGGCCCGAGGCTGGGAGCTCCACAAACCACAGCTCCATGATATTGAAGCAGCAGGCCCAACACTCCAGAGCTTCAAACGGCGATCCAGGTAAGGCATCGCCCGCTCTGTGGTGAATCCAATATGTATTTTAAAACCAACTATTTAATGACAACATACAGTTGGATCTAAAAGTGTCACACTGTCACTGTCGGGTAGTCATCGTCCTCTGGTCGTGGGGGTGGGGGATTGGGAGGGAGGTGGGGGCCCTCACCAGTGAAATAGCTTAGGGCCTCTCTTCATCTAAATCCGGCCCTGGGCCCCACAGTTAAAGAGCTGAAGTGAGTTGAGCTGAAAGCAGTCAGCATCCTTGAGTGCTGCTCCTTTGTGGCTGTATAAAAGGAAGGTAGATACAAGTGGAGCAGCTGTGTAGGGAGTGGCCTTGTGGAGGCTAAGTGCTGTTTGGACAGTAAGTGTGAGGCTTTAGCATAGATGGTGACAGTGAGATAATTTAAAGTCTGGTTTTCTTTTCACCCCTAAACTTCCCGTGGCCTAGTGCAGTAAAGGTGATAGTTTGGGCTGTCGTACGCACCTCCTGCAGGATGTGGAAACTCAGGGAGACTTCCGGTGACACCTGTGTGAGGTGCTTCCAGATGCAACTGGAGCACCTATTGGATGACCTCAAAGTCATCCGAGAGACTGAGGAGGTCATAGATAGAAGTGACAGTGAGGTGGTCAGAAAGTAGATGGGTAACCACCAGGCAAAGGAAAAAGCACAGAATACTACAGTCCCCTGTGGCCATTCCTCTCGACAACAGGTATGCCTCTTTGGATAGTGTTGGAGAGGATGTGTATCAGGGGAGGGCAGCAGCAGTCATGTCAGTGGCATTGAGGCTGGTTTTGAGGTACAGTGGGGAAGGGTGACGTCTGGCAGCGTGACATTGATAGGAGTCCCGTGAGGAGTGCAGACAGATCCTGTGGCAACAAAGGAGACTCCAGGATGGTGTGTTGCCTCCTTGGTACCAGAGTCCAGGGTTTTTCAGAGCAGCTGCATGACATTCTCAAGAGGGAGGGAGAGCATCCAGAAGTTGTTATACACGTTGACACAAATTACATACATAGGAAAAAAGATCAAGTCCTGCAAAATGAATATGGGGATGTAGCAAAAGATGAAAAAGTAGGACTTCCAGTGTAGTGATTCCCAGCTTATGCCTGGTGCCACGAGCTGGTGACGGTAGCAACAAAAAGTTACGACAGGCGAATGCAGAGCTGAGGAGTTGGTGCAGGGGGCAGGGATTTTGATTTATAGAATCCCACAGCCTGTCTGTGTTTTTTTTTTGTCTAGTTAAATGTAGTTGTTCATATTTTTTAATACTGTTTTTAACTGTGTATATGTGGGGGGCGGGGGGGGAAACTTTTAAAAATCTCTTCCCTGTACAAGACCCGACCTTTTTCCTGTCAGGCCTCCGTTGTCATTGGGGCCTAGTACCGTGGAGCGGCCTCCAGCCGGAATGACCCGGGGGCACCAGTCGCAAAGCCTGCGGAGCTGCGGACTCAGTCGTGGGGTTGGCCGGCCTCGGAGCGTGGGGAGCAGTGGCGGCTCGCTGCTGCGGCCTGAATCCGAGGCTCGGAGGCTCCAGCTGCAGGCCTGTGGACTGTGATATCTGGAGCTTGCGGGTCCGGGTAGGAGACCGCTTTTCGAAGCTCCCGCAACGCAACTTCTCCAGCCCGTGTCGCGGGGTTGGAACGACCCGGAGCGGGGCCGTACATCGCCCCGTGTGGCTTTAATGGCCGCGGGACATTCCAGCGCCCACCGGGGTCTCCAACCTTGTGACTTTTGGGCCTGGAGCGGGGCTGTACATAACCCTTAAATGGCCGTGGGACTTACCATCGCCCGCCTGGGGCTTCAACATCGGGAGAGAATGGTGCAGGGGAGAGAAAAGACTTTGCCTTCCATCACAGTGAGGAGGAGGTTCACTGTGATGGATGTGTAAATTGAACTGTTTGTATGTTTTGTAGGAATTGTCTTTGTTTGTATGGCTGTGGAAACAGAGTTTCGTTTGAGCCTCACTGAGGTTCAAATGACATGGAATAAAATATTGTATTGTAAACCATTGGGATTAGAGAACCAGAATGGACAGCTATCTGCAGAGCCAAAAGAGATGGGGGAGATATTGAACAATTTATTTTCTTCGGTATTCACCAAGGAGAAGGATATTGAACTCTGTGAGTTAAGGGAAAAAAGTAGAGTAGCTATGGAAACTATGAGATTCAAAGAGGAGGAAGTACTGACACTTTTGAAAAATATAAAAGTGGATAAGTCTCCAGGTCCTGACAGCATATTCCCTAGGACATTGAGGGAAGTTAGTGTAGAAATAGCAGGAGCTATGACAGAAATATTTCAAATGTCATTAGAAACGGGAATAGTGCTGGAGGATTGGCGTACTGCGCATGTTGTTCCATTGTTTAAAAAGGGTTCAAAGAATAAACCTAGCAATTATAGACCTATTAGTTTGACGTCAGTGGTGGGCAAATTAATGGAAAGGATACTTAGAGATAATATATATAAGCATCTGGATAAACAGGGTCTGATCAAGAACAGTCAACATGGATTTGTGCCTGGAAGGTCATGTTTGACAAACCTTCTTGAATTTTTTGAAGCGGTAACTAGGGAAATTGATGAGGGTAAAGCAGTGGATGTTGTCTATATGGATTTCAGTAAGGCCTTTGACAAGGTTCCCCATGGAAGGTTGGTTAAGAAGGTTCAATCTTTGGGTGTTAATGGCGGAGTAGCAAGATGGATTCAACAGTGACTGAAGGGGAGATGTCAGAGAGTAATGGTGGATGGCTGTTTGTCAGGTTGGAAGCCGGTGACCAGTGGGGTGCCTCAGGGATCTGTGTTGGGTCCACTGTTGTTTGTCATGTACATCAATGATCTGGATGATGGGGTGGAAAATTGGATAAGTAAGTATGCAGATGATACTAAGATAGGTGGTGTTGTGGATAATGAAGTAGATTTTCAAAGTCTACAGAGACATTTGGAAAAGTGGGCTGAAAGATGGCAGATGGAGTTTAATGCTGTTAAGTGTGAAGTGCTATATCTTGGCAGGACAAATCAAAATAGGAAGTTCATGGTAAATGGTAGGGAATTGAGGAATGCTGTGGAACAGAGGGATCTAGGAATAACTGTGCATAGTTCCCTGAAGGTGAAATCGCATGTAGAAAGGGTGGTAAAGAAAGCCTTTGGTGTGCTGGCCTTTATAAATCAGAGCATTGAATATAGGAGTAGGGAAGTAATGTTAAAATTGTACAAGGCATTGGTAAGACCAATTCTGGAGTATGGTGTACAATTTTGGTCGCCTAGTTATAGGAAGGATGTCAACAAAATAGAGAGAGTACAGAGGAGATTTACTAGAATGTTGCCAGGGTTCCAGCAACTATGTTACAGAGAAAGGTTGAACAAGTTAGGTCTTTATTCTTTGGAGCGCAGAAGGTTAAGGGGGGACTTGATTGAGGTCTTTAAAATGATGAAAGGGATAGACAGAGTTGACGTGGATACGTTTTTCCCATTGAGGGTAGGGAAGATTCAAACAAGAGGGCATGACATGAGAATTAAGGGACAGAGGTTTCGGGGTAACGTGAGGGGGAACTTCTTTACTTAGAGGGTGGTGGCTGTGTGGAATGAGCTTCCAGCAGAAGTGGTGGAGGCAGGATCGATTTTAACATTTAAAAGAAAAGTGAATAGGTATATGGACGTGAAGGGAATGGAGGGGTATGGTCTGAGTGCAGGTAGATGGGACTAGGGGAAAACAAATGGTCGGCACGGACTGGAAGGGCCGAGAGGGCCTGTTTCCGTGCTGTAATTGTTATATGGTTATATGGTTATATGGGATCTCTTTTGGGGCAGAGATGACCTGAACAAGGGAGACGAGTCGCACCTAAACTGGAGGGGAATCAATATCCTGGTTGGCAGGTTTGCTAGTGCTACATGGCCTAGTTTAATGTAGATTGGCAGAGGGGTGGGATTCAATGCAGGACAGATGCAGGTAGATTTGGTATAGTAGGTGATGAAAGAAAGTTCAATGGACAAAATAGGTGAGAGTGAGGAAGGACTGTTGGATTTAATTACATTTATTTTAATGCGAGAGGCGTGACAGGCAAGGCAGATAAACTCGGGGCATGAATAAGGTACGTGAGACTGGGAATGTTGTAGCTGTTGCAGAAACCTGGCTAAGGGAGGGACAGGACCGGCAGCTTAATATTCCAGGGTACAGGTGCTACATGTAAAATAGGGCTGGGGGTAGAAGAGAAGAGGGTGTTGCTTTATTGATTAAGGAGAATGTCATGACAGTAGTCTGAGATGATATTACTGATGGTTAGTTCAGTGAGGTTACATGGGTAGAGCTGAGAAATAAAAAGGTGATGATCACCTTGTTGCGAGTGTACTACAAGCCCCCAAATAGTCAATTAGAAGAACAAATATGCTAGGATATTTCATGCAGCTGCAAGACTAATAGGGTTGTCAGTGGGGGATTTTAACTCTCAATATAGACTGGGACTGCCGTACTGCCAAGGGCTTAAATGGGGTGAACTTTGTTAAATATTTTCAGGAAAGTTTCCTCGGGCACACGTGGAGAGGGACTGACTAGGGAGAGGGCATAGCTTGATCTACTCTTAGGAAATTGGGAAGAGCAAGTGACTGAAATGTCTGTGGATGAGGCTTTTGCGGCCAGCGACCACTGTTTTATTAGTTTTAAAAAGTTAAAATTCTGTATTGGGGGAAGGCCAACTTTGAGAAAGAAACTTGCATGGTTTTTTTGCAGGCAATGGAACGTCCGGAAAGTGGTATGCTTTAAAATTATGTGATGGGCATACAATGCAAATAGGTGCCAGTGTTGTATTTTGGGAAGTCAATCCAAGCAGTTACAATTGTACAAAACATTGGTGAGACCGCACTATTGCGTTCATTTTTGGTCACCATGCTACAGGAAGGAATCCGTTGGGCTGGAAAGAGCGCGGAGAAGATTTACGAGGATGTTGCCAGGACTCGAGGGCCTGAGTTATAGGGAGAGGTGAAGACTGCTAGGACTTTATTCCTTGGAGCACAGGAAGCTGAGGACTGATCTTTTAGAGGTGCATAAGATCATGAGAGGAATAGACAGGGTGAATACACAGAGTCTCTTACCAGAATAAGAGAATCGAAAACCAGAGGATATAGGTTTAAGGTGTGAGAGGAAAGATTTAATAGGAACCTAAGGGGCAATTCTTTCTCACAGAGCATTGTGGATATAGGGAACGAGCTGCCAGGGAAGGTAGTTGAGGCAAGTACTATAACAACATGTAAAAGACATATGGATAGAAATGTTTTAGAGGGATATGGGCCAAATGCAAGCATGTGGGACTAGTGTAGATGGGGCATCTTGGTCAGGCCAAAGGGTCCATGCTATATAACACTATGATTATGCAGGAGTCAAATGAAATGGGAGTGATTAGAATTAGGGAATTATCTAAAATATTACACTGGCTGAATTTTAAAATAAATTAGCTTAGTTCTGAACATTTTTTAGACCTCCAATCAGTTCTGTAGAAGCACAAAGCATCGTTGTTGATGAAATAATCTATCCACTTTCTGGAGTGAAGGCTATTTCATTATTGTTTCTTCTGATCAGCTTTAATTTAACGTTTCTCCAACTTGGTTCAAGCAAAATTTAATAACAGACAGTGGGCACATTTATAAGATGTTGCTCAAACACAGTGAAGATTGTGGATAAAAACTCAGCACTTGAATTCCTGCCCAATATCCTCCAAGCGGAACCTGGGAGTCTCTGCGCTGCATTTATGAGCATCAAACATTGCACTATACAGCTTTCAAATGAACCTTTTTTTATCTCTTGAACATTTCCCCTGCATCGCTTTTCCACCTCAGACCTTGTGACACTTTTGTCCGAGATTCATACAGCATGGACATAGACCATGGCCCACCATGTTCCACGCTGACCATTTAATCTAATCACATTTACCAGCATTTAGTCCATTGACTTATGTACCAAGATGATTGAAGTGTTGTCCTACAGAACACCTATACCTACCCATACTGTTCTCCTTCCACGTCACACACAATTTACATAGTAACTATTTTACAAACCTTTCCAAAATCTTGGCTTTGCCCCCCCCCCCCCCCCCCCCCCCCAATCCCCACATCTATCAAGCCCTCACTTCCTACTGCAGTCAAATGGCTCATTTATCACCATTTAAAAACCTCAAGCTCTATTATATTGATTATATTTCTGCAAACATTCTGCCCAGTCTCTCCCCTAAAATGTCTTGCATTTTTTCCCCCATTTAGTTTATTATTGTCACATGTACTGAGTACAGTGAAAAACTTTGTTGCATGCTATCCAGTCAAAGACTATACATGATTACAATGAAGCCATCCACACTGTACAGATAAAGGGTATAACATTTATCAAATCAAATTCCTCGTATGTTGCAAAACATACTTGGCTAATAAAGTATTATGATTAGTGCAAGATAAGGTCCGATAAAGGTAACTCAAAGGTCTCCGATGATGTGGTAGATGGTTTCACGATCAAAGGAGCTTATTTTAAATGCAGTTAATTGTTGTGAATCACTTTGTGGATCTTTTGTGTCTGAAAGTTGGCTGGCTGCCAGACCCCACCCTCAGCTGCTGCACCTGTGACATTTCCTCAGTTACTGAATGTCACAAGTGCCATTTGCGTTTGTGTGAGAAATGTTGCTAAATCTGCTTACGTGCGCCTTTGTAAGGGAGATGAATATCAAACTTGTGGCCTCGTGACAATGTCAAATCAAGTCAAGTTTTATTCATCACTTGCACATAATGTGCAGTGAAATTAATTTGCCAGCACCGGTACAATAAAAAAAGAACACACAATACACAATAAAAATTTAACGCAAACATCCACCACAGCATTCTTCACTGTGGTGGAAAGCACAAAATTTGGCCAGTCCTCCTCCATTTTCCCCCGTGGTCGGGACCTCAACCCTCCGCAGTCGCCGCTGCGGGCGTCCAGATGTGCAGACAAGGCAAGTCCAGGTAAGTCCTGAATCGGTGCCTCCCCACCGGAGACCGCGGCATCAAGATGGTGTAGGCCGCTGGCCGGCGGTCAAAGATCTAAAGTCCGCACCACAGCCAGAAGCACCGCAGACCGCAGGGCCGGCGGTCGGAACTCTTCTCCAGGGATCCCCGGTGAGGGATCCTGCTCCGGATGGTAAGTCCCCGCCGCGCCCTCGGTAGAAGTTGGCCGCGGGCCGGTGGTCGGAGCTTTTCTCCTTCGGGGTCCCCAACGAGGAATCCCAGGCTCCGGATGCCACACCAGTCGGAGCTCCGCAGACTGTGGCTTCGGGCTGCCGCGGGCCAGCGAACGGAGCGCTCCCCTCCGGCGACCCCCAGCGAGGGCTCCCCGCTCCGCGACGAAAGAGTCCTCACTGCGCCCGCTGCTGAAACCCCGGGCGCGTCTCCGGGAAAGGCCGCACCTATCCTCGATGTTCGGCCATGAGGGAGGCGACATGGAAAAAGTCGCCTCTCCATGGAGGAGGCAACCAAAGCGGTTTCCCCCTTACCCCCCACACAAGACACACAGAGAAACATTAAAAACACACATTGAGACACACTAAAAAAACAAAAAAAGTAGAAAAAACGAACACGCTGCTGGCAGGGCTGCCGGCTCGCAGCCCACCCCCCCCACACCAACCTGTCAGGCCCTTATAAAACTGGCCAGCAATCTTAATGTTTTAAGTAGACCATGAATTTGATGAGTTGATTTTTTATGATCTTGGGTTATTTGCCTCATGACAACTGTGCAGTGGCGCAGTCCGTATGATGTTTGTATGTTCTCCCCTTGACCGTGTGGGTTTTCTCTGAGATCTTCAGTTACCTCCCACACTAAAAGGACGTACAAGTTTGTAGGTTAATTGGCTTGGTATAAGTGTGAAAATTGTCCCTAGTGTATGTATCATTGTGTTAATGGTCGATGCGGACCCGGTGGGCCGAAGGACCTGTTTCTCTAAACTAAAACAGCACATCTGAATAGAATTTGTACCAAATGTGTTGAAAAAGTAAACATAATTTGCAGCCAGGTTTGAGAAATCGGGAAGTGCATAGATTGCACGATCAGAGAACTGCCTTCGTCCAATTTTAAAATAAAAATATATTTAATAGGTTTATATTTTAACCTTTAAAATATATTTTAAGGGCTAAAAATGCAACTTTACAGAAATTATGCTTTTAAAATATTTGTCATTTCTGCAAGTATAAATAATCATCTCAGCAGTGACCCAGGACTTGCTCTACTGCAACCTCATCAGGCACCTTGAAATCCACAGGACCATTGGGGAACACGACAACGCGTGCAGCAGGAAACGCCTGATGTAGTTTGGTAGTTTGTGAAATGGTGTTATCCGTCTTCTGTCTGCCTGCCTGGTAATCTCTTCACGTAATGGAGCTTAGACTGAAAAGGCTGTTTTATGTGTCTGGTGTTGTGCATGCAAATAATGTGGCCTGCCCGATACAGCTGACTGTGTAACCATATTGTTTAGTGTCAGGTGTGAGGTCTTGATATCCGGCCTTTTTCCCAACCAACCACCTGTGCTGCTGTATTGAAGAGTAAATATCTTTGGCTGGGAGAGGATCCAGCCTGCCCCCTGTGTGCAGTTCCAGCAAATCTCAAGCACATCCTGGTCGGTTGTAAGACCAGCCTAACACAAGGCAGATACACCTGGCGACACAACCAGGTGCTGAGGTGTTTGGCAGCTGAACTCGAGTGCAAGAGAGTTACCACCAACGCCATGCCTAGCAATGCCCAGATAACATTCCCGCAAATACCTCCTTCATCCGGGAAGGAGAGAAACGGAGGACTAACCCCTCGCCTCTCAACTCATGCCCACTGAACGCAACCCGGGACTGGGAAATGCGTGTTGACCTAGGCCAGAGGCTTTCGTTCCCAGTTCAAATCACAGTTACCAACCTGCGACCAGACCTCGTTCTCTGGTCCAACTCCTGTCGCCGTGTTTTCATCATTGAGCTGACGGTCCCATGGGAGGAGGCTGTGGACGAGGCTTATGAAAGGAAAAAGCTTCGATGTTCAAACCTTGCAGCAGAGGCAGAGAGAGATTGGAGGGTAAGGTTGTGTCCAGTGGAGGTGGGGTGCAGGGGCTTTGTAGCCAGTTCCACCGCAAGGCTCCTGAGGGAAGTAGGAGTCAAATGGCAGGCACAAAGGAGGGCAATAAAAGAACTTGCCAGTGCCGCCGAACGGAGCAGTCACTGGCTGTGGCTGAAAAGGAAAGATGCTGTCTGGGCTGCCACGTGACCATTTAGAAGCCAGCAATAAGAAACACACACAGGTCTGATCAACCTGTGGTGGGCCTGCCTCGACTGAGGGTGTCTTGTGATAAAAGGCCGAAACACCCAGTGACGTTGAGGTACATAACTGAAGATGTGTCTGATTGTTAGCAAAATTCACCTAGTGATCATACCCAAGAATGTCAATTGTAGTGAAATCTTAGGGATTGTAACATCTAGTCCTCATAATCAATTCATTGACATTTGCTGTCATGAGAGGTGGTTTCTGAGGTAGGAGAAGTGACTTATTTACTTGGATCTTACCATTAATTTTTGTTGTAGGAGGGCCGGGTTGCTGAGCTTATGTTGGTAGGTGCGGTTGGTAAATGGAACTTATATTGCAAAAGTTGAATCCTCATTCAGAGGGTACACAAAAAGCTGGAGAAACTCAGCGGGTGCAGCAGCATCTAAGGAGCGAAGGAGGACTCCCCCTACTGACAACCATGAGTCATGGCATGGTCCTCCTCTACTAATTCCTCCCGGTGGTTGAAGAGATATTTCTTGAATCAGTGTGTGGATTCCAGCTATTGTGATAACTGGATGGAATCTTTCACCAGCCTCACCAAAGCATTTGACTGCATCAATCGGGAGAGTCTGTTGAGCAGCCCTAAAAATTTGACTTTCCACGGCACTGTATGTTTGCTTCATGATGCCATACAAGCCACGATTCAAACTAACGGGACACAAACAGAACCAATATGAGTGAAGATTCGTGTCAAACAAGGCTGGCCTGATGCTTTTGTTTCCGATAAATCTTCATGTAAGCTCCAACAAACTTCCAGTGTATTGCATCACAGTGTAATGGCAGAAACATGGAAGAGTGAAACAAACTTTCCCAGTCTGACCTCTGTTATGTGAAGAGATTACCAGGTAGGTAGACAGCAGAGGGAAAACACCATCTCAGACAACTTCCCCATCAGGGATCTCCTGCTGCATCTGTGGGGATGAGAGCAATGGGAGAAACATGGTTGAATGCGACGAAGGGTCCTGACGTTTTGTCTTCTATCCATGTTCTCCAGAGATACTACCTGACTGGCTGAGTTCCTCCAGCACTTTGTGTCTTTTTTTTTGCAACTAGTGGGAAACTGTTTGCTCTACCATAACTACTATCTAGAACCTCGTTGGTTCTGCTCAGTGTGCAAGGGAAGTTTACGTTACGTGGCTTTGGAGGCAGATTCCAAACAATCAGTCATTTCTTTACTGAAATATGCATGATGTTTAGTAGTTGTTGGTAATAGTCCTATGCTTGAACCATTTATTTAAATACACCGAGGGGTGGTAGGAACAAAAATAGGTACTATTTGTACAAAAGGGTGAATGATTTTAGTTGTAGACTATTATTTGTTTAATCCCGATGTTGAAGGTTAGGGTTTAATTACAATGTCCTTGGTGATAAAAGCATGAATGATCACACTTTACCAATATGTTTGCAGGTCTTTGCATTTCAAGGCCAAGACTGTATTCCTATGCCACAATACACAATAACAGGAGTCTTGTTCAAATTAAGGAATTGGACAAAACATCCTAAAGGTAATGTAATAATTATTAAATTTGTTTCTGAAACTTAAACTTTATGGAAAATAATTCATCAGATTAACTGTGAATTGCTGCTTTGGATATTTTCCAGCACCGGCCTTTTCACAAAATAGTCTGGTTGTCTTGTTTCAGGATAAATACCAGTCTCTAAAAGCTGGGGTGCATCAAAACAATTGATCATAATATCAAGTAATTCCAATACTTGCTAAAATAAAAGATTGTTAGAAGCACAAGGCAAGAACAGATGTGCCAGCTAAACTACAATATTTAATAAAAAGCATGTGAATGATCGGAATGGTGTTTGAAAAGTGCAAAGCTTTGACTTAAAAAAATGATGGCATGAATTGTACTGACAAGGTTGGTATTTATTCCATTCATAACTTGAAAATGAATATAGAATATCAAACAGTACAGCACGGGACCAGGCCCTTGGCATCATGTTCGGCTCGAACGTTGTAGGCCTAAGATAAACAAATCTCCTTTGCCTGGCATGATCTATATCCTACAAATCAGTGTGCTATCTAAAAGCCTCTTAAATGCCAATGTCATATGCCTTCATCACCATCCCTAGCAATGCGTTCCAGGTACACATTATTCTTTTAAAAAAAATCTCGTCCCGCATATTTCCGTTAAACTTTACCCCTCTCACCTTGAAGCTATATCACCTCCAGTCTTTGATGTTTCCACTCTGGGAAAAATATTCTGACTGTTTATCCTATCTATGCCTCAATTTTATATACTTCTATACGGTATCTCCTCAGTCCCTCATGATCCAGAAAAAAAATACAAGTTTTCAGGATTCCCCAGCTGTGATTACCACAGGACTACCATTCAAAGAACGTGGTAAAAAACACCTTATTTCACCCTCAGCCTTCTTACAGAAGCCTCAGCACTTACCCTACAACTCAATACACAGCCTCTCCCAACATGGTAGCTCCACTGTGCCCTCGTTTCTTATTTACTGCTGTGCTGTTCAGTGAGCCAAACAATCGTTATTTTTA
The DNA here is from genome assembly GCA_035221665.1 of Okamejei kenojei. Classification (NCBI taxonomy): domain Eukaryota; kingdom Metazoa; phylum Chordata; class Chondrichthyes; order Rajiformes; family Rajidae; genus Okamejei; species Okamejei kenojei. The sequence continues at coordinate 89,663,591 of CM069132.1, forward strand.
ACATTGTCCTGCCCCTGCTCTTTTCTGCCTCTAGGCTGGAAACTGACCATCTCAGCAACTGTCTCATCACTGCTCTTCTCCCAGGTTGGAAACTTTAAAACTAACAAGTCATCTTCAAATCCCCAAAGTCATTCCAATGTTGATTCTCCCACTGCATATTAGGTTAGGAAATTCTGTGATTATCATGAAAGAATGGATGCTTCACTCAGCCCTGTCTATCACCTCAAAACAGTGTAAAAGTATTGCAGAGATTATAAAGTAGTAACAAGGAAATGCTGATGCTGGTTTACCAAGGAAATGTTAGGGTAACTCAGCGGGTTAGGCAGTATCCCTGGAGAACATGCAGGGTGTTGTTTCGGGTCGACTGAAGAAGGGTCTCATCCTGAAAGATCACCTATCTATGTTCTCCAGGGATGCTGCCTGAACCCCTGAATTACGATCTTTCCAGCATTTCTTTAAAAAGATTATAACGGTCCTTCACTGTCCAAAAATACTGTCTAAGCCACTTAAATATACTCAAACTTTAAAAATTATATTTATGCTTTATTTTTATACCTATTCTGTTAAGACAGGTTTCAGATAGTCAAGTTGGCAAATAAGATAATTGAACAACAGTTTTGTTTTCTGTATAATAATGTTTAAGGGCATTAAAACAATGCAAAATCTATACTCTAAATTGTACACCAAATACATTCCACAGGTTTGGACCAAGCAATACACATTTGAGTTGATATTTTGCACACTCATGGAATTCCTCGACAAGGATCCATTGTTAATACAGCTTTTATTTTATTTTGTATATAGTTGTATTTAGTGTGCACAAGGGAATCTGTAAACAGATACGACAATTTACCTAAATAAAAACATTCAAAAGTTTCCAAGTACTTTTTCTTGACAGATTGCATACCATACAAGTGTTCATTAGGAGTGGGAACCATCTGGCAAACAATAAAATAGCCAGTATAAATGAGTTTATTTGCCTGTATCCTAACGACAGCATTTTAGAAGCAGTTGATAGTGATTGAAATTACAAAAAAAAACTGTAGATTTTATGCAGCCAGACACAGGTTATAATAGCAAACAGAAAATAAGTGAATAACATATCTAAGTGACTAACATATTTTTCCCGTTTCATAAATATACAGTTTGGTGTATTTTTCTCAATAGAGCTTGTAACCATTAAGTACCCTGTAAGATGTCAACATTTATTAATTTAATTGATATCAGAATAATCAGATTCTCAGCTAAACATTTTCCTATTATTCCTTCAGGATTAAAACTTTACAGGCCAAAAAACTGGCAATGGTCTCCATTCCGTTGTAACATTTAACTAACCATTTATAAATACATTTTGCTTTTCTTTGCTGGTTAATTTTATCTCCTTCCATTCAATAGCCTCACATTTACATTCTTTTGAAAATGAAACTCATGTCAGTGCATATTTTATCATCTGTACCTCCACTGAAGTGCTGGAATTACAATTGAAATGAATAAACATTCATACCCATTATTATCCTATTTAGCTGGCTAGAATATATTTGTTGGCTCTTTTCCAAATTCAAGGAAATGTGAATACAAACTTTAAAGCTATAAATATTTAAATCAATGTACACTGAAAAATATTTGAAATCGAACCAACATTCATTAACTATACTTTTTGGCTGCTGAAGTATGCGACTTAAGTTTGTATTGAATTTGTATCACTGAACTTGTTTGGGGCTGGAATTGAAGACGATACCTTTCCAAAAAGTAGTTTATCAAACCCTTGGGTAAGAGGGAAGCAGATATATATTCTGTTCCTTATCCCTCCATTGATCGGTTATAATTTCTGGAGCTATTGACGTCAGTCAGAGGTATTCTGCCAACCAACCATTAATCATCCATTTACTGCATGTAGTTAATCTCCTCAGATTCTACCGCTCATTTTCTCACATGGGGCAATTTAGTGGCAAATTAACATACAAGCCCACATGATCACAGAGACGGACAGCACCCGTAGTCAAAATTGAACCTGGCCGTTCAAGTTGTGCCATGGAGTGTACAGCAAAAGCACAAGGGCAAATCCCATCTATAATGCCAATCTCAAAGTGCAGCCAAAATACCACAATCTTACCATCTCTTTATTCTGTGTACCTCAGTTACCACTATTACTTACACCATCCCACTCACTTAAACTTACAATTACATAATAATGCAAATTAGATCATCTTAGCTTGAACAGAAGCACAACATAATCTCAGAACAACAGGAGGCATCCAACCCAGGAGTGGATATTTAAGGGAATTAATTCAAAATATCTCAAAAGAGAATGATTGAGTAAACATTATATTCAATTGTCCATTGTTCAAGCGTTCCTCTAACACATAAATGTTGGTAGTTCATTTTTTGGAGGGGAAGGGTATTAGCAGGCACGTGCCGTGAGTAATTACTCAGGGTAGGCAGTCAGTCGGCTTTAAAAAATGCGACTAACTGGCATTATACCGGCTACAGTGCCGGGGATAGAAGCAGCTTGGGATACAGTAGCCGGGGATAGAAGCAGCTTGGGGATCTGTGAACGGTCGCCGGGACCCGACAGCAGAACTGGCCGCCACTTCAGCGCCTTCTGCCGGACCGCTCACCTTTGGAAGCGCTCTCCGTCTCAACACCTCTCACCTGCCGCTCGCTCATGTCAGCCGCTTCCTGCAAATCCTTAAATTCTCACAGCCGAGTAACCTCAATCACGCTGTTGGAATTTAAGGATTTGCGAGACATGAGTGAGGCCAGCGAGCGGCAGGAGAGAGGTTTTTTGACAGAGAGCTGCCAGAAGTGAGCGGGAACCAGCAGAAGGCGCTGAGGTGGCGGCCGGTTCCACTGTCATGCCGCTCACAGCCACCCGAGCTGCTTCTCCCCCCCCCAGCCTCAATGCGGTGGCACCGTGCAAGGAGCGTCGCAAGTGGCATTATCCCGATCACAACATTCGCAACATTCGTGTCCTACCCGCAACTTTACCCCGGGCCAGACTCCCCAAACGCTGTGAAAGGAGCTCCCACCCCACCCCCCGGGAAATACGGTATTTAAAAACATCACCAAGAAATGTACTTACGACATCATTGGTACACGAGCTCCATTCTTCTCTCTGTTTCCTGAGATACACTTAAAATAATGCCAATCCATATTTGAATACCCCGGCAAGAAACTAGCGCTGTGCATGCGCAGTAGGCTGCTGCAAAGGCAGATTTTCAGCTGCCTTTAGCTCCACTTGAAATTGACGGCTTGAAGCAAGCACCGACAGCACACCAGCTGCACAGACCTTCCCGTGTCACAAGCGCTGCGGATGAAAGGCACGGAGAATTATGCCTACCTAAGAGAATGATCTCTTAGATAGGCATAATTCTCCCATGCCTTTACTATTTATATTTAGTTATTACCATGTTATAATTAGTCAGGGTAAGCAGTGCCTACCTTGCCTAACCTGACGGCACGTGCCTGGGTATTAGCTACATAGTTTCAAGGCCATATCAGGCTACCTGCAATACATCAAGCCTTTATAAACAATTATGGAAGAAACAAAACAAACTAGTATACCATGTTTACAATACATTAGCATCCTGCATAATATTCTATTTTTAAATCGCTTAAGATTGTGAGCAATTGCAACAAGCCCTTAGAAAGTATTAAAAGATAAAATAAAATAGCATTTCAACCTTTCTTGGTATCAAAACTAGCAAGAGAACTGCAACGGTTAATTGTTTGGGTGAAAACTTAAGTTCAGGAGGGCCAAACTTTAAATCTGGACAGCATCCTTGCGAGTTACATTCATGTGCAAAGTAATGGAAAGGTAAGTTCCTTATGCCCACCTAAGTGTGAATAATACATTTTTCTGTATATTGCAGCTAATGCGATATTCATCTTTGGAGCGCATAAGAAGGCCACAACTGTGTGATCTCAGTGCAGGAAAGCGACAGATAGACGAGCCTATGCTCCTCTCCGTAATAAAGAAACACAATCGGTCACTCAGTGGCAGGCTTAACTTCCTCAGTACTATCAGCGAAAGGCCTGAAATGTAAACAAACAAATAATTATCAACTAGAAAATGGACTTGCCAACAATGCCTAGCTGTTATTTTGAAAGTATCTTTACACATACAATTACAAATATATATTTTTTAATCAAAGTAAGCAATTCCAAAATGTCAATTATTTACAAAGCTATGTAATTTGGTAAAAATATAGAAGAGTTACAAGGGACCGGAGATGCTGGAATGCGAGAGCAATAAAGTTGTTGGAAGAACTCAGTGGGCCAGGCAGCACCAGAGGAAGAAAACGGACACGCACATTCAGGTCAGGACACTTCATTTCGACTAAGCGTATAGGGGAGACAGAGAGGTGTAGATTCATGTGAGGGGTGATTGGTTAACATAGTACAGCACAGGAACAGCCCCTTCAGCCCACAATGTTCACGCTGAACATGATGCCGTTAAACTAATTTCCTCTGCCTGATCTAGATTAAGGTAGGGGAGGGAAGGGTGGAGATAGCGACAGACTGGGAAGGGCTGTGGAGACAGTAAAAGGATCATGGAATCTGATGAGTGGAACTGAATAAATGAGGGATGTCAGGCAGAGGGGAATAGTGGGATAGAGAACCCTGTGGGAGGAATGTGTGGGTAATGGAATAGCAGAAAGTAGTTAGATAAGAGTTGGAGAATTTAAAAAGGAATTGTGCAAGAAGACGAGTAAATCAGAAGGAGGGAGAAAGGGACAAAGGGGGAGTGGTTTACCTGGAACTGGAGAATTTAATATTCACTAGACCAAGTGCAGACCCGTTGGATCGGTTCCTCCAACGTGTGGTTGCGGGGCGGGGGGGGGGGGGGGGGGGAGAGATGCGGCATCACATGCACTAACCACCCCCACACACACACTAACTACCCCCCTTGATATTATATTATTAATTTGCTCTTTTTACCCCATAACCGCCCTATCTACTGACGCATAGCCCCCAACTCGCAGGCACGTCTGGGGGGGGGGGGCGGGGCGGGGTTCAGAGTGAGGGCAGAGAGAGAATGGGGAGAGACACAGAGAGAGGGCCAGAGACAGAAGGGCAAGAGACGGAGGGAGAGGGAGGGTAGGGGAGGGAGAGATGGGAGGAGAGAGAGGGGGGAAGAGAGAGGGAGGACAGAGAGGGGGAGAGAGAGGGAGAGATGGGGGGCTGAGAGGGGGAAGGGGAGAAGGAGGTTTAGGGGATGGAGGGCAGGGGAGAGAGAGAGGGGTGGGGGGGGAGAGAGAGAGGGAGGGGGGGAGAGAGAGGGAGGGGGGGGGGAGAGAGAGAGGGGGAGAAAGGGAGAGAGAGGGGGAGAGAGAGAGAGAGAGAGAGAGAGAGAGAGAGAGAGGGGGAGAGAGAAGACGGGGAGAGAGAGAGGGGGAGAGAGAGAGGGGGAGACAGGGAGAGGGGAGGGAGAGAGAGGGAGGAGAGAGAGGGGAGAAAGAGAGAGGAGAGGGGAGAGAGAGAGAGGGGAGAGAGAGAGAGAGAGAGGGGAGAGAGAGAGAGAGAGAGAGAGAGAGAGAGAGAGAGTGAGTGGGAGAGGAGTGGGGCAGGGCGGCAGGTCGCGGGGGCCCAAGCGAGCCCGGAGCGATCCGAGGACCAAAGATCCTATAGCGAGCTATAGACTCTTTACTGAGGACTGCCAAAAGCTTCCACCAGCGTTACAGAGGATCGGGCCGCAGACACGGAGAGGAGGTCAGGTAGAGAGGAGAGAGGAGAGAGGGAGGGAGGAGAGGGGAGGAGGTGAGGGGGGAGGAGCCGGGCGAGTGAGCGGGCTCCGAACAGCGGAGAGAGACAGCACCGGCTTGACTCTCTAGAAACCGGCAGCTGGGTGAGCGGGCGGGCGGGCGGGCGAGGGATGGGAGGGGCGTGGCTTTACGAGCTGCGCCAACAGTGTGAAAACTTCTTCAGCGCATGGGCGCCTCTGATCAAAGATCCTAAAGCGGAGCTTGCTTAGGATCTTTGCCTCTGAGCTCACAATCTGCAGAACAAAGATCCTATAGCGGAGTAGAGCTGTAGGGTCTTTGCTGCAGAACGTTCTCAATCTTTCTGCGCCTGGGTGGGTGGGGGCTAACGTACCTCATGGAAAACTGCACATGCCCATTGACAGCAGCTGCATTAATCCAGAGCAGTGGGGGGGGGGGGGTGTAGATGATATGTGTATACACCTTTAATTGATAGTAACGTTGTCCATGCTAACCACTCCCCCACCAGTTAGTATAATTGTAACCTACACGCCCCCAGCTCTCTCTCTGGTGATCGTGACATACCACGTACAGCTAGGGCAATAATGTGTGATTAATAAAGTAGTGAAGATCTAATGGTATCCATGAATCTACCTTACATGGCGTCAGAAGTTCTCCTTCCTGCGTCTCCAGTTTATCGAGTTTTATTTTCTTAGTCCCAGTACCCCCTCCCTGTGCCGTGATGGCTTCTGCCTGTCGTAAGCCTGACAAACTAGTCGTTGATGCAGACATCACTCAGCGCTGGAGTGTGTTCCGACGTGACTTTGAGCATTATGTTACAATCGCTCAACCTGCTGTGGCCCCCGCGGTCAAAGCCGCCCTTCTGCTGAACCTGGCTGGTCCCGAGGCGCTTGAGCGATCGGAGTCATTCATCTACGGACCAGGCGAGAGTATTCAGGACCCGGTATGTCTGATTGCTAAATTTACGGCGATGTGTGACCTTCCCACTCATCACATCTTAGAGCGTTTCAAACTGTTCTCCCGACGCCAAAACCCTGGGGAATCTATTGACAATTTCGTGGCCGCGCTGCGCCAACTGGCTCGCCGATGTGACCTGCATGTCCTGACCCCTGAGACTTTGACCTGTGACATCTTGGTCTTTGGTCTACGGGGCTGATAATCTGCGCTCTGAGCTGCTACGTAAGCCTGATCTGACATTCAATGAGGCGTTGCATGCCTCTCGCTTAGCTGAGGCTGTCTCCTCCGCTGTACCTGACCCTGTGGGTCAGCAGCCAGTCTCGCTACTTGACACGTGATGATACCGTGTCTGGTTCCCATCTCCAGCATGATGAACTTCCCCACAGGAACAGGTACGCCACCCCCATTTGACTCGAAGCTGGGGAAGTTGCCCTGCAGCTACAAGATTGCCCTCAATCCCGACATCACGCCGGTTATCCATTCTCCGCACCGTGTGTCCTTCGCCATGAGGGGCAGGGTCGAGTCTGCTCTTCGCGAGATGGTGGCCACGGGCATCCTGAAGCCAGTAACGGACTCCACCCGGTGGGTCTCTACTATGGTTGTCACTGCAAAGAAAGATAAGAGTGAACTACGGATCTGCATCAACCCTAAGGACTTGAACTTGGCCATCAGGCGCCCGCATTATCCCATGCGGACGGTGGAGGATGTTGCTGCGCAGGTCGGCCCTGCCACCGTGTTTTCGGTTCTCGATGCCAAGAGTTCGTTCTGGCAGATACCTCTAGACGAGCGATCCTCGCACCTGACGACCTTCAGCACGCCTTTCGGCAGGTATCGCTTCCTCCGCATGCCGCTTGGGATTAACTCTGCCAGCGAGGTGTTCCAAAGGACTATGGAACAACTGTTTGCTGGGCTTCCGTGTGCCATCATCGTCGACGACATCCTGGTCTACGGGAAGAATGTCGCTGAGCACGACCCGAGAGGTCAACCTGAAGCTCAACCCGAAGAAGTGCCGATTCCGGGTTCCTGAGGTCACCTACGTGGGGCATGTCTTCACTGCATTGGGGCTGAAGCCCGACCCGCAGAAGACGGCTGCAATATCTGGGATGCCTGCACCTGCGGACGTGCCTGGCCTACAGCGCTTCCTAGGCATGGTCAATTACCTGGGGAAGTTCATCCCCGACCTGAGTGAACTGAGCGCCCCTCTGAGGGATCTGGTGAAAAAGGACACTGCCTGGGCCTGGTTCCCGCAACACCAGAAAGCATTTGACACCCTCAAATCCAAGCTGATCAGCATGCGAATGCTTAAGTACTTCGACCTCCAGCGCACCATCGTTCTCACATGTGATGGATCTAAGTTTGGCCTCGGGGCCGCCTGCCTGCAGATCCATGACGGGGTGCAACTGCCTGTGCCCTACGCATCCCGCACAATGACGACCGCTGAACAACGCTATGCGCAGATTGACAAAGGAGCTGCTGGCTGTTGTCTTTGCCTGCTCTAAATTCAAGGACTATATCCTGGGCACCTGCTTCACTGTCGAGACGGACCACCAGCCTCTGGTCACCATTCTCAACAAGCCGATACACATGGTCTCCTCCCGGCTCCAGTGCATGATGCTCCAGCTACAACGCTTCACTTTCACAGTGGTTTATCACAAGGGCAAGGACATGTTTGTTGCTGACACGCTGTCTCGGGCGCCTCTCTCATCCACAGCCCGACATCCGTACAAGGCGTCCGATCTGATAGTCCTGAACGTCAATTTCGTGCCCTCCAGTCAGTTTAAGTCCCTGGCCAAGCACACGGCGGCTGACACTTCGCTACAACAGCTGGCCGCGATCATCAAGCGGGGCTGGCCAGACCGCCGTTCTTCCCTGCCAGCCGCAGCGGTGCCTTACTTCTTGGTTCGTGACGAGTTGGTGCTGCGTGATGGTGTGATTGTGAAGGGGCACAAGGTGGTGGTGCCCGCAGCACTCCAAGAACAATACTTCAAAACTGCTCATCGTGGCCATCCCGGGGCCGAAGCGACCCTTTCCATCGCTCAGAGCCAGTTTTTCTGGCCCGACATGCCTCGCTACTTCCGGGATAGGGTCTCCGTGTGCCCTACCTGCAACTGCCTCGCTCCACAGCAACAGCGGCAGCCGCTCCTGCAGCAGCCAGCTGCTAACCTGCCCTGGTCTGCGCTGGCAACCGACATCTTCGAGTGGCACGGAAAGCACTTCCTGGTGCTTGTCGACTCTTACTCCAGCTGGTTTGAAGTTGACCAGCTCCACTCCCTCTCTTCCTCCGCGGTCATCGAGAAGTTGCGCCGCCACTTTGCCACCTTCGGGTCCCCGGTCAGCCTGCAGTCAGACAATGGCAGCCAGTTCACCAGTGCCGAGTTCCGCGCTTTTGCCGAACGATGGAACTTTCGTCATTACACCAGCAGCCCGGAATACCCACAGAGCAACGGACTGGCCGAGCGCGTGGTCCGCAGTGCCAAAGGATTGTTGGAACGTTGCCGCCTATCCCGCTCCGACATCTACCTGGCCCTGCTGAATCTCCGCAACATCTCCCGCGACCATGCCCTGGGTTCCCCGGCTCAGCGCCTCATGTCCCGAGTCACGAGGCCCACGGTCCCGGTGTCTCAACAGTTCCTGTCTCCCTCTGTCCTTAAACCTGCCTTGGTCCGGAAACGCATTGCCCAGAAGCACGGTATACAGAAGCATTCCCATGATAGGTCCTGCCGAGTCCTTCGCCCTCTTCTTCCCGGTCAGGTCGTCCATATATGGACCATTTCTGGCCGCTCCAAGCTGGCCGTGGTCGTCGGTTCTGCCGGCTCCCCTCCATTCGTACCTTGTCAACCACGATGGCAAGGAGTACCGCCGGTCCCGCCAGCATCTCAGGTTCGTGAACGAGCCTCTCCCTCCCCCGGCGGCTCCGCATGCCCCCCCGCTGCCACTTTCGCGGCCTAGTGCTTTGCCCGTTCCTCTGGGGACCCCCCCTCGTCCTTCTCCTGTCCGTCTCCCGGCTGCGGTCCCGCTTTCTCCGGCTCCCTCGCCCTTCTCTTCGCCGTCCCCCCCCCCGATGCCCTCATCGCCCAGGGATTCTCCTGTCCGTAGCCCCCACCATGCGCCGGCGTCATCCCCGCTTGTTGCCGTCGGGGAAGGAGGTGATGGCGAGGTTCGGACCCTGTCTCGTCGCCTGGTCAGGCCGCCGGTCCGTTACGACGATTACGTGTGATTCTGTATTCCCGTGCCTTACTGTTTGCATTTACCATAGCGCATGAGACGTGGTCGCCCTGTCATTCACTGTTTGTTTTTGTAGAGGAAGGATGTAGATGATGTGTATACACCTTTAATTGATAGTAACGTTGTCCATGCTAACCACTCCCCCACCAGTTAGTATAATTGTAACCTACACGCCCCCAGCTCTCTCTCTGGTGATCGGGACAGACCACGTACAGCTAGGGGAATAATGTGTGATTAATAAAGTAGTGAAGATCTAACGGTATCCGTGAATCTACTTTACAGGGGGGGCGGCACGAAGAAAGGTATTGTGAGGTCAGCATCTGGGCAACCTTAATATTTTTTAAAAATGTCAGTTTGGTTATAAATTTTAGTAAATATCTCGGGAAATAATTGACCAAATTTATAGAGGATTAGATTTTTGAAATCATAAGGAAAATTTCTACCAAAAGATGTAAAAATTTCACTGTTATTGTAACGTCAGCAGCTGGGCAGCGCTCACATTTTTAAAAAAGGTCAGATTGGTCAACAATTCTAATAAAAAAAGTCGGGAAAATAATGTACCAAATGTACAGAGGAGTGGATTTCTAAAATCACAAGGAAAATCTCTACTGAAATATGTAAAAATTTCCCCGTTTCGACATCTGGTTTTCAAGGAGATTCGTTTCACAGGCAAAATGACACACATACACACAGAGTTTTACAAGTATATCGATATGATATGATGCTGCTGTGCTGTAAACTATCCAGGCGGGTTATGAGGTGTAGATGCTCCAGTTTGAGCTGCATCTCACCTGGGTAGTGGAGGAGGCTGAAGACAAACATGTCTGTGTGGGAATTGGAAGGGAATTAAAATAACATTCACTCAGGAGGTGTGTGTCTGTGCGTGTGTGTGTGTGTGTGTGTGTGTGTTAAAATCAGACCGTTGCGGACGTCACAATGCCCTTGCTTGCGGGCCCCACCCCCTCCCCAGCACCCCCCTCCCCCGCACCCCCCCTCCCCCGCACTCCATTAAAGCAGATGCTCTCAATGCGCAGGTGTACTGTCCACCACCATTCTCCCCCCCAATCATTTTTTCGCCTCCTGCTGTGCTGCAGACCAACGATCCAGAGGGAGTAATGGCCGCCAGGGCCACATTTACATCGCGTGCCCCGCGATGTAACGATCATGTTCTACGATTGGGCGGGGTAGACGGAGAAGGTTCAGAAGCAAGCCGGTTGCCTCCGGCTGTGAACGAGTGGCTATAAGCGAGGGACGCATCGAGCGAAGGACGCATCGAACGAGGGAAGATTTCTCACTGCCCATGCAACTCGTGAAGCCCCGCCCCTTCCTCGCCTGCCCAGCTGCCTCTCTCTCTCTCCCCCTCTCCCTCTCCCCCTCCCCTCTCCCCCCCCCCCGCCCTCCCCTAAACCCCCTTATCCCCTCTACCCCTCCCCTACCCAGGCCTCCCTCCTTCTCTCCTCCCATCTCTCTCTCCCCACCCTCCCTCTCCTCCCTCTGTCTCTTGCCCTGTCTCTGCCCTTCTCTCTCTGTCTCTCTCCATTCTCTCTCTGCCCTTACTCTCTACCCCCCACCCCTCTAGACGTGCCTGCGAGTTGGGGGCTATGCGCCAGTGGATAGGGCGGTTATGGTGTAAAAGGAGAAAATTAATAATATTAATATAATATCAAGGGGGGTAGCGTGTGGGGGTGGTGGTAAGTGCATGTAACGCCGCATGCCGCCCCTCCACCCGCAACCTCGCGTTGGAGGAACAGACCCAACGGGTCTGCACTTGGTCTAGTAGTGTATAAAAACACAGTGTCCTGGAGTAACTCAGCAAGCCAGACAGCATCTCTGGAGAACATGGATAGGTGCCTTTTGGGCACGGATATATTTTAGGCTGAAAATACTCAATGCAGTATATACATTTTTCACACTGTTTTGGATTAACTCTAATCTTGCACCATTCTGTTGTTTTGCATTCGTCACTGTATTGATGTATCAATTATGTACACTGTACTATGTGAACCATGCAAATCGAGAATGTCATTGCACCCTTGTATAAAGTAACAAATAGAAGTGGAGGACAGAGCTGAAATGACGGAGAGGAGGCAGGGTACGAAGGATGGTACATTTGGATGACGTGAACAACCATAGTGCGGCAACTGTAATTCTTGAAAGGGCAAATGGAGAAGAAAATAATTTGATTCCAGCGATCTGCAATATATTGAATATATCCATGGAACATATTGAGTGTAACTTGTCACTCGTCTTAATCCAGTTAATATGCAAACCCTTAAATCCACTTCCACAATAGACCTATACTGGATCATCTTCTTACTGGCTATATATGACAGGCACAGCAGGTCATGGATTCATGACAAGGTCGTTTGGAAAGTGGAGTTTTTATCAGGACATTGGTTATCACTAGAAAAGTATATACTTGGATGCATTTAGATTTTCCAAACTAAATTCGTGCACAAAGAGCTATACTGGAAAAATAGCTTTCACTTTAAGTTAAGACAGGATTGCAACAACAATATAATTGGATAATGTTCAGAATCATCTTTAATGGGAACTGATGCTGTACCATTTTGCTAAAGTTTAGATGTAGACCTGATAAGACACCCATTTTACTCACCATTACCCCTTTGTTCTAATGGATGTAACACGCAGGACCCAAGAAAAGAACAATTATGAATCTTATAGAAAATTAGTGTCCCTTATATCTCACATTGAAATCAATTTAATCCCAGACACAACATTCAAATGAAGAATTAAAAAGAAACATTATTAAATACTTATGAAATTTAAGCAACAATACTTAATAAATCTCCTATATATTCTAAAATTCTAGTTTTATTTTAAAATAGTAGGGATATTTTTATGGACACAGCCTAGAGAGAAGCCATGGGATGACTTACCGATGCATTTGCAATGGCCAAGGAGTCTGGGAAGGAGTTGGTAAGCCAGTTGAAGGACTCATCAACATAGCAGTGTATATGTTGGAGGCAACTACAAGGATGCACAACAGTATAGGTCCAATGATTGCACCTTCTAGGCCAAGGTAGTAAGCTCCCCCTGCTACCGCCAAGCCAGTGAGATACGGATGACCACCCCTGTGGGAACAACCAAAGATAACATTTTAGGAGTTTAAAATGCTAACATTTTAGTTTCAGTGAAACATTTTAGCTTTCACTTTTTAAAAATGGGAGTGGGAAGTAGAGCCATGCGAGTCAAATGTCAGCGCATTAATATTTCTGAAAAAAATTGGATCATAGTTTTACTGTGTTCTTTAAATAATATGTCACCCCCTTACTTTTCAAATTCAAGTTACATTTATTGTCACATACACCAATTGATACTGTGAGATTTGAGTTACCATTCAGCCATACGATTAAAAAGAACACAATACACATTACAGAACATGAACATCCCACACAGCGGAATCAACATTTCCCACTGTGAGGGAAGGCAATAAGGTTCAGTCATCTTCCTCTTTGTTCACCTGTGGTCGGGGCCTTTGAGCATTCTGCAGTTGCCGTTACGGGCGTCCCGATGATCACGCCGGGATCGGAGCTCCGGCGTCGGAATGGAAGAATACTCTCAGCGACTTGGAGTTTCCGAAAGCGTGGCTTCCGAAGTCCACAGGCCGAGCTGGGCGGCAATTCAACACTGGCGACCCTCGGCATAGGATCCCAGGACTCCGCAATGTTAGAGTCATCGCCGCCCGCAGCTGGATGCTCCACAAACCACAGCTCCAAGATGTTAAAGCAGCAGGCCCAACACTCCAGAGCTTCAACAGGCGATCCCCAGTAAGGCATCGCCCGCTCTGCGATGGAATTCAGTGCCACTTTGCTGCTGAAGCTCTGGCTGGTCTCGGCAGGAAAGGACGCGCCAATCCAGATGGTAGGCCGCGGGAGGGGGGAAGATATGACTCGGCGAAAAGTCACATCCCCGACCAGGTAATGACTGGGAAACGGTTTGCCCTCTTCCCATCCCTCCACCCCCTACATTAAAAAAGATTAAGAAATCTTTAAAACATATTATTGACACACTAAAAAATAACAAAAGGGTGAAATGACAGACAAGCTGCTGGCAAGGCTGCCGCGAGCGGCACCACCCGATGATCAAACAACAAACTAAAAGTTTGTTTGGTCTTTTGCCATAATCTTTCTTTGCATTTACAATAATTCCTTTAATTTGACTGTTGGTAAATTTAGAAATTATATGAGAAGAAAGCAACCCTGGACAAAGTGCATTTGGAGGACCTTGGATGGCAATGAACTAAATATGGGAGCCGTATACTGAAATTATTGGAAATCAGAAGAATACAAGCTAGTAAAGGAAAAAAATGCATTTTTTAATATATATTTTATATACATAAAAATATATCCGATATATTTTGTTGGAAAATTCAAAACACGTAAAGGCATTTAGCCAGTCCTTTAAAGTGAACATTGCTTCAAAATGTTCAAAATTAGTGTTCACAAGCCATTCGGCTCATCGAGCCTTCTCTGCCATTCAATCATGGCTGATCTCTGCCTCCTAATCCCATTTTCCTGCCTTCTCCCCATTACCCTTGATACCTATTCTAATCAAGAATTTGTCTATCTATGCCTTACAAATATCCACTGACTTGACCTTCACAGCCCTCTGTGGCAATGTGTTCCACAAATTAACTACCCTCTGACTAAAGAAGTTCCTCCTCACCTCCTTTCTAAAAGAGTGCCCTTTAATTCTGAGGCTATGACCTCTGGTCCTAGACCCTCCAACCAGTGGAAACATACTTTCCACATCCACTCTATCTATGCCTTTAATTATTCTGTAAGTTTCAATGAGGTCCCCCCCTCAACCTTCTCAACTCCAGCGAGTACAGACCTAGTGCTGTCAAAAGCTGTCATCATATGCTAACCCACTTATTCCTCGAATAATTCATGTAAACCTCCTCTGGAACCTCTCCAGAGCCAGCACATCCTTCCTCAGATATAGGGCCCAAACTTGTTCACAGTACTTCAAATGCGGCCTGACCAGCACCTTATAGAGCCTCAGCATTACATCTCTTAGCCTTGCATAAGCATTCTTGGAAGGATGTAATGAATTTGGCGATCTGAATTTGGCAAACAGGCAAGGTCAAATACAATAAATGGGAGAATATTGAGAAATGTAGCGGGAAAGAAAGACCTTGTGTTGGTGTCCACAGATCCTTTAAGATAGTAGGACCAGATGAGTAAAAATCATACTTCCACTTATTAGCAGAAGCATTGAATAAACGTGCAGAGATGTTAACGGGGTACTGATTGGGGATGATCATCCATGATCACATTGAATGGCGGTGCTGGCTCGAAGGGCCGAATGGCCTTCTCCTGCATCTATTGTCTATTGTCTATTGTTCAGATTAAATTACCTGCAATGCTTGAATTGCATACAGGACTTATTATGCCACATCTTGAATTCTGTATAATTTGAACATCACATTATAGAAAAGCTGTGATGTTCTGGAGGTAGAAATTATAAGGATCCTGCCAAGACTGAAAAATATTAAAAGGAGAGAAGTCTAGAAAAGTTAGGATTGTTTCATTGGAATGGAATAAATTAACTCTTAACTGAGGGATATAACATTTTTGAAAGGTGCAGCGGAAGTGCATAGAAACAAATTTCCCTCAGTTGATAAGACAAGGTTAAAACAAATAGGGCGCAACTTTTAATTGACTGTTAGATGATCAAAGGGGAGGTGCATGGAGAAGCTGGGAGGGGTCTGAAAGTCACTTGCAAACAATGGACTTAGTGGTTCAAAATAGAATTAGGCTGGATAACTCTTTTTTAATCAGCAGGGCTACATTTGGATGAATAACCTTTTCCTGTGTAACCACCTAATATTCCACCCAATGGTAATGATTAATAATAGAAACAGAAAATAGGTGCAGGAGGACATTCGGCCCTTCGAGCCAGCACCACCATTCATTGTGATCATGGCTGATCATCCACAATCAGTAACCCGTGCCTGCCTTTTCCCCATACCCCTTGATTCCACTAGCCCAAAGAGCTCTATCTAACTCTCTTTTAAATTAATCCAGTGAATTGGCCTCCACTGCCTTGTGTGGCAGATAATTCCACAAATTCACAACTCTCTGGGTGAAATTTTTTTTTCTCATCTCAGTTTTAAATGGCCTCCCCTTTATTCTTAGACTATGGCCCCTGTTTCTGGACTCCCCAACATTGGGAACATTTTTCCTGCATCTAGCTTGTCCAGTTCTTTTATAATGTTATATGTTTCTATAAGATCCCCTCTCATCCTAAATTCCAGCGAATACAAGCCCAGCCTTTCCTCATATGATAGTCCCGCCATCCCGGGGATTAACCTCACGAACCTACGCTGCACTCCCTCAATAGCAAGGATGTCCTTCCTCAAATTAGGAGACCAAAACTGCACATAATACTCCAGATGTGGTCTCACCAGGGCCCTGTACAACTGCAGAAGGACCTCTTTACTCCTATACTCAAATCCTCTCGTTATGAAGGCTAACATGCCATTAGCTTTCTTCACTGCCTGCTGTACTTGCATGTTTACTTTCAGTGACTGGCATACAAGGACACCCAGGTCCTGTTGCCCTTCCTTTTTCCTAATCGGACACCATTGAGATAACAATCTGCCTCCTTGTTCCTGCCGCCAATTTGGATAACTAAAAGTCCAGAAACACTACATCCACTGGCTCTCCTTCATCCATCACATCCTCATAAAATTCCGGAAAATTAGACAAGCAGGATTTCCCCTTCATAAATCCATGCTGACTTGGACCAATCCTTTTAGATGCATAGTCCTTTATTTAACAAGAATGATACATCCTTTTACCTACATCTCATTTTGAATGAAGAACACCCAGAAAAACAGATATGGTACCCAATAATAGTTCTTCAGAAATCTGTTACAATGCAAAACCATTTTTGTGTCTTACAATTTCAAAATGTCACAACTACAAAACTCTTTTAACACTCACCCAGAAATATCAGAATAAATGGCTGTGTCCACAAAGTAGGTTGGCAGCAAATGGCAAACGAGAAGCAGGATGGCCATTAGGTTCTCTCCTTGTGTCAGCCAGAGATCTATCACTGCAGGCATTGCAGCCCAATAAGTTCCCAGAAACGGGACTGCCCCAAGAGTAGCCGCAAGTGCTAACAAAAAAAAACTTATTTTTAAATAACAGAGTAAAATCAACTTTCCCACTTCCAGTTGTAATCAAATGTGATCCATATCCCGAGGTTGATTATCACAATTGGTTGCAAAAGTGAAAAACAATAGATACCCAAGGCTTGAAGTAATGAAAGCCTTTTTAAAAGATGGAACAGCAGATGTTACAGATGTTTTAAAACGTACACTGCAACTGGTGCAGATGGTATGTCTCTACATAGGATTTGCAAAATGGACATCAATATGTTAATTAAAATGTATTCTTCTTGGGTTCAATGGGGCGAAATTCCAGCTGGTGATAAGAACGACTTCCACACTCACACTACAAGGGGAGGGGGGGGGAGGCAGGGGTCACCAGCAGACCCACTGTAGCTAGCAAATCCATCCTGCCGATCTACCAAACAGTTGTTCATATGTACGGCGGTACACAGGTCAGGCGTTTATAATCTGGGGATGACCTGTACTTTTCTAAGTTACCAACCTTTTGTGTTTAATGCATCCAAATTTAACCCCGAAACCAAATTTCTAGAACTTATAGACATAGCACAATATTTTTCTTATAAACATAATCCAGGTAACCTTCCTATTACAACCATCAGAATATTCGAAATTCATCTTCATGTAATTCATAAATCTCAGCCTGTTACTTAATAAAATTTGATCTTATGAAATTTATGTAGAAAAAAGACAAATAATTTTTCTTTCAATGCACTTTCCTTGGTACATGTGCATCTGAACTGCAAACGCCACCCCTCCCCCCCAAACATGGTAGTTGTTAGTTCAAATTATGAAATATGTATCCATTCTGGTAACATTCTTGTAATTAGACACGTTTCATTCAAGGTGGGTAGCTCCATTGGTTGGCAGGCAGGTTTTTTTTTAACACCCTTTTACTCCTTAATAACTTTCAGTTGTTCTTTAGCTTCATAGGTTGCCAGCAACCTATTTCAATTTCGTAAGATTTCAATGTGGTATTTCTAAACAGACAAATCAAAGTCAAGGCGAAGTAATTGATATTTCCCATCTCTTCCACATTGCTCAGATTCCAACTAAACTAAAAATACCAGTCACAAAGAGATTGTACTCATTCTAAGGAGTATCAATTTTTGGTTTGTTTTAAAATAAAACAATCCTGTGGCACATACAAATAATGTTATTACATTTGTCGGAGTCCACTGAAATGATTCTTACTATTCTTTGTCCCAGCCCTAATTCTTGGAGCTGTTAAATTATAAAATAATTCTTTACAAACGTATATCCAAGCATGTGAAAAAGTACTGCAGAGCTACAAACAGCCTACAAAATCGTAATTTTTCAAAAATATGAAAAAACAAGCATACCTGATGGAATGAAGACAATATTGATTCCAAATACAGTATGAGTCAACCAAGTGTAAAGCCCATAAAAGGCAGCCATCTTGAGGGAAGCATCAAACACGCCACTGCAGATGATATAGGATTATACATTTATTTTGCTCAGAAAGTCAAATGAAGAAAGTAAATTAAATGTAATTCATAAACCTCTGTGATAACAATGTAAACACAAAATGTCATACTTCTTTTGTACATTTCTAAATAGTTTTCCAAAACAACTATATCATACAAATAGAATAGTAAACTAGCAAGTTAATATTTCCCAGTTCGCATTGCGAAGCTTTCGCTTGAAGATTCCAGTCCTGTATATTCCAATAAAGTGGCCATCTTGGAGACCTATTCCAATTCTCTTTACTTGCATGTTGATTGCAGTTTCCAATATAACTTGCTTGTAAAACTGCACCCTTCAATAGATTGCATGTGTATGTGCCACATACACATGTGATTGTTTGTATGTGCCGCATTAAACATATTTAAAGATGTGGTGATTTAGTTCCCATTACCCTACATTAGTTGTGCTGAATGCACTGGCTGGATAAAATCAACGTCAAGTGCCATTTATAATTTTTTATTGCCAAATGTATTTTGTTTTGAACATTTATATTATTAAAAACTGAGTGTTAAACCAATTGACCTTTGCATGCACTAATTTTTGTCTAACAGTATCATCTGCATGGGCTAAATTAGCAAAACTTAAATTGTTTGCTACCATTCTTTCATTACTTATGCACATTAGCCTGCATCTGCAGATGGTGTGGGTGTATAGTCGGAAGTATATTTATACTTTATTTTTATGATTGCATCAAATAAAGTTTGAAAATGGATACTGAAAAGCAATACTTAACTAAAAATGCAATAGGCATTTTTACACATTAGAATGAAAGTTTACCATAAACAAAAAAAAATTACAGAGCAAAAAAAATGTAATTAGGAAGGGAGAAGTCAAAGAGCTGCAGAAAAGCTCATTTAAGAAACCACACACTTTTATATTGACTAAATCCAAAAAATAAAGGTACAAGGCTTGAAAAGACTGCAATATGCTTTACCAATGTCAGAAAATAATAGCCTTCAATCCTTTGCTTCTTCCATCCACCCAAATCCTCATAATGTTACTGGAAAACATGACTGCACTGTCTCCTTAGGTATTGGAAATGTTCTGTATTAAATCTAAATTTTAGGCTGCCCCCATTTTGCCCATCAAAGGAAGGTAAAAGAAAATCTCTAAATTTCTATTAGTTTGACATCAGTGGTGGGCAAATTAACGGAAAGGATACTTAGAGATAATATATATAAGCATCTGGATAAACAGGGTCTGATCAGGAACAGTCAACATGGATTTGTGTCTGGAAGATCATGTTTGACAAACCTTCTTGAATTTTTTGAAGCGGTAACTAGGGAAATTGATGAGGGTAAAGCAGTGGATGTTGTCTATATGAATTTCAGTAAGGCCTTTGACAAGGTTCCCCATGGAAGGTTGGTTAAGAAGGTTCAATCTTTGGGTGTTAATGGCGGAGTAGCAAGATGGATTCAACAGTGGCTGAATGGGAGATGTCAGAGAGTAATGGTGGATGGCTGTTTGTCAGGTTGGAAGCCGGTGACCAGTGGGGTGCCTCAGGGATCTGTGTTGGGTCCACTGTTGTTTGTATGTACATCAATGATCTGGATGATGGGGTGAAAAATTGGATAAGTAAGTATGCAGATGATACTAAGATAGGTGGTGTTGTGGATAATGAAGTAGATTTTCAAAGTCTACAGAGAGATTTGGGCCATTTGGAAAAGTGGGCTGAAAGATGGCAGATGGAGTTTAATGCTGATAAGTGTGAAGTGCTACATCTTGGCAGGACAAATCAAAATAGGACGTACATGGTAAATGGTAGGGAATTGAGGAATGCTGTGGAATAGAGGGATCTAGGAATAACTGTGCATAGTTCCCTGAAGGTGGAATCACATGTAGATAGGGTGGTAAAGAAAGCCTTTGGTGTGCTGGCCTTTATAAATCAGAGCATTGAATATAGGAGTAGGGAAGTAATGTTAAAATTGTACAAGGCATTGGTAAGACCAATTCTGGAGTATGGTGTACAATTTTTGGTCGCCTAATTATAGGAAAGATGTCAACAAAATAGAGAGTACGGAGGAGATTTACTAGAATGTTGCCAGGGTTCCAGCAACTATGTTACAGAGAAAGGTTGAACAAGTTAGGTCTTTATTCTTTGGAGCGCAGAAGGTTAAGGGGGACTTGATTGAGGTCTTTAAAATGATAAAAGGGATAGACAGAGTTGACGTGGATAAGCGTTTCCCATTGAGGGTAGGGAAGATTCAAACAAGAGGGCATGACATGAGAATTAAGGGACAGAGGTTTAGGGGTAACGTGAGGGGGAACTTCTTTACTCAGAAGGTGGTGGCTGTGTGGAATGAGCTTCCAGCAGAAGTGGTGGAGGCAGGATCGATTTTAACATTTAAAAGTAAAGTGGATAGGTATATGGACGTGAAGGGAATGGAGGGGTATGGTCTGAGTGCAGGTAGATGGGACTAGGGGAAAACAAATGGTCGGCACGGACTGGAAGGGCCGAGAGGGCCTGTTTTCGTGCTGTAATTGTTATATGTTAAATTTGTAAATTTAACAAAAAGAAACTGACAATTGTTCCAAACTGAGTTTTTCTAAAAAAGATGTTAGTCTGTAAAAAGAGTGAAAATTGATTAGGTTACTAAACATATGTAACAGTGATTGCAAAAGAGAAGTTAGGGCATGTAAAGCCAAGTTCTCATCTGTAAAGTATAATTTCATACAATAGAAGACAAGGTGCAGTAATTCTGACAACCAATACTGATATATCAAATCTTAGATGAACTTTCACCTAATGTGAGCTATAAAAAAGATCCATGCAAAACTAAATTATTAACTGCACTTTGAAATTGCGAACATTAATGTGCAATACCAAAGATGTTTGGAGATGCACAGAATGAATGTCATATTGCATGGGGATGGATACAAATTTGGCTTCATGGAAAGAATCAGAGGGTGATGGTGGAAGGTTGCTTCTCGGACTGGAGGCCTGTAACTAGTGGTGTGCATCAGGGTTCAGTGCTGGGCATGTCAGTGTTGTTATCTATATCAATGATTGGGGTGGAAGATTGCAACCTTTATGTGGTCCGCCCTGTTTCGACAAATGCAATCAACCCAGCATGCGCAATCAAATAAGATCAAATAGAACAAGTTGTCCAACAACTTTAGGCTATGCACGCCATACGCAAGAAGAAGATGAGAACATACACGGCAAGATTAGCAAATTTGCAGATTATACAAAAGTGGGTGGTTTTGCAGATAATGAAGATGGTTGTGAAAAATTGCAGCAGGTTCTTGATTAATTGGCTATGTGGGCTGAGGAATGGTTAATGGAATTTAATTCAGAAAAATGTCAGGTGTTGCATTTTGGGAAGTCTAACATGGGCAAGACCTACACAGTGAATGGTAGGGCTCTGAGCAGTGTTGTAGAGCAGAGGAATCTAATGCTCCTGTCCCACTTAGGAAACCTGAACGGAAACCTCTGGAGACTTTGCGCCCCACCCAAGGTTTCCGTGTGGTTCCCGGAGGTTTTTGTCAGTCTCCCTAATGGTCGAAAGTGGTTTCTGTTTTAAAAATCGGTAATTTTTTTAGTCGAAGCCGGTTGCGATGCTAGTTGAAGGTGGTTATCGGAGGACAAAAACCTCCGGGAACCGCACGGAAACCTTGGGTGGGGTGCAAAGTCTCCAGAGGTTTCCGTTCAGGTTTCCTAAGTGGGACAGGGGAATTAGAGTGCAGGCTCATAGCTCCCTGAAGCACCAGTAGACAACATGAACCCTTGAATCTGTTGTACTATTCAATAAAATGATGGCTAATCAGATTTTTGCCTCGGCCACTTTTTTGCCTCATCCCCATAATCCTCAACTTCCCTGCAGTCCAAATATATCTCTTAACCTTGATTGGGTCACGTATGGCTCTTCCATGGTACTGAGTGCAGAGCATTCCAAAGCTTTACAACCCTCAGAAACAATCCATATCTTAATCTTAAATGGACAACTAAAAATGGACAACCAAAAATACAGAAATGCTCAAAATTAGCAAGTTAATCAGGATATGTAGAAAAAGAAACAGTCAATGTTTTGGGTCTGTGATCCTTCATTATAACTCAATCTGAAATGGACAGTCCCTTATTCTGAAATACATATTGATACCCAGATCCAAATTACCTAATAAGAGATATCTTCTCACCATCTACCCTGTTAATTGCACAGAATCTTGTTTCAATGAGATCACCTCTAAACTCTAATTATCCAATCTCCTCTGATGTTCAATGTAAGATATTCCTCCATCATCTCAGGATTAAACATAATGAATGCTCCCATACAAATATATCTCTTCTTAAATAACATGACCAAAGTTGTACACACTAATCTAGGTATTAACACCCAGCAATAAGGAGGAACATTCTACTTATTTTCCCAATTACATGCTGTATCTTCATGTTAACTGCATTTCCAACACAAGGACACCTAGGTCACTCCTTGAAGCAAGTTGAACAACTTTCTGCTTTTATGTTTTCACCTACATTTCCCCACATTATACTCAATTTGCCAAAGATACTCCCAGTTATTTATATCACTTTATAAACTCTTTTTAGCTTCCTCACAACTTTCTCACATTTATATCCTTGGCAAATGTTGTCACAATATACTTGTTAGTTTAGATTATAAATAGTTAATGTCCTGACACTAATCCTTATTGCACCCCACTATTTTGGGGAGAAATATGCCACTAGCACTTGACCTGACATGATAATAAAACCAGTACTGATATTCCAAAGATCACTATATGACCTAAAACTTGCCTCAAAGCTTTATCCCGCATGGTCATAAACTCTTATGTAGAGCACTATATTTGCATTTATCATGCAAAGGAATTTCATCTTAAATCTAAATTAAACCTAAAACCTAGTTCTCGAGCTTACACTCTGGAGATGGCAAAATATTGCTGAGGTGGGGGTAGGGTTTGGGAAAAGGGATTGTCTGCCAAGCACAAAACAGACCTTATTAAACATGCATGATGCATAATGTTTCTTGATTCTGGTACTTCTGAATTTACAATTATACATCATCAGTTAAACATTGATATGGAATATGGAGTCAATTCAAAGAGCATATTTTTGAAAAAGAAACTGACATTCGCTGATGGGATGAAAATGTTGATCAGAAGTGATGTAATTTTAAAGAACAATTATGTGGATCTTAACAAAATGGATGTCAAAACACTAATTGAGCAATGACCATTTATCTATTGCCACAAGCTGCAGTCATACAAGTGTGCATGCACTCACATGAAAGTATCACACACATCATGCTGCACAGAGGCTCTCACAACATGCAACTTGGTAGTGTGCAATGCCTCCACTAGAGCAGGCAGAATGGGTACTCTAGGCGAAGAATGAGGGGGGCTTGATCTTTTCAGCCCAGGATACAAAACTGCATGCTTATTGACAAGGAAAGGATAGGTCAAATGAATCCACATGCTCATGCAATAAATGTAATACTTGCATTGGTTCTATTACTAAAATAATTGCAACAAAGCACAGAAAACATACTGCTCATAAATGTCACGGGATATGCAGTTACACAAATTATCTGAAAATGGTTTTATCAATATTTAAATATTGTTAAGCAATTGTGATAATGTCATTACTCCAAGTTCAAGAGAAAACAAATGAAATATTGAATGCTGCCGGACAGTTAGTTTGTTACAAGTTAATAGTTAGAAAAATGGCAGTCTGGCCAATGATGCCTTTAAAAGGATGAGGTTAATAATTGGGCTTGCCTACCGTATAGCTTCTTCAACAGACTGCCCCACGATGTTGGAGGAAGGACCTGGCTGGGAAAGTGGTGTCAGACCAATTACCCACTTCACTGGTTTGTAGCATTCATCATTTGAACTTATAAGATAGAAGAGAGTGGTCAAGAAAATGACCTGCAGGGTGGGAATTGGGGGGAAAAAAGAAAATCAGAACTGAACCTTGTGGGGGCATTAAATAAAACATTCCCTAAATTAGATTCAAATTAAAATCAGGGGAAAAGGAAATGAGAGATATAGACAGTGATGTAGAGAGAGATAGTTCTATATTTCTTTACATCACTGTCTATCTCTCGTTTCCCTTTCCTGACTAGTCTGAAGAAGGGTTTCGACCCGAAACATCACCATTTCCTTCTCGCTAGAGATGCTGCCTTTCCCGCTGAGTTACTCCGGGGTTTTGTGTCTATCAATGAGACAATATGCTCTCTACTGTACACCTGTAGAGGTTCACGAGATTATTTGTAGACAACCAAATCTCCTCAATCTTCTAAGTAGAGGCAAGATAGGCTTTATTAAAATGTGCATCAAAATGCTGTCCAGGAAAAATGTTCAGAAATATTTAATTTTTTTTACTCCACCACCATTCCGACAATGAAGACAGGTTTGAGGATCATGATAAAATAGGCCGAAGTCAGCATGGCTTTGTGAAGGGGAGGCCTTGCTTAACACATTTCCTGGAATTCTTTGAAGACGTAAATAGTAGTACAAAAAAGAGTCAGTGGTTGTTGTTTACTTAGATTTTCAGAAAGCTTTTGATAAGGTGCCACACGTGAGGCTGCTAAGGAAGATGAGATGTTGTGGTACCAAAGGGCAGATACTAGCATGGATGGCAGGTTGGCTGGATGGCAGAAGATAAAGAGTGGCAATAAAGGGGACTTTTCTGGTTGGCTGCCAGTGATTAGTGGAGTTCTGCACGGGTCGGTGCTGGGGTTGCTACTCTTCAAGTTGTATATTAATGATTTGGACGAGGGGATTGAAGGCTTGGTGGCCAAGTTTGTGGATGATATGAAAATAGGTGGAGGGGCAGGTAATGTAGAGAAAGCAGGGACTCTGCAGAAGGACATGGACGGGTTAGGAGAGTGGGCATAGAAGAGGCAGAGGGAAAATAGTGTAGCAAAGTGTGGACTCATGCATTTAGGTAGTAGGAATAAAGGCATAGACTATTTTCAAAATGGGGAGAGAATCCAGAAATCGGTGGTGCAAAGGGACTTGGGAGTGCTGGTGCAGGATTCACAAAAAGTTTATCTGCAAGTTGAATCGGTAGTAAAGAAAGCAAACTCAATGCTAGCATTCATTTCAAGTTGGCTTGTATACAAAAACAGGGATGTAATGCTGAGGCTCTATAAGACGCTGGTAAGGACGCATTTGGAATATTGTGAACCGTTTTGGGCACCATATCGAAGGAAGGATGTGCTAGCTCTGGAGAGGGTCCAGAGGAGGTTTACAGGAATGATTCCAGGAATGAGTAGGTTAACCGATGATGAGCGTTTGTTGGCACTGGGCGTGTACCCGCTGGAGTTTAGAAGAATGAGGGGGGACATCATTGAAACATACAGAACAGTGAAAGGCTTGGATAGAGTGGATGTGGAGAGGATGTTTCCACTAGTGGGAGAGTCTAGGACTAGAGGTCATAGCCTCAGAATTAAAGGATGTTCTTTTAGGAACAAGATGAGGAGAAATTTCTTTAGTCAGAGGGTGGTGAATCTGTGGAATTCTTTGCCACAGAAGGCCGTGGAAGCCAAGTCAGTGGATATTTTTAAGGGAGAGATAGATAGATTTTTGATTATTACAGGTGTCAGGGAGAAGGCAGAAGAATGGGGTTAGAAGGGATAGATAGATCAGCCATGATTGAATGGTAGAGTAGACTTGAAGGGCTGAATGGCCTAATTCTACTCATATCACTTATGACCGTATGAGCCTCTACCTTCCTCTTCCAAAGACAACAATCGTCGGCGAAGTTGAAGATTGAGTTGAAACTATGTCCGGATACACAGCGAGTAGGGGGTCAAGCATGCAGCCCTGAGGTGCACTTGTGATGATGGTTATTGAAGAGGAATGTCACTGCCAATCCATGCAGATTGTGATCTGTTGATGAGGAAGGTGGGATGTGTAGAGACCCAGTTCAATGAGCGTAGTAACCAGTTTGGAGGGGATACTGGTGTTGAATGCTGAGCTGTAGTCTATGAACAACATCCTGCATGTGTGTTTTTATTGTCCAAGTGATCCAGTGCAGACTGGAGAGCCACTGAGATAGCATCCTTCATTGACCTGTTGTGGCAGTAGGCAAATTGTAGTGGGTCTAGGTTCTAGTTGAGGTTGGAGTTAATATGTACCATGTATGCACCATAACCAACCTCTCAAAGCACCATCACCACGGACCTTAGCACCACCTAGTCACTGAAGCATGTCACCCTACTCATCTTGGGCACTGATATTATTGATGCAGGTGGGAACCTCAGACCACCTGAGTGGAAGATGTTCGCAAAAACTCCGGCCAGTTGGTCTGTACTGGTTTTAAGAACACAACCAGGTATACCATCAAGTCCAGAAGCTTTCCGCGGTTCCACCCCCCTGAAGACATTTGCCTCTGCGACTGTAATACCATCAGGGGCGATGGGGGCCCTATCAAAGCATGCGTAGAACACATTGAGCTAGTCTGGGATTCATGCTTCGCGGTCGCACGAGCTGCCCCCTCTGCGTCTTGCAGGAAGTGATGGCGTGCAAGCCCTGCCGCAGCTGTTGAATGTCTCCCTCATTCTCCAGTTTAGAGCGAAAATCTCTTTTAGCCATTTTAATGGTCGGACCTCTTGTATGACTATGTTGCCAGATTTGAATGCACTGCATGCAGGAATTATATTTTGCCCTTCCTCACAAGACACTAGGAGAATTCCAACCAAAATATCATAGTTGTTATAATTACTTCAATGCTTTGTCCCAGAAATATCCCCAAATTTTCTCCGGTTGGTGTTTCTCAGGGGTGAAAAAAGTGGAAGGTCAGAAAGGAATACAAGAATCCATGGAAATTTTTTTTGTTTCAAGCAATGTGATGTAATCTCTTTTAATCAAAACCTGAAAATAGTGTGATATATATCAGTTAGTGTCCACTATCACTAAATAAAGCCATTGCCCTAACATACACGGTATCATAATTGTCTTAGCTAAGTGACATTTTTGGGTTAGGGCAATGATTAATCAAATTTGATCACCATTGTCATTACATTTTCAGCAATGGGTGGCATAATTTAATCACTAAGGAGAGATTCTTGGAGACACTCTTGGAGATAATAACATAATAACAGGCATGAATAAAATATACAAAAGACATACTCGCATAATGCAAATGATGAAATTAGATGGACTAACTACACAACATATGACTAAAAACTAAACTGCATTTTTTTTAAAAGCATAAAAATGTTTTAAAAATGTAAAGAATTTTTGTAAAGAAATGTAGACAATAAACATAAAGTAAATTGGTGTAGATGTGTATAAAATTAAGTCAAGTTCATTGTCATTTGCACAAATACAGTGAGGCACAGGTGCAATGAAACCCTTGCTTGCTGTTCAAAGGCAGGTAAACTCAGACAAACTCACACACAAACAAATGATACACAAATTCCACGTAAACGACACATAACATTTCCGAAATAAAGACCCATAAAACAAGACATTAGACACAAGACAAGCAAAACCATAATTAGAAAAAAGTCAAAACATATTCTTGATTATTCAACCACACGAGCTTTTATCAAAAACCTAAAGCACTCGTTATATCTTTGATATTCAACAACTTGCCGGAAATTATTTTTTCCACATCATCACAGAACAGTAATTCTGCACATGAAACATGTATGTATATTTTAAATATGGTCCATGAGGAGAAACAAAATTATTGTGCACAAAACTAGATTTACAGTATACAGAAAAATGTAAAAATAGGGAAGACGGAAAATGGAAATTAATTTGTGCATTTACTTAGTTTATTCTTAATCACGCCTCCTGTAAGATACTGCTAATTAAAACTGAATCTTATGGAACTGACGGAAAATAATTAACCTGGTGAGGAAATTGCTAAGTGGCAGGAGCAGGAAAGGCATGGTCTGGGAAGGTACAATGTGACAGATGGCATTCTTTATAGGGCCTGGATCAGGGTCAAATCTAATGACAATATTGATAAATGACTTCTGTAATGGGATAGAGCGCTATAAATCCAAGTTTGCTGATGACATGAATAATACAGGTAATCATAAGATTGTTGCTGCTGGACACAAACTAGAAAGAATAGAGCACTTTCTAAATGATGTAAAATTAGAAACAAGAAGTCCAGAGATATGAGGATAGTATGCTGATCTTTATATGTTATGTGTAGGAAGGAACTGCAGATGGTGGTTTAAACCGAAGATAGATAAAAAAAATCTGGAGTAACTCAGCGGGACAAACAGCATCTCTGGAGAGAAGGGATAGGTGACGCTTCGGGTCGAGACACTTCTTCCTTAATGTTATGTTATGCCAAACAAATAGAGCATTGGAAGTACTTCAGAGCATCAAACCGTAGGAAGGATACATGTCCTTGGAAAAAGTGCAGCATAGATTTATCAGGATACCTGGATACTAACGATTAAGTAACAATAAGAGATTTCACCCATTATATTTGCATTTCGAAGAATGGGGAAAGTTAAGACATGAACTTATTGAAGTATTCAAGAAGAACGGAAAGAAAGATGACCAGAAACTTTAGTTTTTCAGGTAGATAATGTGCTAAGAATTAAGCAGCATAGGCTTGAGATTGGAAACTTCTCTTTCAGAAGTAGAGTAAATACATACTTCTAGACTCAGAAGTTAGTAAAAATTTCGATAGGTTCTATGAATTTGAAAAATGAAAATGTCCTGTGTCAGGTTATTTAATACATATATAAATTATTCCCAAATTGCACTACCTTGACAAAGGCTTGTTTATATTGGAGAAAATAAATGGCACAGGTAATAATTTAAAAAAGCATAAATAAACCAGGGGGTTGGTTGTAAATGTATCATAGTCATATGAAAAAAGGCATCGCCCTCAACAGCACCCATGTTATTGGACATTCTTTCCCAACAGCCCAAAGCCTCATTGTGTCTCATTTCCCAAAGCCTCATTGTGTCTCAATGCAAGGAGCATTCGTAATAAGGTGGACGAGTTGAATGTGCAGATAGCTATTAATGACAATGCTATAGTTGGAATCACG
Organism: Okamejei kenojei; assembly: GCA_035221665.1. Classification (NCBI taxonomy): domain Eukaryota; kingdom Metazoa; phylum Chordata; class Chondrichthyes; order Rajiformes; family Rajidae; genus Okamejei; species Okamejei kenojei. The sequence continues at coordinate 89,693,137 of CM069132.1, forward strand.
GAGACATGGGTCCAGGTGGACCAAGGCTGGGAGCTGAACATCCAGGGATATTCAATATTCAGGAGGGAAAGACAGAAAGGAAAGGGAGGTTGGGTAGCGTTGCTGGTGAGAGAGGAGATTAATGCAATAGAAAGGAAGGACATTAGCTTGGAGGATGTGAAATCGATATGGGTAGAGCTGCGAAACTCTAAGGGGCAGAAAACGCTAGTGGGAGTTGTGTACAGGCCACCAAACAGCAATAGTGGAGTTGGGGATGGCATCAAACAGGAAATTAGAAATGCGTGCAACAAGGGTAAAACAGTTATAATGGGTGACTTCAATCTACATATAGATTGGGTGAATCAAATGGGCAGGGGTACTGAGGAAGAGGATTTCTTGGAATGTATGCGGGATAGTTTTCTAAACCAACATGTAGAGGAACCAACGAGAGAGCAGGCTATTCTAGACTGGGTATTGAGTAATGAGGAAAGGTTAGTTAGCAGTCTTGTTGTGCGGGGCTCCTTGGGCAAGAGTGACCATAATATGGTTGAGTTCTTCATTAGGATGGAGAGTGACATAATTAAGTCAGAAACAAGGGTTCTGAACTTAAACCAAGGTAACTTTGAAGGTATGAGAAGTGAATTGGCCAAGATAGACTGGCAAGTGATTCTTAAAGGGTTGACAGTGGATGTGCAATGGAAGGTATTTAAAGACTGCATGGATGAACTACAACAATTGTTCATCCCAGTTTGGCATAAGAATAAATTGGGGCAGGTAGTGCATCCATGGATAACAAGGGAAATCAGGGATAGTATAAAAACAAAAGATGAAGCATACAAATTAGCCAGAAAAAGCAGCTTACCAGAGGACTGGGAGAAATTCAGAGTTCAGCGGAGGAGGACAAAGGGCTTAATTAGGAAAGGGAAAATAGATTATGAAAGAAAACTGGCAGGGAACATAAAAACTGACTGCAAAAGTTTTTATAGATATGTGAAGAAAAAGAGATTAGTTAAAGCAAATGTAGGTCCCTTGCAGTCAGAAACAGGTGAATTGATCATGGGGAACAAGGACATGGCAGACCAATTGAATAACTACTTTGGTTCTGTCTTCACCAAGGAAGACATAAATAATCTGCCGGAAGTAGCAGGGGACCGGGGGTCAAATAAGGTGGAGGAACTGAGTTAAATCCAGGTTAGCCGAGAAGTGATGTTGGGTAAATTGAATGGATTAAAGGCCGATAAATCCCCAGGGCATGATAGTCTGCATCCCAGAGTACTCAAGGAAGTAGCCACAGAAATAGTGGATGCATTAGTGATAATTTTTCAAAACTCCTTATATTCTGGAGTAGTTCCTGAGGATTGGAGGGTAGCTAATGTAACCCCACGTTTTAAAAAAGGAGGGAGAGAGAAAATGGGGAATTACAGACCAGTTAGTCTAACATCGGTAGTGGGGAAACTGCTAGAGTCAGTTATCAAAGATGGGATAGCAGTACATTTGGAAAGTGGTGAAGTCATTAGACATAGTCAGCATGGATTTACGAAAGTTAATAATTTCTGACGAATCTTATAGAGTTTTTCGAGGATGTGACTAGCAGAATGGATAAGGGAGAACCAGTGGATGTGTTTAATCTAGACTTTCAGAAGGCCTTCGACAAGGTCCCACATAAGAGATTAGTATACAAACTTAAGGCACACGGTATTGGTGTTCAGTATTGATTTGGATAGAGAACTGGCTGGCAGACAGGAAGCGAAGGGTAGGAATAAACGGGTCCTTTTCAGAATGGCAGGCAGTGTCTAGTGGGGTACCACAAGGCTCAGTGCTGGAACCCCAGCTATTTACAATATATATTAATGATTTGGACGAGAGAATTGAATGCAACATCTCCAAGTTTGCAGATGACTAAGCTGGGGGGTAGTGTTAGGTGTGAGGAGGATGCTAGGAGGCTGCAAGATGACTTCGATAGGCTGGGTGAGTGGGCAAATGCATGGCAGATGCAGTATAATATGGATAAATGTGAGGTTATCCACTTTGGTGGCAAAAGCAAGAGGGTAGATTATTATCTTAATAGTGGCAAATTAGGAAAAGGTGAGATGCAACGAGACCTGGGTGTCATGGTACACCAATCATTGAAAGTAGGCATGCAGGTGCAGCAGGCAGTGAAGAAAGCAAATGGTATGTTAGCATTCATAGCGAAAGGATTTGAGTATAGGAGCAGGGAGGTTCTACTGCAGTTGTACAGGGTTTTGGAGAGACCACACCTGGAGTATTGCGTACAGTTTTGGTCTCCAAATTTAAGAAAAGACATTCTTGCCATAGAGGGGGTACAGAGAAGGTTCACCAGACTGATTCCTGGGATGTCAGGAATTTCATATGAGGAAAGACTGGATAGACTTGGCTTGTACTCGCTGGAATTTAGAAGACTGAGGGGGGATCGTACAGAAACTTACAAAATTCTTAAGGGGTTGGATAGGCTAGATGCAGGAAGATTGTTCCCGATGTTGGGGAGGTCCAGAACAAGGGGTCACAGTCTAAGGATAAGGGGGAATTCCTTTAGGACCGAGATGAGGAAAACATTTTTCACACAGAGTGGTGAGTCTCCGGAATTATCTGCCACAGAAGGTAGATGAGGCCAGTTCATTGGCTATATTTAAGAGGGAGTTAGATGAGGCCCTTGTGGCTAAAGGGATCAGGGGGTATGGAGAGAAGGCAGATATAGGATACTGAGTTGGATGATCAGCCATGATCATATTGAATGGCGATGCAGGTTCGAAGGGCCGAATGGCCCTCCTGCACCTATTTTCTATGTTTCTAATACAATCTCGTATGAAATTGTGATACTATTTCAATGTTCTGCATATAGCAGCAAAATCAAGCACAGAATTGAAAGTTTGTGAATATATAAAACTGAAAAATACAGTTTACTATTGCTTTTCTGTGATATATAAGAAACAGATACCATTTTATTTATTCTAATATTATTGTGTCTTATAAACAGATCTTCATTAATTTTCTCACCAATGAAAGAATGAAGTTCAGAAGTGCTGTGCCACTGTGAAACAGAACCGTCAGCAAAGTGGTGGCAGTTGTGAACAATAAACTCACATTTCGGCTCATCACAATCCAGAGAGACTCCAATATCTAAAAAAAACACAAAGATACAAGGTGAGAAATATTTGGTTAATTTCCCTTACTATTATCTCAAACAATTCAATTGACCTCAAATGGCACCGACAGAATAGTATGATACAGGCAGACTTCCACACAATTAATTGGCCTAGTCTATCTATACGCAAGTAAAACACTGATCTTGTCCTCTTCCGGTTTGCGGGGTTTTTCTAGTTGCACAAAAATAGTACGCGATAGCGCTATTATCGCGATAGCGCTATGATAGCTAACTCACCGTTCTCCTGTGCTGCGCATGCACCAAGTTGCGTTCCGATCGGTAGGAAATTGTAAAGGTTATTAAAAAGCGTTACAAAATGGCCATGCGTAGATTGCTGTCAGTCGCCACCATGCAGATTGGTCTCCTCTCCTGTCAATCAGTAAGGGGCAACGCCGGGACAGCGGACGCGGCTGCACTGATTGTCCTTTAGCCGCGGCACGCGCCTCGCCCGGCGTTGCACGGAAGCGGCCGAAGGGTCGGCCACAGTCTCCGCGGCCCGGCTTCCCTGCGATCCGGTTTCCCAAGCCTCCCCGCGGCCCGGCTTCCCCGTGGCCCCACAGCCACAGCCGTTGCGGCCCACGGCCCCGCAGCTGCTGCTTCGGCACGCAAGGTGGCAAAGGAGCGGCAACCTCGAGATCCTGGGGAGGTGAAGAGGGAGGGTGGGTGTGTTGGGGGACCAGGCCATCCGTGTGACAGGGTCCCACTTAGTCTAGATTAATGATAAAAGGTCCTGAGGACATTTTTTGAGGGCGTTTGGTCTAAAAGATTTAAATCAACATATCAATCAGAACAATTGTCCCCATCAGAGCCCTGACCCAAACATCACCTATCCATTCCCTCCACAGCTTGACCTGCCGAGTTCCTCCAGTGCATGGTGTTTTACTCAGGTTTCCTTGTTATTCCTTTTATATAACTATCTACTTGTATAGAAAAGATTCAAATAACTGTGAGGGTTATCTTAAATGACATTAAAGTAGTAAATTATGGGCGGCACAGTTTCAATTGGTAGAGACCCGGTTCAATCCCGACTTTGGGTGCTGTTTGTGTGGAATTTGCACGTTTCCCCTGTGAACTGCATGGGTTTCCTCCGGGTGCTCCACTTCCCTCCTACCAACTCTAAGTAAACCCAGAGTCATTCCTCTGCCTCCTTTGACAGCTCTGTGCAGCCTTCACCACTGAAGGTGCACTCTTCAGTCACTGCCTATATGCAAGAAGAAGCAGCACAACCAAGTGATCAGATTTCCAAAAGTAAGGGTGAGGGATGGAGTGATCGGCATCTTTGATAGTGGAATAGCAGTGGTCGAAGGTGTTTGTTTATCCAAATATGCTCAGAATTGTTATATCCTGCCCTGTTGTGCTGCTAGCAAAATGTCACCAGAGTGTCATGATAAAAACAGGTACTATTTTGGGAAAAAGGCTTTTTTTGTACACCTGTGATTGACAGCAATATTTCATACCGTTTGTGTTTTAGTTTGTTTTAGGACCTATTGTCAGCATGATATATACAGTGGCTTGCAAAAGTTTTCATACCGCTTGAACCTTTCCACATTTTGTCACGTTACAACCACAAACGTAAATGTATTTTATTGGGATTTTATGTGATAGACCAACACAAAGTAACGCATAATTGTAAAGTGGAAGGAAAATGATACATGGTTTTCAAATTTTTTTACAAATAAAAAACTGAAAAGTGTGGCGAGCAAAGGTATTCAGCCCCCTTTACTCTGATACCATATGACAACCATATGACAATTACAGCACGGAAACAGGCCCTCTCGGCCCTTCCAGTTCCATACCCCTTAATAAAATCCAGTGCAACCAATTGCCTTCAGAAGTCACCTTATTAGTAAATAGAGTCCACTTGTGTGTAATCTAATCTCAGTATAAATACAGCTGTTCTGTGAAGGCCTCAGAGGTGATTGGTACTGAATGGGGAGCGGGGGGGAGGGCGGAGGTGTAGGGGTGGGGGTGGATGTTTTTTTCCCATTTCTTTCATTAGTATAGGGCTAGTATTAGTAGAATTAGATTAGTGTTAAGTAAAGAGGGGTTCTAGAGGCCCATGGCTTCAGGGAATGGTGGGGCTAAGGGTGGTGGGTGGCAGACTGTAGGTAAGGAAAAGGGGGGGATCTAAGAGAGAGGCATTGAGCGAAAGGCCCGAAATGTCAGAAGATGATGGAAATAAAGTTAGGAGAATTAGAATTATTGAAGAATTTATTGTGCTGTTTAAAGTTAAAGGAACAAATCAAGGAGATGCAGGATTTAGAGCAGTGAATCCATTAAAAATTACCACTGCTTTGGAGAGCCAGATAGGCAAGGATTTTCAGGCCAACATTCTGTATAATGGGATGTTAAGAGTTTGTTGCAAAGACAGAAAACAGTTTAATGATGCTAAGGGTGTGGGGAAATTGGTGGTCAAGGTGGAGAGTTTGGTCCCTAGAGGAAGACAGCAGGGAATAAAGGGAGTGGTGTATGGGATGTATGCTGTCTTGTCTGAGAAGGAGATTTTAGAAAACGTTAAGGGAGCCCAGGTAACTGATGTTGTGAGATTTAAGAGTAGGAATGGAGTTGGGGACCCGCCGGTCCTGCTTACGTTCAAAGATGGAGTACTGCCTCAGAGAGTGTTTCTTGGGAGTATGGTGTATCAAGTGAGGGAGTACATTAAACCACTGTTGCGCTGCTATAACTGTCAGAGGTTTGGACATGTTGCTGGGTCTTGTCGGGGTAAAAGAAAGTGTGCAAAGTGCGGTGGAGATCATGCAATACAAAATTGCAAGGCAGAGGATCCAAAGTGCCCTAACTGTGAAGGGGATCATGTAGCATGGTTGTGAGCGCGTTGTTCAGGCGAAGCGAGTGCAGGAAGTGAAGGATCAGAACAACGTGTCATATGCAGAGGCAGTTCAAAGGGTGGCCTGAGAATGCGGAGATGTGAGCGCTGGGACTAGAGTGGTGCTGGGAAGCCAGATCACTGAGCCAAACTTGCCATCAGCTTTTCCATCTGACATGTTGATTTTTAATAAGGAGTCATTTCTGTCTTTTGTTTCTGATGTGTTGGTAGGAGCTAAGAAAGCAGCTAACCGGTCAGATATCCTCAGGTTAGTGGTGGGGGCAGCTGAAAGGTTCCTTAGTGTAAAGCAGTTGCCAGAAAAGTCGTATCAATACATGATGGAGAGTCAGCGTATGGAGAGGTCACAGTTGTCGAGAGCTAGTAGTATGGAGTATGTCAGTAATGTTGATGATGATGATCCTCATTAACATAATGTTTTATATACTTCAATGGAACGCCCAGAGTCTGATTGGAAATGGTCAAGAGTTAGAGATTTGTTGATGAATTTAAAGAAGCACCAGAATTAATATGTATCCAAGAGACATGGTTAAAGCCCTGTCTAGATTTTGTAATTCCAGGTTATGATTGTGTGCGATTAGATAGGTCTGATAGATCAGCTGGGGGATTGTGCAACTTTTGTTATGACTGGGTTGCAGTATAGGAAAGTTGACATTAATTCTAATCTTGAGGTTTTGGCTGTGGAGGTTTGGAGCAGTCAGAATTCTATTACTGTGATAAATGATTATAACCCCTGTCAACCCTTGAGATTGTCAGATTTTGATGAGATAATGGAGAAGGTAAGGTGTCCCGTTATATGGATTGGAGATTTTAATGCGCACAATCCTTTATGGGGTAGTGATCACAGGGATAAAAATTGTGTTATTGCTGAAGAATTTCTAGATAAGTATGAGTTGGTATTGTTAAATGATGGAAGGCCGTCTAGGTATAATATTGTGAGAAACACCTGCAGCCACATAGATTTATCAATTGCTTCATCTAACTTAGCAAGAATTGGTGAATGGGATGTAATGGATAGATATACACTGGGTAGTGATCATTATCCAATTTTATGTAGGTTTGGTAGGGATTTGAGGAGAGAAGTGGAAAAGAAAGTTCCTAGATATAACTTTTCATAGGCTAAATGGGATAAATTCCAAGAGAAGGCTCAAAGTTTAGTTGGAGAGGTAAATAGTGAGGGTTCTGTAGATAGTTGGAATACTTCCATTAGTCTCATGATTCATGAGGCAGCTTGTTGTACTATTCCTGTGAAGCAGGAACCTAGGTCCCGTATATCTGTTCCTTGGTGGAATAAAGAATGTGATGAAGCTGTAAGGAATAGGAATATAGCCTATCGAAAATTAAGAAAGTATCCAATTTTGGTCAATGCAATGGAGTTCTAGCGGCTAAGGGCAGTAGCAAGACGAGTTGTAAAGGATGCAAAGAGGAATAGTTGGAGGAAGTTTTGTGGTATGTTAGGCCCTGAAACTCCAGTAAGGCATTTGTGGTCAGCTGTGCGTAGAATGTCAGGAGTAGATAAAAGGAGATTGTTACCAGTGTTGCAGAAGGGTGAGGTGGTAGCAGTTTCCAATAAGGAAAAAGCAAACATGTGTGTTGACAGTTTTCAAGCAGTGCATAGATCAGAGTGCATGGGAGTGGAGAGGTGTAGAAAGAGAATCGAGCTGATGGCAGTTAATCAGTGGAAGCTGGAGAGGAGTTTAGTAAATGATAATACCTTTAATCTGTTTTTTACCATAAAAGAGTTGAAGGCTGCAATTATGTCCAGGGTAAATTCCTCCCCGGGGAGAGATAGGTTGTCGTATGAGTTATTTAAACATCTGGATGATATTGTACTTGATGAAATCTTAGCTTTATTTAATACTGTGTGGGCAGAGGGTTATTTACCAAAGGAATGGAAACATGCAGTTGTGGTCCCTATTTTAAAACTGGGCAAAGAGGCATCTGACCCTAGTTCATATCGCCCCATAGCGCTCACAGCAGTGCTCTGTAAAATTATGGAGAGGATGGTAACCAACAGACTAGTTTATTTTTTAGAAACCAGAGGACTATTTGTTGATGTACAGAATGGTTTTAGGAATGGAAGGTCTACAATGGAGTCTGTATCAGTTTTGGATCAGGATATTAAAAGGGCATTTAGAAGCAAGGAAATAGTAGTGAGTGTATTCCTTGATATTGAGAAGGCATATGATTCTTTGTGGAAGGAGGGATTAATGATTAAAATCTTTGACTTGGGAGTCAGGGGACGAATGTTCAACTGGATTAAGGATTTTTTATTGAATAGAACAATACAAGTAATGGTTGGTAGTGTTAGATCAGAGACTGTAGAGATAGAGAATGGAACCCTGCAGGGAAGTGTTATCATTCCAGTTTTATTTAATATCATGATAAATGACATATTTTGTAAATTAGAGAGAGGATTTGGTCTGTCTTTGTTTGCAGATGATGGGGCCATCTGGAAAAGCGGTTGTAATGTAGAGTTTGTTTTAAAACATATTCAAACAGTGTTAGTGTCTGTAGAGGAATGGGGGAACACATGGGGCTTTAAAATCTCTGCCTCTAAAACTAAATATATGGTATTTGGTTTTAAAAGAAAGTTACCTAAGATAGGGCTGTATATGTATGGGTCTCTATTGGAGAAGGTAAATGTTTTTAAGTTTTTGGGTGTTTGGTTTGAAGAGCGTATGACTTGGGCTGTGCATGTAGGTAAAATTGTGTTGAAATGTGAAAAAGTTCTGAATGTTATGAGGTCTGGTTGGGTGTGAGTGGGGGGCTAACAGGGAGACAATGCTGTTAATTTATCAGGTCATGATCAGATCTTCTCTTGACTACGGGTGTTTTGTGTATGGGTCTGCGTCTAAAACTGTTCTGGCTAGGCTAGATGTGTTGCAGGCAAAGGCTTTGAGGCTTTGCTGTGGAGCCTTCAGAACTTCCCCAGTCCCTGCCCTGATTGTTGAAATGGGAGAAATGCCCTTATGGTTAAGGCGCATTAGCTAGGGTTACATTACTGGGCTAAACTTCGTGGGTGTAATGATACCTTCCCAGCAAGGTGTTTGTTGCAAGAGGTTGATGATGGTAACAAATATAACACATTTTTTATTATTATAAATCAGTGGGCTAGGAAGCTGGGTTTGGAACAAGGAGGTATTATAGAGCACACAATATGGCTACCTGTGCCCTATTGGGTTCTTCCTGAACTGTTTATTGAGCTTGCTTTTCTTCAGGAAAAAGATAAGCGCGAGGTGACTCCAAGAATAGTGGAATATCTTAATTCAATCCGTGAGAGCGCTTTGATTGTTTTTACAGATGGATCTAAAGATCCAGTTAGTGGGAGAGCTGGGTTTGGAGTGTATGTGGAGCAGCTTGGGTTGAAGATTGGCCGACGCATTTCTGATGGAAGCTCTGTTCTCACGACTGAATTAATGGCAATTCAATGGGCTCTATGGTGGATTGAGGAAGCCAGTTTTAGAGAAGTCATTATCTGTTCTGATTCTGCAGCTGCTCTTGAAACTTTAAGAGTAGGGAAATCTAACGCTCGTCCTGACATTCTCAATGAAATCTTGAGTGTGTTTTCTAGAATTGGGTTTGCGTGTAACATCACTTTTTGCTGGGTTCCCGGGCATGCTGGGGTGAGGGGGAATGAGCAGGTGGACCTCATAGCAAAGGAGAGTTTAAGAAGAGAAATAGATATCCATGTATCATTGGGGAGAGTGGAGAAATATCATTGAGAGAAATAATTAAAGAGGGCTTAACAAAAGAATGGCAGAGAGGATGGGAAAAGGAAGTCAGGGGTAGACACTACTTTTCTGTACAAGCTGAAGTTAAAAAAATATGTTTCTGTACATCTGTCCCGTAGGGACTCAGTTAGACTGTGTAGATTGTGGTTGGGACATTGTGGGTTAAATTACTGTTTGTGCATTGTAGGGAAACATGTTTCTGGCTTGTGTGAATGTGGGAGTAAGGAGACAGTTAAACATGTTTTCCTAGAATGTAAAAAGTATAGGGTAGAAAGAAAGGCATCGTTTGCTAGACTGACAGGACTGGGAGTTGAGGCTTTTTCTGTTTTATCTTTGTTTGGACACAGTGAGAAACATCAGCTGATATCCAGGGCTGTTCTTCAATTCCTGCATGTTACAGGTCTGTATGTAAGAATTTAGTTCACACTTTGACCTGTGGAGGGCAGTAATACGCTTAGCAGCGTCTACACTGCCGGAATCCTAGAAGAAGAAGGCCTCAGAGGTTTGTTAGAGAACATTAGTGAACAAACAGCATCATGAAGCCCAAGGAACACACCAGACAGGTCGGGGATAAAGTTGTGGAGAAGTTTAAAGCAGGGTTAGGTTATAAAAAAATATCCCAAGCTGTGAACATCTCACGGAGCACTGTTCAATCCATCATCCGAAAATGGAAAGAGTATGGCACAACTGCAAACCTACCAAGACATGGCCTTCCACCTAAACTGACAGGCCGAGCCAGGAGAGCATTGATCAGAGAAGCAGCCATGGTAACTCTAGAGGAGTTGCAGAGATCCACAGCTCAAGTGGGAGAATCTGTCCACAGGACAACTATTAGTCATGCACTCCACAAATCGGGCCTTTATGGAAGAGTGGCAAGAAGAAAGCCATTGTTGAAACAAAGCCATAAGAAGTTCCGTTTGCAGTTTGCCACAAGCCATGTGGGGGACACAGCAAACATGTGGAGGAAGGTGCCCTAGTCTGATGACACCAAAATTTACGTTTTTGGCTTAAATGCAAAACGCTATGTGTGGCGGAAAACTAACACTGCACATCACCCTGAATACACCATCCCCACTGTGAAACATGGAAGTGGCAGCATCATGCTGTGGGGATGCTTTTCTTCAGCAGGGACAGGGAAGCTGGTCAGAGTTGATGGGAAGATGGATGGAGCCAAATACAGCGCAATCTTGGAAGAAAACCTGTTAGAGTCTGTAAAAGACTTGAGACTGGGGCGGAGGTTCACCTTCCAGCAGGACAACGGCCCTAAACATACAGCCAGAGCTACAATGGAATGGTTTAGATCAAAGCACATTCATGTGTTAGAATGGCCCAGTCAGTCCAGACCTAAATCCAATTGAGAATCTCTGGCAAGACTTGAAAATTGCTGTTCACAGACGCTCTCCATCCAATCTGACTGAGCTTGAGCTATTTTGCAAACAAGAATGGGCAAAAATTTCAGTCTTTAGATGTGCAAAGCTGGAAGAGACATACCCCAAAAGACTTGCAGCTGTAATTGCAGCAAAAGGTGGTTCTACAAAGTATTGACCCAGGGGGGCTGAATACTTTTGCACGCCACACTTTTCAGTTTTTTATTTGTAATACAATTTGGAAACCATGTATCATTTTCCTTCCACTTCACAATTATGCACCACTTTGTGTTGGTCTATCACATAAAATCCCAACAAAATACATTTATGTTTGTGGTTGCAACGTGACAAAATGTGGAAAAGTTAAAGGGGTATGAAAACTTTTTGCAGGCTACTGTATGCTAGATAGGTCTAAGAAATGACATTTTTTCCTTTGCTTCCAACCTTGGAGCACTGCCTGGGAAGAAAAATATAAAATCGCTCAAACACAACACGTAATATTTTAATGGAGCTATTAGCAGAAAATACACTCCAATTCCCAACAATTTGTTGTAATTTTGTAAATTTGTTGTAAATTTACAAATTTACAAAATTACAATTGTTTGAACAGCCAATTTTTCAAAACGATTCACAGAAAATGTTATAAAAAGCTTGCTTATGAAAATAAATGATACTATTATTTATCGGCCCAACAAACACCAGTAGAGGCAATCAAGCTTGCTGACAGATAACAAATAGATTCAACTCTATTTGGTACAGAACCATACCAAAAGGCGACAAAATAATGCAGCACGCAAACAGGCCATTCAGTCCACCATGAGCATGTCAATCAGTGGAAACCTGACCATGTTAATCACATCTTTCTGAACCTGTTACGCATCCTTCTGTGCGTAGGCAATTCAAGTGATCACTAATCACTGCTAAACACAACCTCCCCAGGTACCTTCCCAGGCAGCCACAAGAAGAGGTACAGGTACCCTAAGCCTCTTCCCTCGACTCTGTCCAGGGACCACTATAGACCTTTCAGGTTAGGCAGAGGTTCACTTGCACTCAACTCCCTGGTTAACTCATCCCTTCCCACCCAAACCAGCAGTATGATGTTGATTTCTCAAACTTCAAGTAAGCCTTGTATCCCTTCTCTCTCCGTCCCTCCCCCACCCAAGTCGTTGTACTAGCTCTAAAACCGCCTTGTTGAGTCTCATTGTCTGTAACTTGTTTTGACCTAGCCCACAGCTAAGAATGGCCTGTTTCCTTTATCCTCGTTACTTTTTGCATATCTTTCATTCATTTGTTCTATATCTCTCATTTCCTTTTTCCCTGACTCTCAGTCTGTAGATGTTCTCATCCCGAAACGTCACCTATTCCTTTTCTCCAGAGATGCTGTCTGACCCGCTGAGTTACTGCAGCTTTTTGTGTCTATCTTTGATCCGAACCAGCATCTGCAGTTCCTTCCTACACACTGCTTAACTATTTGTCAAGACTCTGCTTCCAAAAATTTCTCAGAAAGTACAAGAGTCACCACTAACTGGCTGAATCCCCTCAAAGATCCCCTAATTCTCTCACTCTAAATCTATATTCTCTAATATCATCTGTCTCTGATGTGAGGAAATGTAGCATTCAGAAAAGGCGATTTAAGTCAAATCAGCAGATGTTTTTCATTATTCTACCAGCACCTATAAGTCCTATCTCTGTATAGCTTGATCTCCAATCTGAATATTCAACCATGAAGAAGGGAGATCTTCTATTGATGCAATGTCTTCTGCCACAAAATCATAAGGCAGGTCGTTCCTAGGTATCAAATAAGCAGGTCATGTTTCGAAGCATTTCTTGTTTTTGTGCATAAAAATATTAAGTTACACTTATTAACTGGAAGTCAAATTATTTCCATTCAATTACAATGGAAACATCAGAAAGCACAGAAGCAAAACCAGACAAAATCTGAGAACAAGATAATTGGAAATTTGAAGGTCAAAATAAAATCCATTGCAGTTAAAGTCAGATTATGTATTTGAACCGCAAACAGTACAAATCTACAGTTAATGGCAAGACCCTTAACGGCTTAGAAGTGCAGAGGGACCTTGGAGTCCAAGTTAGACTCAGCTGGTCAGGCAGCATAAGTGGAATAGTTGACGTTTCGAGCCAAGACCTTTCTTCAGACTGAGACAGGGGACAGGTATGAAAGGGTACAGATCAACCATAAGGCAAGTCATTCCTAGGTATCAGATAATTAGGTAATGTTTCAAAAGCAATTCTTGTTTTTGTGCATAAAAATATTACGATACATTTACTAACTGGAACCTCTTCTTGATACCTGCCTCTTTGTAAGTATGTCAAAGAATCCATGTTCCAGGCATACATTGGGCCTATCCCCGAACTCTATCTCCGGTACATTGAGGACTGCATTGGAGCTACCACCTGTACCCAAGCAGATCTCATGGACTTCATTAACTTCACTACCAATTTCCATTCTGCACTCTAATTCACTTGCACCATCTCTGACACCTCCCTCCCCTTTCATGATTTCATCGTCTCCATCACATGAGATAGACAATCAACTGATGTCTATTACGAACCTACTGATTCCCACACCTATCTAGATTACACTTCTTCCCATCCTGCCTCCTACAAAGAGTATTCCCTACTAATTCCTCTGTCTGCACTGCATTTGTGCTCAAGATGAGATATCCTCATTCTTCAGGGAACAGGGTTTCCTCTCATTTTTGTGTAGGAAAGAACTGCAGATACTGGTTTAAACAGAAGGTAGACACGAAATGCTGGAGTAACTCAGCAGGAGAGGCAGCATCTCTGAAGAGAAGCAATGGTTGACATTTCGGGTTGAGACCCTTCTTCAGACTGAAGTTGCCCGCTGAGTTACTCCAGCATTTTGTGTCTACCATCCTCTCATCTTTCACAGGATGAAGCCCTCACACGCGTGTCCACGGTATCCCGTAGATCCCCTCTTGTTCCCCTTCCCCCCAGTCGCAACAGGGACAGAGATCTCCTAGTCCTCACTTTACCACATCAGCCGTATATAATCTTCCAACACTTTCGTCACCTCCAACGGGATTCCACCACCACGTTTCCCATCTCCACCCCTTTCTGCTTTCCGCAGTAACTTATCCCTCCACAACTTCCTGGTTTACTCATCCCTTCCCATCCAAACCACCCCCTCGACAGTTACTTTGGATAGATTTGGACTGTTTTCTATGGAATGTTGGAGGTTCTGTAAGATCACCCCTCAGCCTCCTGTGCTTTAAGTAATAAATTATTAACCTGCCCAACCTTTCCTATAGCTGGCCCTTGAGTATTGGCAACATCCTCATAAATCTTCTCTGCACCCTTTGGGCTTAATGAAATACTTCCAATAACTGGGTGACTAAAACTGAACATAGTACTCCAACACCAAAATCTTCTACAACTGTAACATAATGTCCCAACTTATGTATTTAATACACTGACTGACGAATACCAATGTACCAAAAGCATTTTTACCACCCTATCTACCCATGATGCCAATTTTAGAGAACTATGTAACTGATCCCTAGATCCCATTGGTCTACAACACTCCTCAGGCTTCTACCAATCAATGTGAATGTCCTGCCCTGGTTAGATTTCCCAAAATGCAACATCTCACACATATTTGCATTAAACTCCTCAGCCTATTTGCCTGATTGATCAAGATCCTACTCTAAATCTTGATAACCATCATTACCATCTACTTTAGTATCATCTGCACAATTCATAATCTTGCCTTGTAAATTCTCATCTAAATCGTTAATATAAACCACAAAGATCATCAATCCCAGATGCACACCATTATTTACACCTTCCACCTCCACCTCCTTCATTAAGTTAATTCTGAACTGTGTAATCTCTTCTTGGATCCCATGCGATCTAACCTTCCATAGCCGCGTACCATCTGGAACTTTAATCACCTTGTTAAAGAACATATAGACAATGCCTGTGGCCTACATTCATCAACCTTTGAGTTTAGTTTATGCTTACTTCTTCATAAAACTCAATCAATTTCGTAAGACACGATCTCCCTCGTACAAAACCATGCTGCCTATTCCTAATCAGCCCTAGTCTATCCAAAACACACGCACACACACACATATATATATATATATATATCAGGCACATGCCGTGAGTAATTACTCAGGGTAGGCAGTCAGCCGGCTTTTTAAAAAAAAATCTTAAACCGCGCATGCGCAGATTGTTCTATTCGTAAAAATTAAAAAATAAGTAACAATTCAATTTTACCAAGGCTTTTCAATCTCCTTCATTTTCTAATCACTGGGGAACGGAGGATGAAGGCAGGTGGAGAGATGATGGGAAAAACGGCAGCACACCGGGACGTTGAATCAGTTGTCATCTTATTGAATGACAATACTAATTCAAGGGTTCATTTGGAGGGAGAGTTCCTTTCACAGCGTGTGGAGAGTCTGTGCCAGGGGTTAAAGATGCGGGGAGGGCAGGAGTGTTGAAAAGGAGGAGGGTCAGAGATCATGTCAGACTCACTCACCGCTGCCGCAGTGCTCCGGGCACGGACAGCAGAACTGGCCGCCACTTCCGAGGATAGAAGCAGCTCGGGTGCGAGCGGCCGCTGGGACCCGACAACAGAACCGGCTGCCATTTCAAGCGCCTTCTGCCGGCCCGCTCACCTCTGGCAGTTCTGTCCGTCTGAACATCTCTCACCTGCCGCTCGCTGGCTTCGTTCATGTCAACCGCGTCCAGCAAATCCTTACATTCCCACAGCCGAGTAACCTCAACTGGTCCCGTGAACGTGCTGTCGGAATTTAAAGATTTGCGGGATGCCGGCCGGCGAGCAGCAGGTGAGAGATGTTCAGACGGAGACACTGCCAGAGGAGACGGGGACTAGCAGACGGGGCTGAAGTGGCTGAAGTGGCAGGGTCCCGGCGGCCGCTCAAAGTCAGTCACCCGAGCTGCTTCCTTCCTCGGAAGTGGCGGCCAGTTCTGCTGTCCGTGCCCGGAGCGCTGCGGCAGCCACCCAAGCTAATTCACTCCTCGGCCACAATAAAACCATATAGCAGTCTGAAGAAGGGTCTTGACCCGAAACGTCGCCTATCTCCTTCGCTCCTTAGATGCTGCTGCACCCTGCTGAGTTTCTCCAGCCTTTTGTGTACCCCAGCAATTACAGCACGGAAACAGGCCATCTCCGCCCTTTTACTCTGTGCCGAACACTTACTCTCACCTAGTCCCATCTACCTGCACTCAGAGCGGAGCGTGGCAAGTGGGTTACTGACCCCAATCCCCTCCTTCACAACGCCAGACTCCCCAAACACTGTGAACGGAGCTCTCCCCCCACCCCGGGAAATACAGTATTTATAAAAATTAAGCACCAAGAAATGCACTTACCACATTATTGGTATATTAAGTCCATTCTTCACTCTTTGTTTCTTGAGAAACTATTAAAATAATGACAATCCATATTTGAAAATCCCGCCAAGAAACTCGCGCTGGGCATGCGCAGTATACTGCTGCGCCTGTGCAGTGCTGCAAAGGCAGAATTTCTGCTGCCTTCAGCTCACCTTGAAACTGGCGGCTCAGGCAGCGCTGACGGCACGTGGGCTGCACAGCCCTTCCCGTGCTACAAGCGCTGCGGATGAAAGGCACGCAGAATTATGCCCACCTAAGAGATCCATCTCTTAGATGGATCTTAGTACCTACTTTGCCTACCCTGACGGCACGTGCCTGATATATATATATACACACACACATACATATACA